>JASJET010000055.1:27112500-28362500 GCA_034092305.1 Diaprepes abbreviatus | reverse complement strand
TATAAAGTCCGTTACTATATATATATATATATATATATATATATATATATATATATATATATATATATATATATATATATATATATATATATATATATATCCAGCCACCCAACTCGAAGCCCCAAAATTTGAACAAGTATGTGTCAATTTTCTCGCTCTACTCGAAATAACATTTCAGAATCACTCTGAATAAAATTGCAGTAATGATTTTTTTTCTAGCAACTCTTCCCTGTTGTTTATTGACGTTGAATACATAGGCCTCTTAAGATTTCCCTAAAAAAAAGAAATCTAGTGGATTTAGGTCGGGTAATCTTGGTGGCCATAAATCAAGTCCACCTCTACCCATCCAACGATTACCAAAAGTATCTGTTAAATAGCGACGCACTAAAATGCTAAAATGGGGTGGAGAACCATCGTGCATAAACCAGATCTGAGCTCTAACTTACAAGAGTACATATTCTTAAAGATTATTAAAATTTGGGTGTAAATTGTAAATAGAGTACATCTATTAACTTTTCTTCTAAAATTATAAGGCCAATTAAATAATTATCACTGATCTATCTGCCTGTCCGCTGGAGTTTTCTTTATATTAAACGTGCACTAATATAAAATATTCATTTACGAAAATCGTAGAAAGTACTGCCTAATTAGACCCGTTGAAATTACATTACTATATTTATTTAATTCGAATTTTTTCTGTCTCGTCAAACTACTGTATGGCTGATTTTTAAATCATCTAAATCGATGAAAGAACGAAGTAATTTTTCTTTTAATTTAAATGTTTAATTTTCTAATCAAAACATTCACAATTTTTTTACGTTATTTTATGCGTTGCATCTCCACGTTACACTAACTATACATATAACTATTTTTAAAGTAATCAAAACCACCTATATATTCTGGTAATATTCTAAACAGGTATTTTATGTACAAACAAAACAATTTTAAAGCGAAAAATGTATTCAAAGCTATGAAATAAAGTACGTTTAAAATTCAGATAGCTGAAAAGTTTAAAATAACGAAAAAATCATAAGTCACCCGTCACAGATAAAATCAGTTTTTAAAAGAGCTTCACTCTGATTTTTAAGTATGACAATAAAAATATAAGTGAAACAGATGGATGCAACGGGAAGATCTATTTTTAAGACATTTAGTAAACATTTTTTTACTCTTTTGCGCAACCCAAACAAACTTAAGTTTTAATTACGTAGTACTCGTAGTATTTCTGTCTTGCCGGCTGAATTGTATAATGCAGTAGTAACTTTTTGAAATAATTTTTTTACTAACAAAGTTTCACACCTATAATCTAATTAATTGAATCTCTGGGTTGAATTTTTTTTAAGTATATCGCATTTAACAATGTAAATTTATATATATATATATATATATATATATATATATATATATATATATATATATATATATATATATATATATACATATATATATATATATATATATATATATATATATATATATATATATATATATAATTATAAATTTATTCTCAATAATTTTTATTTGATAATTAAATTTTAAGATATCATTGAATCATCAACAACAACAATGACTAAGATTGTTCGAAAAGATGTACCACTTAATTCAGTAACATAGTCTAACTATAAAACCGGTCCATTTTGACAGTAGAGGGTTTAAGTTGGCAAGTGCAACAATAAGTCAAACAAGTGGTGAAACTTGAAAATACAAGGATACAAAATCATTTTCTTGAAAATTTTATTTATTAAAAATATAAAAATTTTCCCTAAATATCTCTAAATGTTAAAACCATTAAATGACTAACAAAATTATCTAAAATTTTCTCCATCTAACCATTTTTCTTTAGAGTCTCTGATATTATAATACACCCATCACCAATATGGGACACAGTACAGTTAGTAAAAATGAAACTATTACACTTATACGAGTATTTTAAAATTAAGGTTATTTATTAGGACCATTTTCATCAAGCCTCATTTTTTTCACAGTTTTGGGACAAAATATTTGTATTAACAATAATGGATGTGTGAAAAACACCAAAAAGTCCATTATTATAGGCAAAAATGAAACTCGTACGTAAGCGATATTTCAATATGATTTAGTTTTTTTTTCAACTTTGCAGGGAAAATCATATAACAAAATATTTCATTTGGCATTAGTTAATTATTTCGCATTTTAAAACTTTTTTGTCAAATATGGGGTGCCAAGAGAGTCAAACAACAGAGGCGGAAAAAAAAACCAAGGCTTACGACTAAATTGGAAGAATGATTAACCAGTCTCACACCATGGTTCAAAATATAGATTGGTTTAAAAATAAAAAAGATTATTAAACAAGAAAAGAAAAAGTCACAAAAAATATTTAAAAAAATAGATGAACGCTGTATTTTACGCAAAATTGAGCGAAAACCCAAAAAGCTACGCTGACTTTACCCAGAGAAATTGCAAAGTGCCTCCACAAGATGGCTGCGCCTAAATTTTTCGAAAGGTCTTAAAGAAACACAATTTCATAGAGTTGCTCGAAAAAAGTCCTAGATTAGTAAAGAAAATAAACTCAAACATCTGCCATTTGCTGAGAAGTACAGAATAATAAATTTTCATTTTGGAAAAAATGTTATTCGTATAGATGAGAGTGTGGAAAAAACTGAAGGAATCTGAGAGGGAAAAATTAGCGAGCCTATGTTAAATACGGTGGTTACTTGGTTATGGTTTGGGCATGAATGAGTGTCAGAGAATCTACACTCCATTGACGGTAAAATGGATCAACATATGTATTTAAATATTCTCAAACAAAATATTAAATAAAGTGGTTAAACACTTAATATTACACAATCTTGCGTATTTTCGGAGGGTAATGATTCTAAACAGACAAAACGTTAAAACATGGGTAGTCCATAACTATCCCAGAATTATAGAAACCCTACCATGAAATCCTGAAATTAATGTCATAGAAAATCTCTTGTGTCATTTAAAAGGTAGAATAAGGTATCAAGAGATCACGAATAAGGAACACCTCAAAACTGTACTTCAGGAAGGATGGTCGAAAAATATCCAAGAACTATTACATTGCACCAGTGCATCCAAAGCCAGAACGTTTAAAAGTTATTATAGAAAACAAAGGTTTTTCTGCAAAATACTAAATACAGTTGTAAATATTTTTAGTTTTTTTACATACTTGATAATTTTACAAGTTTATGAGGTTCATTTTTGCGTTATAATTGTATAGAATAGCTTCCCCTTTTTTTATTATTACTGACTCCTTCAAATTTAGGTCTTATTTTATCTTATTATTGACAAATGTATAATAAACTGTCTGTAAGATATTTTTTCTAAATTCATTCGAATTACGTTTTTGCCCTAATTCCACTTTTACTAACTACATATAATTTTTAATGTTTTAGATTTTCTAAATTCGTAATTTATTTAATTAATTTTACTCATACAACAATTATGAAGGTACGTTTAGAATTTAATAATAAGTTATATTTTCTCCTTTTACGTTTTTTAAGTAATTGAAATTCCAACTATAATTATTTTATCACGCCTACTTCACATTGTTCCATTTCTTCTTTTTTACCCTTGATTTTCTGTTGCTTAATTTTTCCGCAGATCCTATTTTCATCATTTTTTTATAGGTTCTTGTTTTATTTGATCGTTACGACAGAAATTGTATATTATGTTTTATAACAGTGGAAGTAATGAATAAAGCGAGTGGTTTCCGGACATCCGGACGATGAGAGCAAGACATCATGGATCATGAAAACTATCGATTAGGAGTAATTTTAGTTGGCTCATAAAAAATAAGATATCTCGACATGAAGCAAAAAAAATGCTTAAATGCTCTGTAGGAGACAGATCAGTCATGATTAATTAAAAATAAAAACAAAAAAGTTAGAAATAAACCCAAACGGAAATTCTCATTAATAAATATAATATATGAAATTATTGTTCGAGAACTAGACAGGAAAATAACCTTTCTACATGAATTTTCCTCTTTTTCTTGACGTGATAACCATGAACATTATTTTCAAATATTCACTGCACTGTCGGCATGTACAGCATCTCAAAAGTAGTAAAACTATAGAACAAAAGAATTAATTTCATTACTATGATAATTAAAACATTATCACAAGTGTAATTTTTATTTTATACAAACGCGATTTTGCTCCAACCATTTAATACCACTTATCAACCTAATTCGCACAGTTTTCATAAAGCAGGATTTTTTTAAGAACAAAAGGAGATAACAGGAAAATTATAAACTAATTACATTTTATAAACACTACTTAACGAATACCAGCATACTATCCTGATTTATTTAAAATTAATTAAAAATAATACGTGGTTTTTATTATTCATTGTCCTGAGATAAACTGTAACAATAGTGGCAACTTTCTATTATTGTTTTGCGTAAAAGGCAAGCTATATATGTATGCTTAATTAAAAATATACTACCCATTGTGTCTTTACGATTTTTTTTTGAATATCTTGCAAATAGCATGTTGAGTAATATAAAACAATATTGAAAGTGTGGGTAAAACCTTGTTTTGTATTTGGCGAATTTCTAAATAAATTAGATTAATGCCATACACTCTGTTTTAATCACTTCAAATTTAAGTTATGTTAAAAAAATTATTGTAGCAGTGAACAAGTTATTATTATGCTCTGTTTTTTACCTAAAAAATTGTTCAATATGGTTTACAAATCGAAACATAAACTCAAATAGCTTAATAATAACCAAAACAGCAAGTTTTCCTTACGCGAATTTTGAACAGAAAGTAAATAAAGCGGATTTTCCGAATTTTTTCCTTAGAAAACATTTTTCCTTCCTTAATCTTTAACAAGAAAAGTTTAATCCTATCTCGAAACAAACAACTCCACAACTGATGTGAAACAAATTTAAGTTTTATGTCAAATGTTAAGCCTTTGGGGTATGCGAGCAACAGAGATAATGTCCTATTCATTTTACACAATTGGTATGTTGACTGTATTCAAATAAAAATATAATTTTGCCGCGAAAGGGTAGTGTCCATATTAGAAATCCTAAAAAACACAATATTTTTCTTTATTTTTAAGGAATTTTAAAAATTTAATTAAATCTCCTTCAAGTCACGTGACAACGAACATCAATCAAAATGAATGATGTCATTCCATACTAACGTCATCGCTGGTACTCCGTCCTGGTACGGTTATTCTTTTGAGTCATTATTACTTTCAGTTCTATCACTTGAAGTAATCATGATCACTTCGACCTAATGACAAGTAAATGCATATTCAAAAGAGCATGAAGTTATCAGTTTCACTTCGATCACTTGATAATTACTCTAAAGAATACAGCCAAAGTCATCGCTGTCACGAACTTGACATAAATTTTTTGGTTTTATGTCATATTCATGATCGCTGTCAAGGGCTACATTGCCGAGTTGATATTATATAGCCATTTTCATGTAATTTCCTCAAAATTTGCTTACCAGTCCCTTTGAAAACGATTCTAAAAAATTTTCCCATGATAGAAAGTGGATTTATTAAGGCAAATAGTTCGAATTTGGTGAGAGTTGATTGTTTTATGGTGACCAATTTATTCACAACAAATAGTAACTTTTGCTCTGCTGAATTTATAAATTTGAAGACTTCAATGTAAGTAATTTACCAAGGATTGTTATTCCCGCAACCGATAATGAATACATAGTAGTAATCATAGGTATTTATAAGCTCAAAACTAAAATAAAACGAGTGGTGTCGGGCTAGCTGAAGCCATATTTTCCTATTATTTTACGAACGTTGAACGTGAATAAATAATTTTCAGGTGTTTTAAGTGTAGTACTTATACACTGAGGTACCGCACAACACTTAAAATAACTTAGAACTCATCTTTTATCACAAAAATTACGAAAAAAATTTATATATCCTTGTCAGTTGACCAGTGTGACAACACCGGTCGAATGACAAGTATTGACGTTTTGGAGAGAAATTTGAAACGGAATTTAAAATTTATAATTTTTAAAGTACTAGTTGTACTAAAAAAAATAATTTCAAATATTTTCGGCTACATTATGTACTTATGCAAAAATTATCAACATCTCAATTTTCTGTGAATAAAGAGTATAGTGTTGTTCTTCCTATTAAAAGTTCAAAAAATAGTTACTTTGACCAGAGTCCGTTATCTAAAAGATAATATAATTGATTTTTATATAATATTCTATTCATATATTAAATTTATTACGTCAGTTATCACGATTTCGAGTAAAAGTCCCTACATGTTTCCCGATTTTGGTCCCCAAACCCCAAAAATACGCTTCTTTTAAAAAACTTTCACAGTATGGGTTATAACGAGCACCATTTATCTTAATGAACTGACATAGATTTTGTTTGGTCCACAAAAGGGCAAAATTTTCAAAATTTTGGCTGTTCAAAGTTCCAGAAATAATCTCAGAATTCCTGGGCACAACATCACTACTAATTTATTTACGAAATATATGTAAATAAACCTATTTTCTTGAATAGAATCCACGTCACAAATAGTCAGATTTTTTTAAGTACAAAATTACAAAAATCTGCACCATTTGCATTACATATATTATGATAAATCTTAAAGAAATAAAATTGCAAGATAGGAAAAGCATATTTACCTAGGTGAAGGTCGCCAAGGATATGCACAACCATAAAGGTAAGCTTTTGGCACTTCGGTGAGATAAACCGGATTTATATACCTAAATAAAGATAAATCTTTTAGCGTGTTACAGGATCACGTTTGATCTACCCTACGGGGTAACTTTTATTGCAGGCATTTACGAGAATCGTGCAATTAAGATGTAAACAAACCGTATGCTACATGTGTATGGCATGTTAAAAATGTATATATGTATGTTTACAAAACAGGCACTGAGCGCTTAGTGACAACTGAAATTGCTTATGTGAAAAATATTCGTATACGCGCTGGGAAATTTGTTAGGCAATTTTTTGGTCCTTCTGACATCTTACAAGAAAGAAAAACAGTTTTTAACATTGAAGAAAAAAACAAGCGTATTCGAAATTATATATATGTTTCTTGGCATAAACTGATATCAATTAATATGAAGAATAACAGTCTAGAGGAATGTCCGTAGAGAAAACTATCCTAAAATGACATAGCCAGAGTTACTGTTCTTAAATGGATCTTGAAAAACCACCTACACTCAGTTAGTAAAACCTCAAGCATAAATCCATTTGTTGAAAGTTATATCTACTCACTGTAACCAAAAATAATTTTTTAAGTACTATTTTTTCGTAGCGACGGAGGTAGTCCGTTTTTATTTCGTGTGTTCTGCTAAATGTTACTGTGGAAAAGTAATAAATCGATCTTTTTGTGTTTGATTTTAATTTTTAACTCAGGAAAACTATTTTTTTGAGCCTTGAAAATCCTTCATAATTCAGCAAAACGTTGGCAAAGGAAAAATTTAGTTTGATGATCCAAATACTGGCTGCATAAAAATAAATATATTTCTTAAGTATTTTAAAATTGCCTTATGCCATTTAAGATATCTTTTTTATTTCTATGAATTTTGAATGAAATACAAGTAGGCTTACTACATACGTATGCCAAGTATTACGTCATTTTATCCTAATGTATGTAAAAAGTACATTTTAAATGTCAATTACCACTGTTTCTAAAATGTCTCGTGTTAAAAATGAAAAAATATACATATAAGATTTAGTAATTTTGCAAAAGACGTTTTAAAAATTACATAAATGTTTAAATTATTTTTTTATCTGTTGGTTTTATGTTTACCACATTGTTGTACGTGTCGGCTTCAACTATTAAGATTTGTTTCGCTCCATTTCAAACAAAAAGAAATAATTTCTGTGGCCTATGAAAAAACAGCAACCACTGCAATTGAATCTGCTAGTTTTACTAAAATCTAAATCTTGCTATTTAACCTAGAAATCTTCTCAGCCCAATTCAGTGCCTGACCATCCTCATATCCTTCTGAAGATCAGTCTGATTCTGAAGCAGATTCAATTGTTGCTTGATCTAGTCAAGTCTAATCATTAAAACAACAATCTATGTATATTATACATGAAAAGCTGATGCCCTTGAAAAAACTCCATTTTCCACGCTCAGAGATTTTTCAACCTCATAACGCAGTTAGAGAAAAATATTTCAAGAATCCAGCAACCCATTAGATAAAGGAAATTAAAGTGAAATTTCCCCCTCCAAGAGCCTGGAGTTCAGGAAAATAAACCCGATTTTGCCTCTTATACTATAGTTTATGTAAGAACTAGGGAGAGTTTTTCATTTTTTACCTTTTTTTCTTCGCAAACTACCTGTGTTTTTTAGTCCGGTGTCTTTGGTAAAATCTGTTAGACACATATATTTTTCATAGGAATGGGTTAGAAATTTTATAATCAAAAATACTGGTCTATAAAAATGGACTATTTGGGTTGGATAGCAATAGATATTTGGAAGTGTGAAGTGTTAAAAAGGATTTTAATCCTTGTCATAGGCATCGAAAGGCGTTAAAAGGAGGTCTATCACTAAATATTTATGGCATAGAGTATTGTTTCAGTAATAAAAAGTTTTTATAATATTATTTTATTTCTTATGATTTTTTAATAATTCACATATATTAAAAAATATAGATAATTTTGACATATTTAACACAAATCACAACTGTAGTTTTATTATTTTTAATTTTGGCATAGAAATCGTTTTAGGCACATTCAGACTAAAACGTAGCCTTTTTCTCTCAAAAAATTTATTTTTAAAAGTTATAATTTAAATACTTACAAAATACCCATTATCAAAAATACAAGAAGTTAAACATATATAAAAAAAAAATTCGTCAATATAATATTAAAATTTTTTTTTGGGCTATCGGTCATTTTATTATTAATTAAAAACATTTTTGAGATATTTGACGTTCCACTTTATTTATTTCTTAAACCATCTACAGAATTACAATTAAATACTAAAAAGGGTTTCAAATGTCATTAATTTTTATATGTTACAGAAGATTTAAATAATAAATTGTGTTAACGCTGGTAAACATTACGTATCTTATTCGTCATCAAAGTCAGTGAAGCTATCTTCGCTCAAATTAATTATAATTAATTCCTCTCTCACCGATCATGAGATCGAGTTTCCACATCTTCTTTTATTCTTTTATTATATAGATTTTTCGTAATTATCTGCAGTAACTTTATTCAAAAAAATCGTTCAAAAGTCCAGTTAAATTATTAATTTTGTAAGTTGTGTTATTTCCAGCAACTCTACCTTTTATTTGAGAGAGATATTTCCTTCACCAACGAACATTCTCCGGACGATCTATAAGAACAGATTTCCTATCTGGTTTTTCCCAACAAAAATTAAGTTCTTTGAGCAATTTCCAGAGCTCAGTTCTTTTAATTTCAGGCAAATCCCGATCTTCATTGATTTTAGTTAGAATTTTGTCGACGGTTGAGATCTGCTTCTCATAATAAAATGTATGTACAACTCCTATTATTACAGTTTACATCTCTTCTTCCAACGAGGTTTTTCGTCTGCCTGTGATCGAATATAGCTTGGAATTACTAACAATTCCAGTCGTTTTTTTCTCCGTCAGTGTTCGGTACATGATAGATTTTCGAACTCTTGTTATATTGGAACACATCTCAACAGAGCTTTTAACATTATTATCTAGATATTATTATCTAGATATTAATATCTCAAGGCATCATAATAAACATTCATCGTAATAAGTTTTTCGTTGAGGAAAAAATGCCCTCCATCTTTTGGGTATCTCACTAATCTCAAATCATATATAAAAACAAGCACAAACAAAATAAATCACTAAGGACACACTATAAGGTGTACTTTGCTCACTGACAGAAATTAAATTGAATTATCAGAAATTTTATTGTTGCAGTAAATTTATAAAAGCTTATAATATTTAAATATAATTAGATTTACGGCAGTTCTCAGTTACCGGGGGCACTGAAGCAGGTACGTTGGAGGTTTCGGTAACAGTTTTATTACTCTCTCTAGTTCTTGAATAGAGTATAGGAATGTACATGCTTGCTATCGCCCCTCCCCTTCCCAAGGGCTTTGAGTTCAGGAACATAGAACCAATTCTGCCTTTTATATTAGGAATGTGTATGCGGCTGGCAACCCCCCCCCCCCCCGGTTGACAACTTTTTTTTTTGCGATCCCACCCCCCCAGGAGCTTTGAACTCAGGAAAATAGACCCGATTCTGCCTCTTATACGAGGAATGTGTATGCTTTTCGCATTCTCCCCCCTGTCGGCAACTCGTTTTTTCTTGTGATCGCCCCCCCTCTCTCCAAGAGCTTCAAATTCAAAAAAATAGCCCCGTCCCTGCCTTTTACACTAGAAATGGGAAAGTTGCTGGTGCCCCCCCCCCCCCGGGGGACAACTTGTTTTCGCTTGCCATACTGTACTTTTGTGATATCACCGCCCCCCCCCCCAAGAAGAGAGGCTGGATCCGCCCCTGCTTCTAGGTTTCAAGATCAAGTTTTTTTGTTTTTATTAAAAAAATTGTATTTAACATAAGTCATTTTATCCAATAAAATTGTGATTGATTACAAAACAGCAAATATTGCCTAGTTTGGGGATTAATGACTTAATAAAATTAATGACACTGTTGATAGTACTATTTCTTAAAGAAATTTATATTGTTACACTCGGCAGAAATTACCTACCTTCAATATTTCTTATTTATTGATTATGACTTTTTATTTTTACTGGCTATTTTGTTCAGAATAAGTAATTATTTCTATGTACTTAATACTACCTAGCTTATTCGTTTTAAAAAATAAAATCTGTATATTCCAAAATGTTGTAGTGCTTGCAAAACATATCTGATCCAATTATAATTATATACAGCAAATACCAAAATGAAAGATTAATGATTTAATAGTACCTCTACCGATTAAAACAATTACAAATAGTAACAGTTGTAACAAATAGATTTTAACAGTGATAAAAAACCTATGGGTACCTACAATTTCTGTTCAGATCGCATAATATTAATTATCTATGAATTTAAATCATATTATGTAATTTTTTTTTTGTATTTTAGTTAGGATAAAGTGGGTTAAACGGCATTCGTAAGTACCAAGAACCAGGTTTCACGTTCACAAGTATCTAAATAAGTCACATTCTCAATTTCGACATAAACAGCTCGAAGTATCACTAAATTTCTCTTTGTCAGAAACGTGAAACTCAATGGTATTAAGGGGTAGCTACACTTGCAAAAACGAATGGAAGCTGAATTTGACTGGCAGTCAAGTCAAGGCAGTTATATGGTTAAAAATGTAGTGTCCATTCTTCTAACTGGACTGTTAAAAATACTTTTGAAAAGTGAATATACAAAAGAGTGAGTGATTATAATTGGTTTATGATGTAATTAAATTTTTGTTTAACACAAAAATCTCTGTTCTTAATGCATTCGCCGAAACCGTCAGTTGAAAAAGATTCGAAAGAATCGAAACGTTCTGAAAAATAAAAATATATATATACAATAAGTATGACTACTGTATATATGTAGTTTCAATATAAAAATGAACCATATTCCCAAGAAAATAACCAACTAAATATATATATATATATATATATATATATATATATATATATATATATATATATATATATATATATAACTACGTCATTAGATTTAACAGACACTTTGAATGCATGAAATTATGCAATTTATGCTAATTCATTAAAGTAGTCTAAAATTGTTTCAAGTTGATAATAAAGAGTTTGAATTGACAGGTACCACAATAAGTCCTGTAGTTGCCATGGAAGTTAGAGCTTCTAGTTGATCAGTTGTGTGTGTCTAAATAATATGGCATAAAAATGGTTAATAACTAGAACATTAAATATAATAAAAAATCGTTGCATTTATTCAAAAATAAAACTACTACTTAAATATTTTCGATCCCGGAGCTTCCTTGAAAATTCACAGATACCCATAGAAATTTATTCGGATATAAACGAAATCCGTTCAATAAGGACTTAATAAAATACAGTTTTAGTAGTTTTTAAGAAAAGAACTGTTTTCCCTTAAATTGCTTGTGTCTCATTTTCAGAACAGTTACGCTAAGTACACTTTAATGAAATAATGAAATTTGATTTGTAACAAATTTCCTGTTAGCGGAAGTAATCTAAGATTAATTTATTTTGTTAAAAATTCTTTTTAACTTCTCAGTACGTACGCTTTTCGTATATTTTCAGGTTTGCCATACTTTTAATATTAAAAAGGAGAAATTCCAATGCAAAATAGGTGTACTTTCTTAGCTATGTTATTGGCAATCGAATTATTGTTATTTTATTATTCTATTCAAGTAACTTAGCATTATAATAAAATAGCAGGTGTATCTAAAACTATTTTTAGAGAATCTGTCTGGACTAGAAGATGTGCACAAATTTATGGACATATTATTTTTTATTAGTCCTTAAAATTTCACATAGATTCAATTTTATACTGACGTATCAGAAAAATTTAAAATAACAGCGAAAAAATTAAGGCAATTAAAATGTGTTTAAGTCAACCATGAGTCTTGTTTCCATATTACAGAATATACTGATAATCCCTTTAGTTTTCGAATATTGCATATATATATATATATATATATATATATATATATATATATATATATATATATAATATACACCCTATATAAAAAGCCAGACAGTAACTCAAATGCAGTTTTCAAATTTCTTTTTATATTTCTCTATTACCATTAAGAACCGGAAAAGCATGATTGCCAGAAAAGCTTTCGGCGGACCTAACACTTTGATTTCTAATTCTAGGTTTAGTTGTGACATGTAAATAGATTAGGTGACATTAACTTTTTAAAGAAAGACGAACATAATAACAACTAGTGTGGTCAAAATTGTATTTTTGTGTGATGAATATTCAAAATATTTGCAAAAATTGTGCTAAACGGACAGGAATTAAACATGTAATCGTTGCAGAGAATATTCATGTAAGTTCTTAAAGTGTATTTTGAAATAAAGACGAAATAAAATAAATAGTTAAGTGTTCTTAAAAAATGATTATTATCGATATATTTCCAGGTTCAGAAGTTTAAAAAATAGGAAATAAATAATAACTAAGACAGTACACATAAATCTGAAATTTTTTTCCACAGATGACATTTATTGATAGCAAAAGTTTTTTATAAGACATAATTTTAGATATATTAAGGTTATTAGTATTTGTGTCAAATATTGCTAATATGCATTAAATTAATAAAATACTAGATGAGCTAGGATATTTTAATATCCAGTAGAATTTTTATTGTGTAAACAGTTTTAAACTCGTACCTAGAAAGCTGAAAGACCTACTACACCATCTGATACTCAGGAAGTCTAACTGAGCTAATGTAACAGCATTTAGGACAGTTAGTAAATTAAGACAGTTCTTACTCAGAAAACAATTTAATGTGCAGCATTTAGGAAACAATCCAAGTACGACGAGTCAATGCCCTAGGATAGGGTTTTATGGCCCAGAGCAGATGCTAAATTTGTCGCATCTTCCCTTCTACAATAAGAGATAATTTGACTACTAATTTTTTGTAATATTTTCTTCCTTGTCTTTTCTTTTATTTCCGTATGAAGCTCCATTTTAGTAATTTCATTTTTAGATGCTAAAACAAGAAACATTAAAAATAAATAGGATTTTGTACGCACCCAAATAATTTAAGAAAAAAAAACGATAATTAAACCAAAACAATTCATCTCATAAATGATATAGCAAAGTACTGAATAAACTTAGAAGTGAAATGTGACATCAGTGACCAGTCTGAGTGATTCTGGTTTATATGAATACCTCTTATTATTTGGTACAAAGTTCAGGACTGGACTTTAAATTTTCTTCGTCATTTTATATAAAATTATTCCTCCTTAAGTTATTAAATATATAAGGTAAAAGATTTAAGCGTAAGAAAAACATTTGCATATGTGTATTTATTTACACACAATATTAGCACTGCAATAAAATAATAATTTAGGCGACTTTGAGCCAATACAGCACTGAACAATAATTTACTGATCCAAGGAAATTTCGAACTCCATTTATGAATTACAAGATCGATGTCATTTTGACGTTATTTAGTACTTTGATTTATCCGTTGATTTTCCACGAATTACTGATTATTTATATATAGACCTATGTAACCGGAGTATAACTAATCAAATAACATTATGCTGAAACAGAATTCGCATTCTTAACGCTGTTGAATTTACACCAATACAACTGATGCTATTTTATAATCATTCATGATTTTTTTCCGTGTGATTTTAATTCTTAACCTAGTTATTAAATTATCTCGATTGGTTAAAACAAACCCAACCAGTAAATTGTTGCATAAACGTACATTTCAAATAAAAATGTAATTACTATGAAGTTTATACTTACCAATGGTAAATAATTTATTTACACACCAAGTGGCATTTAGTAATGTTTTTAATGATAATCTCAAAAAAAATTAAATGTATAAATATATTAAAAGATAGAAATAAGAATTATAATTACTAGTGTAATTGCAATATTAAAAGTTTATTTTTTCATTTATCAAAAATCCTTAACAATCAAAAGTTATTATTTAGTCTTGCCACGTCACGATTTTAATGTACAAAAAATTAATTAAATTCAATTGTGTAATTTTATTAAGCTAAACTAAAAACTAAATATATATCGATAACGAAAATCTTCAAAAATTGACATGTTTAATATAAATTCAATGCGTATGAAAATCCATATCTATATTAGACTTTGAAAATCCGTACAAATTCGGACAAATGAGTATATATGGCAATAATGTTTCATTTATAAAAATATGTACCAAAGCTGCAGAAGAATGAGATGATCATACTCACCTACAGATAGAGGATTCCGTTTATAAATAAAAGAAAAGTTATCATATATTTATTCAATATATTTTTTTTTCGAAATTTGCCACTCCTAGCAGACTGATTCAATAGATGTGTGTCGCTCGAAAAGTACAAGCAAGAAAAGGAAATTTTATAAATGTTTTCGGTATTTATAGAGATATGCCATACTGATGGACTAAAAATTACAAAGATTATTTTACTAAAAATATGAGATACCATGTTGGTACACTGTTGTTGGTTCAACACTACGACTGAAACAACGCCTGTTTTTACTTGCTTAGAAAGCGCAGTGCCTTGATTCAGGATAATATAATTGACGTGCTCTAAATTTCTCTCACTCCAAGATCTTAGGAATGCTGAATATCGTGTTGTTTAATAAATAGGCCTTTTTCCTTAATAAAGGTAAATTAGAGGTTATTATTTCTGATTATGTAGCTAAACTCGTCATTTGGATTTCTTTACATTACATAATTTCACCTCACCTGACTAAAAAAAAATAATTTCAGTCAGAGATGCAATTATCATAATGTGAAATGAATATATTAATAAATATAACACTTTGTAAATTTTTGGATACAAATTATGTTGACTCTTAGTAGAGACATCAGGTATTAAGCGTTAAAAATTTGAACTTTCTTATATTTCTTCCACAAGCAAAAGTTTACATATATAAACTAAATAAAAATAAAATTGACTAAAGATTATTTAGTGAACAAATTGACCATCTGTCTGTAGTCAATTTTAATTATTTTAAAATTACTTACCTACAAGGTCAATCAGCGATAGATTCAATAAGCGGGTTGGTTCAGGTGCGGGTTTCATTCAGAAATATTTATACATTATTAGAGTGAATAAATATACAAAGAATTTTAATTGGCTGACTAGAGAAACTAGCCTATGTGCGCCGTATATTGAGTATACAATTATATCACGTCAATAAAATATGCCTTAAAAACTACAATAGATAGTAGGTGTCAAATCTACTAGATCGGGTTTAAAATTTTAACATTTTCAGTGAACAAGAGCCATTACAACCGAATTCAAGATTTAATTGGAAATTAGTCCAGTTTTGTTTTGTTTATGATATTTTTATAATTTATATTTCATATCCCAACAAATAAACGCTTTTAAATATTAACGATACTAAACTAGAGATAGAATCTTGAAATCTCTCTTAGTAATAGTTAGTAGCTTCTCGAAAATAAAAATGTTACATTTTCGTCGATTTAGTAATAAAAGATAATTTTGTTTATGTAGTTTTTGTTGCACCTGTCATTTTAAACCAGTTTTAAAATTAGACCATGATAATGCACTAGGGGGTAAATGTTTTATGCTCATTTAAATCACAACTAGACCAGATATAAACTGAGAATTTAGAATTTGTTTTGTTTGGAAAAACGTTCCCAAACTAGGCTTAACCAGGAATAAATCATTATAATGCAAAACGAGCATTTAAGTAGCCCACTTAGATATCCGTGTTTAGTACTGTGATCTAAACTATAGTGGATTTTAATATGAAGTCCTTTAACATAACCTCGCAAAGGGACTTCCGTTTTGGTCGTTAAACAATCAACAAGGAAAAAAGATAGTTTAGTCGTTCGGGGACCAAGGCGGAGGTCTAAGCTGGATGTACGGTATAAGGAGAGAACGTACTTTATGGAGAGCGGGGCGATTTTCGCTCGACAAATATTTTCTTTCTCAATCACATTAAATGTCTTTTTTTGTGACAGTCGGTCACACACGTACCGTTTTCCGGAAAACTTCTACCATTTCATACCGTCTTCTGGTACTCAGCCTTGAGTGGTTTGAAAAACTGATATCGGCAAGTTGTAATATATAGGTCGCATTTGGTGGCAAAACGTACAGAATAATTCAATTTTTTTTGCAATATTTGCTTAAGCACATAATCATATGCGACCTAGGACTGTTTAGAAACAAAATAATTTGTTTTTGAATGTGTGTTATATTCAAAAACACATCACCTTTCATCCATCCGGTAACCGGTTTAACTAAAACCTATTCAGCGGTCATATTTTCAACTAAAGCTCGTGGTGATCGCACATAATACTGCTAATGAAGGCGGCAGGGCTAAAAATGTAGTTAAGACAGCTATGTTCTCTTTTCCTTGATCCAATTTTATTTTATACAAGTTTCCCTCCGTTGGGTACTACCACAGCCTGATTTTGGACACATGAAAATTCTTAACCTCATCTCCGTTAAAAATTCGACTCGAATACAACAAAATGTCTTGTAATTTATTAATTTCTAGGAATCCATTTAAATCACGAAATCATTTTCTAATACACTGTTCTGTAATACCTTCACAAGTTTTGTTCATATTTTCTGCTTCTTTAAGCTGATTTCAGGATGACGATTTGAGAAATGGTGATAACATTTTTGGTGTGGTATTCCATCTTTGGAAACCTGGCGAATAGCTCCGACTTTTTTAAAGAAAATCCACATTTAACAATATTCAGGATCTACTCTTTAACCTTCTGTTCAACTTCAATGCCAAGTAGAGGTTCAGGTCCAGTTTTGCGTTTAGTGCTAGTTGATCTACCTTTCAGTCGATTGATACTTATAGATTTAGGAAAGTGAAATTCTTCACTGGCTCTATTTATACTGATTTTACCTTTCCAAATTTTTGAGAACTCTATGTAGAACCTCTTCTATGTATTGGAAGAAACGTTTTTTTTTCATTACGTTTCACAAAAATTTGTATCTTTTTGTTTTCAATGACTTTAACCGGTTGCCTGGTAAGACAAAAAAAAATTAGTAAGTCATTAGTAAGAATAAATTAGTTGACAAAAAAAGTTTATTATTATTACGACACATCCAGTTTTCGACCAGTCGCTCGAAAAAGGGACAATTACAATTTCTGGCATCTTCTTATTCGAACACTTGATCTTAAGCGAAATATCTATATTAAACCTAATTAAAAATCACTGGTTATTTGTAAACAGTCAACATTTAACACACATAATAAGAACCTAACGAAATAAACAATAGTTCACGACTTACTTGTTATTTCTGAATGCATTACAAATTTAATAACAAGTCTTAACAGTTGTCGCTGACCAATTGTTTGCGTGCGTATTTTGAAAGTTCTGGCGGTGAGAGGCAAAAAATTGAAATCAAATGAGGAAAGGATGGTTGAAAACGGGGTTTCAAAATAGAAAAATGATTTTAAATATGTATTTCGTATTTCAAGCAGAATTTAATCATAGTGGTCGAAAGTCAACTATGAACGGATAACCGGCACGGTAACCCTACTAAGCTCGATAATTCAATATCAGATTTATTGTACATGACTGAAATTCAATTGTGAAAGAAGTGACACATTGATAACTGGATCTAAAACTGTTGTAGTTAAGTTACCAACCCACTATAGTTCACCACTCATGTTTTTTGTAAGATTTTGGTAATTATTAACTAGGTACTCTAAAACGTCATACGTTTTATCGCACAAGATAGGTAAAAATATACTTTATTTTGGATCTAAACAGTAGCGAGCCCACATAAACTTTATTTATATATCACTCCGGTATGGTCTAGTGGCTAGGATACCTGGCTCTCACCCAGGAGGCTCGGGTTCGATTCCCGGTACCGGAAATACTCTTTTTTTTTTGTCTTAAATTGACGTTTAAGCTTATAATTTTGTATATATATTGTATGGATATAATATAGTAAGATGTATATAAATTAAGCCATGACATGTAACCTTATAATTACATGAATAAAATTGTTTTAAAATTAATTGCATAAATTATTTTTCAATAGTGCGTTATATTCTTAATAAATATATACAAACATAATTTTATCGAAATCAGTTAAGAGCTACTTGAGATAAACACCTAACACAAATTTAGGAAACAAAGATACAAATAGACAACACGAAATGCTCACGTACTTGGAGTGAATATACTTCAACCAAATTAGAGACAAAACCGTACTTTGTAACCGCCTTCTGGAACGAACACAACGGCAAATAGTACCAATTTGAAGCAAATTCAAATATTTAGAAGGTTTGGCAACTTTAATCATGAGAAAAGGTTATAAAAATATTATTTTTAATCACGAGACCAATTCCCGTTTATACATCACAAAGTTAATTTTCCCACTTTAAAGAATATCTCACAATTCTCTTGTCACCTGGCATTAATAAAATGGAAATGCTTCTTATTATAATTTATTGTTAAATTTTGTGATACCTCCTCACCAACAAGATTTTAAAATTTAGCTCGAGCTAACTAAATTTTTTATTGCAGACTACCATCAAAGTTTATGCAAGATGTTTGCGGCCAGACATCGAATACAAAACACTCAGTATTACGTTCCAAACAACATGTAAAGAAGTGGTCGGCACTCTCTTGGGAAAATATAAAATGAAGCATAGAGATCCGAAGTTATTTTACTTAAGCATGGAAGTGACAGTAAGAAAAGCAGGAGTTAGGACGCATTTAGCTTTAGATGAGGAAGCTAGGCCAGCAGTATTACAAAGTTGTCATCCAAAAGGAGATTCAAAGTAAGTATGGTAAACATTAATAACTTTTGATTTGAGTGTACTTTACCAATAAACAGATTTATAGCATCCTCACTTAATTCTGCACAAATTACTTATTTACGATGAGGAAAGAAGACTATCTATAACAATTTAATCGCTCGAAATACTCTTTAATCCTGAAATTCCATATTAATTGATTTAAAAAAAAAGTCTTACTTTTAGACGGTGGAGCTTTAGTAATGTAAATTTAAGTGAACAGATTTTACTACAACAATGTCATAAGGTGATTAAACTCAGTCTGCAGGTAGAAATATGAAAGAAATTCACAGAATTGTCTTTTAACGGGTTTAAAATAATTAAGGCCTTTTCTTCCCGTCTTTAAAAACTAAATTTTGCATCAAAGTGGGTTTTTTAAATCATTTTAACATATATCGTTTTATTCAAATTATCCTAAAGCGAAATAATCAAGAGATATCTCTAAAATGATCAGAGTTGGTAGAAAGATGATACTCTTATATGCCTAGGAATATAGGATATTTCAAAGATAGAGATGGTCGAGTGAAACGTATGTTCTTTAAACAGGATCATTTTAGACTAAAATGTCATTGTCGGACTTGTATTGTCTCTGTTTTTGTTTGTTTACAGACGATTAATTTGTAAAGAGATACAACCTAATCGTTAAAAACTATAAACTGAATGTTTAGTCTTAATGCTACAAGCCTATATATGAACTGTATTCATTGAAGGGTGACGTGTCGGTTCATAGTATTCGCCTCAATGATTAGATGTTATAAAGTAGTATTAAAAAAGATTACGTACACTGGGTTTACTGAAGATTCTATTGTTATATTAAATATTTTCTCTTTTTTATGCTCCTTATATGCTGCTGCAGTTTCTAACCATTTTATATGGTGTTGTTTACCCCAGGAGTGTTTTACAAAAGCAAATCTAGATATTTCCACTTTTCAAGTTTTGTGTTCCTTAGTTACAACCTCTAGGAGACGCTTAGTGTCTCTAACACACATTTCACAACACCCACATAGAACTTTGTAAAACATATTCCGTCTTATCAGTGCTTTTGTGTTTTTATTAAATAGGCTCTAGGTCTATTTTCCGATTTGTAGGCTAGTTTTATGTTGCAGTTTAGGTAATTCGTCTTATTTTCTCTGAAGACTAAAATACGACATTGTGAAGAAGGAATGTGTTTCTTTCTGCCCAGTAGTACTGGTTCTAAGGGTAGTTATAACATCGTCTATTAATTTTAGAATATTTCGCTCGTAGACGCCGTACAGTGAGCTTTGAAAATGGTGAATGGGATTTCACCGAAACGTCAGCTGCCTTACAGTCCTGAGAGGGACTCGGCACATACACGGGATGCCCGAAAACCTACGATTACACACAAATATATTATACATATATATATATATATATATATATATATATATATATATATATATATATATATATATATATATATATATATATATATATATATATTGCGCGATTTAAAGGTTGCGTATCCGCGTTTGATTACAACAGAATAGTTAAATCCGTAGTTAAGATATTGCCCAGGGTGTATTGGCTTCCTGTATATTGATCATTTGCTTCTTTTTCCATAGTAAACTTACTTGTTGGTCGAATGGAGTAATATGTGTCAAAAAATCATTGAATTCTTTGCTTGCACAGTAAAACTTAAGTAACCAGAAGGTTAACTCAACAACTATCTGTGGAGAGCTCAATCAATAAAAATTTTTCAAAAAATAAAAATGCTTCCAAACACATGCGGTTATCCAATAGAAATATCTATGTTGTCATAACGTTGATAACATAAAAAATCCGAAACAATCGTCACTTTTATAACGCTGATACTAGCTGGTCGCCAGAAAACTTCATATTATAGTGTTAGACCACACATCAAAAATCATTAAATTCAATTACCACGTTTTCAAGAAATTTGAAAAAATCAATATTTTCTAAAAACTATGACATCTTTTACCGCCTAAACGAAATAGTACCGGATATAACTAAGTTGCTCTTCTATTCGATAAAGGGTTCATCAATATATTTCAACCAGACTATCAGTTTCAATGCTTTTATTTCTATAACATGAATTTCGAACCATTCTACAACTGGGGAGGGCGAAAAACCGATGGGAAGCCCGTTGTCCTGAGAGTAGAACTTATCCTTACTTGAAACTAAGCACTACGACAATACTCCAAAGGATTTATTACCCCGCCCAGTGGTAATGTGATTCGATCTGATCAAGTTAGATCCTTTGAAAGTCTAATTTTGATTAGGGTTAGTGATTCCGACATTAGTATAGAGACTTTCCACATCAAAACTTGTTAGTATGTTGTCTGGCTCTAGATTACTAATAAAATTCACAAAAGACGTGGAATTTGTGATATATGAGTTTATCTTACCTTTTAAATGCTGCATGATTTTTAGAGAAACTTCGCTAATGCCCTTGTTGGCGACCCTCTAGAGCTGGTGACTGGTCTTAATAATATGTGGGCCTGGTGAATTTTTAGTAATTGGTAAAGATGTGATGGTTTGCTGTAGTGTGGAGTGAGCAACGATAGTAGTTTGTCAGGTATATTTCTTTAGTGTTCGGTAGATTTAGAAGTCTATTGATTTGGTTGCGTCACCAGGTAGCACTTTATATTTTTATTTTTTCAGAATATCCCAGATTTTATGGTCATATGTTACGATGTCCATAATTACAGTTGCATTTCCCTTGTCTGCGACAATGAGAGTCTGACGACCAATCTTCAGCACTGTCTGTAACTTTCAAACTCGATCATATTTATAATGTGTTTCAGAACAAAAATTATTTGCATATACCTACCTATACTTTACTCAAATATGATAATTAACAGTTAACTTCGAGTTTAACCGAGGGTCCAAAATTTTAATCCGGTTGAACCACAAGCTAACTTAGTTGGTTAAAGTATGTCAAGATAAAATAGGGACACGTAAGCCGTTTGCTCTCTTCATTTAGTAGCTAATATATGGCAAATTTTAGAAGCAATTTTCTCATGTCAATATAGAGTTTGAAAATATTATATTTTATAAAATGTGCCTGGATTTGTTAATGACATAAAAATAAATAAACTACAGAGTATATTATTTAAGAGATGGATTTAATGACAGTTCCTATATTTCCGAAAATACCTGGATGTTCAAGTATTCCTTTTTCGTAACATTTGATTTTTGTATTCAAAAATTTTGTTTTTTCTTGGCATTTTCGAGATATTATGTGATTCAAGCAGTTGGAAGACACTAAAATAACTTGGAGGATATTATGACTAAAGTTGAACAGGTTAAAACAGCAGATTCATTAAGAAGGTTTAAGACTTAGACCTAATCCAGTTGCCGTGGAAGTTACATCTTCCAGCTGGCCATTGTTGTTATACTTATGATATGGTTATAATTTATATTAAATATATCAACAAATAAACCCTTATATAAAAATATTAAGGCTAAAAATTTAGAAATAAAGTCTTGAAATTGGTAATAGGAATAAATGTCTCCCGAGATATTCAAAATTCTACAAAATAAAAGGAAATTGTTTTTTTCATTCCCGTATTTTTAGGGTTCAAAACTTGCTTGACCTATTGTTGCACTTGTCAGTTTAAACCATCTACTGTCAACTTAAATAGTTTTAAAGTTAGACCATTTTAACATATTGATGTCAAAATGATGCGCAAAAGTTTTAAACAGTACTACAGAAAAAGTATGAACTGTCAAGATCAAAACCTTTTCATTTAAAGGCAAATCAGGCTTGCAGACTTTTTTTGCGAATAAAAACTTGTTCAAAAATTTTCCCATACTCGAAAACCCCTTTAAGTAATTGAAGTTTGATTTAATTTTCAGATTTTCCTTACAAACTCGACGAGGCGGCCTAGTGAAAGTCCATGACTCAGTTTTAAATAGTAATTCACAGTACAAATCGCTTCTTATTAGTGCAAGAACCACAGTCGATGAACTTATTGCACTTCTTCTCAATTGCTATAATAGCAAAGAACGAGTGGAGCAATTTTCAATTTATGAGGTAAGATAAAATTATGTATACGAATTGTATAATAAGCTAAGACATTACAAAAAAGAAAATTATCTACGGTTACTAACTTAAAATTGATATGTACCTGCGTAATTCCTTATGGATGTTATTAATTATATTTTTAGGTTAATTCAGAAAGAGAACAGCAAAGAAAATTACATCCTGATGACCGACCCCTTCATGTGCAGCAGACATGGTTACCATCCCATGAATGTCATTTTTTAATAAAACGGAATCCTGATTATCTTCCTCTATCTAGAAGAAAGGTAATTATTAGTTAAAAATAACAATTAGAAACGAAAGCTAAATAATCTAATTTAATACCATAAACATATACCATTTCTGTCTGAGCGCAGGTATTCGGTATTTACCCAAAGCTTAGTACATAACGAGACTCTTTGTTGCTCCTGTGGGCTACAACATTGTATACCACATGTATTGCGGCTCTCAAATGGAGTATTCTTGAGTCTTGTCCAAAATGGCCTACTCTGATACAAAGTGGGGCAACATTACAGTGTAGACCCTGGGGTGACCCGCGTCATTATGTGATACACCGAAATGGCATTAACATTAATTCAATACTACTATATAAATTCTTGGGATATTTGTTCGAGCCACTACAAGAATAGACATAAGTAAGCTACTGCCCTGAGTGAGTTAACTGAAAAATATAATAAATTCACACATTCAAGGGTTAAAAAGCGGAACAATGGCAGCCACGAACCCTACACTTGAATGGACATTCTCAATCAAATTATTTCTAGCACGGTGAACATAGAACTTTGTATTGGGCCAACTCAAAATTATTACAGAATATTGTATTCCAACAGTTATAAGTAGACCTTCAACAATGACGAGCAACTAAGCTCAGCGTTGTGTACTAAACTTTAAGAACAAAATCTACACAAATAAAAGACAACTGTTTATAGCTAAATTAAAACGTACTTTGATATGTGTACAAGATGATTCAAAAGTATGTCAACAAATTTCAGAAAGTATTTCTTAATTAATTCTAACAATAAGACAAAAAGTTCATACACAAATCCTAAATGGTTTTTTTTTTCATTAAATCGGGCATTCAAAGCGTCCTTATATAGGTTGTGCAATTTAAATAATAGAATTATTACTACCTATCTCCGAAACAGTGATACATATGAATTCAATTAGAGAAAGTTTGCATTTTTTGAGGTACACTTGAAATACGTTCGTATAGTTGACAATTTTATTTTTTATTTTGTATATGGTTTTTTTATTTCACGTATTACATATCACGTTCACCTTACATTCCAAATAAGCACGAAAGAAAATGACTCAATTGAAGGGCATCCCAACTGCATAAATATTAAAACAAAGAAATCAGAATTATGAAATGGATCTAACCAACAGATTGTAATTCTTAGAAACACATAGTATCGACTTAATGACCGAAAGGATTATGCAGAGTAGACAAAAGGTATGCTCACAAAACAAAAGGAAACAATTGCCTAATGGAGGGTGGAATACCGAAGGTTTGGAAAATGCGGAGGTGATACTTTTGATTAAAAAGTTTTCTCTTCTATCTTTACAAACTTTTTTCATGAATTATAACAAATAGGTCAATACCAAAATTAGATTCATATAACTGTATAAACAGACCCGTTCTCGAAAAACATAACACAGTGGGCCACCTTCAAACCATTCGAACACTAATAGAAAAAGCTCCAGAATATAATGTTCCACTACATACCGCTTTCTTTGATTACCATAAAGCCTTCAATGCGATAGAAAAGTGGTTCTTTTTAACACCATAAAACCACGCAAGGATACTTTTTTTACAAAAACTTCACTGGTCATGTTAGGGCTGATGATCATACAAGGACAGAAAAAATTCATTTGAAGAGAAGAGTTTGTCAAAGAGATGTTATCTCTTCTAAACTCTTTACTTTAGCTCTAGAAGATTTATTTAAACTTAACTGGGAGGGCTTGGGAGTTAACATCCACGGTAACTATTTGAATCATCTTCGTTTCATCGATGATGTTATTCTAATCTATAGTGATCTCAACCAATTAAAAATGTCAGAATAATAAAATAATACGTCTACCTGGACATATCATTATAATCAGAAAAGAAAACCAGTTTGTGGAGATTAAGAGACAAATAGCCTTTACTACTTATGGAATGGAATGAGTGGCTTTCAACAAAAAAGTGCTGAACAGCTAAGAGTGACCCAAAGAGCAATCAATGCTAGGTGTAAACCTTTCGGATAGAATAACAAAACACAGAAATAAGAAAATTAAATAATGCAACAGACATTATACGGAGGATTGCACCATTAAAATAGCAATGGGCAAGACATGTAGCATGGTAAAATCCAGACAGATGAAAATCCAGAGTCATCATATCCAGAAAAATGAAATAAACATTGGCAGACCACAGAGAAGATGGGTAGACGACTTAAAAAAAGTTACTGGCAAAAACTGGATGAGACTAGTCCAAGACAAACATGCGTAGAAGACACTTGGAGAGGTTTATGTCCAGGAGTTGACGTATCAAGGTTAGAGAAGAAGAAAAAGAGGAAAAAGGAGATTGAATATAAAAAATTAAAGTTCTATACACTACAGAATATGAGTTTTAATAAATGCAATCTGAATTGTGCAAATTGCTAATAAATGTATTTTGCATCGAGTACTATTAGTTTTTTGGATGCTGTATGTCGAACTTTTTATCTGTTTTAGGTAAGAGTACTGAAATTTATGATGTATTTTACATGTAGAAAAAAATTATTTTTTACATGTATTACCTGGAACAGTTATTTTAAAGATAACGGGAAATCTTATTTCAGTGAATTATATTACCAGTAATTCCAGAATTAACAATTAGGCTTAACATTCAGTAATAAATCTAGAGAGTGACTTGTGAAGCCAAAACTCAGAAAAGAATTTAGTAAACATAAACTATCTACACCAGTATAGCTAATAAATTAATTTTCATTTTCAGATCTTTTGGGTATCTGAATTACCTCCTCTCCCAGCATCAAGACTTTTCAAAAGCACGTCAAATAATTGCGGCGGTAGTAATCGCAGTAATAATCTTATGCAACTATCAAAATCTTCAACAGCCCTAGTCCCTGTACAGAAAACTGAAGAAAAACAAAAATCAAGTTCTCAAACTAAACAAAAAGACACGGCAACCGTAAAGCACTTAAGTACCGAATTAAAAGTTTTTGAAAATAATAATAGTATAGGAGCTAAGAAAAACGGGCAATCTTCGTATGCAGATTACGAGAATTATTTTTATATATAAGTTTATGACGGGATTAAACAATATTTTCATTGAGATGCTGTTACTCAAGATGGTGACATAAGTGGCTTAAACAATAGATCAATGTTAACTTAAGTTTTATTAAAGTTTAATGTATTAAGTTGGTAAATTATAATATAAATTTATATCACACACCTCAAAAACTTAAAAAATGATATGTGTATGAATTTAAATTTTGAAGTGATTATCAATAAATAACCCTTTTGCATTCAACTAATAATAAGTAAACTCAAATTTTCAAATATCAAGAAGTTAAAAATGAATGAGTAAATTTGATTGGATTAAATGTGTTACTCATTTTTTTTTAAGATTAATCATAATCTTTACTTCTAGCTATTTTTAAGAATAACTGCCAATCTGAAAAATTAATAAAATAAAACTTCCTTCCATCATAGGTTGCTAATAATTCTAAAATAAAATATTTTCCAAAACGATACACCTATTAAGGTTATCATGTTTCAACAACTCAATGAAAATCTTGTTCATATTTCAGTCAATTTAAATTCTTAGATTTTTAAGATACATTTATACGACGCATGACTTGCGCTATGATGCAAAGCGACATAGGCATCCTCTTTTTGAACTAAAATGATGCAAGTAAAGGCTGTCGTGTTGAAAACAAAGACCACACTTGCATCGTCTGACTTAAAGCCTGTGAAGATAATATTTTGTTTCATAACGCATGATGTAGGACGCATGAAATAATGCATCATCCAAATGTATCATTAAGGTATCATGTATATATTTTGTAAATATTTTGTGTGACGTCTAGTTTTTTATTGTGATATTTATTTAGGTTTTAAAAAAGTTTGCAGCCAAAGAGTACGCCTTGGAGAAAAATTTAACAGAAGTAAAATTGAATTACGGTCATTATGAATTTACCTTTTTACTAAGAGAATATTATTTTAATTTAACTGTAAAAATTTATTTACTAAAAAGTTCTTTAGAATGATCCCGAAAATTTCGCTGTAAATTTACCGAATCTAAAATTTTACCTACCTTAACGTTCAATAATTTTAATTACCTAATATCAATTTTACTTTTGTTTTCTCTAATAGGCATTAAATGTTACTTTTAGGTAAATTAACTTTTTGTTAACGTATAAATAATTTAATTATAAATACGTAATGACGACGTGAATATTAATTTTAAATATTATTTCTTGCCACTAAACTATTTTAAGTGCAACTTGAAAAAAATTGTCTTATTTTGTATTTTTAAAGTATCTTTTAGTTATTTTAGTCCATACAAAATATTTATATAGGTATGCATACATTTGATAATTTCAATATGTAATGACTTGTAACAATTAACCAAAAAAGTAGTATTCAAGACATTAATAATACTAAAAAAAATAAATTATTAAACTGTTACGGTTAATAATTTATTATCAAATATAGATTTTATAAATCTTAATTCCAGAGGGTCAAAAAATGATCACCCAAAAGCATTCTTCGTTTTCTCCCACAAAAGTTGCCAACTTGTAAGTACGCCATGCGAGCTTAGTTGGTAAGGACGGTATTCTTAGCAAGTTCTTGTCTATATTTTCAAATAAACCATCCAATATTTGGAAGAACGCTACATATTTTTTAAAATGACAATTTTTTCAATTTTGTGCGAACATTAAACCGGGAAAGAAAAAGTATGGTCATACTTCCTTTATCCACATTTTTTGATAATTAAGAAACCTTCATATTGATGATGGTTCGATAGACCGAATATTATGCACCTTTTTTAGAAGCTTGTTCTAAATTGCTTCATTTTAGTTATCGTATAGCAAACTAAAAGAAAGAGGCGGTTTACGACGTTTACGGCAATTAAAGAACCTTGCATGCTTACTAAAATAAATATGAGGGAATTTGTATAAATGTAAAAAATTGAATTGTTCCGTACCCTCCTCTCACTTCAACCACCGATTCCGTATTATAACAGTTGCGGAACTAATGTTTAAAATTCAAAAATTAAATTATACATTATACATAACATAAACGCCCACGTTATTTACTAAGGTATTTAAAATGTGAGCCTTATGGAAAAGTAACTTAGAAGTGTATTTGAAATACCGTATGTTCTATAGGTTTAAAATTTTTTTGTATACCTTAACTAATTTTCAAAAAATGCAATCTTTGTATATACATAAATAATACAAGAAAAAAAAAGCTTACAATTTATTTTTTATAAGTCCATTTTAAATATCCAATATACTCGTATATTCAAACAATATATTTCTTTCAACTTTAAACAGAATATTTAAAATCAGCAGTGTAATTTTATAGTATGCTTTAAATACGTGACAAAATCTTGAGAAATTACAAAACGACAAAATAAAAGTACATTAGGAAAAGGCAAACAGAAAAAATCAATTTTTTAGAAATTCATATATATCTTTATAATATAGAGTCAAAATACATGGTCTCTAGCACCAAACTAACCAGTTATATTATGGTCTAAACAATAAATAAATATTGTGAATTCAGAAAAATTTGAATTATAAAATCTAATTTATAAACAAAAACACAGTTTTATGTATGCTATTTTATCAAAATTTGTCCCTCAAATTACAAATTTTTCATTAAAAAATAGATTTTCGACTTATAATTATGAAATTTACATAAGAGTATTTCAAAAATTCCAATTTATGTTGTTATCATTGGTTTGACTACATTTCAAAATTTTTTCAAGATGGAGGACGTTTACAAATATTTTCCAATTTTTTCTTTGACTTCGATTACTATTGGTCTGTTATGTCTGGTTCAGACAGACACCTTGTTTTTCATTAAATAAGTTCCGATGAACCGACTGATCTTCTCTCCATACAATCCTGACCTTTTTTGCTGTATCAGACACACGCAGCTCCGATCAGCTGATCTTTTGCTTGTTGTGGGTGACAGCGTAAGATTCAGCTAGCGAATCAGTACTGATGTCCATAGCATTCATAATTAACGATACTGATAAGAAGTCTTCATTAAAGATGTAGACTGCCAAATTAGCAGCAATTTTAACGATTTTGACACCTTAATGCCAGTGATTTCGAGCAAATGATCAGACGAGAGAATTCAACAACGTTATTATAGTGCATTTCCGCTCCCAAACACTTTCCTAATAAATCAATACTGGTTAAATCTTCATAAATTGTCTTAATTACTTTTACAGTTTCTAAGATGAAATTTTACCTGCCGGAGTAACGGTACTGGTCGCCTGGTGATAAGCACCTTACAAAGGACCTGCGACTACTTCGCCCTACCGAGATAATGACTAGCTAAACTTATGTATTTGACTGGATTTTCATAAATCCTTTTGCCCGCCTATTCTGGAAAGACTTGTATTAAATAAATTTTTTTTTCATTATATTTTTAATTTTACAAAGATTGCATTATTTTGTAGAGAATAAATAGAGCTATATCAGGTAAATCCTTCATGTATATTTAGTTTAAAACACAGTGTGATGCAAATAAAGCTGAATAGAATATCTCCTCCTATCTAATTAGAAACAATATGAAAAAAGACAACACTTTCCTTACTACCGATATTGACTGCGGCGTTCTACTTACTCTCTTCGAATACTTTAGGAGTTATTGAGGCTCTAATGTTAAATACATGTCATGTATCATATACTTTTAAGTATGCAACCACTCCTAGAAATATGCTGCCCCAAAAAATCTATTTAAGATGTAAACAATTACTCCATTTTGTTAATAAGGCGACAATCTGTAGTATTTTTAAGAGCAAACTGTCAATCATCATCGCTTTGTCGATCTTCACTGATCACAAATAATATCGTCATTGCGAAATGAGGCTTAATGAAAATACCATAGTACAGTAATAGCGTTATCAAATAGAGTTAACTTGTACAGTATTACCCGCCCTAATTTATTTAATGTCTGCAGGGTTGTCATCATAAGTGACTACCATAGGATGTAAAATCTATTTATTATTCAGTTTTAAAACAAACGCTATAGCAATTTCCTAAGTAATTATTGAGTAACTACCACGCCTATATTTCAATAACCAGTTCCTGTCGAGTTAAAATAACGAAACTGAAAGAGAATGAAGACATGATGATTTTGTTTAAGTAATCAGCTTACTTTGCACCATTTATTAAGTGTTTAATAACATTAAATTAAAAAACACTAAAAGTTACCGATTTTTTTTGATGATGACGTATATATGTACACATAATAAATTTATAAAAATAATAAGTGCAATGTGAATGTCTCTATGTACTGTTTCATAAAAAATAAGCTATGTAATTATACCATTTTGTATGTACCTAATTTTAGAATATAGATTCTCAACACCAAAGATATAGTGTGTAATCTGTAATTTGTATCGTGTAAGTGTTTAAAAAATAAAATATAAATATCAGATAAATACCAGCTGTTTCTGTTTTCCAAAATCCTCCATTTCATATGACCTGAGAGAAATTTCAAGCACTTAACTTTTTTTATTCTTGCGACTGTTTCACAAACATATGTTACAGTTGTAAGACAAAAAATTGATTATACAATATTGATATGTTATCGGGCTTAAAAAACAGCAAAAATAAATAAATCTTTGCTTCAAATGTATGCGATAATAGTAAAAATAATATTCGTACGTATACAAAGGGAGGTATTATTAGTGGTAATTACCCCTCTGGAGCCGAAGAACCTTAAATTTCTTCGTAAAATATTCGAAAATATTAAATTTTTTCACCAGGAGCCCTGATTTCACTACCAATTCACTTAATTATCCATATATTTCCTCAAAATTTAGGCTAGCACCATTCTGATGAACTGATTATGGTAAAAAGAGCTTTAACCTACAAAAACAAAAAGTTTCTTTACCAAAAATTAAAGAAAATCCTTATTGTTTGTTGTAATATATTATTTATAAAGAGTAACCACTTTTTAAAGGAACACTTATTACTCAAGAATTCGGTCTTAATAAAGTCACTTTATTAAGAGGATCTAGATGAGGATCGAACTCACAATCTTAAAATTATGAGAATGATACTTTATTCGACTTCTAAGTTACTTTGCAACTTTAACTTCTCTTACATATTCACATCATTACTTGTCAAGATAGGTTTACATACTTCATGTTATACATTAAGTAGGCATAATATTTAAAAGCTAATATATGAAATTATGACTTTCCTTCTCCTCTGGGCGGGACTCATGGGAGGGAGTTGCTTGGCAACGGGCACCTGCCCCTGGCAAATGATACATTAAGGAATGTTTCATTGATATGTGTGGTGATGGAATCGTAAAATTTGGTGTCAGAAATTTGGTTGAGCTCCAGAAGTGTGGGCATCTGGAGGTCCAGGTGTTGCTGAATGTTCCTCAGGAGCCATGGGGCATCTACGGTTATGCGCAAGACCTTGTTCTGCTATGCATGCAGTCGGATTCTCGACCTTTTTGTCAGGTGGCCCCAGGTTGGGGCTGCGTATGAAAGCACCGGTCTGATGATAGTCTTATAAATGGTTAGTTTGTTCCTGAGAAACACATTGCTTCTTTTACCGATGAACGAATAAAAACAGCCCATAAGTTTCATAGCTTTCTTGATTGCAGCATCCCCCCATTCCTTCCTACGAATATCTTATTGTAGTTATTGTAGGTCAGCCCTACGCTAGTGGACCATTGGGTTCGCTGGTTATGTAATAGGACATGGCCATGTGGTGATTTTCTTGAGCGGATGAATAGCACCGCTCTTGAATTTTCGTGGCTGGCCTTTAGTTTCCACTGATCCATCCAATTTCCGAGATTACTGAGGTACGTCTGCAGTCTCGAAGTGATATAACTGGTGTTTCTGTGTGAAGTAGTCATTCCACATTATAATAAATTTGCCTCAATTATTAGTTAGAAGCGAGACAAATGCTCCCTTTTCTTTCGTACAATTGCTACTTCTGGAAGGTGCAGAAGATGCAACAGGAGCATTATGACCAGAAATATTAGAGAATATATGGTATATATATAGCTTGATTAGCGTATATTTAGGAACGCACAAAACTCTGAAACGAAGAACCATTAATATTTAAGACTAGCTTTCACCCGTGACTTCGCGTAAAACTTGGGAAATAAAAGTTTTTAATATTATTTTTTTTCAAATCAAGTTCTGTCCAACTTTCTGTGAAAACATCATGAAAATTGGCTTAATTGCTATCAGAACTGGCCTAGACCAGCGTTCCCCAAGCGGTGGTTCACGAACATTATAAAGGGGGTTCGCGAAAAAAATATTGTAATAGCGAAATTTTAAATTAAACATCGCAGCAAGCAACAATTTTTAATGCAACGAGTCGCTAAGACGCTGGCGATGCGAATACATTCTCGAACGACCGGTCACTTCTACTTCGGCGAACCAAGACTATTCCCGAATGCGCACGAAAGAGCGAGAATAACGTCTGCCGATATGAAAACGCCGCAGTCACATATAAGGAAGAGTAGAGTCGAAATGAATGGTACGACGAGCTTAAGAACCTCGAGTAATTTCAAAAAGATCACTGAGTTAGTAGTTAAACAGGCACAAATATCCCATTGATGGTATTTTTCAAGTTCTGTATTATTGTGTTTATTTTGTATTAATTCGTTTTTTGTAGATTTAGGTATCACTTTAATTTTAATAATGTTTGTGTCTAAATATTTTACGATTGTTTTAGTTTTTTGTTATCAACTGTTATTCAATATGGAATAAAATTATAATAATCCAATTTCACTGTTTTATCTACTGTTCCTAATGACTATACAGGGGGTTCGCTAATTTATTCCGGTTTTTAGAAGGGGTTCGCAAGAAAAAAACGGTTGACAACCGCTGGTCTAGACTAACACACGAAATCACAGGGACAGACATCGGTTCAACCGTTTCGAAAATTAGCACGAGCAGCCATACAGACAAAAAAAAGCAGCTTATATCACTCGTAACAACCTCCTCTTCATATCTGTAAAGTTTCATGGAAATCCGTTCAGCCGTTTCGAAGATTGGCCCATACAGACAGACAATTTTTATACGTATAGATTATCAAACATGATATATATTGTACATTGTACCGGTGATTGATGATGCCGACTTTTTTTCTTCTAGGAGTGGCAGATTTTTTTCCTTTCCTCTAAGTCTACCACTGTTTTGTAGTGAAACGCCTGTAAAAATAGGTCCGGAAAATTTGATGCAATTCCTTTTTTCCTCAAGCCTCGGTAGCGCAGTAGGTAGCGCGTAAGTCTCATAATCTTAAGGTCGTGAGTTCGATCCTCACCCGGGGCAATACTTTTTTTAATTCCTAAAATTTCGAACAATGCTCTGGACAGTCTCTGTTATCTCCTGAGAAATAGTACCTTATTTACCATGTATGTATGTATATATATATATATATATATATATATATATATATATATATATATATATATATATATATATGTATGTATTGTAACCAGGGGCGGATCCAGCCTCTCTCCTTGGGGGGGGGGGGGGCGGTGATATCACAAAAGTACAGAATGGCAAGCGAAAGCAAGTTGTCTCCGGGGGGGGGGGGAGACACCAGCAACATTCCCATTTCTAGTGTAAAAAGCAGGGACGGGGCTATTTTTTTGAATTTGAAACTCTTGGAGAGGGGGGGGGGCGATCGCAAGAAAAAACAAGTTTCCGACAGGGGGTGGGAAGATGCGATCAACATACACATTCCTCGTATAAGAGGCTGAATCGGGTCTATTTTCCTGAGTTCAAAGTTCCTGGGAGGGGTGCTATCGCAAAAAAAAAAGTTGTCAACGGGGGGGAGGGGTTGCCAGCAGCATACACATTCCTAATATAAAAGGCAGAATCGGTTCTATGTTCCTGAACTCAAAGCCCTTGGGAAGGGGAGGGGCGATCGCAAGCATACACATTCCTATACTCTATTCAAGAACTAGAAAGAGTAATAAAACTGTTACCGACACCTCCAACGTACCTGTTTCAGGGCCCCCGGTAACTGAGAACTGCCGTAAATCTAATTATATTTAAATATTATAAGCTTTTATAAATTTACTGCAACAATAAAATTTCTGATAATTCAATTTAATTTCTGTCAGTGAGCAAAGTACACCTTACAGTGTGTCCTTAGTGATTTATTTTGTTTGTGCTTGTTTTTATATATTATTTGAGATTAGTGAGATACCCAAAAGATGGAGGGCATTTTTTCCTCAACGAAAAACTTATTACGATGAATGTTTATGATGCCTTAAGATATTAATATCTAGATAATAATGTTAAAAGCTCTGTTGAAATGTATTCTAATATAACAGGAGTTCGAAAATCTATCATGTACCGAACACTGATGGAGAAAAAAACGACTGGAATTGTTAATAATTCCAAGCTATATTCGATCACAGGCAGACGAAAAACCTCGTTGGAAGAAGAGATGTAAACTGCAATAAAAGGAGTTGTACATACATTTTATTATCAGACGCAGATCTCAACGGTCGACAAAATTCTAACTAAAATCAATGAAGATCGGGATTTGCCTGAAATTAAAAGAACTGAGCTCTGGAAATTGCTCAGAGAACTTAATTTTTGTTGGGAAAAACCAAACAGGAAATCTGTTCTTATAGATCGTCCGGAAAATGTCCGTTGGTGAAGGAAATATCTCTCTCAAATAAAAGGTAGAGTTGCTGGAAGTAACACAACTTACAAAATTAATAATTTAACTGGACTTTTGAAAGATTTTTTTGAATAAAGTAACTGCAGATAATTGCGAAAAATCCATATAATAAAAGAATAAAAGAAAATGTGGAAAGTTGATCTCATGATCGGTGAGAGAGGAATCAATTATAATTATTTTGAGCGAAGATAGCTTCACTGACTTTGATGACGAATAAGATATGTAATGTTTACCAGCGTTAACACAATTTATTATTTAAATTTTCTGTAACATATAAAAATTAATGACATTTGAATCCCTTTTTAGTGTTTAAATTGTAATTCTGTAGATTGTTTAAGAAATAAATAAACTGCAATGTCAAATATCCCAAAAATGTTTTTTATTAATAATAAAATGACCGATAACCCCAAAAAAATTTAATATTATATTGACGAATTTATTTTTTTTTATAAATGTTTAACTTCTTGTAAATTAAATTGTAACTTAGAATTTTTTGAGAGAAAAAGGCTACATTTTAATCTGAATGTGCCTAAAACGGTTTCTATGCCAAAATTAAAAATAATAAAACTACAGTTGTGATTTGTGTTAAATATGTCAAAATTATCTATATTTTGTAATATATGTGAATTATTAAAAAATCATAAGAAATAAAATAATATTATAAAAACTTTTTATTTTAAGTTTATTACTGAAATAATACTCTATGCCATAAATATTTAGTGATAAAATAGACCTCCTTTTGACGCCTTCCGATGCCTATGACAAGGATTAAAATCTTTTTTAACACTTCACACATCCCAATATCCAACCCAAGTAGTCCATTATTATCCACTATCTAACCCAAATAGTCCATTATTATAGACCAGTATTTTTGATTATAAAATTTCTAACCCATTTCTATGAAAAATATATGTGTCTAACAGATTTTGCCAAAGACACCGGACTAAAGAACACAAGTAGTTTGCGAAGAAAAAAAAAGGTAAAAAATGAAAAACTCTCCCTAGTTCTTGAATAAACTATAGTATAAGAGGCAAAATCGGGTCTATTTTCCTGAACTCCAAGCTCTTGGCGGGGGGGGGGGGGGGCGATCGCCCCCACCGCCCCCCCCCCCTTGGATCCGCGCCTGATTGTAACTGTGGATTATGTAAATGAGCTACATAAATGTAATCTAAGTTATAAATTAAGATTTTGAAATTAAAAAAAAAGACCAAAAACTATACAATTTCTTACGTTAGGAGTTCAAAGGGAAAAACACTGGCACATTATAATAAAATTCTAACATTTATTTTGGTTATTGTATTTTTTTTTACCACATATGCGCCTAACAGCTGTTATAAGCCGGTGAAACTCAAGGAAATTGGAAGGGGATGGAAAACTACAAAAATAGGCTAAATGCCCAAAAAAGTGTTCAACCATGCAGAAAATAAATGTCATAAATTGACATCGCCTGGCTATGTGGAACAAGCGTAAAAATAAATTTCATAGTAAATTTGTTGCATGAAGTTATCAATGTGAGAATGGGAAGCCAGAGCAGGGTTTGCGACACGATCGGCGTCACGGCGTATTCTTTATGTTTAATGCGGTTGTTTGCCATCGTCCTCAACGCTTATTTTCTTTGTTGTACGGTGCAGTATCATTAATTAAATTTCGGAATTTATATTTGTGTATGCTATTGTTTTGTAAATCGCGTGGTTCGATCTGCGCAAGTGCAGCATAGCCACATTGAGGGGAATACAGAGTTACATGAAGAACCAAATTTAGTTTAGGGTATTCTCCTTCCTTTTACCCCTTCCAACTTCCTTGGTGAAACTACTCCGCTCATGTTTGAGCTTGGGATACATACCGATGGCGTGGAGGGAAACAAAAGTAGTCTTTATTCCCAAGGTAGGAAGAACAGACTACACAAATCCTAAGTCTTTCCGCTCTATCAGCCTGACCAGTTTCTTATTAAAGTCACTGGAAAGGTTGGTGGATCGACACATTAAGGAAGGAATAATGGTGCAATATCCCTTACATCCTTTGCCTATCAGGCAGGAAAATCCACAGATGTGGCGCTACTCCGACTCGTCACAAGACTCGCAAGCGGGCTGTTGGGTAGACGATCTGCCTTAGGTACCTTTATCGATATCGAGGGGGCGTTCGACAACACGTCTCACCATTCGATATGCAATGCTCTACAACGACGAGGCTCTGAACCGACAGTAGTCGCATGGATCAGAGCAATATTAACTAAAAGAATAATATATGCTGAGCTTAACAATGTAATTGTTAAAGCCCTGTCAAGCAGGGGCTGTCCACAGGAAGGAGTGCTGTCGCCTTTGCTGTGAAGCCTTGTGGTGGACAGCCTGTTGAGTGCACTGAATAATGCTGGTTTGTATACACAGGCCTATACTGATGACCTGGTCATTTAGTGCCCTAGTCACCATCTCTGGGACCTTGACGGGCCAACGATGCGGACCCTCCGGATCACAGAACAATGGTGACGCAGGGAGGGGCTCGGAATAAATCCGGACAAGGCCGAGATGGTACTCTTTACAAAAAAGAGAGGAAAGTCATATGTACTTTCTGGGTTTGTAAACGAGCCTTTGGGTGTACATGAGGACTGACATCTAAAGTGCTATTTTGGATAAACACTATGGTGATCCGCCCCATGATAACATACGCCGCTATTATATGGTGGCGTATTACAACAAAGCGCAAACACATTTTTCAACTTGACAAAGTTCAGAGAATGGTTTGTGTGGGAATATTGAGTTCGATGAGGACTGCTCCTATCAAGGCTCTGGAAGTCCTGGTGAACCTGCCTCTTCTTCACTTATACATAGAGAACGAGGCCCTGAAGACTGTTTATCCTCTCAGCTGCCATCTTGGAATGGGAACGGGCGGCGACTCAAGTGTCTGGGAAAGCGCGTTGGAGAGGTGTCCATCACTCCCCATGCGGACAGATTGCATGACGCCGCTTTTAAAACCCAACCTCTCCCTGGAGGTATTTCTGCCAAGTAGAGAAGATTGAGAGGGAGAACAAAATCTTCCGAAAAATGGATCCTGGTGGTATACTGATGGATCTCGACAAGATGAAAGAGCTGGAGCTGGAATATTTGACAGGAGCACAGGAGTCGGAGAGTACTACCCTCTCGGACAATGTGCGACAATTTTCACAGCGGAAATTTATGCTATTCTGCAGTGTGCCCATCTCTGTAAGGGGGACATAGACAGGAATACAGTAATAAATATATGCTCAGACAGTAAGGCTGTGTCGTAACTTCGCGACTTGTGTCTGAGTGGAAAGATGTACTAAATGGTATGACTCGTATGGGTCCCGGGTCACTCGGGCATACGCGGGAATGAGGAAGCAAACCGTGTGGTAAAATTGGGTTCGGCGACTAAACCATATGGACCCCAACCAATATTACCTGTCCCAATTGCTATTGGCAAAAGGGAATTAAAATCGTTGCTGGAAAGCAAATTTATTGAATCGTGGAGAGGAGCTCCTGGAATGAGGTATGCTAAGGAACATATAACTGGGCCTAGTGCATGGCGTACTAAGGAGCTTCTCTCCTTGGGAAGGAAAGAGCTGCGAATTATGGTGGGATTGTTGACAGGACATTGTCACCTTAGGGGCCATCTTCATAGAATCGGTGTCGAAGACGACCCGACATGCAGATGGTGTTTGGAGGAGGATGAAACTGTTGATCATGTCCTAGGAGAGTACCCAGAACTCAACGGATTGAGGTATTTCGGAGATACGATGTTGTTACCGGAAGCAGTTAGGCAAGTTCAACTAACGAGGTTGTTTGGATCCGCAAAGACAATCGGCCTCGAATTACCTGCAGATATGGTGGAATGTAAAGGGCCCAGTGGAAGCCTAGGCATCGATGATCTAGTATCACCGCCCTTTTTCATTCATTCATTCAAGCTACGTACATCAAATTTTTTAAATTATGCTATTTTTAAATTTTTAACTGTTATTTTTTTAAAATGTCTTGTTAAATTAATATCACTTTTCTATTATGAACACGTTAGAACGGGTAAAAATATGCCCATTATAAATTTACTAGTATTTTTTTTTTTTTGAAATGGAAATATATATTATAAAGATAAAAGTTGTAAATCTCATTAGAAGCATTCAATAAATATGCCAAATCCTGATAAAATATTGATATTTAATGTTAACTAAATTCTGTTCAGAAATTGAAAAAAAAAACTACACTTCACGAGCTTTGAAAATTATATCAAAAGTATTATATTCAAACTAAATAAATTTAGATCATGTTTGAGTATGTATCGTCCGGTGTAACATGTAAACAAAAATATATTGTTGTTTACGAAATCGTTGATATTCAAAAATCAAAAAAAAAACATGCTTTATTAATGGGGTCGTACACCACATTTGCCTTTAAATTTTCGATGCAGCAAGAATATGTCAAAATATATTTAATTTTTTCCCGGATTTCTTTTGTGTTGTAAACCCAAATCTCAATCGAAAATCTGAAGGTAAGAAGAGTAGTCAGTACCATGCCATTGAGACATCACCAAGAACTTTTCTTGATTTCGAGTAGAACTTAGGATGCAATAATAAAGGAAACAAGCTAAAAGTCTCAATAACATTAAATTCTTAAATTAGGTGTGAAAATTCTTGTAAATAAGGAAAAATCTTTGAAAATTACAAAAAATATTGAAACTTGACAAAAAATGTATAAAAAAAAATAAGTACCCAGTAGAGTTTACATATTGAAAACGAAAAAGGATATTTTAAACAATTAACTTGACAAATTAAAAACATCTAACTAAAAACTGAAAATATAAGTATAAAGAGGTTATACTCGGCTAAATTTGTTGCAGAATTTCTGTTCCAAATATCATATTTTGTTTTTCGTGCTGGAATTGAACTCGACACCTCGTTAAAAGTTTCAAATATTTTATCGGCTAAACAAATTGATAGAGAAGAGTATGTATCACTTTTCCATTTTCATTTAGATGGGATCCAAACTTATCTAACAGGAAAATCAATACAATCCAGGTTATAAATCCATGAACATATTTTATTAAATTAAAAATTAATTCTGATATAACCATAATAATACAAATTGATAAAGAGTAGTCTATGAATAATCATCCTGATCGTCACTATTCGATGACATTGCCATAGACTGTGCGTGTTGTGCTGCTGCTTGTAACTGTTCCCATTGTTGCTGATCTGCATAGGCCTGTTCTTGTCGTGCTTTAGCGAATAGTTCTTGTTGTTGTCTAAGTAATTCTTCTTCAGGAATACCTAAATTCTCTAATCGAGTACTTTGTCTCCGCCGTTTAGCTGCAACTGCTTTACAATCTTTTAAAACAGCTTCAGCTTCAGCATGATAATCACTAAATCCTAGTTTATCTAATGCTGTAAAAAAGAGAAAAATGCCATTGAAGAATATAGGAGTATTAACTATTTCTAATGTTCAATTATCAACAAATACTAAAGTTTTTTTAGGCACAATGGCACCCAAATGGTTAAAGAGGGGTATATAATATATAATACTATAAAACTAAAAAAGAAAATTATCTAATTAGCTTTAAAAGGGAATAAAGGGTTGGGGCAGGTGATTTGCGTTTAGAGTAGATAGTTGCGTCTCGAGGATAAATAATAAAAAATAAATAGTGTTTATGTTCTGAGGTTTATGGACAAATTTGTTATTTACAGTTTGAAAGTGCTTAAGAACTGGTATTAGCTATTGCAATCCCGCAAAACGGGATCACGCTGGATCCTGTACTACCCAAACGCGGATCTGTGAATCCCGTAAGTTTGGAAACTAGGGCCAAATCTCCTGCGTAAATATTTTGCCCAACGCGATGCGCGCAACATTGTCGTTCTGTAGCTTACCGAGTTACCGCGCAGCGCGGCTCATGCGCCGATGCCATTTTGACCTCGCCATCGCCAGATGAGCATAGAATCGTGTCTGGTTAACTGTGTGTTTATGTGCATTCGCTGTCAGGCATTTTGCATAAGTAAATAAATGAACTCGTATGTATTTAGTGATACGTTTTGCTAGTTCTCATTGAGCTTATTGGTTTATACTTGTATGTAAATATCAACGACGGAATTTAAGGTGTTTGTGAGAAACAGGTGCATTATTAACATTTATTATGAACAAATAAACTGGCAAATTTCAAAAAACTACTCAAAACTATGGACAGTTTTATCATTAAGCAAAAATCCACGGAGAAAATGATCTCTAAAATGGTATGTAAAGATGGATTCGTCTTAAGTTCGTTTTGCACGTCATCGGATCTGAGAAACTTGTTTTCCAAAAACGGATACAAACTCCCTAATTCGCAGAATACAATAAGATCTATTGTAACAAACTTCGCCAATACAGTAAAAGCCGACATGACAACTGAATTTTAACATCTAATAAACAAATATTTTCGATGAGTGAACATTAACAATCCATTTCAATCCTGGTTTAGTTCGTATACATGGCTCAGGTACCGCAGAACACTAAATCAGCTTGGTTAAACAACGCTTGGCAAGTTTCGGTCTTGATTTAGACACAAATAATATCGCAAATACAACGGACGATGTTAGTATCATAGTAATAGTTCACAGACTTTTACCTTGCTACCAGCAGCTTTGTTTTACATAAGGTTTACAACTAGTCATTGTCGTCGATAATCTATGCAAAAAAAGCAATAAACCAATAAATACCAAAATGCAGCTTATAAGAATTTCTGAAAAAATGCACTCAAAAGTTATTTCAAGCTGTGTGTATATTAATATACCTAAATAAGGTATATTCAAATGTTACAAATTGTTAAAAGACTTTCTGGTAAAGCCGAAATATGCTATGTTCAAGAAATACAGGTTTTACAAGTGAATTGAAATTCTAAATATTCTGTATTTTTCCAACAAGGTACAGGAAATATGGACAGCTTAGAATTACAGATATTTTAAGTATACAGAACGCAGTTGAAATATTAAAAATATGTAATATGTACTTCATATTTTAAGAGAATGATGCTAACAAAATTTGAATAAAAATCCTATCCAAAAGGTACAAAGTAACTAATATAAACCAAAACCCAAAAACATGCAGACCAACTTATATAAAAAAAAACTCTCAAAAAGTTAATAGATACATACATAAAAGACAATGGTCTATATAGTCCTCTAACTATTAATCACTATGTATATCAGGAAATGTACACAAGGAGGAATACTATCCCTACTAATGTGGGTTAATTCTAGTGATAGGATACATAGGGTAGTTTGTGGGCATTCTACCCTGCAAAGTCAAAGAGCTCGTAACTCCTGGGGTCCAGAAAAGGAATTGTTAGTGAACCAACACTAAACAATGAAATTATACGAGGTCTCAAAAAACTTTAGAATTAATGAAGATGGAATATCATTCTCTCAGAAAACAAAAGGTCTAATATTTGACCAAAAACTCACTTGAAACATCTTCATTCAAAGCTTAGTAAAAATATTTGTAGCTTTATTTTTTTATATCCAATTAAGTATTACCTAAAAAATTTAATACTTTTAAACATGTCTTTAAATTTAAGGAGATATGTATGCTGATTTTCTTGTATCATGAAAAAAATTTCATACATTTAAAAAAAGAAATTTTAGTTTTTAAAACACTCTCTATCTTGCTGTAGATATCAAATTGCGCGAAAACTTATAAATACAATACCAGGGAGAAGCAGTATTATTATTTTAGTGGAGTCCATAAGAACTGCATATTTTTTTCATAGCTACAGACGTATATAGAAAAATGTGTGGAAGAAACAAAAACGGCTCAATAGGGTAGAGGAAAGTGATATCTAGAGTAGAGTGCAGAGAGTAGTCTGTCTGTGTAACTGGATCAGCTTCAAAACTGAATAAGATGTAAAAGCACGAACATTAGACCTAAAATCAGGGGAGAAAAAATCTATACCTATGAGTATATTTCCAAGAATATTCCCAGTGACTTTAAGCTATTCAGAAACATACAGAAGAGTGTAAAAAGAGAAAAATGACAAGAAAATCACAATCCACTCTGACAGCCAAGCGGCAATAAGAGTAAAAAGACAGAAGATATGAAAATATATTTATAGCATAGATACCAGGGCGTGAGGAGTCATTAAGGTAAGGAAGAGGCTGAACAACTGATGGAAGCAGGAGTCCCCCTTGTAGGACTAAAAATAATATGAGCGGTTGCCAGAACAATGGGTAAATTAACCATTAAGAAATGAGTTAAGGGCAAGTACCAATGATATTAATATCACACAGACACAGGCAAACCGGACTGTTTGAAGCCAAGACCTCAATCAAACTAGCAAAAAATAGATTTAAATTTAACAGAAGGTTCCTAACATTTAAATTAAATAAGATGAGCAGATGAAACCACAAACAGATTATGTAAACAGGAGAGGAAACGGCACAATGCACAGTTCGTTCTCCAGTTCAACCGCAGCAAAAGCAACTAGCTGTAAAAACCTGTCGAAGCCTTGGTGGTTCATTGATAAAATCCAGGTAAGCAGAGTTCTTTAAACATAAGGAGGATCACAATAAATCTTAGAAATAACAGTGATGAGATGGCTCCAGACATTCTATATATAAGTTTTTATTTCCATGTCTAAGTACTACAAACATTTATTTGCATCTCATAAATTTGAGTCTATTTTTTTAAAACAGGGCATTAATAATTTAGTTAATTACTTACCCATTAGAACATGTTCAGCATTTATAGTTTTCTTATTTAACTGATTGCAGATTTCGTTAGCTTCTGAACTAAGTAAATGAATAAATTCTGTACAACAGTTTAAAACAAGCTCCCTGGCTTCATTTGCTATTCGAACAGATGGAACTAATTCCTTTATCATTTTATTTATACTAGCGCGGGGTAACGTAAGTTCATCATCTTCTGTATTTCCAGCTAAATCATTGGATCTATTCGAATTCGACATCTCTAATAAAACTTACTATTTGTGTGTTGTTCTCAAATGACAATATTTTTTAAAAGCCTCTCAGCTGTTTTATGTCAGTTTTCGGAATACTCTTTTTAACTGGGTTTTTATCCTATCATCGGAACTTTACACAAATAAGGTTCTGGAGTGTTCGGATCATGGCCTCTATCCTCGAAAACGTGAAGTGAAAAGTAATATGAACGAGTGATCTCAACTTTCACTGTATATTCAGACAATGAATTCTGTATATATTATATATAAAATAAATACTGAACATGTTGAACAATCTTTGATCCCAACATTAAAGAACAAATGTATATAAATTCCTATAAGTCTATCTCTTGGTTCCCAAGGTTTTTAGTGCCCAACTACGAAACGGAAAAGCGTATCTTGGTATCTTCAATATATCTGTATCCGATAAAGAAAGCGTACTTTATGCCATTTTAAATTGGTTTGATAGCAATGATTCTCAAAACAAAATATTAGGTTGTAGCACACACATTTTAAAGAAACTGGACTGTTCATGTAATAAATGAATATGACTGCAACGTGCTGTCCGTCATGAGGTGGGCCAAATACCTTTGCTTTCAAATGACAAGAGTAAAATCGATTCGCCTAACTTTTCGATTTTTTGTCAACAGATGTAATTGAATAGAACAAATAGTGGAAAGAGAAAAAATAACAGTAATACGTTGTAAACTGACCAGGGTACCTATTCTCGTTCTTGAGAGAACGATCACTTGATGGAAAGTGGACGTGGTTCTCACGAAAAAGTATGAAACCGTATTCGGTATAGCGATCTCGTTCTCGAGAGAACAATCATTTTGATGGAAAGTGGCCGTGGTTCTCACGAAAAAGTAAGAAACCGTATTCTGAATACGGTTTCGTACTTTTTTTGTGAGAACCACGCCCACTTTCCATCAAGATGATCGTTCTCTCAAGAACGAGAATAACTACCCAGGTGGGTTGTAAAAATAGAAAGTTATCTTGAAGTAAAAATTACTATTTTTTGTTGTTAAAAATAGCTCGTCATTAAACAAGGCAGTTTGTTGACGAACTGTTTCTTCCAAACATCCTTGTCTATTTTTTTTTCAATAAATAGTTGAAATATTATTTTTAGAGTGGTTTCTAATGATACAACTGAATATACATGGCAATTTTCAAGTAAATTTGAGGTTAAACACGCAAAATTATTAAAGAAGGTCCTGTTCGTAATTGTGATTATGGATTTTCACACAATCAAGTTATTGTGGAAATATGCAAGTTTTTACATTGCTATTCTTGAATATTCAGTGGATTATAGCTTTAAGTTGATTTATTGGTATAGTAAATATTTACAAACTAGTTTGCCCACAGCTAAATTTGCATCTGCCATCCGTTTTACTTTCGGTAATCTATAGAGTGTAGTGATGTTTATTTCCTTTAAATCCTGCTTTAAATATAAAGACTGCCTTCCATTCAGAGTTCATTATTTATCGTACATTAGAAACACATAAAATTTTATAAGAATTTGAGGGTAATCTAATTTTTGAGAAACACATGTAATTATAACCATGCTAGAGGCACTGACTATAAATATTTAATCTATGACTAGATGTCATTCAAAATAACCAATAAAATGGGAGGAATTAATATCTTAGCAAAGAGGACATTGAGAACGAGAAGATAAACTTCTGCAACTTTAATATCGCAGTTTCACATTTATAGGATCATATTCTGCTCTTATATGGATGTACCCTTATGTTCAAGACAAATCCGAATATTGAACGTGTCTATGATAAAAGAGTCATTTGCGCCGTCTACCGGATGTTTATTCAGCACCAAATTGATTGGTGTGCTGAATAGAAGTATATAATTTCTTTTAACATGACGAAATATTATTTTGTGACGTGAATATTTATTTTAAAAAATATATTGAATATTTTTGTTTAAATACAAGCAAAAACACATTATAACTTTCTTTGAGTACTAATACATCTAATGTAAGTATTTTTGCTCTTTTAAATTTAGTGGAATGGTAAGGTCGGTGTTTTGCATGCACAAGGTTGCAAGTTCGAACCCGGTACCTCAACTTTTTTTTATAAAAGTATTTTTATTAATTTTTATATTTGTTGCGATATATCTTTTTTCAATCAGATTTTGTTTTAAAAGCAAATATTGTATTTTGAAGTATGTAGGTGGAATCCATACTTCCTAATCCAGTAATGAACATGCTACAGCCTAGAATCCCAGATGTTGTATAATAATGGCAATTTTTTTTTGCCGTAAGATTATTAGACAAATTGTTCTTTCGAGGACATTTGTTTTTGAGTTTCTTCGATAGGCTGCTAGTGTTTTGTTTTCCGTTTAACAGATTTGAGTAATAGTTCTGTCGAACTCTAATTTATTACCATGTACAACAGCGATTCTCAACTCCGTTAGGGAGACACCATGTAATTGAAGGGATAGAGATTTTACTACTTATATAGAGATACTGAACTTATGATGATGTATTGATAATAAAGAAAAAATGAATAAAATAAATTTAGTTAGAACTTGGTATTATATCATTAATGAAAATTAATGTTATTACTTTGTTTACCTGTACTTGGGTTTTTTAAATATTACTAGTTAAAAATTATTACCATCTACAACAGCGGTTCTCAACTCCATTAGGGAGACCTCATGTAACTAAAGGGAAACACATCTAAATTTATTAGTTGCTAGAATAATGACATTTTGTGCTTTTTGACTACATATATGTACTGTATCTGTGAATTTGTGTATTTTTAGGTTTTTGTCTTTTCCTTACCTTAAATATCAATTTTCTGTTGAACTAAAATTTGAATATATATAGTTATATATTTTAAATTTTTAATATAAATTAAAATTAGTAATAAAATGCTACTACAGTTGGGGTTGTTTTTGATTTTGTATAGACAAGAGTCAGTTAAACAGTGTGAAAATCTCATACTTTATAATAGGATCCTATATTTCCTGTTGAAACATTTTCCTTTTTGGAACCAGGGCTGCTTTTATAAGTGTTACACCATAGTGATTTTTTGATGTTCTACAAAAAGTCTGTGTAGTGAAGTTTGAAAATCATAATTTTGTGAAGATCTCTACCCTTTTGAGCTATAAAGTCTGCTTTTTCATTTCCCTTTATGCCACTATGACTTGTTATCCAAATAAATTTTGTGTTACTTCCCCTCCTTTTAATTTCTTGAATTAACTCTCTTGTTGCTAGAATACTGTAATCATTCCTAGTTTGAATTCCTGTCCTCATTAATTATTGTAAACTGAGTCAGACACTATTACTATTTTGTGAGCTCTCTACCTTCTTTTAATTTCAATCTCATTCCAATCATTTCTACTGTTCAGATATTAATGTTATTTGGAAGCTTTCTGCTAATTTCAGTCTTCAGTTTATTTATTTATATAAGCACTTAACAGATTATAAAGGAATCCAATTGCAAAGTACTTTCAGTAGTAATTTCTAAAATTATATAATAAACAAATCACATTCAGATTGCACTGTATTATATAAACTATAAGTTCTATTCAAGGGTGAATTGAGGGCAATATTGGAGTTTACATGGAGCAAATTAAATAAATTTAAAGTTCTCATACTATACATTGACACATTAAAGTTTAATGACTCCAATATCTGCCTGTTTTCAGTAAAACCCCTTAATATTTTAAATAAATATAGCTTGTTTTTTCTAACATGTTCATATTATATTTTTCTCACAAGAATTCCTTCAAAATGTTAAAATTATATAGGCCTGATTCCTTAAAATACTTAAAATATACCTTAAAATTTTGTTTTCAACTTTTTCAATGCTATATTTATGGCACTGATAATATGGATTCTAAACCTGACTACCATACTCTAAAGTAATGCGAACAAATATCTCAAGTAATACCTTCATACACTTATAGTTGAAGTCTCTAGCAAAAATAAAACCGTAAGTTTGAGACGTCTTCCTACAAATGGTGTTGTAAATATGCCGGCGATGTTACGACATAAGTATAAGCTAATTTTCGACCACTAAAAATTTCTGAGGCGTGTTCCGTCCTGACACCGGTAGCGGACTCGTCAGTGGGTTTCACCAATGCCTTTCCACACTTTTGTTTATGTACTTAAGTATTTTTGGATGTTATTTAAAGTCATTCCTTGACGGGATCTATAGGTAAGCTGTTGCACCTATAGGCGGTCGTTTATACAACAATAAATTCTATGTGTTTTAAATATCTACTGCTCATCAAATGTGCGAAAATATGTTTATATCTCATGGTATTTTATATGATTTTTTAACATTATAAACCGTTAAACACTAAAAACCACCTTTCCAACATCGAACGAGAGTAACTGACGATAAATCGTCGCACTTGACAACCAGGCGACTCGGGGCAGGAGTATGTGGTTTTGGGATCATGGGTTTTTAGAAAAGAGGTCAACTTTGAACTGTCTGTCCTTCAAGTATGTGGTTTTGGGCGTTTGGATTTGTGAAAAAATGATTAACGTTGAACTCGCAGTTTCCCAGGTATGTGGTTTTGAGAGCTTTGGTTTATAAAAAAGAAGTCAACATTGAACTCGCTGTCGCCCCGTTATGTGCTTTTGGGGTATTTTTTATTATCTGATATTTTTTCTGCCGGTGTCCACACCATAGATAAACTAAGCTGTCTCCTATAACGACACCCCTCACGAAATCCGCAGCTAACTTGCATCACGAAATAGATCTAAATAGATATATTGATAAAAACTTAAATATCTTAATTAGAACCTAAACCGGCTCCAAAGATATAAAGTAAATTCCTAATTCTGAATCCATCCTTGGAACAACTCTAGTACCCTTAAAATGATTGGAAAACCTGTGTCTATACGAATTTACTTTTATGTCTTCAAATTCAGATTTTGCCCTAGAAATATGAGGAGAGAAACCCCACAATCTTAATTTGACCTATTTATTTTATAAATTTATTTTATTTAATCTATATAATTTATTTATTATTTAGCCTCCTGTGAACTTTTTGCATACTATGTATAATTTATTTTTTAGATTATATGGATGACGTAACAGAGGGTTCTGTTCCTGCTATTATTTTGTCTCCTGAGGAATTAGCAAAGCTTGGTGTGAAGATTAAAAGCCCTATGACATCAGCTACAGTGGGAAGTGTCTCCAATCTTGAATATGGTAAGCTATAGGTATCATTACCATCAAAGATAAAAACATGTTACAACTTTTCTCTAAAAATATCCTTAAACAGAATTGTTATGAATAATTTTAAAATTTAAATGAATTTTAAGAATAATTTGATTATAATAAGTTAACCCTTTTCTAATCAAAAAACAAAAATATATATTTAATTGTTTAATGTGAGCAATTTCGAGCAATAATTCTTTATAAATTTCTATGACACAATATTAAATTATGTTTAAAACTAATTTGTAAATTTTAGCCGATACCAGTAAAATAGAAGAAAACAAAAATGATAAAAATTGTTACGCTCAAAATACCAAAGATACAAATAAAAATAAAGATGGATCATCACACATATTGTCATTGAATTCTATTGGAAATAAATGTCAGGGTACATTAGCAGTTTTTGATGAACACACAAAGGTTACTAGTAGTGCTCAGTCCACAACACTTACAAATGGTAGCAACACAATCAGCAAAATAAATGGTAATAATCAAGGAATAACCAATGAAAAAACTGTTGATTCAGAATCTAAGGAAGTTTTGGGAAAGGTCACAGAGAATAATGCTAATGATACAGTACAATGTTCGAACACAACAACTCTACAGTCTCCGGTTCAGAAACGTGGAAGGGGACGGCCAAGAAAATCTCTACCACCAGTGATACATGAAAATTATGTTGCAGAAAATACTTGTACTACCAAATTATCAGTTAATAAGGATCAAACATTGACAAAGGACCTGGAATATTCAACAGAAATTAACAATATAAATGATATGACAGTAACATCACAACCTACATTGCTACAAACTACTAGCAACTCTCCTGACAGTTCAGAAAATACAATTTGCAAAAATTTGTCGTTAGTTGATAATGCAAAGAGTGAACCAAATGATACCTCTCACCAAAATAGTCCTCAAATTAGCGTAAAACATTCAAATACCTTACCTCAAAATCGTAGAAGGGGAAGGCCAAGAAAATCTCTCCCAAATTTATCACATAGTGTTGATCTAGATAATAATTTTGATTTGACTTCAGGTAAACAAAAAGAGGTTGATGTAAATAATGATGAAACTCCTGATCTAAGTTCTGAGAGTAAGTTTAGAAGAAAGAGAAGACAGACAAATTATAAAATTTCAGATAGCGATTTTAATTCAAATAGTGATACTAATGTATACAGTGATTCAAGTATAGCATCTAAAGTTATAACTAAGAAGAGAAAAAGAGGTAAATTCAAGAAAAAACGGATAATTGATAGTGATACAAGTTTTAATAGTGACACTAATAATTCTAGTGATGAATTGAAACCTTTACAAAAGTTTGCAAAAATTGAGGCTAATGAGAAATCGATTAGCCAATTACACAATGACCAAGTTGAAAACATGAGTAATGAAGGTATAGCCAGGGAAGAAAATAAAGTACCTAAGAAACGTGGAAGACCTAAGAAAAATTCTCTATTATCAAATAAAACAATTGATTCCTGTAATAGTTCTATAAATGAAACTAGTGAAATAGATAATTCATTAATAATAACATCAAAAAGAGGAAGAAAAAGAAAGGAAGTGAATTATTTCCTTTTGGAAAATCCAGATTTAGTTGAACATGATATTCATAACGAACCTGTAAATCATGAAATTAGTAAAGAACAAATTGAAGCTGATAGCACTTATTGTCCTTCAGAGGAAAATGTGTATGAGATGAATAAAGGGCCCAGAAAACGTGGTAGATCTAAAAAGAAAACAGATTCTCATGAATCACTAGTTGATAATAAAATTGCTTCAGACGATATTGTAAATGAAACGAAAAATAATGAATTGTCTACTAACAATACAGAAAGCATGGAAATAGATAATGCAACTGATTCAAATGGAAACACAGTCTCGAATGATGTAAGTGACGATGATTCTACTTCTGCTACACAAAAATCTACCCAATATAAATGGACTGGAAACGCCACCAATGCAATAAATCAAATGTTTAATGTAATTAATGACAAAAATATTGAAGATTTAAGGTAAGCCACTTTAAATATTGTGTATTTAATAAATAATCCTTATTAAATAAATACAGGCATTTTCAAGTTTAAGAAGGAATATAAAAATAAAACAGAAAAAGTGAAATTAAAGGACTGCTTACATTTAACATGGTACATTTATTTAAAACATTAGAATCGTTTAGGAGTCATTGAGAACTCTAATGTCCTCTTGTTATCAAAGTATTTATTAAAATTGATCTAGTGTTTTTTTTTATTCCTTACGTTGGGCGTAGCGCTTTCTTTAAAATAAATGAAGAAAACTTCACTAATTTTATAGGATGCTCTTCAAATTCTTTTAAGTATAGCAATATTAAACTAGGGCGAACAATTTTAACATCTTAACCATTATTTTAAAATTTTAGTTGAAAAATACACGTAGAACTGTGATTTGCCGATAGCTTTAAGTTAGTCAACAAAATAAATGCGGACGGTTTGCCAAATTTATTGGAAGGTATCATGAGTTTATATGGGTTAATCTGAACGACATTTTTTATTTATAGATTTTATATTTTTGATTTTTGGACTAAAAGGCATAAAAAAGGAAATAAGTATCTACTATCTATTTTTAAAAAATTAGTTTCTGAAATAGCCAATTCATATATTATCTCGATCTATTCCCGAATAAATACTATACAAACCAGCAACAGATTTTCCGGGCCAATTTCCTCTTGGGCGATAACTTGTGAAATGCTTTAGACAGTTGTGCCATGAACCCTCGTGAACGTGAGCTGCGGCTGCGTGGATGGGTGGAGCAGCAGCAGCCTCCCCCTCACGTAAAAAAAATTAATCATTTCCGCCCGACTGAAAATTTGTCAAATGATAGTTAACACAATTATTTGAAGATAAAAAAAAGTCAGCTGGCTGTATCGTGGTGGATTATACGCCAGCTGGTCACACGAACATGCAAAAAAAAAATTTGTTCAATGATTTCCTCTCAGTTAAAAATTTCTCAGATGATAGTTTACATACTACTTTAAATAAATAAAAACGTCAGCTGGCTCTATGTTGGTGGAAAAGTCGTCAGCTGATGCAGTGAAAAGTGCAGCGTCGGATTCAGGCGTGAGCGCCATCTCCTACTTAAATAAGTCAGCTGACGGGTTTTCCTCGTCATACTGTCAGCTGATTTTTTTTTATTAATAAAAATATATTAACAATCATTCATCCGTAGAAGATATAGAAAGGAAACGGAGCCATTCGAGAAGAAATTGTTTGAGAAGCAGCACAGTGACGGTTGAACAGAAAGATAACTTCACAGTTAAAAGTGTTCAGTGAAGGAAGTTTGTCCAAGTGCAGTGAAATATTAACTATTCGGCAAAATAATAATTTAGTTGTAAAAGAAACAGTACTTTCTACACAGTATAACGATGTTCAGCTGTACCACAGCGACTGTTTTCGCCGCTTTACAACGTTATAGCCAAAATATAGAATATCTACATCAGCACTATCAGTAGAAGCAGCGTTTCCTTCAATATTACCGCATGTCTATGAATTATTTCTTATTTTGAGTAATTTTTCATATTATTATTCCCAATAATATATAATATCATGTATAATATAGTAATATAATTAAAAATCTTCATACTTCATCATGTGAAACATGCAAAACAGGGCGGGACTTATAAATATGAGGATGCGTTCACTGCAGGATAGCTCGGTGGGTGTGCATACAAATTAAAAATATTCGCTTCGTTTTAGATAACTTAACATTCTTTCTTGCATTTAATCAAGTTCTAATTTACCGATTTTTGAAATTCAAATTTGCCTATTTATATTTTTAAGTGCTCTTCAAGTATTTGCACTTATAAATTTAGAATGATCTAAAAAACTGATTCGAGTAATTTGTGGAATGACATCTGTTTAGATTTTCTATTATACAATAGATTCCTACCGAGCTCACCTGTGGTGAACGCATCTGTACTTATATCCAAGTTTTGTGTGTTTCACACAATGAGATATGAAGATTTCTAATTACATTACTATATTATACACAATATTATATAATAGTATTAGGAATAATAATATGAAAAATTACTCAAAATAAGAAATAATTCATATACATACGGTAATATTGAAGGAGACGCGGCTTCTACTGATGGTGCTGATTTAGATTTTCTATATTTTGGCGGCAACGCTGTAAAGCGACGATATTAGTCGCTATGGTACAACTGAAAATCGTTATACTGTGTAGGAAGTACTGTTTCTTTTCCAACTAAGTTATTATTTTTCCGAATAGTTAATATTTCACTGCACTTGGATAAACTTTCTTCACTGAACACTTTTAACTGTGAAGTTGCCTTTCGGAAAAAAACGCAAGAAGGACTTACGTTGGACATTTTTATATTCTGTTCAACCGTCACTGTGCTGCTTCTCAAACAATTTCTTCTCGAATGGCTCCATTTCCTTTCTATTTCTCCTGCGGATGAATGATTGTTAATATGATATTTTTATTAATAAAAAAAAATAGCAGGTAGTATGACGAGGGAAAACCCATCAGCTGACGTATTTAAGTAGGCGATCGGCGCTCACGCCTGGCTCCGACCCTGCACTTTTCACTGCATCAGCTGACGACTTTTCCACCAACATAGAGCCAGCCGACGTTTTTATTTATTCAAAGTAGCATGTAAACTATCATCTGACAAATTTTTAACTGAGAGGAAATCAGTGAACACAATTTTTTTTTTGCATGTTCGTGTGACCAGCTGACGTATAATCCACCACGGTACAGCCAGCTGACTTTTTTTTATCTTCAAATAATTGTGTTAACACTATCATTTGACAAATTTTCAGTCGGGAGGAAATAATTCAAAACAATTTTTTTTACGTTAGTGGGAGGCTGCCGCTGCTCCACCCACCCACGCAGCCGCAGCTGACGTTCACGAGGCTTCATGGCACAACTGTCTGAAACATTTCACGAATTATCACTTGAGAGGAAATGACCGACAAAATATACTATCTGGCTTGTATACTATAAATTTATGTAATTATTAAGTATATTAAAACCTTTTTATTATTAAGAAATACGGATAAACCATGTAACGTCATACTGTTTCCGGCGTGCATTATTGACAACTGAGGATAATACTTTTCGAATTACGCAAGCCCTAGCTATTACAGCAGTCAAAATAGTGCAATTCATAAATACCGCATAACATTATGATTTTCCCACATCTTGTGTTACATTATAACTGCTGTTATTCTATATTACGAGGGTTGATCTCTATACTTCACCGCTAGCATAAGAACTTAATTTCTTTATTCTTTCCTAACGGTGCGCCAACGTTACGACGATTTCTAGAATAAAAATTGTTCTACCCTGGCATAATTTTTTTTTTCACGGATATTTTCTCTTGGTTTTTGGAAGTAAGCGACTGTTAACCAGGTCGTGTGAATACGGTAGGTGTTGAAGTAATTCAAATTTTGCTTTCTTAATAGCAGTTATAAAATTACAAGATGTGTGACTGGCGGCATTATCGTGATGGAAGAGCATACCTTTTTCTGCGTTTTTCTTTGATTACGTTCCATAATTTCGACATAAATTGGGCCTAATAAGGTCCTGTCATTGTGTGCGTCTTTTTTAATAATCAGCAAATGTAAATATTTCAGAATGGAGGCCACAAACTCTACAACGGACGGCTGCACTTTCAATTTTTACGGCATTAAAGAACCACGTTGTTTTTATTCCGTAGTAGTTTTAGTTTAAAAGTCATAATGATGGGATCCACGTTTCATCTATTGTTATGAATCTGGCGGGAAAGACTTGTCTGTTCTCTCTAAGTATAGTGTTGCAATCATGTCTCTGGTGTTAAAGACATATAATCACAATCTAATTTGCGACCACCTAAAAGGTACGGATGTTTCGTCCCGATACCGGTGGTGGACTCATCAGTGGGATCCACCAGTATCTTTCCCAGACATCCTTCTTGTACTTTCCACAAACTTGGACCTCTATTTAAGTTCAGTTTTGCCGGAAAGCGGTGGTAAGATGTTAGTTCCACAACAATGGCTAAAAAAAGCTTTGATATCGTTATACGAGTTTGCTTCTAGAATATCGTTCACATTCGAAATAACTAAATCTAATTTTTTTTTAAATGTCATATACTGCGTAATATGCTCGTGTTTTTTCAACAAGTCTCTCGGGTTCAGTCGTTTGGCTTGTTATTACCAGTTACTGGAGGTCCACCTACATTTTTATCTTCGTATGAACTTTGATCACATTTAAATTCACAGTACCACCGTTATACAAAATATCTGAAGAAACGGCCAAAGTCTTCGTGAATTTAATTTGGCTTTATACCTTTTATCTGAAGGTATTTTATCGACGGTTCTTGCTCGACATGCTCAATTTTGATATTACACGCGGTACTCAGGACCGTAGATAGGAAAATCGGGCCCGTGGGAAAAAACTCAAAAAAAAAAATTCCTAAAAATTTTAAGTAATGGAGTCACAAAACCAAGCCCCTTAAGAAGTCCGGGATTGGGGGGTAATTACCCCCCCCCTGTCGTCAGGCTTTACTGTGCTCATCAATTTACATGTCTACCATATCGAGCGAATAACTTGTTAAGATTTGAAAACATACAGACTCGACAAATGTTAATCTTGTGTATGCAGTAAACAGAATTCAGTACTCAATATTAAAATTAGGTCAGGAATGGAGCCAAGGGGTCAGGCATCATAGTTCTTCAAAATGTTTACCATCATTTCGGCAAGTTATCATAAAAAATTTTTGCAATATAAATATTTCCGTTTCTGTCAAATTGTTTGTTTATATGAATTAAGCGGTTAATTCGTTAAGCTGCTCAATTTTTTTTTTGTTTAAATAATTTATATTTCTTTGTTACCAATTTGCTATTTATTAATTCACGACTAGAATGAGCCCAAGTTTAATTTTAAACTGGAAAGTTCCAAATTTTTCTTCCGCATTATATTTTCAATTAATCTGTTCTAAGCCTGTCGCGCTAATTTCGCTTGCACTGCTTCGTTTGAAATTAAAAAAACCAAAAAGATTTCTTTAGTATGTAAGTTTTTAGGGGTTTTAAACGAATGAATTGAAAAAATGTTAATTTTTTACCTTTGGCGAAAGTGCAATCAAAAAACTTTGATTTTTACCTAAAATTTGTTCAATTGTAAAATGAGTTGCCATTGAAGAAAAAAAATCCTTCGTTCAACACCAAGTATTTAACATGTAAAAGAAATGTGCACAATTTGTGCAAGATCGGTCGATTAGTTTTTGAAAAATTTGAACCACCTATTATAAAAATAGAGTTTCGAGGAAAAAAGATTTGAAGTTACATGAATAAAATAGAGAAAAAAAAATTGTTTGCAACTTACTTTTAGTGTAAGCTATACTTTCGGAAACACCAATAACAAAGGAGTCTACTATACACATAAGCATGCCTATAGGAATTAGAAAGAGAGAGAAAAAACAGAGAACAGCAGCTGCTACAGACGAGTTGCCGCGCCGAGCGCAGCGGGAGTCGAGAGGGGGCGAGCACCTAGAGACTCAATCGTCTATAACTTCCAGAGTTCTGCTCTAAATGACTTCAAATTTTCAGGCAATATTTCTTATAACAACATTTTTGAAAAAAATAATTTTCCTACGCATTTCCCCCCTTAACTGTCTCAAATTGTGACTGAAATTAGAAAGTTTTGTTTCCTGCAGTAGGCGCGGCCTACTTACAATTTTGTGTGTTTTTTTAATCCAGTAATCCAGATTTACAGTAGTAATAAAAATTGTCTTTTTTAAACATAAATATATTTAGAGGATCCTTGAAAGTGTGAAACCAAAGTTCTAAATGATATTCAAGATATTGTACCAAAAGTATTATTTGTAATAAAATATGTATTCAGTATTCATAACCTATTGCAAATACCAATTATCATACATTTTTGAAAAGCTTGTAAAAATTAAAATCAAGCTATCAAATAATGTACAGATTGTTCTATTTAAAAAAGCATAAGTTTGGTCTATAATTAAAACTCTGATGCCTTTGGAAAAAACTAAGTATGCTAGTGGATTTTACGTAAAAATTCTATGATAACCCGTTTTTACATTTTCATTGTTCTTTTCAAAATTTTGTTTGTTGCATAATTTGTTTAACGAAAAAGTAGCACAGGTTCACGAAAATCGCAAGTCTTTTCTTTAATAATAATAGAAATACCTTGCAAAAGTGTCGACAATTGAGCACCCTATACTTCAGTTTAAAATTATCTTCAATTTTTTTTTCAGCCATGATCCCTTACTTGGTAAAAAAAGAAGAGGAAGAATCAAACTTACGTAAGTAAAACCTGGAGTATTTTGTAGTAAGATATTTAGTTAGTGCATGATTGTACCTTATCGAGTACCAAATTTTACCATAGTAGCTTTAGTAGGTCAAAATAAGCCGATATCCGTTGGTATCTCAACCACAGGTAAATATCGCGTTTTGTGACCTTCTAATCATGTTACGCTTTATGTTTTTAAAATAAACAAAAATCACATTAAAAACTGACAGATATTACTAAACTAAGCGTTTTTGAGTACTTAGAATTGTCATATTTAAATACTTTGATAAAATAAGGCCAAATACAAAAATAATAAATGGCGTCTTTTTAGCTATGCACTTTCTCTGTCTGTTTTGAACATATCATATTTATTGTATAGAAAAAGATGTGCATAGCGGAAGTCCAAAGCTCTCCGCGAGCCTTCAGCAAATGTTTAACTGGAGCCTCCATAAAAGAAACTTTTGTGATCTCCTTGGTCAAGTTAAATTTTGGGCAAATTTTTGTAAACGTCTAATATTATTTACTAAAATACCATCGATTCATTTAATCCACTTTCCAAGTGAAGAAAGGTGACTAAAAACGATCGAAATTTAAGAAGAGCACTACTGCATAAATTCTCTTGAAGCCTAAAGTTCAAAGTATCATATTAACCACTCTGAATAAGTTGAAACAGCAATGAGGTTTCATTTAAGCCTTTTGTGTATGAACTGGAATACTGCTATCTTTTTAAGAGCCATAGTTACCGATATGGATTATTCTAAAATGGTCAGAAAGTTTGTTTTTCATACAAGAAAGGTTGAGAAGTTTTTAAGAATGTGCGTAGTAAGGAAGCAAGTCTAAAGTTGTCTATAATGAAGTGATTCCCTGTATTAAAAAATAATAAAGTTGTTCAGAGATTGTACTAATTGTAAGATAAGTTAGTTCAAATCGATTTATTTTGTCCTATGAATAGAACGGAAACTATTATTTTAAAATTTCCTTTTTCTTATTTATTAGTAATAGCGTTTATGGCCATTTTCCAATAACATTAAACATTACATTTACCATTAATTATAAATTCAAAACCTATAAGCAAAATAAGATAAAATTTATAAACATAACCACAATATTAGAAATACACTACACATAATAATAGAAATATATCAGACAAAAAAAATTATGATTAAAATTATAGTAAAGCGACCCACCATAGTTAATAAAAAGTGTGTGTGTATGTATGTATATATATATAATGGTTTGATCATTCCGGATGTCAATCCGTTCGTTCAAAAAATCGTCTCCACAACGTTTTACCACAATCCCATTTGGCATTTTCAAGTGTGGTTCTTCTCATTACTCGCTTAGAACTGATGGTGATCCCTGTTGTCTTTCGTGTTTTGTTAAGTTGACTCGCATTCTGATTGGTCGAGCTGCTTCTCAGGCCCTTTCCCGCTGCAGAACATGATATATTTGTTTCTTGCGTGCTATTCTCGCGTGTATTTGGTGTTTCTTGTTTTGTTTCTTGATTTTTTATTACTGTTTTCCATGTGGTTGGAGTATTTAAACTTTCATTCCGTTTATTCAGCTGTCCCGCTTTTTCGATTTCTAGGGCCTTTCTTATGACGCATACAGTTTTGTACTGGTGCTATTTCGTTTGCTTTTTCGAAATCGTTGATATGTCCAGTTGTTTCAGGATGTTAAAATAGAGCTGAGGTTGTCTGTTTGTTTTTGAGACTGTTTTTCTGTTCTTGAAATCTTGCTGATATGCGCCTGTTTGCCCTACCGTCTGATGGCAGTTTGCACATGGAATGCTGTAAACGCCATGATTTTCAAAGTTGGTCTTATCTATCTTAAAATCAAGCAGATGTCCAAAACTGTAGGGTCTCCCAAAAACACATAAAACAAATACACCCCTAAGACCAATAGTGGGCGCCGTGAGATCTTCAACACAAAAAATGGAAAAATATTTAGCAAGAATAATGCAACCAAAAGTCGAACTGGCCGATTCCGTCGTGAAAATCACACAACTGACCGATATCTCAATGCAGAATCATATCCTCAAAAAACAGACAGTAGTCAACATACTAATTTCAAGATTTCTTCACCTAACAGAACTGGACACAAAACAAGAAGAAATAAAACACATCTCAACAGTTCTAGAGCGGAATGTTTTCTCGCAATAAGACATAAAGAAAGCCATAAAAGGACAAGATAAGACCACAACAAAAACCAAAGATCAAGATCAAACAAGAGACAGTCACAATCCCATACATAAAAGAAATAACGGACAGAATTGAAAGAATCTTAAGAAAACACAATATACAACCCATATTCGAAGCACAAAAAACAATAACCATCATCCTGGGAAATCTTAAAAATATACTAACCTTGAAAATCATGACGTGTGCAACGAACAGGCGCATATCAGCAAGGATTCAGGAACATAAAAATAGTCTCAAAAACAAATAGACAACCTCAGCTCTATTTCAACATCATCAGACAACTGGACATACCATCGATTTCGAAAAAGCAGAAGAAAACGTACCAGTACAAACTACGCGTCATAAGAGAGACCCAAAAAATATAAATAAATGGGATGATGCATTGAATATTTGAACTACATGGAAAAGAGTAATAAAAAATCAAGAAAAAAAAAACACCAAACACCAACAGCACACAAAAAACAAATATAACGCACTCTATAGAGCTGCTCGACCAATCAGAAATCGAGATAACTTAACAAAACTCTAAAAACAACGGAAGACCACCATCACTTTTAAGCGTCTCAAGGAGTAACGAGAGGAACCACACTTGAAAATGCCAAATGAGGTTTTGGCGAAACGTCGTGAAAAACGTATATATATATATATATATATATATATATATATATATATATATACATACCTTTCGTTTTTCATTCATTTATTTTGTTTTCATCTATAATCAGATCCTTTTGTTTACATTTTCAAATATTGATTGATATCCAAACAACTTATTTTCTGTAATTTGCAAATCTTGTTTGGTTCCTCGAAAAAATGTATAACATGTTGAAAAATGTATTTTATAAGTTGGGCAATGTTAAATTGTTTTCTTTTTAATTTTTCTTTTCACAAAATGTTTTATTATTTTCAAATTGCTGAACGTCACAAAAAGTTATCAGATTTTATTACTATTTTTAGATTTATTTGAATACATTTAAAAGTTTGTATGGTTGCCTGCAAGTCAGTTTTGCTGAATATGTCGAAATCTTAAATTCGTAAAAAGTTAAAAATTGGCATTGTGATTATATTATTTTTAGTTTATAAATTTATTTCAGGACAAATTCAATTATTTCTTTTTATTTTTCTAACTAGAATTTTTTGTAGTTATAGTTGAAATTAGACTCTCGAATCAATACGAACTAATTTGATTCCATTTTGAATATTTCGAACCCGTCAGGTAATTTGTTAATAGGAATTCGTTTTGTAGGACGAGACAGTTTAGAGTATTATGAGATGTTTGTCTCTATTTGACTTGGTCAGTTAACTGAAATAGACGTATTTTCGTATATACTTTCTTGGAGTAGTTGAAATTATTTGATAAATATGAGGATTAAAGTTTTTTTTGAATGGATTTTTGATATACCTTTTTATAAAGTTTTTTTGGTAACTTCCGTTGGAAGGAATGTGCTAGTGATTGTAGAAAACTCGTTTTCTTTCGGCTATCTGACGCAAGAGCGTGAAGAAGTGTTTTGTGTAATTTCTTTCCAAATTTAGGGATTTGGCTATAAATAGCCGATTAAGTTAACTGAAACAAAAACCTGGGTGCAAACATTTTTGGGTTAATTTTGTCTTATCAGCCTGCAGCCAATTTGGCGATAAATTTTCTTCAGCCAGCCCAGAAACAGCTGTTTGAAATTTTCTCAGAGTTCGAGGTATGTATATATTTCTTTTGAAACAAATCAGTTTTTGTTTAAGCAAAATTTCGCTATTGCGTAAGCCTTTTGTATGACTGATTGAGTTGGAATTTTATTCCTTTATTTTACGGCTTTCTTTTTCTTCTGGATGTTCAGTATGTCTTAGAATATCTTTTGTATACGTCTTCTTATACGTTTTTGCATAAATCTTCTGAAATAAATTATGTAATATACAGCGTTGTGGCAACGTGATGCAGTTTTGTGAATTGTGCTGCATTTTGGGACAAACGCAATCTACTTCACAGGCCTGTTAAAGCACAATACTTTGAAAATGATTCAGCCAAGTGCCTAATTATTGCAAAAACGTGTACACGAGAGTGTCTGTCTGTTAAGCCTGATGGGTATTACCAAACTTTTTAATCGCTTAGTACACTAAGCAAAGTTTCCCTTTCAGTTACTTAGTTGGCTAACAAGTAAGGGATTTTCTTGTGCATGGCTTTGAACTTTTATTTAATTGATTGAATTTAAAAATTTGGACCCCACTACTTTATTACAATATTTATCCTTTTCTTTTTGCAAAATTAACCAAACAGTTTAACAGAAGTTGATTTTTGGCGGTGAACCAATAATTTGTAAAGTGAAATGAAGTCGACTATGTGGCGTTACAGCCTCAAATATTAAATGTTTTATTTTACGGTACTTTTCTGTAATTGAGGTTTTCTATGGTTCATTTCAGAGTGCAAGAGTGGACCAGTTAACAGTCTAATAATTATTGACTTTAATGTACTAAATTTTAGAACGTTGAATTAATTGAAATTTTAATTACTTAACAAATTAAGTTTTTGATGTCTAGTTTTTTACTTATCCAGTGTGGCGTATTATCTTTTTTTTTTTTATTTGAGAGATTTCAGTAGAAAATTGTAACATTATTTTTTTTGGTATCATTCTATGACAGATTTTTGCACATGCCTAGACTTAAATAAATAAATAAATAAATAGAAGTGATCTTCCATCTGCTGTGCAAAAATGTGTTGAGATTCTAACCACTTGGCCGTCAGTTATAAGTTCCTTTCTATGATCTATTTTTTTTTGTTATCTATCACTTTTTTTTTAACTATCTATTGCTTAGATTCTAATTAACTATCGCTTAGAGCCTATTATTTATCGCATTACCAATTTTTCTACTTCGTTATCTTGGTAGACATTTTTATAATTTTTTTTTCTGATATTGCTTATTTTTTTATTATTGCAACGTTGATAGTCTCCAGTATTGTTGAGCTTATGAAACTTCATAGTCTGATTTTAAATAGAGAGTGTTATTATCTTCTATGACTAGGCTATGTCGACGTAGACCCTCCAACTGAAATAGTTGTTTACTTTTTGGATCGGTCTGGCGTTCACCGTGCAGGACACTGTCAGATTTTGTTTTTGTTTTAACTTTCACCTTTTCTGAGTCATAGAAAGCCAATAACTTTCGAGTAAGTTGTTAACAAAATTTTTACTTAATAATCCGTTTCTGTCAGATAGCCCCATTAGAGGAGCTTGCAGTAATTAACGCTGGATATAGCTTTTTCCACGGCTGTACTTACTTAGAAGTATACCGTAAGGAATAAATGTATTGGCATATGCTTTTAATTTAGAATATTACTAAGTAATTAAACTGAGGTTTATTCACCCGAATATGAGTCATTAAGTATTAGTTCTTTCATAATTTTTCTTGATTACCTCTGCTTATCTTATAATCATTAGGGTAAATTTTTAAGTAAAATTTGGTGGCGCCTTCTTCTCGATTTATATACTTTTATAAAGCTTACACAGACAATAGGGTTAGTTCCAGGTAAAGTTTAAGAAATAGTGGAAAAATATAAAAATAACGAATCTACTCTGAGATGATATATATATATATATATATATATATATATATATATATATATATATATATATATATATATATATATATATATATATATATATATATCTTCATTTCGAATATTTTCAAAAAATAATTTTCTTGAGATCTCGTCAAAACCATTAATAATGGTTGAGATCTTTATGTAGTTGATAGGATATATTTCTGTTACCATTATCTCTCTTAGTAATTTATATATAAAATAGCACGATAGAGTCATTATCCTGCTATGATGCTATTAATTATGTGATGCTATAAGATACGTTTTTTTTTTGTTTCTGTTTTAAAGCCTGTATATAACTTTTAGTTCAGAAAATATACTTGATAAAAATGGAACCTCAATTTGTATGGTGTGCAACGAAACAATACCAAATCTACAATGGGCTAAGCATAAAAGAAAAGTGCATTATGATTTGGCTTGGAGGAAAGGAGATACTAGTTTGGTACGTAATAAAAATGGAACTTAAAATTACTACAGTATATAGTAAATAATTGGTTATAAACCAGCTTTTCAATATTTGCAAAGCCAGTTTTAATCAGGCCCCCCTTTTGTCGATTTTTTGAAGCTCTGTCTAAATTTATCCTATTCATTTTTTCTTTGGCCTCAATACACTGTCACAAGCTCAATATCTCCATACAGTTTGTAAAATTACGCTCCCCGTTTCTCTACATGGTGCCAGTTTGAAGTGAATTCTCGTGGAGCTTAAGCAGGGAAAGAGTCTTGGATCTATGAAAATATCTAGACATTTTCTTCCGCAAAGTATTTTGCAAACCATTCAGAGAGTTTCAAAAGGTGTTCTGTGAAAAGGGACAACAAGTCTGGAGAGACAGCGAACTCATTAGAGGACATGTATTTATGCCAATATGGGAAACAATCTTAACCGCTATCCTCATTAATTTTTCTTATCCACAACCGTTGTTTTGCTAGACGCCGCAATCTTCTCCAATAATTTCAACGTGTAAGTAATATAGCAGGGCTGTGTGTTCGGCTTCCATATCTTTGCAAAGATTTTTGAATAGTCTGACTTTCAGCGGCCTAGTTTTTATGTAGTTTAGTACGTCTATGATACATTCCAATACCAAATTCAATTCACAGCTAGTCGACTTCGAGGCAACTGTGGATGATGTGATGGGTCCACATAACATGCGACAATTTATAGCGAATAAGCTTTTGCAGTCTTCCATAACGGCCGGACATTGATTAAGCGCCATCAATAATACATACACCACTACACTTTTCCCAATTTAAATTATTTTTTGTTATAAATTTGTCAAGAATTTGCGCTGTCAGTGATGCTTTTGCTGAAAAGAATATCTGCAACAATAATGCCATCCAGAAAGCGTACGTAGCAAATAAAGTGTGCATCTTTCTTACTGTCAGTAGCTTCGTCAAATTGCAGACCAAATTCCTTTCATTTATTTTTTTCTATTAACTGGTCATTGAGATTCTCAGCTATATAATGTATTCTTCGATTAATAATGTGGTTATTTAAAGATACCTTGGTAATTAGTTCTCCCGCTGATTCTCCTACCATAATATTAACCATGTCGAGAGCAGCAGGTAAAATAAGTTCTTCTGCAATGCTGTGAGGTTGTTTGCACTTCACCACCCTGTATGCCACCTTGAAAGATGCTAGAAGTGCTTTCCTAGGTACTGAAGGTACTGAAACTTATTGAGGGAACACTTTTTTTGTTTTTGTAAATTTTGCAACGTTCTGTTAAAAATTCGCGTGATTTTTCAACCGTGGTAGTGGGTGAATGGTCTAGAGATGTCGGTTTAGTTTACTTGGAAGCATACTCTCAGGCGCTAGAATTTTCAAACAGAGCACACAAGCACACACTGCGGTCTTTCTTCATTATTTACTTCTACTGAACTAAAGCTAAAATCCAAATGGCTATTATCGTGTTTGCGATATTTCCACCTTTTTGCTCCCCCGCCATTTGTCGATGCTTCATCATTCTGACTTCAAGTATCGACTTGCTTATTTAATATAAATCTTCCCCTTTTGTGACTAAATTTATACGAAAACACAACGTGACACAATCAAAACAAAGCGACTTACCTGCTCAAGTACATAAGTTTAAATAAATATTATGACCGTTACAATGAAACGGTATCTGTCCTGTATTCGGAAATCGCAACACTCTTTACCACTATTTTCAGTACTAAGAACTCTCTATTATTATTTCTATTTATCTTAATTTAACTGCTTATGCTTACAATAAATAAACTAACTTGACAAAACAGCCTACTGGTCTACAGCGGCTTATATACCAACGAGCGCTTACGAAAATTCCTGGTGAATATAAGTAAATTTAGATTCCGCAAAAGAGAAAACAGGAGCGCCTTGTGGCGCCTCTGTTTACTCTTCACGGCGCCCCAGAACGCCGCGGCTCACGCGTTGAGAACCCCCGCTTTAATCTATTTAATGTAGAAGTATTTTCAAGGATTGAAAACATTTTCAAATCTTGCCACTTCTATGCTTCTTTAAGAAATTTACAATTTTTAGGAAATAACGAACGAAGCTTTTGTATTAAAAACTTTTAAACAGGTTATTCGAGAACAAGGATATTTAAAGTGCAACAAATGCAGTGTAAAAATTAAAAGCAACAAAAAATTTGTTAATCATTTAGATATGTGCAAAGGTATTGTTAATTCAAATGGCTCTGTTACTTGTGCTGTTTGCAAAACAGCAATGGAGAAGACTTCTTGGCAGTATCATAATTACCGGCAACATAACAATTTGGCTTGGAGGGAAGGTGATCCTCCATTGGTAAGTTAAACATGTACGATAGTTGTAAGTAATGTGTACAGTCTTTATTTAATTCTATTGAAAACTGATCAGACATTGCGATATTTAATTCGTCATTAAAATTTTATATAAATTAATTTATATCGATAGCTCTATAAATATTTAATGTACACTAAGCTTTATATTTCATTACTATACTCGAATATCACAGTTTTTAATAATCGAGTCTGGATTTTTTCACTCCTAATTTTGTTTAACAAATTAAAGTTGTTATTATAAAAAAATTGATTTCCACTGTTCTTAATTGTCTACCAATATCTTATAACCAAGACATATGGCCCCTTTATTAGCATCATAAAAAGTAGAATATCCACATGCAGTGAGTAATAATGAGTAAATAATCAATCATCTGCTTCCTTGCACCAGAGCTGAAAATAAACTTAATTTTTGCAAATATTTTCAGAAAAAAAAGTTTATGCAAACACAGAATCTCAGATTACAACTATAATATAACATAGATTTGTAAACATCAGTGTAAATATTTTGAAAACTATCCTAAACAAGTAAGTTGTATTAACACAGATTTTAAAAGATGCAATCTGTGATAGGTTGATGGAAAATCGATATTTTACTTTTTAAATGAGTTGAATGGACACACGAGGAATTTAAATCTTAAGAAATAGAAATAATTAGTGGATCAAAATTCCACTTTTGCCAGCATTTGTTTTAGACGGTTAATATTAGCTAAAACTCTAAAATATAATCCTTGAAATATTTATCATTTCTTAGATAAACTTCTATTTTAGAATAAACTAAATCACCTCTTGAAATTATGTCAGGTATGCCATTATCCTCTATTATAATCTGTTTTAGAACCTAGAGGACCAAGAATTAGTTCTTCGTATTCTAAATGGTTTATATAAGGCAAAGAAACCTCTACACTGTGAAAAATGTGATCATCAAATTAAATCGGTCCTAGGATTTTTATCCCACAAATCAGTTTGCCAAAAAACAGAGATAGAGATCGAAAACGTGAAGGTCGAATGCAAGTTATGTGGTACTAAAGTCTTACCTGTTAGCATGGACTATCATTTAAAAGCACATGAAAAAAAAAAGGCAAAGATCGAGAGTTTGATAAATTCTCCTTATTTTGATATAAACGTCGATTCAAGTGGAAAAAGAGCAGCTGCTAAACAGTAAGTTTCATCACCCATATGTTTTATTCAGTATTTTTTGAATATATTAAAACAATATATAAATATATATATATATATATATATATATATATATATATATATATATATATATATATATATATATATATATATATATAGAGTTGAGTATTAGATTTTTTATAATTTTAATTTTAGTCACAAACAGCTTGATTCGTTGAAGAGTTTTAGATTTTAAGCCAGGTTTAGTCAATAAATAAATGTCGTAAATTTTACCACCATACACATTAAACAAAAAAAAATTCTACTAATTTCTTGAAAAAAAAAAAGAAATATTTTAAAGTTACTTAAAGCATTGAGCAACGTGTAACACATGCCATATTGTTAAAATGTTGCATATACTTAATAATTATATATTTTTTATCCTTTCTAATGCATGTCTTCCTAAATTTATATAATTTAGTTTCAGTTGGGATTGTTCAAACGTACTATACTATCAAACTTAATTTTTCAAAAGGTGCAAAAAAATTCTTTTCAGCTAAATTAATTGGGAAATGAAAGTTTTTGCTGCTTAAGAAGGTTCAGTCACTGCCCATGATAAATAAAAAATATATCAAAATGAAAACCAGTTTTTTTATAATGGTTTAAGTCGTGATCTACAGAGTGTCCCGGGAATGTGTGAAATCTCCCAGATGTGAAAAAAATACGTGAAAGGAATACTACAAGTTCCTATACACTTTTTTCGTGTAGGCCTCCTCTCACAAAGAGCTGCAATGGAATCAAGTTTTTTTTACACATAATTATTGAACCACCAGGTACATTTCAATTTTTTTAATATGATATTTACCAGGTAAGACCATTCAACTTACTATCCAAGAAATTGTTGTGTTACTCACAGCTGCGGGGACGGACTAGCTGTGACACTCATAATCCCATTTTTTTTCGCCCTGTATGATAAAAACTTCGGACAGCGTTTTTACATACCTTTAACTATCGACTAAAAATTAAGTACTCTTTATTCATGTCGCTAATTCTAACCGTTTTGGAAAAAATGTCATTTTATTTACATCATGTATTTGGCGTATTTCGACACAAAAGTATATTTTTGTTCCTATCAACTTTTCAACCTTCAACTTTATGATAAAAAAATTCGATCCAAAATTAGAATTTACCTCTTTAGTTAAAAACACCTAATTCTGTGAATTGCAGTTCGACCTAGGTTCGCAAAAAATGTGCGTTTTATTTTATCGGCACCAAAAAGAAAGTATTGTTGTTGCAAACATTGCTAGGTACGAAAGAAATAAATATCCTGCATTTTAGAACCTGTCAACTTTTACATCGCTGACATATTGATTCTTTACTTGGATATTAATTTACTGATTTTTGGATTTTGTGGTTAAATTAATTGTGAAATAATTCGAAATATGGAATAAAAGTTTATTGAGTATGCAGATATGCATCTGATGTATGGTATTGCATCTTGTAATGCTTTGGAAGCCAGGAAGTTATATCACGGGAAATATCCTAATCGTACTCTTCCAGATCGGAGAATGGTAGGCGATTCCATTTAATAAGGTTATATTATTAAATGTCTTAATAATTTTAGGAAATTTTGGGAAAAGAAGTACTGATGCTGGTCGGGGAAGAACAGTACGTACGCCGCAATTAGAGGAAAATATTTTAAATACTGTAGGATGACACTCCTTCAACGAATACTCGAAAATCATCAGCGTAGTTTAATACGTTGAAAACAATAATACATGAAGTTTTTCAAGAACAGCTGTTAAATCCATATCATTTGGAAAAAGCGCATTAACTGATCCCGAAGATTTTCCCCGTAGAACGCAGTTTGCAAACTGGCTATTGGATCAGCAATGAAATAATGTAAACTTCATTAGCACTATTCTCTTCGCGGAAGAAACTGTTTACCAAAAATGGTATCATAAATTTACACAACTCAAATGTATGGGCTGATGAAAATCCTCATACAACTATTGGTTCGCATCATCAACATCAGTTCCAATCAATTAATGTCTGGGCAGGAATCATTGACAATTTTTTAATTGGACCATTCGTATTGCCAGTACGACTGAATGGAGAACTTTATTTAGAGTTCCTCCAAAACGCTTTTCACGATTTAGTAGAGCACTTACCATTTGAAATCCGCCGAAACATGTACTATATTCACTATGGGACACCACCTCATTTCAGAGTTGCTATGCGGGAGCACCTGAATAACGTCTATCCAAACCATTGAATAGGAGGACTTATTGTCTGGCCTCGTCGATCTCCCGTTGGATTTTTACCTATGTGGGACCCCTCAAAACCTTGGTGTGTCCCACTCCGGTCGATAGTAGGTAGGAACTTCTACGGAGAATCACGTTTCATTGTGATCAAGTAAGGAACAAAGCTGAGTTAACATGGCGCGTACAGCAGTCCTCAGTTCGTCATGCTCGTGAGTATATCAGACTTCTCGAAACCCATGTTGAACTCTCTTACGAAGTTTTTAACTAAGCAGTTAGTTTAACTTTTTATTGAAACAATGGTGACAGGGGAAAATTCCTCTTTTCCATATTCAACCTGACAGAAGTTAGGGACCTAACTGTGTAAATAAAATGATGTTTTTTCAAAAACGCTTAGGTTAGCGACATGAATGAAGAGTACTTACTTTTTAGTCAGTAGTTAAAGGTATGTAAAAAACGTTGTCCAAAGTTCTTATCATACAGGGCGTGAAAAAAATTGGGCCATGAATGTCACAGCTAGTCCGTCCCTTCAGTTGTGAATAATTCACAACACTTTCTTGGATAGTAATTTGGTATACATCATATTTAAAAAAAAATGAAATATACCTGATGGTTCAATAAATATATAAAAAACTTTATTGCATTGCAACTTTGTGAGCCCATATCTCCGAAGAGGAGGCCTATAGGAAAAAAAGTTTATATGAACTCGTAGTATTTCTTTCACGTGTTTTTTTTTCATATCCAGGGGATTTCCCACATTTTCCCGGACACCCTGTACACTATGGCGAAATTTGGGTTACCCTTATCGTGTTATTGTCTTATGGGAAATCAGGTTCTTGGCAGCTTGCTTTGAATTATTACCATTCATCGATTAAGCGATGTAAAAAGAAAATTAGCCTTTCGAAACATTCAGATTTTTTAGCTTTCCGTGGGGTTTACTGATATATCAATTAAAAGAAATGACAAAGTTTAAGATTAATCTACATTAAAATGGAGTCGAAATGTTTGGCAACGTTGTATGAGCGCGTAATTCAGATCTTTGAATACATTCAATGTGAAAACTTTGACCCATTCATATGTTTTAATATACATATTAATTAGTTATTCTGCAATATATAAATATGTATATCAAATTAATACTTGCCAAAAGCTAGTCTGAAGTTAATGCCGTAACTTTTATGATGTGTATTATCTTATTTAGGACTACCTATATAAGATGAAATGTTTTATAAACATTTTATGCAAAGATCTAAAGGTTTCGAAAAGATTGCATTAAAACGTTTCGGAAATGACGATATGATACAGAAGTAAATGTTTCTGGAAGGATTCCAAAAATATTTCGAAAATATTGTATGAAAACTTAATGAAATATAATAAACGTTTCCTGGAATATTTGTGGAAGATTTAAGAAATATTTTAGCCAACTTTAATGCGAGCTACTTAATACTTCTAGGAAAGTTTTTAGAAATGTTTCCAGAATTGTTTCAAAAGCTTCTAAAAAATTTTTGACTGAACACCTCGTGAAGTATTTCATAAATGTTTCGTCAATTTAAAAAGAAAGAGTTCGCGAAATATTTTTGAAACTTTCTATATATTTTAAGTTTATATTTAGAAGAAACCAATTGGAGAAGCCTTATAAGGATAGGCGTGCATTATTCTAGTTAGGAATCAAAAGCACTATTCCAGATTGCAAGAAACTACCAAAAAAAGGCGGAAACTTTTCCCATTGGTAGTGGTATCGCTATCTGTAAACCGGTTTCGAACTTATTTTTTCTGTTCAGTAAAAAGCAGCCAAGTACACCGCACTATAAGAAAAGTGAATATTTTAAACAACTTACATGAAACTATACAAAAAGCTCAATACAAGCTGCATCGTCTCTAGGAATTTCATGCAATCTGAACATAATAATCTCTTGTGAGTTCTATTTAAATACCAAATAAAAAATAGAAATATTTCTGAAAAGGCTTATAATCCGTTTCATAAAACTTTTCTTCAAACGTTTAGGGAACCATTTAGAAATTTTTTTCGTGCCTATTTGTCATACTTATAAAGGCTGCTGAGAAACACTGCGAAAATATTTCGAAAATGTTTTTTGAAAGCTTTCGGAAGATAGTTTGTATAGCGTTTCATGAAACAATTCGTAGAATGTTTTTTAAATATTTCCGAAACATATCTCGACTAGTTTTTAAATTCGTCATGAAAGCTTTCAGTAAATATTTCGCAATGGTTTCAAAAAAATTTCTCTAAACATTTCATATTTTATTTTTCGCGATTTTATGAAATCTTCAATGAAATATTGTCTCAATGTTTCCGTAATATTTCATGAAATACTATTGTTTGCCGTTTTGAGTTTATTTCATGAAATATTATAGAAAATTTTCATAAATATTTCACTGAACCTTTCATGAAAATGTTTTATACACATTGTTGAAATGTTTACGAAATATTTTTGAAAATTTTCATAGAAACGTTTCAGTGAACTCTTTCTTGGAACATTTTATCGTATGTGGGTATTTGTATGAACTAAACGTATTCTATTACATTTTATCCATTTCACATTAGAAATGCTAAACCAAAAATTTCCTCTTTAACGACAAGACTTAAAAATATTGGCAAATCACAATTTTTCCACCATAAATCATCAGTAATACATTTTATTTCTATTAGTCGGTTATTGATATGAACATACACATCTTGTAGAGTAAAATTTTCTTCTAATTGACGTTTTTTTCATTCCCTATATTCTGGCGCCATTGTTAACATTTGAAACTGACAAATGTCGCAGCATCTTTGCCATGAGACATTCGAATATTATGAATAATCATTTTACTATTTGGTAAACTTATTGACTTTTAAAGAGGAAGGTTTGACTCTCTCTGCTCGGATATAAATAAAAACAGTAAAAATACGACGTTGCCAAATCACACATTAGTTTCGATTTAAATGAGTCTAATAGTGTTCCGTATTTAATTAACGTTTTCAATTTCAGTGATAAATACCTTGCAAACTATTTTTAAATTATATTATTTTTTATTAGAATTTTAATTTGTCAAATGTTGGGTACTGCACTTCATTTGACTCAAGTGGTAGCAAATGGACCTCCTTAACAGAATCACAATTTAAATTTTACTGAAACTGTGTGCCTCTCAGTTACAGAGTGCTGTTCGTTTAACACGAAAACGAAATATTTTATCAGCTTCTACGAGTATTTTTTTTTTTATTTTTATTGTTGATTTTAGGCAAATTAGTAACATTAATATTAAGATATTTTTGTTATTTAGTGATATTTTTATTTTAGGGCACTTCAAGTTATAAAAAGCTTTAGAGGTCAAGCAGTAGATGAGTCAAAGGTAAGAGAATGAGTATTTAAAATGAATACTAAATGATTCAGAAAAAGATTCATATCATTTTATATGAATTTTATAAAAATAAATATAAAAAAATCATATTTTTCGCTGAGAAAATTAATTTTCAATGAACAACCGTCGAATCTACATATTACCCATTTTAAAAATGGAATATTGAAAAATCCAAAAATAGTTATTACATATCGTTATAATCTATCAAAAATCAAGTGCATATCTCTGTTGTATCAAGGGAAATTGGTAGTTTTATGAAATGACAATTTATCCCTTTTTCACCCCTTTACTATGCAAATTTCAAAAAATTCTTTGTTAGTGGATGCCTACATTGTGTTGACAACATTGCCCCAAAATTTCATGATTCCAGATTTAATGGTTTCGGCTGTGCGTTGATATATCCATCAGCCAGTGCAACGAAGTTTATAAGCATATATATATATATATATATATATATATATATATATATATATATATATATATATATATAAATATATATATATATATATATATATATAAATATATAAATATATAATCATGTCATGTAAAATAAATTTTATACTATGTTTGCAAATTGTTGCTACATATTAATCGAATTTGAACAAAGTTTATGTAGTAGTCTTAGCGTTATGTGGTAAAATAGTAAACACGCATTTTTGACACTTTTCTTTTCAACCTTATCCAAAGAAGTTTCGAAAAATGCAGAAATTACTTTTTAGATAATCTTATGCAGAATATGCTAAACCAAAAATCACTTGTCATAATTTTTTGCAGAGAAAAAATTACCTTTAAATGGGCATTAATAAGATAGACGTCTTACCCCTTTTTCCTCTTTTAAAATGGGAATATCGAAAAATCAAGAAATTAGTTTTTGGATGTCGTTATTAGCTATCTTTTGAAACCAAAATCTAGTCCATATCTCTCTTTGATCGATAGATATCGATAAATTTATTAAATGACAATTTACAACTTGTCACCATTTTAGTGTGCGAATTTTAAAAAATCCGTTCTTAGTGGTTGCCTACATGGTGTTGTAAACTTTTCCCCAAAATTTCATGAGTCTATTTATAAAACGATGGCCATTTTTTTTTTTTCAATCTCCGATCACACAGCATCAACGTCGGACAAGCGGCAGGCGGGTGGTATTCGCAGTAGGCGACTTGTACATGTCTTGCACTACACCTTCTATCACTATCGAGTTCAAGACGTCAGTTCGTGCTGAATTTGCAGTCACAAATATGGCCGCCTCAGTTGATTATCTTGCCACGTGCGAATGTTATTCGTTTCCTGCAAACAGAAGGGAATAGTGCAGCAGAAATCCATCGAAGAATGAGCCGAGTCTATGAAGAAAACTTTATGAATGCAGGTTATGCGTAAATGGTGTCGAAAATTTAAAGACTGCCGACCTGATGTGCATGATGAAGGGGGCCAAGAACGCAAATCTGTCGTTACAGATGGACTTGTTCAACGAGTTGACGAAGTTGTTAAATAAAACCCTAGGTTCACCATAAGTGTCTTATATATGGAATTTCCGGAAGTTTCATGATTTTCTCTGTACTCTCTTGTCGTAGAACATTTACGCCACAAAAACTTTGTGCTCGCTGGGTCTCCAAGACAACCACAAAACTCGCTGAATGGATTCAGCTTTCTTGACAATTATACCGCTGAAGAAGAGTTTTCAAAATCAATTGTGACCGGAGATGAGACGTAGATGCAATATAACACATCCGAAACAAAACGACAATTACAAGAGATGCACACAAATTCTCCAAACAAACCATCAGCAACTGAAAGGTTATGTCTTCCTTGTTTTGAGGCCAAAAAGGTGTGCTGCTTGTGTTCATGCAGCCAGAGACCACGATTATTGCAGCTGTTTATTGTGAAACCTTAAAAGGTTTACGGAAAGTCATTCAAAAAGAAAAGACATGCTGAGTTCTGGAATTATTCTGATCCGTGACAACGTCCGTCTTCACAGTACTGGGGCAATCCACCAGCTCCTTGGGCAATTTTAATGGAACATTTTCTATTACCCACCATACAGTCCAGACCTAGCACCGAGTGACTTCCATTTTTTCCTTAAGCTGAAGAGTAACAACTGACGAGAAGCTTCAGGACCACTTCAAGGCTCATTTTATGTGGGAGGTATTCGGAAGCTTGTCCACAGGGACGATAAATGCCTCAATCGTCAAGATGATTATGTCGAAAAGTAGCCATAAGGGTACGCAACTTTTGGTAATTAAACACTTTTCTGTATGCAATTGTCTTTTATTTGTAGCCTTGGATGTTGAAAAAATAACGGCCCTCGTACTTTAAGCTAAGTATTGAATCATGAAAATACAAGAATAAAAAATTGTTTGAAATTATTATTGAACCATCAAAAATAGAAAATTTTGTTTATTTTCGGGAGACTTATTCTTCGTACCGAAACCAAGGCTTTATTTCTAAGTTGTTTTCCTTAATTTTCCTATATAAATGTTTATTTGTTAACATATCTAATCCAGATTAAAACGATGTCGTAAGCAAGAAAAACTGTGTAAATAAAATATCTAATTTCCGTGACAACTAGATCGGGTCTAAGTCTTAAATCTTCTAAGTGAATCTTACTATTGATGTCAATAAAAAATTGGTACATTAAAATGTCATAATCCTTGCATCCAAATGTGTGCAAAAGTATAACGGCATTCTTTCCATTCTATCCTGTTTAATACAATTTTTATCTTGTAAATCGAAAGAGTCAAATTTTTTGCTTTTTATTCCTCGCAAAAGGAAGTAGTAGAAATAAATCTTAAGAAAGATAACTTTCTTCAGATTATTGTTGCGCATGAATGAAATTTCCCCCTTGCTAGATTTTCGAAAGGTTCTTCTGTTCTAGGATTTAAATCAATATTCTAGATGTAAACTACCCAACAATAATTTGATATGGATATTTTCTCGTCAAAGTTTCAAAAATAGAAATTGTCAATATCGATTTTTTTACACTACCCATATCCAGAAATTAAGTAGAGGAATTTTACTTTAAAATAATTAAGATATTTAATTTTAGTATTACATCTCGCAATGTGATTTTCAAGACAGTTTTGTGAGCGATATTTTGAAGAAGAAGCTTTGTCAACATTCTTCTGTAAACTGCATATTCGTGGACTGTGAGTTTAGTTCTGATTCGGTGGAAAGTCTAGTGGAACATATGGGCTCCTGTGAGAAAAAGCCAGAGCAGGTAAGAACATATTACAGTTTATGAATTTTTTACAATTTCTGCCTTCTATGATTTCATAATTACACTAGTATTGCGTCGATGAACAATAGAGAATTGATGTATAATCCATCGTAGATATCGTGAAATGCCAAATTAATATTAGAATACGGCAAAAGAGTAGTAGCCAATTGTTAATTTTGACCGTGGTATTAATAATATTAATAATTCGTATTACCAGCCTGAGTAGTTCCTTACTAAGATTGACATATCAAGACATAGTCCATTACATCCTTTATGATTTGCATATCAAGCAGAAAAATCTACAGACACGACGCTAAATCTACTCCTTACAATCGTTACAAGAGTCGAAAACGCGCTGTCGATGGACAATCTGCCCTAGACACCTTTATCCATATTGAGGGGGTATTTTGACAACAAATCTCGTGATTCGATATGCAATGGCTTTCAACGACGAGGCTCTAAACCGACAGTGGACGGCTTGACCAGACCAATGACTCAAATACTGATATATGCTGAGCTTAACCATATAACTTTTATCACGCTTGCTGTTGAGCATTGTAGTAGACTACCTGTTAAATGAATTAAACGGAACTGGTTTATATAAAGAAACCTATACCGACGATCTTGTTATCTTGTTTCCTGTTCACAACGTCCGGAACCTGGGGAGACCGATGATGGGAGAGGACCGAGAGGTTCGAAATGAATTCAGGCGTGGCCGAGATGGTACTCTACAGAAAAGAACTAAAGGCACTAAATACCTGGAAATAATTCTGAACTGAGCTGAAATGATCATATTGAGGCTCGAGCCAAAAAAGCCATGTATGCTTTCTAGGCTTGTAAGCGAGCCCTTGGGTACACTTGGGACCGACAGCGAAGTATTACAGTGGATATACACCATGGTGACCCGTCCTGTGATTACGTATGCCTTTATTGTATGGTGGCCTAGTTCAGCCAAGCGCAAACCTATCTTCAACTTGACAAAGTTCAAAGAATGGCTTCTGTAGGAATGATAAGTGCTATCCGTGTGTAACTGTGAAAAGATGCCCATCTTACCCTATGCAAACAGACTATATGGCACCGGTTTTGAAACCAATCAACCCTGTAGAGATATTTTTACAAAATCAGGAGGATTGGGAGGAAGAGCAAACTCTTCCCAGAATTGGATCTTGGTGGTTTATAGACGGATATCGACAGGATAAAAGAATCGCAGTTGGAGTGTTCGGTAGAAGCACGAAACCAGAGTATTTTCTTACTTTCTGGGACGGTACGCAACGGTCTTTCAAGCGGAAGTTTATGTTATTCTGCAATATGTCCTATCTGATGTCTATGACTGGTATCTGAGTGCAGGCAGGTAATGGGTCCCGGGTATACGTGGAAATGAGAAGGAGGATCGTTTGGCAAAGATGGAATCTGGGGCTGAACCACACTGCTTATGGTAGTGGGATTGTTGACGAGAATTATCACCTGTAAGGCTATCTTCGTACACCTGGCGTTGTAGATAACCTAGTATGCAGATGGTGCCTGGAGGAAGATGAGACTGTTGATCATGTTTTCAAAGAGTTCCCGGCACTCAATGGATTATGGCAGAGACATTTCGGCGACACAGTACCCAAAGTAGTCAGGCAAGGTCAGGTAACAAGGCTGCTTGGATTCGTAAAAGCGGTGTGGAATCACTTGCGGTTAGCGTGGGATGTAATTGGCTCAACGAAGCCTAACTATCCAATATCAAATATCACGACCCTTATTCTCAGTTTCACAATAAATCGATGGTAAAATCAAGTGGTTGAGTAACTAACACTTTAAAGTTAACCATGAGTGTTTAAGGCCAAGTGTTTCACAAATAAAAATTGGGATGTTGACTATTTTTGATAAAGCGTTTAAAACCATGCATAAATACCTAATGTAGCTGAAAATATTTAAAAGTTTTTTAACACAACTAGTACTTTAAAAATCATAAATTTTAAACTCCGTTTCAGATTTCCCGCCAAAAGGCCAACACTTCTCACTTGATCGATGAGACGTCACACTGGTAAACTGACAAGGGTATATAATTTTTTTTTCGTAATTTTTGTGATATAAGATGATTTCTAAGTTATTTTAAGTGTTGTGCGGTGCCTCAATGTACAAGTACTACAATTAAAACACCTGAAAAGTTATTTATTCACGTTCCACGTTCGAAAATAGGAAAATGTGGCTTCGGCTAGCCCGGCACTACTCGTTTTATTTTAGTTCAGGTTAGCTTATAAATACCGATCATTACTGTTATGTATTCATTATGGGTTGCGGAAATAACAATTGTTGATAAATTACTTACATGGAGATCTTCATATTTCTAAATCCAGCAGAGCAGAAGTTACTGTTTCTTGTGAAGAAATTGGCCACCATAAAACAATCAATTATCGGCAAATTCGAACTATTTTTCTTAATAAATCCACTTTCTTTCATAAGAAAATTTCTTGGAATCGTTTTTAAAGGGAATATTAAGCGAATTTGAAAAAAAAATTGCAGGAAAATGACTATAAAATATGAACTAGACAACGTAGCCTTTGACAGCGATGACGTTGGCTGTATTCTTTAAAGTAATTATCAAATAATTAAAGTGAAAAAAGTGAAACTGATAACCATGTTCTTTTGAATATGCATTTACTTGGCATTAGGTCGAAGTGATCATGATTACTTCAACTGAAAGTAATATTGAAAGAATAACCTATCAGGACGGAGTGCCAGCGATGACGTTGGTTTGGAGTGACATCATTCACTTTGATTCGTGTTCGTTTTCACGTGACTCGAAAGATATATAATTACATTTTTATTATTAAATTTTTTAGGATTTCTATTTTCGAAACTACTGTTTCGCGACAAAATTATATTTTTATTTAAATACAGTCAACATCCCAATTGATAGTTGGTTATGGAGCTATTGGTTCAGTTTTACTTGTCAACATTGGTGCTTGAATTTTATGGAAATAGATCTTATGCCGTAATTTAAAAATTAAATAAAGAAGAAAATATCTATTTTTTTTGGCGGCATTTAAAAAAAAATCAAGATTCATTGTTTAATAAATCGTTTGTGTTAATTTTATAATAATACAAAGTAAAGCTGTGAACGTTTCTAAAGAAATAGAAATTCTTGTTCATTTCTCGTAGAAATTTAAGAATAGCATTCCAAGTAATCAAATATGTAATCTACAAAAAAAAATCCTATTCATTATATTCTTCATCACTACTGTAACCATTATCCATCTTTCATGTTCTGGGTTATTTGAAATAAAATACTTTGATAATTCGTATTATAATACATAATTTGACTGTTCGATCTTTATTTATTTCTCGTAGAAAAAATGTCTCTCTTTTATCTTCAAAATTTAGCACCCTGGTTTAACTTCGATAGCTCAGCATATTCAACTTATTCCAATTATGTTTTTTTTTTTAGTTCATCGTATGTAAAATGTGTCTTTGTTGGTACAAAGAAGAGTCGGAAATCCATGAGCATATTAGAGTCGAGCATAATAAATTATTTGAAGGTAATGAAGACGTAGAATTCAAATCTGGCGACGAACAAGATGTATCGGAAAATGATGAATATTTAGACGAAGAAGAAAGAGAGAAAAGAAGACTGAAAATAAAAGGGAAGCTAAGATTAATCAATCAATCAACCACGCGAGGTGTGTATTTTTAACTTTTGAGAATCTTATGAAAATAAAATAGGGCAACATCCAAAAATTTAATTATATTCACTTCATCCTGAAATAAATGGGAAAGCAACATTTTAAAAAACGATTCCAACCAATTTATGCCGTATCTTTTTTTGTTATTTCAAAGGTAAATTTTAAAATTGGCGAATTAGCTGATTCGTATCGTGGCGTTTCGCCGGAATGTTGAAAACTATAAAAATCCATATACTTTTGTCAGATTTTGTATTGCGTTAGTTCTCGAATGAGGATTGAAGGAATTTTGTATAGTACATATGCCCATTTTTTGGGTGTATCAGTAGGACAAAAACCTCTAATATACAACTCATTCAGTGAACTAAACCACATAGAAGATTTTTGGAGTTTAAAGGCAGAAAGAATTACCAATTTAAGTGAATTATATGCAATAGTCCAGAACAAAAGAAACCCTTATACCATTCGGGCTATCTCAATCTTTTTTCTTTTTGATTTTAAGTCAAAATTTGTGTTTCTTATTAATAAAGTATTGTCTCCTTTAGAAAATCTTTACCTTTGTTTGAAATGCGTTATTGTAAGAAAACTAATTTATGATTTATTTAAAAGGTCTTTTATTAGAAAACCTCATATACTAATAAAAATAATTTTAATACATATACTATTTACGCTGAAATATATAACGAATTGCGAAACTAACATTTTGTTACTGCCTTAGAGCCGTTTTACACACACAAGAATTATTCCGAAAATTATAACAAAAATTTTCAGCAAATTTTTACCGATAATTCTTTGGAGATAATTTTTATAATAAAATATCACCCTGTTTGATACGTACAAAAAATCTGAATATAATTTTGGTGGTAATTTTGTCGGTGCTCATGCGCATTTTCATAACATGTGACGTTCAAACAGTTAAATAATCTGGGAATAACCTTAAAATGTCATAAATATGAAAGTTTCCAAACATATATAATCAAAAAACCACAAAATAAGGGATATTTTGTGCAAGAAACATTGAGATTAGGTTGATTACCAAACGCGGGTTCTTAATTCACATATTTTATTCTGCGTCGATTTTCGCGCACTTTCTGCATTTTAGTTATAAAAATATAGAACACGTTCTATATTTTTATGCCCAAAATTTTCACCAAAATTTTGACAATAATTCTTTGATGTGTAAAACAGCAAATTAGTTTTATGAAAATTTTCAACATAATTATCAGATAAATTTTGGCTATAATTCTTGTGTGTGTAAAACGACTCTTAAATCTTCTTCTTCTTCTTTCTTTGGTTTAGACGAAACGCCTGTTTTCCCTCACCACTCTGTCCACTATACATTCAAGTTGTCGCTCCATCGCTTTCGGGGGCGTCCTGTACTCCTACGTCCCGCTGGTGACTTATCACGTGTGACTCTCACAATTCTTCAGTCGTCCATCCTGTCAATGTGCCCATTCCATTCTACCTTTCTGTTCAGCACCCAGTCGTTTATGTTTTCCACCTTGCACCTCTCTCTTACATTTTCACTCCTTTCTCTATCGTACAGTGTTTTTCCTGTTATCCTGCGCAGCACCCTCATTTCAGTTGTTTCTAAAATCTGTTTGGTTTTTGATGTATCGGGGCGAGTTTCAGCGGTATATGTCATAATTGGCCTAATTACTGCTTTATATATTCTGGATTTAGTTTCTATTCCGATGTTTTTATTTCGCCATATAGTATCGTTCAGACACCCCGCTATTCTTGTCGCTTTTTGTGTTTGTTCCCTCACCTCAGTCTCGACATCATCAAATCCCGAGATTGATATTCCTAAATATTTAAACTTCATCTCCTGTTGTACAATTTTGCCATCAACTTCCAATTTACATCTCAATGGTATTTTTGACGTTGTCATGCATTTTGTTTTTAAGGCTGATATGGTCATATTGAATGATTTTGCTGTGCAGTTGAATCTGTGTAACAGTCGCTGCAGATCATCTTCGTTTTCTGCCAGCAGAACTGCATCATCAGCATAGCATAAGATATTAACGTCCCGATCTCCCATCCTATATCCTCTCAACACACGTACTGCTTTTATTATCTCGTCCATTATGATGTTAAATAGAAGAGGACTTAAAGAGTCCCCTTGTCGGATGCCACATCCCACAGGTATTGGTTTGGTGAGATTTCCGTTTATTTTGGCTCGGATTTGATTGGCTGTGTATATATTTTCAATAGTTTTTATTATATTGCGAGGGATTTGTCTATTGTATAGGAGATGTACGATATCTCTCAATTGCACACGGTCGAAAGCCTTCACCAGGTCGATGAAGCAGCTCTTAAATATAACCCAAAAATATTAAAAACCCAGTTAACGTACAAAAAAAGTTAACGGAGTTCCGATTTAAAATCTTTTCGTCCAGCATATAACATTCGCAGAAATTTTGAATTATTAAAGTTCCTGATAAAATCATTATCAAAAATGTTATACATTACTATAGTTTTCAAAGTTTCCGGATATCATTTTATTTAAGATTTTGTTATATTATTTTTTGCTTTCTATTCAACTATAATTCTGTTTTTATGTCTTAGTATTTATTTGGCAGTCAAAACATTAATTTAGTGTCTAGTCGATATTTTTTTTTTCAGTGAAACCAATATTTTTGGTTCATCCTTTGAAAGAATCTTCATCATTTCTCTTGTATCAACAAGCTTATATTTGGATGTTGGAATTGTAAGTATTATTTTAAGATGGCAATATAATGAAAGTTGGTGAAAGCTAGATTATAAGGGATATTTGATTTTATTTTTCTTAGGAACTATGTGAGAACATTCTGGGTTTAAAATCGTTGATGACACCATAAATTTGTCGAATTTTTTTTTCTGAAAGTATATATTTTTAAAATGTATATACCCAAAGACTATATAAACTACTATATAAAACTAAAAAATTATATATATATATATATATATATATATATATATATATATATATATATATATATATATATGTTTATGCGGCTTTCACGGATTCCTCTTACTTACTGTTCGCATTTTACTTCATATATATATATATATATATATATATATATATATATATATATATATATATATATATATATATATATATATGTTTATGCGGCTTTCACGGATTCCTCTTACTTACTGTTCGCATTTTACTTCATATATATATATATATATATATATATATATATATATATATATATATATATATATATATATATATATATATATGAAGTAAGATGCGAACAGTAAATACAAACTTCGTTCCAACCATCTCCTTTCCGTGTTGGAGGTTGCACAGTTGGAACAAATTGCTAAGGAATACAATTTATCCTATTCCACCACCATCGAGATGATGGTCTACCTGTACCACCATACCGAGAAGAAAGTCAAAACTTACCCTCCCCGCCACAGTGATACGGCAGAGGTACATGTTTCGTCTCTACTAGACTCATCAGGGTACCGACTAACACGAAAAGGATATGGTTGGAACGAAGTTTGTATTTACTGTTCGCATTTTACTTCATTCATATATGGAGCTGCATATAGTTGTACGTTTGCTGAATGTGATTTCAACACTACAACGCTTATATAGGGTTATTAAAGATCAGAACCTAGCGATAAAGCCTTGTAAGAGAAATGATTGTATTCTGAAAATAATAAAAAATCTATTTTTTATGCTTGTATTTTTAGGGTTCAATACTTGCTTGGCTTATCGTTGCTCTTATCAATTTAGAACGTTAAAAAGTGAAACCATGTTAGTGAATTAGGCGGTAAGATTTTGAGAAAACAAGAATATCTAGTTTGGTATATAATTAGTAAATATAGGGAAAAATACGTTTTATACACTTTTTTTATTCGCTAATTCATTATATACATACATTTTTTGTTATATTTAAAATATATTTCGCTATATGTATATAGTATAATAATATAACTTATATATATATATATATATATATATATATATATATATATATATATATATATATATGGTATACTATTTTAATTTTCTTTTAGTTGTGAGGTTAACTATAGCAATTTAAAATTATATGATCATTTGCGAAAAAAGCAATCCTGGCAAATCTTAGACTGTGATATATTAACGGATTACTTGCCAAAGAATTTTCATTCCTGTGATGTTGCTGCAAAATTAATAACTTCAAAGGAAAATCCTAATGATTTTAACGAGTTAAATTTTAGAAAGTTAGAATTATTTGAAGTTGGTGAATTATATGAAGGTGAGTTTTTTATACCTGCAGTATCTTAATATTTAATTAGAGTTACAGATTGGTAAAAAAACTAACTTTGTAACAATAATTAAATTAGTGCCACTACTATCGACTTTCATAGTTTAAATTTGTTATATCTACTGAGGTTATTAGCTATTAAAATAATTTTTTTAGGTGATATAACAATATTTTGTGGAGGACCTATTAGCGCTCTGGCATGGTTGCCTACTCCATATGAGCAAAAAACTTGTAAACAAATTTTGGCTGTAGCGGTATTAACTTCAATGGATAGCTATTATAATATTGATAAAAATTACCATGAGCCGTGTGTTGTACAGTTTTGGGATTTTGGAGTATTGGATTGTTTTCAGGTAAGATAAAAATTTACACAAAAATTAGCAATGAAGATAAAATACACACCAAATGTCGCACTTGTCCACCACTGTACTTTTGTAATCACTTATTACTAATACAGATTTTTTGAACTAGTTTTTATGTATAAAAAGTGGTTAAAGGAATATACATGTATAAATCTACAAGTTGCAACATATTGTGTATTATATGACAAAACTTTATCACTCAACAGTTTAAATATTAAATGCAATTAGACAGTTACCGAATCAAAATAAGGTGTATATTTTTATAAAGCAGTTATGAACAGTTATTTTTCTAACCAAATTGGGAATTTTCATGAAGAAAAATATGTAAAATAAAAAAAGGATTCATGCTTCAACTCTATTAAAATTTCGCATGTTCATTTATAAAGTCTTTAATAAAAGGTCGGTGGTCGCGCTACAAAAAACTGAGCAACTAAACAAAATTACAAAATAGCGATTTCAAATTGGGTGTACAAAATACACAATTTTCATGCAGACCACTTATAATATTTTATGGTGTATTAAAGTATATGTGGGGTTACTATTTTAGAAAAGTGTCTCCAAACCTTCTCTTTTATTTGGTATGGCTTTAACATGTGGGCCAATTTGGCATTTAGAATGGTGCCCGTCTGGATGTTTCGACTGTAATCATGAGGAGACTGATTGCAGATTAGGATTATTGGCTGTAGCTGCCTCTGACTCTTTTGTATACATTTATTCCATAGATGATATTCCAGATGTTAATGAAAGGTATGTAACATTGTAAAGAAATCTTGAAAAATTTATGTATATTAAAACTTTTTGCCATAAGATGCTAACATATAAAGCAAAATGTCCTCTTTCTTGTACAATTAACTCTGAAGGCGGAAATTTTAGATCTGTGATTTATACAAAATTTTAAAAAGACCGTACTTCGGGACTATATATATAGGATTTTTTTTTCTTATTTCGAAGATTATGAGCATAGAATGTGAGCTAGAGATTAATTTGTTTAGAAGTTTTCTGCCTCTTGAAATCTCTTACAGACCTTTGTATATATACAAAGCAGATACCTACAACCTGGTAGTGCAACCCCCGCAATTCTCGCGAAATACTTTTTTACGTCTTTTATAATGTTGCGACTATCCAAACCGCCTGGCGTGCAATATTATTCTTGTGATGTTATAAAAATGGTGTTTAATTTACAGATGGTACGAGACATTTTAACTTCTTTATTTTGTAATGCAATTTTTCCATAGCTTGACAATATGTACAAACTAACCAGGATTTCTGTTAATTACTGTCACTTTAAAAGTTTTATAATTTAATGTGTTAATAGCGACCGGCGGTTGCTATGCTGGTAGTTTATGCTAAAACCTCATAGTTAAGTGAGAAGAAATGCAATAATAGAGTATTACCAAAGTAAATAAAGCAAAATCACCAAGGTTTGAAAGTTAGTAGTCGCGGCAGCGAGCAAATGTGCCAAGTTGGTTGTTATGTCGGAGAGTAAGGAGTGGGTTATTTCGGGCACCACTGCATCTGTAGCTAGGTTGAATGTAGAAACCTTCTACGATGTCGCTAGGAACTAGTTTTCAACTTCACTCTTATAAGTTATGGATAATTTGACTATGTTGTCAACTAAGGTAGATTTAGTTAAGCTGTACGGGTTTCAGAAAAAATAATAATCCTTTCAATAATGACAAAAATAGGATTGAGCAACAGCTTACAACACTTGAGAATGAACTTAAAGAATTGGAAAATAAATTTAATAAGAATATTAGAAATACATTTTCTGGTCAACAAAACCAGCAAGTGACTGATTCAAAATTTTTAAAAGATAAGAGCCCATGTCAGACTGCCCCAGCGTTCTTCTCATCCAAAACAACAAGAATCTTTACCTAAGCATCAACAGCAGAGAAATCAAATAACGACGGCTAGTGCCCAACCTGATCAAGGAACTCTCGACTATTTTCGGCTAAGGACTGGTCCGTCTTTTGAAGCTCAGGTTAGCACAAGATAAATGATCCCGTAGCAACTCAAAATAAAAGAAATACGAACATAATCAGAGGATCAAATGACCAATTCACCGCTGTATTAGCGGCTCAGCAGCGGAAATGGTTTTACATTGGAAACCTTTTCTCTGAGTGTACTGTGGCGATGATTAGATCTCATATGGAGAGTAACATCAGTGTACTGAGCTGTGAGAAGCTGCCTTCTAGACAGGACCACATTGCTTCATTTAAGATTTCAGTCCCTACTCATCTTCAAGATAATGTTCTTGACAGTCATAATTGGCCAACAGATGTAATAGTTAAGCCTTTTATCTTTTCTGGTACTAATGGAAAGCGTTACGCCAGACGAAATTTTCAAAGGAGACCTCGACAGAACAAGGGGAGATAAATGAAAATCAGACCGTTATAACAGCATACCATCAGAATGTAAGAAGTGTAAATAATAAGACATTGAACTTGATGTCTTCAGCAGTCACTGATGAATACAATATTCTCTTCTTTACTGAGACATGGTTAAAAAATGATATTAACAATAGTGAATTAAAACTCTTTGACTATAACATATACCGATGTGACCGTTCAAAGGATACCAGTGTAAGTCAACGTGGCGGTGGAGTTATGATTGCCGTAATAAATCTATACATACGCAAATGAGCATGTGTGTCAAATAAAACTCTCCAATAAATAAAAAATATCTCTAATCGAATAATCGAATGTCTAGCTAGATATGTTATTGGTAGAAGTTAATATGTTAAAATTGAGCGAAACATAACGCGAATCCCGTAAATTCTATGGTCATGAGATAGAACACCGCAAAATTAAGCGACGCCTTGCAAATCCGGATGCAACACTGCTAAACTTTGTAGTGGTGTGTAGGTATTGGTTGAACATTACAACTTATAAATTGAAAACTGAAGGTTAGTGAAAATCCATGAATAGGAGGGAAACCTAAAAGGTAAATACAAAAAAATTAAGAAGAACCCCTGAGTTCTTAGGTGAGGTTAAAGAATTCCTTCACTGAAACGAACAGAACTGTTAAAATCCCCGTCTCCAGTCTTATTCCAACAAAAATAACTCAATAAACAGCAAATAAGTAAAATATAAGGAACTAAACAACCTAACTCGATAACCGGAACAGTTTTAATTATTTTCGCTCCAAAATCCTTAAGGACTGTCTCAATAAATTGAGATGAAAAATTCACAGCTACTTTTGTTGTTTCACAAAGGAATGTAAGGTTAAGGCAGATGGCTTCGGCCTTATATCAAAAATCCATCCGTGCTTACAACGCTCCTTCCTTCAAGGGCGTTCAAAATTTAAAAGAGATGACAGCTCTAAAATAACTCTATACGAGTTCATGAGTAACAGTAGTCGATCCATATAAATTTCTTAATTAAGACAATTCATTAATCATAACATTTTCGGCTCAAAATTAAATGAGTAATTCATTAGTTGTTTTTAAATTAATTTAATTTCCCACCGCATTACTGACGCAGATTAAGTAAAGAATACGTTTCCTTCCAAATCCAAAGTTAAAAGGTACAGCAAAAGAAAATGGTTTTTATCTCTGAAAAATTATCGATTTCCTGAAAGTTTGTGGACTCTGCAGAATAGATGTCACCCCGAACCTATGATGGTAACGCAAATTTCGCAACTGAAATATATAATACCCCCAAAAAAGATAACTTAAACTCGATAGAAGGTGTATTGATGGAAAGTTTATAACTTTAGTAAATATAGAGAGAAAAACTTAAACTAGAATATGGGGAAAATTAATTAAGTTAAGACAACAATAGATTCAAATAATAAGATCAAAACAGGTCAAAATGGGATAATATATAACTTTTGTCAAATTCAACAGCGGCAGAAAACCAAAGTAAAAAGAAAACCATACCTTAATTAAAGCAAAATCTAGGAAACGTTAAAGGAATTTGAAGAAAACTTCTATACGAAGATGAAAGGGAAAATTACACTAGCATAGTAGGCAACAAAAAAACTAGATTTAACCGAATAAAAGGTAACAATAAGTTCAACAACAATAAAAACAAATGCGACCACCCAGTTTAGTGAATGCCAAGCAAAACAATGTAAATAGGGTCAAACAGTGATGATCAAATGTAACATGAAACCGAAACTTTGTAGTGTTAGAATGTAGCCAAAATTCGGGAAGGTAAAACACTGAGCTGGGAAAGAAATTGACAAGAAAGTAGAACTATAAGGATTTGTAGTAAAACCAAAAATGCAACTAACCGGCAAATGGTATGCTTTTATTCAATGAATTTATGACAAATATTTAAAGAAAAGGATATTGTGTTTGACCATAACGTGACTAATTGCAAAAAAGGTAAAATTAATTAAATTAACCATGGTAAACTTAAATTTAAATTTGAACCGTGACAGGCTTATTCTGCCAAATTATTGGTATCTGTTTTGTACATGTACAAAATGTCTTGTAATAAATTTTTACCAATATAAAGCTTCTCTATCTCTTATAGTAATAATCCTAGAACTATGCTCTTGAGGGAGATAACATTGAAGCTCTCTACATGTATACATGTATTAATTGAACATCTTACCTACAATAAAACTTGAATGTTTTAAGTAATAGTGTTCATTTATGTTATGTTTCAGAGGTTTAATTTATAAGGGCCAACCAGTGCTAAAATTGCAACTAGAATCTGTGGTAAGCACGTTAGAAGGACAGGCCTATTATCCAACCAAAATATCGTGGAATAAGGTATGAAAACGTTATTTACTTGCTTTCTATAATGTCGAAGTTACCCATATATACGAATTTTTAACAATTTTTGTCCCTTTTTTTAAAACCTCACATCAGGAATTTTTGAGCGGACAGAAAATTGAAAGAAAACATCATTTAGAATAAAAATATAATCTAATTTGTAATACGAATCTGTTAGGCTTCCATTGCCGTTATTTTTTGTTGAATATCACTACGTTTCGATTACTAGTTATCTTTAGACGTTTTCAAGTAAAAATACTACTTCGCAAGAAACATCGTTGTCTATGATCTTCAAACAAACAATAAATCGTAATATCCTTAAAAAAATTTCCAGCATAATTAAAGAACTCTATAAAATAAACATCAATTTCTATCACTAATCATTTTTTCACTTAATTTCCCCGTTTGGACTCTCCCTAGTTTCAGTTAACATATTTAACAACATGTTAAAAAAAATCAGTTTCTACTGTATATGAAGCACTGCTGTCGAATAATGGGATATTGTCATTGATCTAAAATTGTCTTTAAATTACACAATGCGACAACCAAAAAGGTTCTCTAATTAAAAATAACTAATTTATGTTAACGTATAACTACTAAACACAATTTATCATTGAAATTACTTGGTTGGTTTCTATTTACAAATTTCGAAAAAATCCGCTAATACAATATTTGTCATTTGTGTTAAGGATCTTCCATGGCTATACACTTATGTAGGGAAACCTAGGAAACTTCTAAGTATAATTATTTAGTATGCATAAATGACTTTGAATTTTTTTTTATTATTTCTGATCGCGGTTTTTTGCGAAAAACCAACGCCAAAAGTAGCCTCTTCTTATGGAAAGTTCAAACATCGGTCGCTTGAAATTTCATTTTCCATCTTCAGAAATAGAGAAAAATGTAATGCTATGATAGAATATGTTTTTAAGAGTAATTTGTTATATTTTTTACTTACTTTCTCGTATATTTTTAAAAAAGAAACGTTCCCTTAAACTTTTAGTCTTGACACTCGTTTCAGACTCTTCTACGACGAAACGAGAAATTTGATAACGCCGCATTATGAAGGGCGCCAAAACAAAATTTCTCTACGCTTTGCGCCAGTAGCAGGTCCTTTCATCAATGTTCGGCCGGACTCTGATTGAACGGGTCGTTCCCACAGTGCGTGAGAGGAAGCAGTAATTTCTCTTTCTAACTGGCGATGTATAGAAAGAGAGAAAATTACTGCTTTCACTCTTCTCCATCTCTCGCATTGGGGTCGCGCAATCTGTCTGGTTCTATGCTCCGCCTATTAGAAAGAGAGAAAATTACTGCTTTCACTCTTCTCCGTCTCTCGCAGTGGGGACGAGCAATCTAGTATTTCCTAAATCTATGAGTTCGCAAGTAATAAATTGACAATACAACGCATTGTTGCCAAGTCTCATTCAATATTTGCGTTAAATATTTTTAATAATTGAATAATATAACTTTATATGCTTCTAATATGACTCAATATATTATTTTCTTGGACTATTTTATGTTCGTTTATTTATTTGAGAGACGTTGAAGCCGACACATTTTTTATCTAAACTTTGTGACACTGTGACCTCCCTATCTTTTTTATTTATGACTTCATTGAACATCCTTAATACATTCATTTTCCGAACAAATTCTGATACGTTTGTGGTGAAATAACCATTTTTCCTTCAAAAACGCACAATAATGTTTGAAAACTGTATGTTGGCAATATTGTGACATAAACGTCGTAAATCCAGATAAGCGGCAGAGTGACGCAGATATCAAAGAATGAGTTTGCGGAGGTCCTCAGATTTCACAGATAATAAAAATTTTCCTAATGTACTGCAACAGCTTCAAAATCATTCAAAGGTGTTATGTACGAGTTTTAGGCAACCATAGAGTCTCTTAAAATTAATTTTTTTTCATCTCATCTTTTCCCCTCAAAATTTTTATGCAGTATCTGATGAACGTAAACATCATAATGTTTACCCACAAGTGTCAAACTTTAATAAGAGTTTTCCGAAAAAGAAATGCAGTTGGCAGACTAAAAGAAAGTATAATAGGTAATTTAATATTAAATTTTTACTTACGTGTATGAAGCAGGACGCTATCCGTTCGATTATAGTATATTTTTTTATAATTTTCTTTAAATTGTTTTGTGTTATTTTTTGTTACATTGAGGTAACTAATAAATATCACAGTGTGTTTATCAAAAAAAAAAGTTATAGACTTCAATTTTGTGTTTATGTTTTCCCCTTATTTTAGGCATTTTCTGTGCAACACAGACATACGATTATATTCTCGAAGGTAAACCTAATGGACCAAAATTAATGTTATATTCATATTTTGCGACCTCAACTTCATGTAAAGTCGACACTGTGATCAAAGAACCAAATTTTTGGACTCATTTAGTTGTATTTTATATGTTTTTTTTGTTGTATATTTTTTATCTAAAAATTTTAGGCAGCAAGTCATAGATATGTAGCAGTCGGATATTCCACTGGAATAATAGGTCTTTTCGATCTCCTTAATGAATCTGTATTATTGCAAAAGAAAAATAAAACTAGTAATGTATTTCCATATAAAACTTTCCAAGCCCACTACTCAAGCATAACAGGTAATAACAATTTTAAAAGTTGTTATAATTAAACATGTGATAAAGTAACATATTTTATACAGAATATTGCTTTAGGTTTTTTAACGGAGTAATTGTATATTTAAGGAAGTTTAGTGCTTTTTCTTTAAGATCTTAGGTGGATTCTTTCTTGCGATGTTTTTCTTAAAATTCTCCACATTTACCACATTTATTTTTAATTAGAGTTGTTATTAGATTTTTAATGCTTATGGTTTTATTTATAGCACTATTATTGCTTATTACCGATTCATTATTGAAAATGTCATGTGAATAAAAACGTTTTCATGTGCGATCTAAGCGACAAAAAAACGCATTTTTAATCTGCGATTTATTGCGATCTAAATGAAATTTGGTATTTTCACTGTGTACTGGTAATGATGTTTCACGAGTAACAAATATATTTTGCAAAATAAAAGAGGCTACCGTACTTCTCCGAGACACGAAGCAGATTGACTCAATTTATCAATGTTGCAAGTCTTTTCCGAATAAGATTATTCTGAATTACATTTAAAAAATGTAAAATGAGTGAACGAGAAAGTAGTATATTTCACAGATGACGGTATAATTGTATGCTAAAAAAGAAAACCACACTCGACCGAATGACTTAATTGGTCAAATCGATATTAGGAAAAGTTACATATTTAAAACGCTAGGAAGTTCATAATCGCATGTTTTTAATAACAGCCCGGCGGAATTTGTTATTACGACGTGCTCTAGCTATGGCGACGCGTGCATGATGGCCACCAGGCCACGTTATCGCTAAAATTGTTTATAGCAATTAAATGACCACTATCCGGCCATTTTCATTAGCATATTCGTGTTCTGGAGGTCAAAGTACATTAAAAACGCTTTACTCCGCTCGGATCGTGCAACGAAGACCTCTATTCAGCCGCTGGACTATTATAGTTATACTCTTCCTTGAATGTAATAACATATTTATGTCAAAATTTTTGTCGAGAACAAATAAGAAAGTTTTCTGTATTTATAAACATATTAACTTTTTAATTTTTAGCAATGACATTAAGTCACTTAGGTGGTGGAAACGAATGGTTATTTACAGCATCGTTTGACAGAACGGCAGCGTTATGGGATCTCAGTAATACAACAAATATCACGCCACATAAAAAAAGTACAATAGCTGACGGAGTTTGGTTAACCCAGTGGCCGACTTTTCTGGCGTCTGAAGATGAGTCAACTTTCAATGACAAAGGTAAGTGTTTTTTCTTTAAAGGTACACTTTGACGACGCTGCCCTCTTCTTACTTTCTACCAGTTTTTTAAAACCTCTTTTATTGAAAAGAAAAATGTTTACTAAAGTCGTCGTTAGTCTCTGAGATACTGTCGCTTACTTTTCGTAATGAGATAATCGATACTTAGTAGGTTGCCACTCATTGCGATAAATACGAGAGATGGCAGTCTATTTTTTATTCGACTTCCAAATAAAAGGAGGTTCTAAATTGAATCGATACGTTTTTTTTATGTGTATAAGTCGATTGCTCGGGACCGGCGACACCGATATTTTTTGCGTTAGTTTCTGAAAGTCGCTGAAGTGGTCCCATACCATATTGACCGAAATTTGTCGAGTAAAAAGCAGACTAAGAAATTAGTTTTGTCCTCTTTTCTCCAAAATTGGCATGAGGGAGTTTTCAAAGTAGCATATAAGGAATCTAAAATTATTTTTAAGAAAGTCGATATGACGGATTAAAAATTTTACACCTCTCAGTTTTGTCGAAAATTGATATTGGGAGTTTTTAGGAGTATAAATTACGAATTTAAAATTATTTTTGCAAAATTTAGTATAGCGGATTCAATATGACGTTATAAACATTTTACTTCCTCCGATCTTGTCCCAAAATTGATATATGGTGGTTTTTCGGGGTGTAAATTCGAATTTATTTAAAAAAATTAATATGGCGTGTTGAATATGAAGGACTTAAAAATTTTACGTCTCTTGATATGTTCAAAATTGTTACTGGGGAGTTTTTGGGAATGTAAATAACGAAATTAAAAATATTTAAAAAAAAATTCAATGTGGCAGATACACTGTGCCGGTCAAAAATTTTACATTTCCGATTTACGATGAAGATAATAATTGAACATATCGTTCTCAATAAAATCAGTGATTTCATAACAGAGAGAAACATCCTGCCTCCGTAGCAGTTCGGTTTCAGGAGCAACCATAGTAGCGTTCAACAGACCACCAGGCTGACATCGATGATAATACATGGTTTCAATAGAAGATTCCGTACAGGTGCGATCTTCTTTGATATCAGCAAGGCTTGTGGTCAAACTGGTTAGACTGGGAATTCCGAGCTACCTAATAAGACTAGTCGCCTGTTTTCTAGAAGTCATAATATTTGTAGTGTCAGTTGATGGCTCAATGTCCGAGGTTAAACAAATAAGATTTCTCCACTTTCTCCGACACTATTTAACCTCTACACTGCTGATATACCGACGGATGATTGGAGTAAACTATACTTATTTGCTGACGACACCGCATTTGCGACGTCTTCTGGATCCTTTCGTCTAATAATTCTTAGGCTTCAGCGTCATATTAACTAATTAGAAATATGGATGGCCGATTGGAAAATTATAGTAAATCCAGATAAAACAGAAGCAGTAATTTTTTCAAAATCGCGAATTTATATGCCGGACGATCGGCTATCCATCTCTAATGCGCGCATTCCCTGGCGGGACAAGGCAAAGTATCTGGGACTAGTCTTCGACCGAAGATTAAATTGGTCACTAAACACGGATGCAATCCTAGCTAAAGCGAAAACCTCTCTAATCGCACTTTACTCTTTGCTTAATAAAAATAACAGATTTAACCTTCGTAATAAACTTTTGATTTATAATCTATTTTTACGTTCCGGCCTGGCATTTGGTGCTCCCACGTGGATTAACACTGGCAGGATAAGATTCACACGATTAGAGAGGTTTCAGAATAAAGTTCTTCGCGTTATTTGTGGAACCCCGAGACTTTTCATACCTTTATTAGAAATTCTATTGAGAAATACCTAGAACGAGCCACACTTTCAGACAATGCCCTATACAGCAGTCTCACAACCTCGCATCAACACCTAGACAACACTACAGATTTGTCCTAGATAGGATACTATGCTATTAGAGTATGACTTCAAAATTGGCTTAAAGTCCAATTTTCATAACTCCGTATCATTGTCATACCTTAAAGTCCATCTTATAACAAACAAGTCTATGGGCTCAGCCCGACTTAGAATTGGCAAAGATGACCCAATATCGAATAAGAGTTTAACTTTACTTTTTGGAAATTTAATATGGCGAATTCAATATGGTGGAAAATTTAACGTTATTCACATTTTTTAAAAATCGGTATTAGGAGGTGGTAGGTTACGAATTTGAAGTAAATTTTTTACAACTTAATATGGCCGGACCCAATTTCTTCAAATTTAATATCCAGGATAAAATATGTCGGACTAAAAACTTTACATGCCTCAAATTCTTTAATTATTGGTGTTGGAGGTCTAGATTACGAATCTAAAATTCTCAAAATTCATAACAGCGGATATACTAGGGCAGATTAAGTATTTATTTGGTACAATTTCATTTAAAAATAGTATTTGGAGAATTCTGAGAATGAAAGAATTTTTATTGTTCAGTTGAGTGTGATTTACAACTTCAATAAAATAGGTACTACACATCTCAATTAGTATTTCTTTCAAATAATCGATGAGACTATCATAACGAGTTCAAAACTAAAAATAAAAAAATTAATTTTTTATAAAAAAAAATTGAACCGACTTCTAAAAAAAGCTAAAAAGCGATAAATAATATACGTTTTTATATGAAATTGAAATGTTTGAAGTCGGCTCCAAATTATTACTAAATGAAACAAATAATTACTAACACAATATACATACATACAAGCTACGGTAAGAAAGCAATAACAAATAAAGTATTTCTCAAATATTATATATGAGTTGCCAATAAATTCGGTCTTGATAGTTAAATGACTTATATTTCATATAAATCTTAAGTTTTAACTCTTTGAAAACGGTAACAATATGAATTCAGTTATATCGAATACTATCCATCTTGAAAGTATCATCGTTTAATAAATAAACTTCACTTTTTTATGATAATATCTCTGTCTATAACCTGAAGTCTTCTACTGATATCTTGTTCACTGGAAAGTTTTCTATTATTTTTTAGCATACGCACACTCATATTTTAGAGCACTAAGAGACCTTATGACTCCAGATGGAACAAATTTTACCTTCTCCACATCAGGTATAAAAACTTTGTGCTATAGTGACTGGTTAAATACTATATTACATGGAAGTAATGCTGGAGATGTCATGGCACAATTTACTCGACGTATGTTTTTTGGTGTAGATAGTAAAATATTAAAGTCGAGTTATATAAAATGTGTAAGTAGTATTTTTTTAATGTGTGAAATTATTTACCAGTGTAAGTGAAATAATTTGTTAGGATTTACAAATATGCAAATGGCATTGATAAAATTATTAAGAATCATCATAAAAAAAAAATTTGCTTCAGAAAATTGAGAAATTTTTTTGTACTAACTAGCTTATTAAGTATAACAAATTTCTACATTTTCGATATGTAATAATTTGTTATACTGTGACCCATCTTCCCATGCCAAACTGTATCTTTAAAAACTACAGGATCCGATGAAGACACAACGAACACCGTCCGGTTCAACGCATCACGGCTCATGGTTCGTTCGATATAACATGATTGATCGGAGTATTTTCAATTTTAATAACCGGATCTTTCAAATTTTAAAAAGATGCAGATAAATAGAACGGGTCTTTCAAGTCCAACTCACTTCTTCATTAGTTTGGAATCCTCCGCACTAGAGTACTGCTTACTGATAATGTCGGCATTGCTGAGATTTGGCTCTCGGTTTAGAAAGAGACGGAGCGTTTTCTATAAGTATTACCTCTCTTCTAATGGCCGCCAGGTGAGAGAGGTATCGATTGACGTTTGTGGTATCGTGTTTTGCTCCGCCTATAGGCGCGTAGAAAGGTACTACGCATTGAAACCACTCCATCCCTTTCTAAGTTTTAGCTGACTTGCTTCTATAGAATCCGCAGTCTGTATACGTACTTGTTATGTCTATTGTTTTTTAATAACTATTTTTTGGCCAAACACAAATAATGTCTGTTAGGTTGACATTGGGAGAAAATAATTCATTGTCAAATCAATTTACTTGTTCAAATAAAACAATTATTACAATTCCTTAGCTTAAAAATTTAATTCTTTTGTGAAAATTAATTTTTAATTTTTTTTATTAAATTACGTATTTAGACTTTATTTCTATTTCGGATCAACTTTGTTAAAAAAATACAAATGGGAGTTTTTTTATTTTAGATTAATTCTACATTTTTGAACATTCTGATCATCTTGCATACCTTTTTATTAAGAATGGCTTCTCTACCAAAAGATTGAAGTTCCTAGAGTGTGGTACATAAGCCTTTATTTATTCTAATAAGTGTTACTTACAAAAAAAGCCTAAGGGCATGGCACAATCTCAGAAAAAAAATCATTACCATAATTAACATCACAATAAAAATTAAAGTTCACTCTCAGCTCTAGACAAAAACAAAAAAAAATGAAAAGGCAAAAAACCTCAACAATATTTATACAGTTTAAAATATTTTTCTTGATTAATTCTATCAAATTAATGTCATATATATATATATATATATATATATATATATATATATATATATATATATATATCAAAAATTTTTGCAGTTATTCTCTTTAACTAAATTAGTTAAGAAAGATGAAAATTTGAACCAACATCCTGCAGTCACTTACGATGAAGCCTCAAAAAAGTATCAAATAGCTCTTATGGATTATAATTTGGTAAGTATAGGTACTTTAGGTATTGTTCATCTTTTTATGTTTAATTTAATATAAAATATCATTATTATATTACAACTAAGAGCTTCTACGGAAAAGAGAATAGAACGAAAGAAATATATTTTTACTTACAAATATCAACGCGGCATTTTGAAGTCCGCCTTTAACATTTCTAAGAACTCAAATGTAATATAGGGGCCCAAGTAAGTATAATTTCCCAGAATTCATCCTAGCCTTTTTAAAATTTATTTTTATGTATTAATGGATTTTTAAAAGAAAAAATGTCTTTCCGTAATACTATGTTGCTATACAGAGAAATACATGTCCATTATTTTCATTTTTAGGCTAGCCTCACCAACATTCCAAATAAGGCAGAATTAAAACCTGCAAAACTTGGCACATGGAACTTGAGTGAATACAACTTACAGGGCATAAATAAAGTAGTTTTTAATTCTAATCCACAAGCTTGCTTATATTTTGCTATTGGTTATCAAGCAGGATTTGTTAGATTGCAGGAGATGCAATTTGTGAACGCCCTATTACCAAAATAATTTTTTTTTAATTTCAGATTTTTGTATATAGGATTCGTCAAACCTATTAAAACGATTAACTATTTGAGAAATTGTAATAAAATTTAGTTTATATTGATTATAAACTACTGATACAGACATGACATGAAATTTTATACTTTAACTCTTTCAGTCACGCAATTCAGTGGTGGACCGCGAAAATCTTAATTTTGGCAAATTTTAATATACCTATAGTTGGTTTTATAGGCTTTCGATGTAGCTAATGACATCAAAACCAAAAAAAAAATCATACCCAAAATGGCAGACCAAGAAAATTTAATTTTTAGTAAAATTTGATAAACGTACAGTTGTCAAAAGGTTTTTGAGGTCGCTAAATCACAATCTAGCAACAAAAGTCAAATCAAAAAATATCATGGTGGACGAAGAGCAACCTAATGTACAATAATTGCACTTACTCCTTTGGAATACCCTCCTTGGGAACACGGACTTTGGACCGTCGGTGGCAGAGTTATGTTTCTTTGTTTTTTTTACCTTTTTTGTTTTTCTATTTTTTTTTTAAATATATTTTCTATATTTTTTAAATTTTCAAAATTTATATATTTTGATTTCTAGAATTTATGCGGTCGCCAGCTTTGATCAACCACTTCGAAATTCGTGAATCAAGTGCTGCGTTATGAATTGTCTAGCATATATATAAAATATAATGAGAAAAATAAACAATTTGACATGATGATAGCTGGCAGAATGAAAACATTTTTATTTTATTATGCTTTGGATTGCCAAAATGTATCCGCTATATTTTGTGAATCAAATATTGAATTAAAATTGAATAGCCTTAAAATTAATTCTAAAAAATTAATGATTTAGAATGAAAAAATTATTACTTTTTCATAACTTTGGTCGTCTTATTGGATCCGCCATATTGGTGTTTGTAAATCAAATATGTTCAAATTAAATAGCATCAAAAATAATTGACGATATAAAAAAAGGAATAATTTGGAACGCTAAAAGCTAGTAGAATGAGAGCATTGTCATTTTGTTATTGTTTTGGTCGCCATATTGGATCCACCATATTAAATTTTATGAACCTAATAGCGTGGATGGAGTCTTCGACCTTCAAAATATACGTATGTTAATTAATTATCAAATTTCGCCGCTAAGTAATTAAATTCACGTAAACACGTTTTCGCATGTATTTATTTAAGACAACTATAAATTTTCACAGCATTAAGATCATTTGAAAGTTTAAATCCTTGGGTATCTAAAAATGCAAAAAACTGGTGAAATTATTATAAAAAATACAAATGGAAGAAGGACGCCACCCTAGTGATGTTTGTGACTGAAAGGGTTAGTAGGTATTTTTAAATATTTTTTTTTTGCGTCGGTCAATTAGGAGTTCTAAATATTTTTCCCGTAATATGCCTTATAAAGTAAGAATCGCGAAAACTATGTCATGAGAGAGATAGGTAGATCATCTAGTTGTCTGGTAGATGAAGTCTTATAAGAGGTAATAATAAAATATTGTGCTATAGTTCTTTTGATAGGATTTATTTTAAATGCAGAAATAAATGTTCGAACCATACTTTTCTCGCTCGTGACGTGTTACTTCTGTTTTTTTACTCTACCTAATTCTACCTAAATAAATATTATGATACCCAAAGAATTAGGTTTTAAACGACCCTACGATTAACCGAAAATTTAAATTTTTTACTTTCAGCTAAACCAGGAATTGACATTTTTTTGGTACAGAGTGAAAAACGAAAACAGAAATGTAAAGGCTACTCCTTTTTTAAAATGCATGGTTTAAAACCTTCAGTCTGTAAAAGTCTAACAAATATTTTCAGGTGGTAATATCTCTGGGACTATTTTGGTTCAGGTATATTACCTAAAATATATTTAGAATTTTATAAGTTTTTCAAACCAACAGAAAAAAAATAAATACCTAGAAAAAAAAATTAGATTTTTGATGCATTTTTAAAAAATGTAGGCTTTTCATTAATATTGTATTCTCTACTATAACAAATATCTTAGAACTATTAAGAAAGGTGATGGAGAGATTACTCACGAAATTAAACATATTTTTTTCCAGCTTTGATCGCTTTGGAATTTTTTTAATTGCGGCAATATTACGATATCTTTTTATGAATTAAATTTTATTGATATCTAATCAGCAGTTTCTCAAATATTTCATCGTTTTTATACATTTGCGTAACCATGTTTGAAGTTATGTAAATTTACTTTTTGTATATTTTATGAATGTAAATATTGCAATTTATGTAAATTTTAAATATAAAATTTTAATATAAATATATTGTGAGACAATACTATACAGGCTGTTCGGAATTAACGTCGGGAAGGAGGTGATTGTGATAAAATAGAGTTTGTAAGTAATATTGAAAATGTCAAAATCTCAGTGGTTCCTAGTTAAAGGTTTTATTTGATTTTTAATTTATATTTAATTTATTTCATTTCAATATTGGGTATAGATGCTAAGACTAATTTACAGTTTAATCTACAGGTGAAAGTGTTTTCCTAACTTGCCTTTAAAAGGCACCTGACCTGGATATCTAAATTTATTTTTGTAAGTAATATTGTACTCTTCATAAATTCGTAGATGTTAGCATTTAACCGCAAATTAATATTAAAATATGTTATGTATTTCGGTATATCCATCTAGAAATACAATAAATTAAATATTAATAAAAACTAAATAATAAATTTAACTTTATTTACCTGTAATCGGGAAATTGTTGGAATCATGTCCCCAAGTGTTCAGCCGTTGTTTCCAGACACACTGTATACATATTGGTGTTTTGTAACAAATCTTTGTTTAATTTATTTTTTTAGTTTTGTTGTAAATATACACAAAGAACTTTTTTGTTTGTTTGTTTGCTTATATCTACTCCTAATGTAAAGAAGTCTGTTTAATTTTTTTATAAAATTTTTATTTTTCAATTTTTGGTTTTGAATTCGTTAGGATATCCAAAAATCTTTTGAAATAAGTACCTCGCAATGATTCGTGGTCAGAAAAAAGTACCCATTTTATCCCGTTTTACACCACATTAAAATGAACAACTAGAAATTCTTTAATTCAGAAAATTTTCAAAATACCAGTTTTAAATGAAGTTGTATCAAACAAATATTTAGTCTGCCATAGCCATTTGCTATTTTGAAATTTAAATTAATTTTGGATTAATAATATAGGTTCCTAAAACCTTCTAGTGCCGATATTTAAAGAACTTCGTAAATTTTTTAGTCCGACTTATTTTACTCTGCATATTGAGTTTGCATATGTTCCAAAAACACCAAAACACAACAATAAATTTTGGACAAAATCGGAAAAACCTAAAATATTAAGTTATAAAAATTGACTTCAGATTCGCTACCTACGACCCCGAAAACTCGCTAATACCAAATTTGAAAAAATTGAATAACGAAAAGTTTTCAACCCACCATACTTGAGTTTCAAAAAATTTATTTTAACCTATTAATCTAATCTAAATCTAGACCCATTACGGACGAAAACCGTCATATTGCATCGGACATATTATTTTTTTAATAATTTAATTTACACCCTCAAAATCGACTCAGTATCAATTTAAGACAAAATCGAAAAATGTAAAACTTTTAATATACCATATTGAGTCTGAATTATTTTGAAATCGTAATGTGCACCCTCAAGAACCCCTATTTGGAAAAAAATCAAGATATACTAAAATTTTAAGACGCCATATTGCATTCGCCATACCGAATTTTACAAAAATAATTTTAAATCCCTAATTAACATTCCAAAAGATCCCCCAATACCGATTTTGGGACAAAATCAAGAGATGTAAAATATTTAGTCCGCCTTATTTAATTTGTAAAAAATAATTTTAGATATGTTATGTGCGTCCCCGAAAACTCTCCAAGCCAATCTTGGAGAAAATCGAAAAAAACTAATTTCTTTTTTCCGCCATATTGATTTTTTTAAAATAATTTCAGATTCGTAATGTGTGACCTCGAAAACTCCCACATACCAATTTTGGAGAAAATTGGACAAAATTAATTCTTTTTTGTCCACCATATTGGATTCATCATATTGAATTTTTTAAAAATAAGTTTATATTTTTTATGTACCACCCTGAAAACTCCTCATACCGATTTTGGAGAAAAGCGGATAAAAAAATTTTTATCCACCATATTATCAGCGTCATCTTGGAATTTACTACACTAAAATTACATGAGACCTCCGCTGCAACTTCCTGAATATAACGTAAACAATTTCGTTCAAATCGGTACCGTTTTGGAGTCATCGATGTACATACATAAAAAACAAATACATAGCGGTCGAATTGAGAACCTCGTTCTTTGAAGTCGGTTAATAAACCAAATTCATGAAATTGTAACACAGTTTTTTTTATACGCATCAGATACTTCTTCAGGAAGTGTTCTTAAAAACTTAATTATTTTAAAAACTAGAAACACTAACTGAAAATTGACCTTGACCAGTCACTGGATTTACTATGTTTGTAAATTACTTGATTGTGGGACAGATGCCCACGTAATAGTCCCTTATTTAATTCTTACTATTTCTTTGAATTACTATATTTATTTGGAGGCGTCCTTCCCCCCCCCCTCCTCAAGAGTTTCGAATTCAGAAAAATAAACTTGTCCCTGCTTGCTGCTGCATTAGGAACGTGAAAGTAGCTAGCACCCCTCCACCTCGTCGGTAACTCGCTATTGCTTGTCACACTACTCTTGTAATATCGTCCCCCCCCCCCCCCCCAAAGAGTCTGGGTATGTTTCTGGCAGATTTCAAGACCTCTAAACAAAAATTTAGTTGCATGCACTCTAGTTTACATACTTGCGTATAAATATTTCTATACAGTCACGGCCTAGTGCCAAGAGCGTCAGCCGTAGAATTAAATCGTTACCGACTGAGGAAGCCCATAGTTGTCGGGATAACAAAATAACGACTCGGTTCGAAGAGTTGGAACCGTAATAAAACTATTTCATCAACACATACAGAGCTAGTAATTTTAATTGAGTCACTCAAATATCACGCCAAGAATACATTTTCGAAAAAAATATTTCATACATAAGTTGTAGGGTTTGAAGGGGCTATTTCTAGTCAAGTCGATTTTTTCTTAAATAGGAACAATTATTTCCATTGCACAGAGTTTTCAAGCTCGGGTGATTTAGACAAGTTCATGAACGAAGAAAACTTGTCCTTGAAATGATCTTCAGATAGTACGTAGACCTCGCATTATGTATACCGTTGGATGCGAAACTTTTTCGCTTTCTGTCTTTAAAAAAAATATATGTGTTACGATTTAATAATCAACTTTATTTTAAAAGGATATTCAAGGTCAAATCCAAGATAACAGCTAAATGCTTTGTATTTTTGTATAAAACATTTTTTTTTTCGAAAAAGCATTCCTGGTAAGCTATTTCAGTGAATCAATAAAAATCGGATCTTTAAATGACCTTCAATGTTACCGAAACCTCTTCATTATTTATACTGTTAGATACGGATTTTTGTTCACTAACCTGAACTAACCTGACCAGATATTTCAGTGGATCGATTAAAATGAATTGTCCTGTACATTACACGATACGACTGCGTAGAAGACCATCAGAAACCATTACGTAGAACATAATACCTTAGTATAGTGGATTAGAGGTTGGAGCAGGCAAACATATACCATTGTCCATAGACAAACGTATACCTTTCTCTATGGTGTAGGCCACACCTCGTAAAAGACATATTTTAATCACAAAAACTCTTATTCATCGCCACATCAGAAAGGAAGTATGACTTTTATAGGAACTGACAAAATAAACCAGCAGATTCTTACTTAATCTATATTTGTTAAATAGGCTATATAACACTTAAAATACCCTATGTACAATGTGTCGACAGATGGGGTATCGCACTCCAATAAACTTCAATATTTTTGATTTTTCAAGAAAAAGTCATTCTTGATAAAAAGTTTTGCTTGCCTTCGGAACTATAAATGCAGATATGGTTGCTTCTATGTACGAAGTATTTAGAAAAAGATAAAAAAAAAGGGTACTAGTGGAAGGTCAATATGGGGACTAATTATCTTTTTATTGTAAATTTGTCAAAAGTTTCAAAACATCGCTTAAAAAAAATAAAAGCTAAAATTTATTTTTTTTATTTTCTTTTATTAAACTACGTTCCTATTTCGGTACAACTTAGTTTAACAAAATTTATAAGAAAATACATTATTTTATTTAAGATTAATTTTACATTTTTGAATATTTTACCCTACGTACGTTATCATGACTTTTATTACTGTTTTTAAAATCCGAATTCAAGCAAAACTTTTTATCAAGAAGGACTTTCCACGACAAATCAAAAATATTGATGTTTAATAGATCATGGTACTATAAAACTACAAAAGCATAGTATGTATATGAAACCGTCGAACAATTTTATTTACAATATATAGTTTAAATCGGTATTTATTTATTAACTGTCCATAATTTCAATAATCGTATCATCTGATTCAATTTTAATAAATGCTTCTGGATATTCTTCAGTGAATTCTTTGGGTTCGCCGTTGTTGGGCTCATAAATGTTTAGTTTGGACCGTAGATCCATTACTACTTTTTCCAAAGATGTTAATTTGTCAGTCAGTATTTCATTTTCCTCTATAAGTTTTGAGTTAGTAATCTTTTCTTCGCATAAGTGTTTGTTAAGGCGAGTTAAAAGATCATTCTTGGCTTCTGTTGCTTGTTTATAAAAAGCACTTATTTTCTTGCTCTAAAAATTTATTTACTTTTATATTACCTTAACTATCCATTTCGCCGCACAAGAATATATTTGTTTAATTTTAATAATATACTCTATATAATATGATGTATTCCGACAGGTGTACAAAGTGAAACTTGAGTATATATGGAGCCATTTGTTTTCAAGGTTCAAATTTTGATGACTTATTGTTGGTACTGTTGGTGAATTAGGCGGTAAGGGTTTCTGTCAGAATTCAATTTTATATTTGCAAGTTTAAAGAAGAAAATATTAAGTAACATACCTTCTATTTTAAATAGTAGTTTCAAATGTCTTTACAACCGTTGTTTAAATAGCTGTCTTAATCTCAAGTCGATACGGATCGATTGAGTTATTCAGAAACACAACCTTGAAAACATTTAAAATATTTGTTTTTTAGATTTTGTATTGATTATTTTATTTGATTGGCATGGAGAGCTTGACTAATAAAAAAGTTTTGAATTTTAAACCAACCCGATTTTGTTGTGGAATTAAGGTCTTTTAACTGGATAAAATAATTTAAGGTAAAATAGCCAATTTTGAGTAACCTAATGACTTTGACGTATGCTTTTCCTGATAGTTTTTAGAAGTTACAGTAAGAAGAAAAACTCTACCGGCAAGAAATAACCTAGTGCAATGCACAGTTCGAGGAAAAACTTTTGTATTAGTAAATTAATGGAAAAAAGCTACTCCTCATAAACATTTTTGCTCGCCCTAAACCAAAAAAAAAAAAATATTACGGTTCATACACGGTGTTTAGAATTTAGAGAAATATGCTAGGAACTCTAATTTTAAAGATGAAAAGAAAAGTTATTTCAGCTAAAACTTTATTGTTCGGTGTAGCATAAGCCTTTTGCTTAAATAAAAGTTCATTATCGTGAGGTACAGGTTTCCCGGTGGTCAAGGAATTTCAATATTCTAGTTAAAGTAGAATGCGGATGATCATCTTGCTGAAAATCTATGAATTGTCTAGCGAGGGGTGGCAATTGATTTAAATAATCTAAAAAAATATATTTTACATTTTCTAATCATTTTGTTGGTTCATATCTTCGAAGTAACTTCCAGATATCCCATTATACGGTCGAGCAGATCAAACTTTAATTTTTTGGAGTACTGTCTTCTGAAACGCTTTCAGAAGTGTGCGTTTTTATTCGACCTGTAACGCATATTTTGACTACAAGCTATTTCAATAGTTGAAAAGGTGGCTTAATCGGAAAAACCAATATTATTTTAAAAATATTTGTTCTGGAACTAGTTTTTCCGACTTATCAATTTAATTCAAGTTTTTTTGTATCGATATTTCATTCTAAAGGAGTAAATTTTGATTTGTATAGTTTAAATTTATTACCTTTTAAAATTACTTTTAATGCTCTTTTTCTGAAAGACATTTTGGGAAAACGTCGGAAAAGAATGTTCTTCACTTGGAGTATTTTTTTTTCCTTTTTAACAGTCAATAAACTTCCTGTTTTAGGAGTTTTTGAAATTATCTTTTGAACAGTTTTGTATGTTATGGTAATTTACCCTTTTTCATTAAATTCCCTTGTTACATGCAAACAAGAGACATTTTCACTCAAATCGTAACATTAAACAATAAATACCGTATTGTTTGCTAGAAAGCAAGTATTTTGAATTTATTTTCTTTTATATGAGACGAAAAATTTTAAAAAGGAATTCAAGTTTTTTATGGAGTACGATTTGACTCAAACCTTTCTCTTTATCCCTAAAAATAAAGGTACTTTGTTTTTAGCTGTTTTTATATTTTGTGATTTATGAACATACTATATATGAATTCTATACAGTTTTATGATTTTAAATATGTTTAAGTCATGCAGGAGTTTTTCTGAAAAGTGACTTTATTAACTCATAAATGAAAAAGGTTTTCTTCTTTAAGACTCGATCCTTAGATATTGTATGCACCTACCGAAACAACATATCTGAACGTCAAGGTCATTCGGATTGGGTCCTTTTTCCGATAAATTATGTAATTTAATTTTAGAATTTTGATTAGATTAGATTGGGCGGTGACATTTTTTTAACCAAACTGTTTTTCCCTCTTTACCTAAAATTGTGATCTCATACTGTTTATATCCAAATCTTCTTTTCCGAGTTTTCGAAAACCATACAATTTTTGGCACGATTTTTTAAATCCTTAAGTTTTAAATTCCAATTTTTAAAAATAAATGGACTGTATAATTTGGTTTTGTGAACGATTTTTCTTCTTTTTTTTTTAATATTATCATGTTTTAAAAGACCCCTTTTAAGGAAATATCCAAATTTTCAGAAAAACATATTACATGAAAAATATTTACTTACTTGCGATAGCATGACCCTGGCTTGTAAGTCATACTCCTGGGTTATTACATTTTGAGCAAGAAATTCATTTAATTTTTCAAATTTCGCTAAAAAAGTCACATTTTTTTCAAAGTAAATATTGTTTTCAAAATTTATATACCTTTAAACGTGATATATTGTTCTTCCAAAAATATGTTTTCTTCTTTTAATTTTTTATTTATTTTGGAAAGCTCTTCACATTTTTGAAGAGCCTCCTGAGCTAAATCAACTTCTCGTGACATAGTGACCGCATGGTCTTGTTCTTTTTTCAGTTTTTCGAAATCTCTAAAAATATAAAACATTGTATTAATGTCTGCATAAAACAAGGCAAATGAATCATCACATTTATATGGAAGCTAGCTAGCATGAAACGAGAATAATATAGATTGTGAGTGGGTCGTTAAGATTTTCTTTGCCTCCCTACAGAGCTTCTACCTATATTTTGTATATTTCCATGATTTGGTATAAGCGTTATTTAGACTTTTCATAAAGTCTATTATTTTTCTGGGGGTAGGTGATTTGTTTCTTCAAGCGTCAAGGTAAAGTCTTCCAGGAATTTAAGTCTCTTGTAGAACAGCGCCGCAACGTGCAAATATCACCCTCACCTTTGCCCACTGTGAGGGCAGTTTTCTGTGAAGGTATTTATTATTACTCGAGTATCCCTTTTTGGAAGATCGAGAAACATTTTTGCGTTCTTTGGCGAAGGATTTATGAATTTTTTCGCTTGTCTGAGACCAGAGGCCCGATCTCTTTTAGGACAGTGACATAATTATGCGTTACTACAAACTCGACAAAGATGCAAGATCGTTATTATGACATTCTCTTTCTCTTTGCTGTTATAGAATCGCAGCCCAGGCATCCTATTCCACCTTTATTTTATCTGATCTTTTTCCCAGCTTCGGAGTTCTTCTTTTATGTGACTTTTTGTTAGTCCATAGAAATATTTCAAGGCAAGAGAAGAAGTTTTTGACCTTACTTTTGCTAAGCTGTCAGCGTCCTTATTTCCCTTGATCCCTTTGTGCCCTGGCACCCACATCAGTGTTGCCTTATTGTCTCTTGCAAATTGCTTTAGGGCTTGCCTACAGACCCAAGTCACCTTAAACTCGTAAATGTTTGACCTGAGAGTTTTTAGTGCCGCCTGGCTATCTAACAATATGTATATTTTGACCTTCTTGTTCTATTAAGACACTTGTCATTGCAGATCTGGATTGCGTGCGTTTCTGCTTAAAAGATTGTCAAGGTGTCTCCTAGGGATTTGGCAAGCCCAAAAGTTGGACGTGATACTCCCACTCCGACCTTTTCTTTCATCTTGGATATGTCAGTAAATCACTTCATTGAAACCTTTTCTAATCGAGGTAATCCCTTTGCATTCACTTGGGAGCAGTCAGTTACTGCTTCATATTTCATAATTCATGAAAAATCGTACCCTGTAGACATGATATCTATTGGTTTTGATATGAATTATGTCGGAATTGTATCCAGAATATTCATATGTCTAATACAATTTCCAGATTTGAGGTTTTCAGTTTGGAACAGTTTGAGGGTATTTGTTGCTGTGGTGGGACATAACGGCATGGCTCCTGTGACTCCTATAGAGACTAACCCTCTATATTTTTTGTAGCTTGTTTTAAGCTGATACTTGTTGCATGTCGAACCTCCATACTAAGGAGGCATATGTGACTATAGGTTCGATAATCGTTTTCTGCCTCAAACTCTATGCTTTCCCAAAGATTCTACGGCAATTCAGTTTGCCGCTATTGATTTTTGTAAAATCTTTTTAGTATGGCTGTTCCAGGTCAGTTTCCGATCTATTACTACTCAGATATTTAACCTCTTTGGAGAAGCTGAGTGTTGTTCCATTTAAAGTTGGAGCGTTCGTCTCCTTGTAAATGCACGAGGACTGTTTTGTTTGGATTAATGTGTATTCCTTCCTTTGTGTACCATTTACTAATTTGGTTTAAGGCAGTTTGCATTGGGCTTGTAATAGTTCCTTCATTCTTGCCCCTCATAGTTATAACTAGGTCATCAGCATAACCTTGCGTTGTGAACCCTGATTCATGCAAGTGACTCAGCAGACTGTTCACAACCAGGGACCAGTAGAGGTGATAATTCTTTCCCGAGGAGAACTTTTGACTGTGGTGATTGTCGCGCTTTTTTGCCTATAGACGCAGTGATAATTCTGCTTTTTAGCATTAATTGAATCGATCTTGGTGGACGAGGCTCCGTTTGCCTTACCTGTAGGGCTGTGATAATGGATTCATGTGAGGCGTTGTCAAAAGCTTCCTCTGTATCAACGAAAGTACTCGAAGAGATCTCTTTTGCTGTCAATCTTTTCGCAAGATTACCCACTGGACAATGACTTCATTTAAATCGACGTTTTTCGAGCCAGCTTCAAACTGAAGGCGTTTCAAATCTTATTTGAAATCTAAGCGTTTATTTCACAAACTTAAACATGACTTGATCTTGGCTTCAAGTCATTTTCGCAAAAGCTTGTACGCAAATGTCTTTTCTGTACTTAACCTCAAAATAACAGCTTGATTTTTTTTTTGTAAAAACCAATTGTAGACTATTGTGAGGGACAGATTGTTTTATTCTGCATTTAGCCTTTGACTTAGGTGTTCTAAAAAATTAAAAATAAATCGAAATAATATAGTAACGACGATTTGACGCATGACACAATGGTTCAAAAGTTAACAGCTGATTTCAAGCGCGAATGTGAGGCTTATGTAATTGAAAATAATGAAGTTTTGCTTTCTACATTAAAATTGTTAAGCTAAATTTGAAAATCTCTGTTTTCTGTTAAATTTCGCGTTAATATATCGACTTCATACATCCAATGTATTTTTTATTATTACTAATGTTTTATAATCCTACAAACATCTAACATAATTGATAAATGTTGTATAGTTGTATTAACGTTGCCAGTAAAATGAATTGAATTGAAAATGTTAAATTGAACAATTATTATTACTCCAATTAAGTAGAAAAGATAACCGTTATACAACAATAAGTCGTTGAATTAATGACGGTCGTTAGATGTAATGGTACTTTTTATAATTATTACATACTCTGTCATTGCTCCAATTGTCCTTTTAAGTTGACTTAACTTCTGACAAATTTCATTATTATACAGGGAATTCGTTTTTTGCTTTTCTTCAAGCATATCCACTTTTCTTGTTAACTGTGCCTTCTGCATAGTGATATTTTGCAAATCTTCTCGTAGAATATCAATTTTAGATATCTGCAAATCAGTTTCTTAAAAAATGTTTAAAACGAATATTAAAGTAATATTAAATAGATAGGGTTGAAAAAAAGATGACCTATTGTCAATGATTTTCTAAAATTTTACTTTGAATCAAGAAGAACCTCAAGCTATATGCGGCCAATGCCAAACTAGAAGTGTAACTAAAATAATAAATGTATATAATTTTCCGTATAATGTTTTTTTTTTAGACTTTTATTATCTTGATTCCTGACCTTAGAATTGAGTGATGCTCATCGAAGTTTTGAATTACTAAGTCGCGATTTACAGTGTATTAATCTACAGGATGTAATTTCTACTTCAACATTATTGTCACTTCTGAAATTTATGAGTGGCTTCACTTTGTTGAATCCGTCATCTTTTTTATTTGTGAAAATTCTCGTAGGCGCGACGTTTTCTAATGTGGGAAATTGAAAATTTTCCAGCGTTGGACTGGAAAAATGGCGCATTGTACAAACATTAATTAAACAACTGAAAAAAATTTAGCTAATCGGTAATAAAAAAAAACATTTACACGTTGTGCTTTCATGTTTTTTTTTGTGTTAAAATAACGTGTACATTTTTTATTACCTACCAGATATTTTTTACAATTGTGTAATTAATGTTTGTACTATCGAATGGTCATATTGTCCGGCTTTGGGAAACGCAGTGTGTAGAGAATTTACGCAAATAAAAAAGTTGTAGGTCTCGTCAAAATGAATTCACTTGTAAAGCTTCAGACGAGTATTAATCATGCTGAAATAAGGGTTATGTCCTATAGACTACATATACTTCAACTAAAGTAATTTTTAAAAGAAAATTACAATTTTTGATCATAATTTTTTATTTAGAAGATACCAGAAATATTAAATGGCTTTTTAAGCAAAACTTTTATCGTGGATGACGTCATAAAAAAAGTCCAATTAACTATCTTGCCAGGTACTTAAACACATCCCTCTTTCAATCCACCTTGCGGAAAGCCTTGTCCAAGTATTGACGAACATGTGAACAATAATGCTGTGCTCCGTATTGTTTATACCATATTCGTGTGTCGGATAAGTTTGGCATCACCTGCTTATGAAATGGGATTTTCAGAGCTAGTGTCTTAAGTCTTTTTTAAGAAAATTGAGGTACGTAGGGTCATTAGGACTATCATCGACAAATATTTTCCCTTCTGAGGACTGGCTCAGGAGGATCGGTTTCTAAACTCAATACGACTACTCTGTGATCTGAATTCGGTACCTGCCAGTTTTCCACTAGGTCTGTTAGGAGTGGTTGTTGCAAATGTAGGGGTATTTCCTACGTTGTTTATGGTAAGATAATATTTGAAGATATATTCTAAAAGTTGCTCACTTCTTTAAGTGGTGTCATTGCTGACCCAAATTGTGTTGTGTGCGTTGGCATCACACTTCAATAGCAGTGGAAGTTTCTTTTCTTGGCAGTACTCTTCCAATCTTTGTCCTTCTGGTAGCGGTACAGGCTCGTCTCTTGCAAGGTAGCATGAGGCTGTGATAATCTTTTGCTTCTTCTTTTTCAGTTCTAGGTATACTCGAACAGGAACGAGGTCTCTCGTTAAGAATTCTGAAAGACAAAAATAATTAATATTTTTCCTTACTTTTTTCTGAGTGTCATTAATGACATGATATGACTCCTTGGCCTCCTTGCAGTGTAATCATTTTACCTAATTTTTGTTGACCCAGAGTTCTTGAATTAACGCTGAGGCTGGTTTTTAATGAACATTCTAGCAATTACCGCTGATGCACCCTAAGCATGGTGGACGTTCACTTGGGCGATATTAATGCCTGTCATTTTCCTGTTATTAGGACAGGGTTTCGTCCACTCCTATGAGGGTGTTGTCCCCCTTATCCTCTTCTTCGGTTTCTTCGACCTCTGATGTTATTTCGTCAGATGATGTTACTCCGTTATAAAGGTTGGAGATATGGAAACTCTCTACGCTCTCCTGGTCAACGTCTTTGAAGATAATATCCTCCATTTCATTCTCATTCCTCTTGCCCTTCTTTTGGCTGTGCACGAGGATTTTCCCAAACTGATAGTGGATGGTGTGCCAATTTTCTCTGATTTTCTGCCAGAATAGGTCGTCGATCTCCGCCTTTAGTGTTTGGCCATTATCTTCATCCTTTAGGTTAATAACCTTCCATTGTGATGTTCTTATCCCATCGTTTTGGGCTTTTATTAGCTGCAGAAGGTTTTCTGTTGCTGTTCCTTGGCTTCTGTGTGAGCTTCTGGGATGTCGTTTTCTTCGCACATCATCATTTCTCCACCCTTCCAGCCTTTCATCTTTGGTACTTTCGCCCGGAGCCATTCTGCCGACTGTGGTATTTCACAGTCGATCAGGATCATACCCGGACAAAAATGGAAGTCTCCAAATTTGAACTTATACTCCCAGGCTTCATATTTCTTCCACTAATATCTCCTCCAATAAAGTCTGTTCGTTCGCACAACGGGTAGTCTTAGGGAACGTTTTGGGGAGGTTGGCAATCTTATTTAGTTTCAGGGCAGCTGTATATCTTCCACCAGTAGAGGTGGTGGTGGTGGTGGCGTTGCCCATTCTTCTCCTTTTTGATTCTGCTTTTTGCGGTGGAGTTACACTGTGGTAGCTTTATGTTCTGCCACCTTCTGGCTTCCTCAGATGCTAGTCTTTCAGTGAGGTAGCGCAAGTACCACTTTACTCCTGCTTCACTCAGAGGATCGTCTCTACCTCCCGGTTTTCCCAATTCAGGTAGTGGAGGTAAATTTTTCTTTTTCTTTTTTTTTTTCTGTTCGACGGGGGACTTTCCTCTTCGTTAGGGAGATGGAGGGGAGCAGTTTTGCTCTGTTTCTCCTTCCTTGTTTCTTTGTGTCCTTTTCCCAATTCGTTTTTTCCTTATAAGGCTAGCTCACTTGAGAGGTTGAGTGAGTTTTATGAGTTGTCCGGATGACAAGCTCCGTTTTTTGTTTTTCAAATTTCTTAATCATGGTGGGTAGCTAGAAAATGGAAGGTCGACTCTTGCAGCGCCCCGCATGCAGGAGCAAGGGCAATAAAACTGGAGCTCCGCAGATGTCCAAAGTTCAGATATTAAAGATAAAGCATCCCCTTTACCATGCAGTCTTCAGCATATACTGCTCCACGTTGGCTCGGGGGGTTTCATGGCTGCTACTCACTTACCCGACCAATTAAGGCAAGACCCCACATCTTGCACACATTTCCCCTACGACCACGGGCTCGCCAGACACGATATATACCAAGAGGGCTTCCGCGAAAGACGACTCCCACCCTACGCCTCGCAGCCCTAAAGGTGCTACGACCCATGGGACGGAGGACCACCTTTTCCATGCCGTTGCTCCTGGTATGTGTAAACTGTTCCTGGGTTTTCACTGTCAAAGAGATAGTTACTTAAGCAACCCCACCATCGTCAAGGTCTCACAGCTTCAGGGGGGCAGATCGAACTTTGCTGATGGATTATTATCATCGCCAGAAATTACCAACCAGTATGCAATGATTACTATATAAAAAATTGGTATTTTTTTTTGTTTGTTGACAGAACTATTTCTGGCGCGGTTTTATTTATATTTGAATTCAATTGTTTCGGAACTTATTCAATTCAATTTTAAATATAAATTGAAATAAGATGACTTTAAAAGTGGTCATCGAAAAAAACTTATGGCTGTTGTTTAACATCTCGAGTTTCTGCTTTAGAATTAGAAACAATAATATCATAGTAAACACCATTATTCGCTAAAAATTTTTCCAAAATGAAAGAAGGGTGTTTACATGATGTTTGGAAAAAAAATGAATAAAGATAAAGAATGAAAAAAATAGCAGATAAAGCATTTACATTTTAATAAGGAATATCTCCAAAAATTAAACTTTTCCGCGAAGTTTCGTTTTGATTCTCGCAACACCTCAAAATAAATTCGTTTAACTTTGCCGTAATGTATTGTAACTAAATAGGTACCCTACTTTCACTTAAAAAATTATACAATAACATTCACCTATCAAGAGTTATAAATTTGAGAATTCTGATTTAACTAAAAGTTAATTTTTATTGCTTATGTTAAACCAAAAGTTGACTAACTTAAGAAGAGCATAAAGAAATTAGGAATTTAGGATAGGGATGTATAGCTGTATAAGGAATACGGCTTGGATGCTACTACTATTCTTATTTCCTTTTAATGTAAATATTTCGAAACTATTTGAATTAGATCTACAATGGATTGTTTAAATTACCAAAATTTAGTTATCTACAAGATGTTGCACTAAAATTCAACACTTGTATAATATATAATTTTCAAAATAGCTCTTTTCCTGTAACAACATAAACATAATATATTCCAATCGTTCTTGTTTTAATCTCCATCCTAATATTCTATTTTTAACAATATTTATCCAGTACTTACTGCAATTTTATATTGGAGTTCTAGTTTAATAAGAGCGTCCCGCTTTTCGTAATATCTTGGTTCAAATTCTCTGGATTTTTTCATGAATATATCCATAGTGATTTGATTTTCTTCAGTATCTTTTTTCAAATTATCTAGTGATGATCTTAATTTATGATTTTCTTGAGTCGTTAATTCAAGCTCTGTTTTAAGTTTCGAAACTTCATTCTATGGATGAAAAATAGTTGATTGGAAATCACACACTAATTTTTTTATGTTATCTGTAATAAACTATGATCTGAATATGTTTAAAATTATTTAAGAAATTCTTTATATCACTTCGTCCATTTGCTGCTCCCCTAAACATATTATTGTTTATAGGATGGTTACTTGTATACCCGTTTCATGTAAAGTTCACTTTTCAAATCCCTGAAGTAATTTTCCAATTCGGCAAAGTTGCTGTGGAAACTCTCTTGATCATTCGTGTTTTTCGTTACTGTAGAAAATTCCTCCATATTTTGTAAGCAGACTAAAGCAATAATGAAACTATTAAATCTATTTGAACAATATATAATACCACAATGCAGAATATACAGAAACACCTGTTAAAATTTTGGCTCAAACCCTTTTTAAGTTATACTATCGAATTGTAAAAGTATTCTTTAGGACACTGATGGAAACGTTATTAGTGGGGCCCAAAATGCAAGCATGTGGTGGTTTCCCTATATATTCTGCAATTGATGATGATAATGCTGTGTTAAGACAGTTCAGGTTGCGGATATATCTATTTGTAATATGTTTAATCGATTTAGATAAATATTTCTTCTTCTGGAGAATGTCCAAGTAACTTAAAAAAGCAAGCCTTAATTAGTTACCTTTATTGAATGTTAGGAAACCCTAAAAAGTCACCAAGATTTTTTATAAATACCTTCAGCTCACCAACTTTCACCTTATTTCACGCAACTGACAAAATAATTACTTCAGTTGTTGGACAAAATTCCATAGCCTTCTTAAAAATTTTTAAGCCTTGCCATAAATACAGTTAGTCGCAAAAGTATTCATACAGCAAGCAAAGTGGGCGAATCTATGAATAAGGTAGTAATGGTAAACAGATGTTTAAACTGAAATGTAAGGTTTCAACTTAAAGCTTCATTAACAAAGTTTTAACATTAAATCTAAATGGGATAACCAAAAAAAAATTAAATATTAATTTAATACTTCACGTAAGTCTTCATACACTTAATTAATACAATATTAAAATAAATGTAGAAAACAATGCTGGAATATTTAATACTTTATGACGTCCATTAGCACGTATAACGACCTGTAATCGTCTCGGTCTAGGCAACACTAAATTATTAGTAACTTACGTTTTAATAATCTATCATGCCTATTCCAAAGCTGTTTTAAGACTACTTTTGTCTCTTATTGTCGATCGCGTTTCTGGAACTCTTCTACGCTGGTAAAATTATTTCGTGACTGGAGCATATGATCACGGGATTGGGGGATATTATAACGTATTTACTACTTAACGTAATGGGCAATTGTCTTGTTGCAAAATTCAGTGCAACCCTCAACAAAATTAATGTCCTTCAGTGGCCGCCTTTAACTGTCACACCATGACACTGGCACCTCAATGTTTTTACTGTTGATGTCATATTTTCAAGTTCAGCATGCAGTCTATTTGTTTCCAGGGCCATCTCGTTGGCTAGAGTCGGAGTGGTTTTGGGATCCATTTTATTAATAGACGGCGATTATGGTTATTTAATACTTTTAGTCTTCCAGATTTTGGCTTGTTCCTAATATTACCAGTTTCTTTATCCTTTTTTATAATTATTTGTATTATTATTAATTTTTTTTAAGTTGTTGTGATTTCACCATTTCTGGAATTCACCATTTCATTTAAGTTTCTTATTTTAATACCCGTTTCTTTTTTTTTTTTATTTATAATTGATTGAATAATCTTAAAATAGGACAAATACATATTGGACGTACATGTACTAGCTTAAGAGGCATCAAAAATACTAAAAAAAATATTAACCATTTCAGTTATTCGAATTTTGGTTGATACATACTTTCACTGATATCTGAAATTGTATAAAGATTTTTGTGGGCTATGCTTTTAGATATTTATTTTTACTGTGTATATAAGACTACATTTTTTAATTTCTGTGTTCTCAAAGATAATCAGTATCGAGAGATCTTTTTTTTTTTATTTCTTGAATTAATAAGGTTTATTGCCAATTAGCTATTAAATGCGGTATGTATTTATTATATTAATTAATTATGGATTTTGTTAAAATAATATTTTATATATTTTTTTCGGATTATTTGATTTATCTTTGATGGTATACCATGAAGTTGAAAGTACTTCCAACTAAGAGTCGCCTTACCTTATAGGAACACTGGGACTTCTAGAGACTGACAGGGATACGTTGGAAGTACTCCTTTAAGCGCATCTGCCAGACTCAGGTATTATCCCTAATGTCAAACCAAATGATCAAACTAACCTCTCGACTATCTCCATAAAGGCATCAAAAAAAGATTGGACCTGACGAGGTTACTCCGGTATTTCTAAAGCAGGACGAAAAACTCATAACTCGGATGCTCTACAGAATGCTAAAAGCAAGCCTAGCTACAGAATACTTACACTAAGCCTAAATAGACCTTAAATTTTCTTTATACCGTAGATTACTTTCAGGAAAAATCTTTTAGACCAATTAATCTCATCTTTTCTGCTAAATTTGTCAGAGAAACTATTTGGAAGACACATATGGAAAACCTTTTAAAAAGGGAAGTCGCTACACCCCAGCACGCCTATCAATCAGGAAAATGATTTAAATTAGCTCTACATCACCTAGTAAGGAAAAGTCTGCCCTGAATAATAAGAAATTTGTAGATAATTCCTTCATTTCTAGTATGAAGTCCGCCAGAAGTGATGATATAAAGGCACTTTATGCAGGTGGATACAAAATATATTCTAGGTATCTAGGTTTATTCTTGGATGAACAGCTTATCTGGAATTCACACGTGTAGAAAATTATACCCAGTGGTAAAATGGCCACCGTGGATGCAAAAAGAAACTAGTCCAAACCTGAGGATTTAAACCACACAGTGTACACTGATACACAGTAGTGATAAGACCCATGATAACCTATGGCTCGGTTGTATGATGGACAAAAATCACTTAAAAACGAGCAACTTTGATTCTCTAAACTCCAGAGACTGGCTTGTCTGTGTGTCACAAGAACTAGGGGAAGTACCTCAACAGTAGCCATAAAAACCTTGCTAAATTTCTCTTCAGACCCTTCCCTCGATATAATAATCAGAGATTAGGTCTTGGTAGGGACATATAGACTGGAATAAAACAAGGTCCGGTGGAATGGATACCAGAATCACAGGCACACCAGCATTAAAGACGTTAAAACGAACTTGTTATTAGAAGTGTGCAGTGATACCATGCCAATATCCAATATCTTTAACATACCCTACACCATTCAGATTAACTGGAAGAGATTATTTAATTTAATACGAAGTAGACCAAGGAACCTTGTCTGGTTCACAGACGGGTCCAAAACTGATCATGGCCCAGGAGCTGTAATACACGGCGTCCTCCAGACCATATAAGTGAGGAACTTCGACAGAATCTAAGGCGAGGTTACTGGGATAGGACCATCCTTATTTACTCCGATAGTCCAGCAGCGCCAAAAGCGTTTGCATGTCAAATAAAATCTAAACTGCTTTAGAGCTTTTTTTAAAACCTTATTGTCCTGGGAAAACACGACAAAGTTACTCTTGCGTTGGTATCAAGACGCAAGGATATTCTCGGCAATGAATCAGATTGGGCAAGATTAAAGTCACTGGACCCACATGGTGGGACATAAGTGTGGCTGAGCAATTTATCCGGCAAATTAAGCCGCGATTCCTGTGCTGAAACAAATAGCAGGTTAAGATAATGACGGAACTGATAAATGAGAGAACCAATATGTAGATTATGCGACGAAGAGCACGAAACAGCCTCACACGTCATTTTTGATCGCCTACTGGAGACAACATCAAGAATTGATCTGTCCAAGGTCTATACCTAGAGTACAAACTAGTATCAAAGTTTTATAAATTCATTATCATAATAATTATTTCAGATATTTGATGTGTTATTTATATTAAACTTATATATCATAGTTAAAGGGATCGGGGTTTATTTCATATCTTGGCAAATAGTAAATGTATTAAAAAAACAACGAAAAACTTTCTTGATATGGATAAATATTGGTGATAACGTCTGGCTTGATTATAATCATGGCTTTTACATGTAAACGAACCAGTACTTTTATTTCTTTTAAATTTTCCCTTCCTAATCACAGCAGTATGCCATGCACTGTTTTTATTATTTTTTATAACCTAGTGAAAAATGTTATACAAATTGTTTCGACTAACAAATAATTATCATAAGCTTAGAAACCTGCATGTCTTGCAATTAAATTTATATTAATGTTGTATTACGGAACGTACAGTCACTACCGCTCAAAATTATTTGGCCTCCTGCATTTTTCTTCACATTACAAACAATACATCTATTGAAACCATTTTATTAGGTTCCGTTGTTTGTTTCATCGCAAAATGCGCATCTACAAGAAAAGGTATATAACTTATTATTTGTCGACTCCTGGTCATAAAACCAAAATAGTATTATCGTCGGAATTTCTTTGAAGTTAAACTTTCAAGTGACACTTTTATTTTAATGAACTTATTGGGTAACATAAATAAAATTTAGACTACTAAAACATTTTGCATTAGTTATCTGATATCATTCGATCAGAAAACACACACTCCATATCTCAATATATTAAGTGCAATACTACCAATTTTCTCGTTTTTTACTTCTGTGTTTTGTTTTTTAAATAAAATGGATAAAACCAAGGAATATTCTCCAGAGACAAGAGGCATAATTATAGGCCTTCATAAATCTAGTAAAAGTATTGTAACTGTCGACTATATTGTTGAGAAATTTGTGACTCGAAGAGCAATTTGCAACAATCGTTTTCCAGGCAGAACAAGAGCAACAACTCCTAGTGATACATGATACGTTTAACTGCACCAGAAATAGCAGCACAGTTCAATGTGGGTCGTGATTAACCCGGCAGTGTATCCATAGTCAAAAAGGAGATTTCTCGACGCAGGTCTTAAGGAATGGATAGCGGTCTCAAAACCTTATTGGCTACAGAACACAAGAATTGGATAATTGCATGCTGGGAAAAGGTTCTTTGGACTGACAAATCAAAATTTGAAATTTTTTGATCCAAACGAAGAGTTTTTATCTGGTGGCAGTTGAACGAAAGGGTGAACGAGACATGTACTGTGGCTTCAGTTAAACACAGTGGAGGGTTTTAATGGTTCCGCTATCGAAGATCTTGTGAGAATAGAAAGAATTTAAAAAAAAAAGGTTACAAAAACAGATTAGAGAAAAGTACAGTGCTATCTGGGATTCGTTGAATTGGTCCAGGATTTTAAATTTCAACAATATAATGATCCTAAACACACATCAAAGCTGTGCAAGAATTTTTAAAAGAAAAAGAACAGCAGGTGTTGAAATCATGACATGGCCTCCGCAGTCACCGGACTTGAACCCTATAGAATTATTGTGGGATAGGCAGGTAGGAAAATGTCCTTCATCACATGAAGAATTGTAGAGAAAATTGCAAGACGAATGGCAGAAGATAACCAAGGTAACATTGGAAAAATTAGTAGCTAGATTGAAACTTTGTAAGGCCGTCGTTAAAAACAAAGGTGGACACATAGATGAACCTAAAATTTAAAAACAGTTTTGTTATTAAATTGAAATTGAATTGCAAATAAATAATTAAAATTACCATGAAGTTGTTTCATCTATTCAAACTTTTAAAAAATACGTTTTTCTGAGTCGCCAAATACTTTTGAGCTGTGGTGTATATTCACACAAGAGTCGGACGCGAATAAATTATTTATTGACCCCTTTTAACCATTGATGGTTAAACAAGTTAAAAAAAAACATAATACCAGAAGTAGTAATTAATATTACTTGTTGTTGGATATATACTTTTTTCAAGTTCTGGGAAACGAATATTTATTTGTTTTATTCCCAAATAGCGATAAGTCTGGGATTGTGCATGACAAAAATTTTTGTTGATAAAAGTAACCGCTGTTTTAAACTACTTTGAAAAAATAAAACTAAAACATTTTTAAAGAAGATATATATTTGTTGTTCAGTTTTATAAATCTTTTCTAACTAATTTTCCATAGATTATAATAATTTCGACAACTTAACTAATGAAGATCTCCAAAGAAGATATATTTTGTTACAAAGTAATTAAAACATTTTTTTAGTAGTATAAAACGGTAATAAAAAAAACAATAACTTAGATGTTTTCTGTTCCTGCTCTGACCAACTTGAACACACTTCTTTCACTCTGAATTTTCTCTATACGGGGTGTCTCTAAAAGGTCTGTACAAAACGCTAGCGCACATTCCTGAGGCTAAAATATGAGTATCTAGCTCAATTTACATTAATCCAAAAGTTGTATATTTATCTTAATAATGGCTTAAGTTGCACTAAATTTGTTTTTGTGGGTTTTTTTTAGAATGAGAGAACAAGATTTGATTACAGTTTCGATATATATATATATATATATATATATATATATATATATATATATATATATATATATATATATATATATATATATATATATATATATATATACCTATTCATCGATTTTGAAAATTCTCCTTTAAATTGTTTGTAACATTTAACATGAAGTGTGGCTTTTGTATGAACCACATATTTTGTCTAGTAGCCAGTAGAAGATCATTTAATAAATTTGGTTAATTTACTTGGTGGTTTAGTAATTCAATCATCAATTAAACGAGGTGGTGGACCACTAATAAATCAGTCAATGATTCCTGCCCTTATATTAATTTTAAATTCATGTTGATAATACATAACCTTGATTTCATGTGGATTTTCGTCAGCATAAACATGTTTATTACAAAAATGTATCATACCCCTTCTTGTAAAGCAACACTCATCAGAAAAGAAAATTTTTAATGAAAATTTACATCACGTGCTCTACGTTCAATAATAAATCGATAGAAGTCTTGTCTCAACTAGAGGTCAAGAGGTAGAAGCTCTTGTATTGTTTGGAGGTGTAATGGATGCAATAATTGTTCTCTTAAAGCCTTAATTACTCTATCTTTGGAAATTTTAATTTCCAAACCTAAGTGTGTGGTGGAGACTCGGATTTTCTTCAAGTCATTCTAAAATTTCTTCCTCAACCTTCGGTATTCTAGTCGTAAGGTTCCGTGTATAATCAATGATTGCAGGAGCAAAACCACTCGTTTCTCGACGACGTCACTTTTCCGTTTCAAAATCGTATTTTTTTTAAGATGGGGCTTGATTATTGTCAATTACAGAAAAAATAAGGAGCCCCCTTTCATAAAATCACTGCGAAGCCCCTAAAAATGTATTTTTTTTTTAAATGTCTTTTTCATATATATCGCAATATAAACGTTTCACTCACCCAATATCACGATATTTATTTTCAAAATCTGCGGATAAAAATCTTTCATTTAGATGTTTGACTGATATCTTTGGTTAATTTAAAATTGTGCATCCAAAATTATAATATTTTATCTTGCATGTAAAGTATTTTAGGGCAAGTAACGGAATTTTTTGTAGCCATAGTTGTAGAAAATGAAAATAAATTCTGTTCTAAAAATAATATTGTCCAAACATAACCTTAAAAATAATTTCCCAAGGGTAAAACGGAATTTTCTCAGAAATACCTGTCTTGATGTATGGAATCGATCTGTTAGACCACACCATCATACTGACAGAACATATAACTTCACACCTTCAATTCTCAAAACCTAAAGACAAACACCCTAACCTAAAATTTATACACTAAACACATAAATTATGATTTACAGAACTCTTAACGATGCATTTTAAATTATCATAAATTTACAGGCACAGATCCTGCAGACATAAATCCTAGATCCATTAAATCTGAGTAATATAACCTAGATTAGTGGACCCGAAACCTATAAAACCTAAATATATGGTTTACTTTAGACAAAGCTAAAGATTTTTATCTATATATTTTGACAATATTGTGGTATTAGATAAGTGGAAACGTTCATATTGCGATATTATATGAAAAATACATTTTTCCAAAAACATGTATTTTTAGGCGTTTCACAGTGATTCTATGCTCCTCATTTTTCCTGTAATCTATATTAATCAAGCTCTAATTAAAAAAAATTTGTCTCTATATCTTTATTTCTCTCGAAGATTTACGATTTTGAAACGAAAAAGTGACGATTCACCCATATTGCGACGCTTTTCAACAACGGCAAATGTTTGGTGGTTTAGTAAGCGTCTATTTGAAAATTTTTCTCAGTATAGCCTGGATAAAGTATCAAGGGGGCTACAGTGAGTCTTACAAGGAAACCACCCCAACCCGATCTCACCGATTTTGATCATTTTTGGATACGTTGTAATACTTGAACAAATAATTAACACATATTTTTTTTATTGGCTGATATTCACTTTTAGAGGTGAAATTCACCCCAAAACCAACTCTTAAAATTCTGTTTTTCAATATATCTCAGCATCTAATGAATATTTTTAAATAAAAGTAAGTTGGAAATATTCGTCATAAAAAGTCACAAATACGAGATATATTTATGACCAAAGGGGTTGCAACCCCTATTTTATATTTTTAAAAAACTATATTTTTTTATGAATATTTTTTTTATAAATATCGGGGAATAGACTTAAAAAAATTATAAAAGGCATTTTCATTAATAATATCGATTGTTCCCTACATACCGTTAACTACCCCATATAGTGGTAAAAAAAAATTTTTTCTTAAAAGTCATCCAACGTGAAAAGCGAATATAATTTATAACAAATGTAAATGTATCAATTTCTTTTTAAATAATAGTGCCAAAAGGGTGAAAAAAGTGACCCCCAAAAATAAATACCTAATATATCACAAGTTCTAATTAAAATTCTTTAATAAAAAAAAGAATAAGCCCTGTATAACTGAAAAAGGAAATAACATTGTTCTTTTCAGTATACTAACATTTTTTTAAGGGGTGAAAACCACCCCCTAAAGTTTACTCTCAAAATTCATTTTGATACGCCTTACCACTTAATGGATATTTTTGAACAAAACCAAGTGTAAAAATATTTATCGTAAGAAGCCTGAAATATAAGGTGTATTTATGACCTAAGGAGTTGCAAGCCTTATTTTATATTTAAAAAAACTACATTTTTTATAAATATTTTTTCGAAATATCGAGTAATGGACTTATAGTTCACACATGGAACAAATCTTAATAAAAAAAATCTTTTTTTCACCACCTACATGTGATCCATCAGTTTAAGAGGTACTTGCTGATATTGGGGAGTGGTTCATTGAAAAATGCTAAAACAAGTATACTTTAATATTCAGTATTAAAAACGGAAATGCTTTTCTGAATTTTTTTGGGTTCATAATCTCACTTTCTTGAAAAAAATTCTTGAATATAATGTATTTTTTACAATATAAAATAAGGATTGCAAACCCTACGGTCATAAATACACTTTATATTTCAGGATTCTTACGAAAAATATTTTTCAACTTAATTTTATTAAAAAATATCCATTGAACGCTGGTGCATATGAAAAAGTAAATTGTAAAGTTCAACTTTAGGGGTAGTTTTCACCCCTTACAAGTGAATATTAGTATGTTAAAAAAGTTTTCTCCTTATTAAATCATACAGGACTTATTTTATACTTTGTTTTATTAAATAATTTTATTTAGACTTAATGTTACATTAGATATTTACTTTTAGGAGTGACTTGTCCACCTTTTTTTGTACTATTATTGAAAAAAAATTAATATATTTGCATTTCGATGACTTTTAAGAAAAAAATATTTGTTTTTTACCACTTATATGTGGTCCATCACTGTAATGGGTAGTTAACGGTATTTAGGGGTGGTTATTTGAAAAATCTCGAAACACGCCAACACTAATAATCGATATTGTTAACAAAAATGCTTTTTATAATTCTTTTGAGTTCATTCCCCGATATTTATTAAAATAATATTCATAAAAAATGTAGTTTTTTAAATATAAAATAAGGGTTGCAAAACCTTTGGCATAAATACACCTCACATTTGTGACTTTTTATGACAAATATTTTCAACTTGATTTTATTCAAAAATATTCATTGAAAAAAAGAAATTTTGACTTTTGGGGTGAATTTTACCCCTTAAAAGTAGATGTCAGCTGATAAAAAAATATATATGTATTATTTTTTAAGTACTACAACATATCCAAAAATTATCAAAATTGGTGGGGTCGGATTGGGGTGGTTGCCTTGTTAGTACGCAGTAAAACATTTAAACTGGATTGTCTCAGAGACAGCTGGAAGCGACACCTAGGTACTAGTTATAACTTTTTGGATAAAAATATCAAGAAATAAGAATTTTTAATTAGGAATTTAATATACCGAGGCATAAAAAAGTTATGAAGCTTTAGATGAAGGCAAAGTGCTGCTGGTGGTGTTCCCTGCAATGTACATCGAAACTGTAATCAGACCTTGATTTGTCATCCTAAAATAATTCAAAATTCCAAGTTTAATGCGAATTAAGCTATTAATAAAATAAACATTTAACAAAAGGTTTTAAAAAATATAATTTTGATGTATTTTGGGAAACATTTTACCATCAGGACTTTGCCCCAGCACACCTTTGAAGAGACACCCTGTCCATTTATAGGTTCATATCATCTAACAAAAATAACAATTAAATAGCAGGAAAAATTCTCCACAAGGATATAAGAACTAATAAGCATTTTTAAGTATACAAGAACATCTACGGTTTATATAAAATAAATATTAATATGATCGATGTGCAAAAAATGTGGATTGTTATCCATATAATAGTGCTTATTTTTCACAACTGAGTAGTATTTTCAACACATAAAATAAATACAATTTATATGTACATCTAGTGGTGAAGTAGTAGAGTAGAGTCCTAAATAATTAAAACTATTTTTAAAAATATACAGCCTTTATTTCGAAAAACCTTCAGTCGGTAACGGAGTATCCAAGAACAAATTACAGATTTTATATAATAAATATCAAAAGTGGTCACAACCGTTTTTCACTCTTTAAATGCAAGCATGTCTTCTTATTTTTTGTTTATCAAACCTACAACCACTCATTGCTTCTTGATCGACTGACAGTATCTAGTGCCCTTTTATCATATGTACGTAAAACCATGGGTATCATAGGCTTGGATTTCTCCTCAGTTTTCCTCTGTTTCCTTTTTCTAAAACTTTGAACGCTTAATCTTCGCCATATTGGTTTTTCATCAATTTCCGATTTATCAGAATCTTTTGCACTAGTCATTTTATGTAAAGATGTATTTTTAGTTTTCTTTCTAGAACTGTCAAGCTCATCAATCAATAAATTATCAGGTTCGTTTTGTTTAAAAAACATTTTTATTGTTGTCACATTCAAAATATTACTTCGCAAATTAATATCGTATTGATTTTTCAACCACTCCATTTTTGTTTAACCTAAGGAAAATGTATTAAACAAGTCACGTAATGGATAAACAAATTGAACTGAATCGAATAAGAAAAAGCGAAGCAAAATTGAAGTAATTGGATTACTGTAGTATTTCCAATTTTAACTTTAATGTGTCAGGCTTGTTGCTGCTAAGGCTTCGACGGTTATATAAAATTTTCTAAAGGATTCGACTTATGAAGAAAATCCTCGCAAAATATAATTATTAAACTTATACACAGTTGAGAAAACACTTTTAAATGTTTTTTTATTTTCAATTTTCCCAATGAATGAGAAAATATTGTTATACAAGAACGCGATTTCGAGATATGACATAAATTTGAAAACTCGCAGATACTGAAAAGTGGGTCTAACAAAGTAGTGTGTATCTGTGGCTGAACCACGAACTTGGCATATAAAACTGGATTGCTTGTGTAAATAATTTTTTACCTCCCCTTGCTGGTCACCATTAGCTGTCAATATTTATATGGATGCATTAAATTCCCTACTAGTCTCTTATACTTATATATAAAAGTTAATTCTATTATTCTTAAAAATAGGTTTAGACAATAACTATCTCTTTCTACAGTATATCTAAAACAATAAATCGCTCTTCCTTGTTTTAGATGACAGGTTAATCGAGAATATTCAATAAAAAAAAACGGAAAAATTAAATGTTTTAATAAAACAATGTATTTTACTTGAGTTTCTGAGTTTTATGTTTCCTCAAAATTGTAATTTTTCTGCTTAAAGCAATGAAATCTTTCTTCGTGAAGTATATTATTCTAAAACCCAAAATAATATTTTGTCGTTTTGCAAAAAATCATTTTCAAGGAGGTTATGAAGATTTTGAAGTTGAGATTAGAGCTTTTACGGAGGAGAAAAATAAAACTAATTGTTTATTTTTATGACTAATCGACATAATTCTATTTTTTCTTTTGATTCAGGTCACATGAGTCATAAACTTTCAGAAAAAAATTTAAAAATCGAACAACTCTTAAAATTAACAAAATGGCGGTTGTTTTTCGAAAAAAAAAAGAACTCAGTTTTCTGAGAAACTACATTTTTTTAATGATTTTTTCCTGGATTTCCTGGTTATATGATTCTTCAATTACAATTGTTTTCATGGATAAAAGAATGGGGGAAGGGGAGACACAATAATTTTTTTTCTTTTATTCAATGATCGATTCCATTTCAAATCATTCCATGAGATTTTTTCAAAAAAAAAAAAATGCTTTCCCGTGAAATATATCATTATAGAAACCATAAAAATATACACACATTTTGTAGTTTTGCGAATAAATTATTTTCAACAAAGTTATCGAGTTTTGAAAGTTGAAATTAGTGCTTTTGCAGTGAAGAAGAATACAGCCATTGTTTTATTCAAAATTTTATATTTTCATGACTAATCGACTTAATTTAATTTTCTCTTTTTGTTGAGGTCACACGAGTCAACTTCAAGAAAAAGAATTGAAAGCCAGAAAATTTTCAGAATTAACAAAAGGGCGGCCATTTCTCAGTTTCATTAATAAGTATCACTTGTGTAATTTTTTTTATATAGTTTATTTACCTAATAGACGTCATACGATTATCAAAAATTAGAATAATATAAGCATACGTCTGCAAGTAGCAACTTGTTTGCTAAGTCGAATTTTTGTACTATTTCAACATGTCGTCAAGAGATCAGAGATTACGCTCCAGATGATTCTTCTATCACGAATACCTACACGAACTTGATTCAGTACTTATAATAAGGAAATCGTTCGTGTTAAATACTGTATTTTATATAGGATAGTTTAAAAATATGTGTTGTTTTAAATACAGCTATGAGCGACTGAAAAGTGCATTCCATTCGGGATTTTTGTTAATCATACGAAATCTTTTTTGGGAATTAAAATATATAAAAAATTAATAAAATGATAAATATACAATGAAGCATATAACAGGCAACCCTAAAAAATTCTTGATATTGTTCTTGATAAACGGCCGCCATTTTGTTAATGTTTAAAATTTTCCTGTTTTCAATATTTGTTTTTGAAGTTTATGACTTAAGTGACCTCAATCAAAAGAGAAAATTAAATGACGTTCATTACTCATGCAAATGAATAAAACAATGGCTGTATTTTTCTTCACTGCAAAAACATTAATCTCAACTTTAAAATCTCGATAAATTAATTAAAAATGATTTTTCGCAAAACGACAAAAAAAGTGTATCCTTTTTTGGTTTCTATGATATATTTCATGGAGAAAGCATTTTTTTTTTGTTTTGAAAAAATCTCATTGCTTGATTTGAAATAGTATCGGTCATTGAAAATAGAAAAAAAATTATTGTCTCCCTCTGCATTTTAGCATTTATGGAAACAGTTGTATCCGAAGGAGCATATAACAAGGAACCCTCGAAAAAAAATTATCAAAAAATATGTAGTTTTTGAGAAAATTGCGTTTTGGTTTTCGAAAAATGGCCGCCATTTTGTTAATTTTGAAGATTTTTCGGTTTTTTAATTTTTTTCCGAAAATTTATAACTCATGTGACCTTAACCAAAAGGAAAAGCTAAATTACGTCGATTAGTCATAAAAATATACCATTCTGAATAAAAAATTACTTTAATTTTTCCTCACTGCAAAAGCTTCTAACTTGAAATTCTCGATAACTTCTTTAAAATAATTTTTTTGCAAATCGGCAAAATATGTGGACACTTTTTTGGGTTCTGAAATAATATGCTTTACGGAGAAAGCATTTTATTTTTTTTTACTAGTTTTATTGCATGATTTTGAATGGAATCGGTCTAAAGCTGATTTTGTTGGGTATTTTTGTATATAACATTAGTATAATCTTCACCCCCCTTTTTGGACGTAGAGTTTATAAACTTAATAATAAAAGTTTTAAGGCATTTATTTTCAAAAATTTTACATAATTTTTAGCCATGTATATTATTGAATGTGAGGTCTCGAAATGTTCATATAATCGAATGCAAAGTAATAGAGCTTCAAAATTTAAATATAGCTTTGGTTAGGTAAAATTATTTTCTCCTGATACTTTTCGGGTAGTGATACGTTAGATATTTTTATTCAGTTATCAACATCTATAGTAATAATTTTGATGTTGATATTTCCTTCACAATAACGTAGCTTTAATTTAAAAGGAGGAAGATAATACCATGTACCAAAATCACGATTTTTATTAAAAGGAACATTTCAACTCCCATGGGGATAAAGGAAATATTAATGCAGTCTATAATATTTAAAAGCTAATCTATCTAAATAAAACAACATTTATTAAGACACTTAAGACGCAATTAAAGGATGATATTCTTACATTAAAATAATTTTTAATTTTTAATCTAAATATATACATAAATATCTACTAGCAACTTTTAACTTTTACACGACTTCAGACTTTTTATTTACGTAACTGTTTGAAGATCTGGAATAAAACTTTCCTAGAGTTGATATTTTGAAATGGCAATCAATATAATTTTCACGACACAAATTTGTTTACTACTTCAGTTAAAATCAAGAATTTTTGTTTTATTTTCTTAAAATAATAATATGTCCAAACGAAAGGTTTACTATTTTATTTTTAGCCAAAGCAAATACATCACTATAGAATTTATGGAATTGCTAGAGGTGCGTAATAATATTCAATTATTTTTAAACGTATAATCATTTTAAATTGCAACAGCATACTTGCTTCGATGCTCAGCTTTAGATGTAAGTGCAGTGGCGTAGCGAAGACTCCATAGGGACCACGGCGCGGAGATGTCCCCGGACTTGGGGGGGGGGGGGAGAGCGCTCACCCAAAAAATCTTTAGAATTCAATTTAATCAATCTCCAATAAACTTGCTAGTTTACAATCCATTTAACGCAAGGTGTCGGTAATTATTTATTATAAATGGACACATATGCGACGCAGGGAGTTTATATTTAAATTATATGTAAATCACTTTAAGACTCACCAATTAAACCCATTGAACGCAAGGCCTCTGTGACAATCTGTGTTAGTATCTATACTCACGGCGTGCAGGAAGCAACTTTAATTCAAAGTAAGATGTGTACAAAATCAGTGTCAACAGAAATTTCTCCATTTAAAAAGCGGGATAAAATTTAAAAAATATTGTAAATGAAATAAACGAGATTACTCACAATTCAATTGTTGTAGAACTGCGAGCTTTTTGGATGCTTAAAAAAGAAATTACGCGACTTTTGAAGACGCTGTTTCTGCTTTTCAACCGCTTGGAAAGCTCCAAAACTCGGTCCTCAACAGGCAGATAAAGTTGGGAGAAACTTTGAAAAATTGAGTTCATTTCAAATTTGTCAAATCTCGAGATTTAGAGCTTTTTGGACGTTAAAAAAAAATAAATTTTGCGCATTTTTAAAACGCGTAATTCTTTTTTTTAAACGTCTAAAAAAGTCTAAGTCTCGAGACTTGAAAATCATTTTAAGTTGAAACAGACGCAACTACCATTTAGATTTTTTATACTTTATTTGTTTATAGGATCGCGAGTACTAGAGCTTTTCGGATGTTTAAAAAATAGGAAGAAGCAACTTCAACAGACGCGCAATTTTTTTTGAACGTCTAAAAAGCTCTAAAACTCGCGATTCTAAAGGCGATTGAAATTAGAGTAGTTGCTCGCCCTTGCTTTACAATGCTTTTTAAATGGAGAAAGCAGCACAATGGCGCAAGTAAGAATTAGCAGCTTTGGCTACATTATCTATAGAATGCGAAAGAACTAAAAAACTTGATATAAGTCTACTCATAGAAGAGTTTGCAAATAAAAGGCCAAACGTTTGGAACGATTTCGAAATAACACATAAAACTTTATATTTTATGATGTTTTAATGGTTGTTTTGATATGTATAAATAAAATTCAAATCAATGTAGAACTGTTTTTTTTTATGAAATAACAATACTTTTATATGTACCCTTAGAAAGTTGACGTATTACCTTTATTAAAAGATAAGTTGCTAGGAACATACCCCAGGCACAGCGCGTGGGGTATGTGGGTTTGGGAGCTTGGGTTTTGGTTTAAAGTCTTGCTTTGCTCGCCTGTCTGCTGTGTAATAAATATTGCTCTAGTTGCCTCTAGGGTATGTGGTTTTAAGAGCTTCAATTTTGGTTTAAAATCTAGCTTCGCTCGCCCGTCTGCTATATAACGACTATCGATCTCGCAGCGCTTGGAGTATGTGGATTTGGGAGCTCGGGTTTTGGAACTTTCAAAAACTCGCTCCGCTTGTTTGTCTTCTGTGTAACGAATGTCGTTCTCGCCACGCGTGGGGTTTGTGGGATTGGAAGCTGACATCTAAACGTCGATATTATGATTAATGAATGTCAAAAACAACCTGTATTACAGTTTATTTAACATTTGAACTAGATTATATTGGTAAATTAAAAAGGAGGCCCCATTGAGATTTCGCGGGGGCCCCGAGCTTTCAGTTACGCCACTCTATAAATGGAACATTATCGCGATAATTAAGCAATATTATTATTGTCAGAAGAACACTATAAACAACTTTTTGCTCATCTTTTTCTTGTATAAAACTATTTCCAAGAAAATACTCTGTACATACTTACTCATTTGGTATAAAATAATTATGATCATGATCAGCTTGCTTCAGCTGTGGAATTTGAAGAAGATTCTTCTCAAATTTTCATACATCATATCTATAAGATTAAACTAGTTTACCTTAGATTCTCAATTTGAATCTAGGATAAAATTTTAAATAAATATTATAAAATGCGTTAAAACTCACCAATAATTAAAACAAATTACAATTTGCCAGATGTGGTATTTGCACGTTCTACGATGAAGCACCTCATTTTTTTGAAATACAAAAAAAAACTTTATAATTCACGTTCCTGTTTGACATTTTCAGTAAAACGTTATACTAAATGCATAAAACAGGCAAAAGTAAAAAGAAATTCCTATCAAAATGAAAAGTACTCAATTAACGTCAGAAATGTACTTCAACCAATATAATAAAAATTTTGCGAATTCATTGTTGCCAAACCAATATTGACACGTAATGGTGCCGAGTTGTTTAGTGTTATATGTCATGTTAGTGGGCTCAACCTAGCACCTAAACTGTTTGATGGAATTTTTTCTAACTTCGCATGTGCTATGTGTACTTTTGTTTTTCACCTAATACTGAAAATAGTTTACAAAAAATGTTTTTTCTATAAACGGCTCTAATGATTTTGATGTAATTTTCTATGCGGATAACTAATTTATTCTAATTATAAAACATTCCATTGGATGTGAAACTTTGGCTTCAAATTTAGCACCTTGTTGTAGATTTTACTTCTTGATCAAACAATTTGGTCGAAGAATTTCTTGCACATTTATAATCTAGTGGAATTAGGTGTACTTTTCAATAATTGGCATTGAATGGTAAAATCTTTATTGCTCTTATAATTAAAATATTAAACATTATTCTAATACATTATATTTTTACAACTGAATAGTTACTATAAAATATGTAGCCACTACACTGAAATGTTTGAATATGGTTTTTCGATCAACTTTAAAAAATCTCGCTGCAGTGAACTCAGGTTTTACTATATTGAGGTCATCCATAAAGTCGAGTAATTCGTAGTAGTATTCTGAATGAAAAATTATCTTTTTTTCAATGTTTTGACAAGTTTTCAGTAACATTCTTGATTCCTTAACTGCTAGGTCACAACAAAAAGTTGCTATGTAAGGCGTTACCTAAAATTTAAAAATAATTCGGGAAAAAATCACATAAAATTCAGGTGAAAATTATCATTAAAATAAAATTTTTGATTATAGCAATGTATATTTATTACTACCACTCTGGTAGATTAGCAAAATAAGATCCTAAAAAATATATCTCGTGGAGTAAGGAGGATTTTGCTAAAAAAAAAGTGAATATTAGCGACTGAATATTTAAATTATTTAAATATAATTTTGCCCCCCTAGGAAAAAACAAACTAAAATAATAAAATAACATGGAAATACACAGACGCTACGTCTTACTTCCCACGTTTCTCCCCTGAAAATAAACTGTTAAATTAATAATAAGATTTTTCCAGATTGAAGTTTTAATATTAAATGGACGAATTTTTTGTCCTTTGTAACTAGTATCTACTGCTTCTTTCCTCACGATCTAACAAAAATTTGTTTGTGAACAATCCTGTGGGATTGCACTTTCCTTGATACCACCCTTTCACATTCAGTTTTTTTTTTATTGAAAGCGCTCTCCGTTCTCGTTGCTAACATCCCTCACATTTTTATACAAATGTCTAACTATAAGTACAGGACAGGCGCGGATCCAAGGGGGGGGGGGGTTAGGGGCGATCGCCCCCCCCCCCCAAAGAGCTTTGAGTTCAGGAAAATAGACCCGATTTTGCCTCTTATGCTATAGTTTGTTCAAGAACTAGAGAGAGTAATAAATCATTTTTTACGCTTTTTTTTCTTCGCAAAATACCTGTGTTCGTTAGTCCGGTGTCTTTGGCAAAATCTGTTAGACATATATATTTTTCATAGGAATGGGTTAGAAATTTTATAATCAAAAATACCGGTCTATAATAATGGATCATTTGGGTTGGATAACAATAGATATTTGGATGTGTGAAGTGTTAAAACGGATTTTAATCCTTGTCATAGGCGCCGGAAAGAGGTTTATTTTATCACTAAGTATTTATGGCATAGAATTTTATTTCGGTAATAAACTTAAAATAAAATTTTTTTATAATATTACTTTATTTCTTGTGATTTTTTTAATAATTCACATACATTAAAAAATATAGATAATTTTGACATATTTAACACAAATCACATTCAGAATAAAACGTATCCTTTTTTTCTCAAAAAATTCTAAGTTATAATTTAAATACTTACAAAACACCCATTGTCAAAAATGCAAGAAGATAAACATATATAAAAAAATAAATTCGTCCATATATTATTAAATTTTTTTTGGGCTAGCGGTCATTTTATTATTAATTAAAAATTTTTTTAGGACATTTGACGTTTCAGTTTATTTATTTCTTAAACCATCTGCAGAATTACAATTAAACACTAAAAAAGCATTAAATGTAATTAATTTTTATATGTTAAAAATATTTAAATAATAAATTGTGTTTACGCTGGTAAACATTACGTATCTAATTCGTAATCCAAGTCAGTGAAGCTATCTTCACCCAAATTATTATAATTGATTCCTCTCTCTCACGGATCATGAGATCGAGTTTCCACATTTTCTTTTATTCTTTTATGATATGGATTTTTCCAAATTTTCTGCAGTAACTTTATTCCAAAAAATCTTTCAAAAGTTCTGTTAAATTACTAATTTAGTAAGTTGTGTTATTTCTAGCAACTTTACCTTTTACTTGAAAGAGATATTTCTTTCGCCAAGGGACATTTTCCGGACGATCTATAAGAATAGATTTCCTATTTGGTTTTTCCCAGCAAAAATTAAGTTCTCTGAGCAATTTCCAGACCTCAGTTCTTATAATTTCAGGTAAATTCCGATTTTCATTGATTTTAGTTAGAATTTTGTCGACGGTTGAGATCTGCTTCTCATAATAAGATGTATGTACAACTCCTTTTATTGCAGTTTACATCTCTTCTTTCAACGAGGTTTTTCATCTGCCTGTGATCGAATGTGACTTGGGAGTATTAACAATTTCAGTCGTCTTTTTCTCCTTCAGTATTCGATACACAGTAGATTTTCCAACTCCTGTCATGTTGGAACACATCTCAACAGAACCCCCCCCCCAAAAGAGAGAGGCTGGATCCGCCCCTGGTACAGGATCTTCTCTAAGACATTTTAGAAAGCTATCATCTAGAAATTCTACGTTTTCTTAGCTTTTTGACTCGGTATAACTTCAAATATGTAGTCTTTCCTTTTTAAGTCCAGACCTTTTTTTTTATAAAATAATTCTTTCTGGTAAAAAAACATAAAAAGAAAAAGTTGCATTCGCAAAATATTTGCAATAACTTTAAAGTCAGCTCATTTTTTCCATAAAATATATTCATATTTTCAAACAAATTTGCAGATGACTATATATTTGTTTCATAGAAATAGCGTGATCTACAGGAATAGAGGGGTATTTATTACAGTCATGAAGTAGGAAAAAGTGTCCTAAAATGTTACAGTCACTAAAACGATGTACCTTCAGTAAACTACAGCAATCTGTAAAATTTTTACCTATAGATATTTTTAGGTAATTAATTTATTAGCTTAGTAAACGGAAGTCATCTTAACCGGTGACAAAATTTTACTTTATTTGCGATTTAAGTGTGGATGATAGCAAAGCTGTAAATATTAGTATTTAGTTAGTTACAGAAAAATGTCTAGTTTTCTATTATAAACATTTTGAATTCTATTCCTGAAAATGTGCGTATGCTATCGAGAAATAGATTGAAGTGCTTCCTAAAAATATTTTTGTGTAAGAAAGACTTCTATAAATTGGATGAGTTTTACGAGTGTGATAAGAACAGCATTGCTTCGTAATAGTATTTTGTTGTTGGCTGTATCTTTCAATTCTAATTGCGTATGTTTTTTTTATTATTTTTGCTACATTTATTTGATACAATTAATCAAGAAGAATATTTAAGAATGTGTAAATATTGTTGAGGTTTTTTTCGTTTCATTTTTTTTTCTCTTTTTGTCTAGAACTGGAAACTTTAATTTTTATTGTAATAATTATTATGGTGGTGATTTTCTTTCTGTCACTGTTCCGTGCTGTTAAGAGTTTTTTTCTGTAAGTGTTATTTACTTATTGAAATAAGGCTTATATATCTAATAAGTCTGACATTTTCTTTGTAAAATCTCTTAAGTTAAATAACCATAAGTAACTTTCTAGTTAAGGGGTCTTTTAGGTTACAAATTTTCAAAAAAAAAAATTTTTAGTAATTTTTTTTAATAGAAAGAAAAGAGATATCATTTTATAATTTTACACATATATTTATTCGTACTTTAAGTATACAAAAATATTTTTTTGGATTTTTTTTATGGATTTTTTACCCATAATAATTAAAAAAAAAAAAACATCAAAAAATGACGGCGGATGTGATTCCAGGTACCAGAATAATCCTTGTTCAAGTGCCCATGGTCGGTACCAGAATGATTTTTTTTCATCAAAATATAACAAAATGGCGGCCATTTGAAAAAAAAATCCATTTTTGAGGGTGAAAAATCGGAAAAGTTGTTACCGATCAAAGTGATTCCGGTACCGACCATGGGCACTTGAACAAGGACTAATTTGGTATTTTCTTTTTTTTTTCAGACGATTCAGTCACCTGGAATCACGTCCGCCGTCATTTTTTGACGTTTTTTTTTAAAAAATTGTTATGGGTAAAAAAACTTATAAAAAATCCAAAGTTTTTTTTTTGTATACTAAAAGTACAAGTAAATATATGTGCAAAATTATAAAATAATATCTTTTTTCTTTCTATTAAAAAAAAACATTAATAAAAAATTTTTATTTTTGAAAAATTGTAACCTAAAAACCCCTTAAGCAGCAGGAGAACGTGACATTAACTAGTTATATTAAAAGGTTAGCATTTTACCGGTCGCGGCTTCGCCCGCAAAATATTTGTTTTATCGTATAAATAAATTGATTATAGATTGGAGAAAAAGTTTCGTTCATATATTCAGGACTTAATTATGTTTAGAATAATAAAAACAATAACCCGTCGCGGCTTCGCCCGCAAAATATTTGTTTTATCGTATAAATAAATGGATTATAGATTGTAAAAAAAGTTTCTCTCATATAGCCAGGACTTAATGATGTTTAGAATAATGAAAATGAATTAGTTGAGTGCTAAGTAATACCATCCCAAAAATCATGCAATTTTACACATTTTTTTATAATTTTCATCCGTTCTAATAAATATATCGCAAAATCCTTTCTTACTGTTAATCTATACCATATCACGAATGTGTGTGCGAAATTTCAATATTTCAATATCTTTAACTGTTTAGGCTGTACGTTGATCGATCAGTCAAGATTTCTTCTTTTATATATTAGAGATGTAACAATGGTGTATGTTGAACTAATTAAACGATATTTATCTCCAATACTGTATATAATACTATTTCTCAGAACTTAATGAGACTTAACGGTGAGTGAGTGTCACACATTGCCAAACTTTTGCGTTTAATTAATGTAGGAAATGGAAAAGATTGAGACATAAAATGTGGAGGTTGAGTATTTGATTTGTTTGCTTTTTAAAGGAAGTTTGAAAATTGTATTGATCTCTCAGTGCAAAGGTATAGGGTGCTAAAAAGTACAAAACTTACCAAATAAGTGACAAGATAAAAAACCATCGTGGTAACAGTGTTTTTATTAGAGATAGTGCTCTTTGTTACTATCATTACTGCCAGTGCTTTCACAGTTTGCGTTCCGTAATAAAAATATATGAAAAATATTACTGTCCCAAAAATATTATTGATTAAATTTATCACGGTCGTGATTTCATGAAACATAATTCTGCATCTTCTTAGATTCTTAAGTTGTTTGGAAATCCGTAATTTTTCATTTAATTGAATACATTTTTCTTTCAAAGCAAGTGTTAGATTTATTACCAGAGACAATGTTAAAAAGTTGTGATAAAAATAAATTAATTTTGGTGGCGATGACGATAAAAATCTGATATCATTATTCCAAATAAAAATGCACCATATATAAAGGAAACAACAGGAAAATTTAGCTAGATAAAATTGCACTTTAGCTTTTCTGTACCATATTTTTTCAAAGACTTTTCCTGGTCCTAGATTTTCTATTAATTCTAGGGATGCAATCTTCTGAAAGATTTTTTGCCAATTGGTTGGTTTTAAGTATGAATCCTTAGATATAGAACATATGCATGCATATCCAAAAATATCAGTAAAAATCTCAAACAGTATAAATTCTCCTAATTTAATACTAAGCAACGACACAATTCTGAAATAGAGACAGATGGCTTGCAATAAAATTAATAATATACATACAATAATTATAAATGGCAAAGAATATTTTGAAGCTATTATCCTTCCATGGTTAAAATCATATTTTGGGACTATTCCAAAAATATTTAAGAATTTGATTATTGGTTCTATAAATATTATATTTCCTCTAGTGTAACTCATAGTGGACAAATACTAACTGATATTTTAAGGAAAGCAGCAATTTTTTTCGAACCAACATATTGATTAATAACCACAATGTGTGAGCTGGCGAATAGCACAGATCGATTAGCAAATGCATTTCTTTAACTACAGGGTCCTCTATTAGAGCTTATATAAGAATTTTATTTAAGATTATTGCTACACCATAAATCAAAATACATTTCAGGAAAATATTTTTAGTATATTTAAAATATGTGTTTCATATCAATATCAACGGAATTCCCCATAAGTAATAATATTTTATATAAAGCATTATAAGGCTGTATTCAATTATTTTGTGATATTGACGTCTAAAAATTTTTCAGTTTTCGCACTCATAGGCTGTAGTTTTGAAGACAAATTTAGAGCAGTATAAAAACATTTAGAAAGCTTCAGAATTCCGGTTCGCTTAAATAAGTTCAGGTTAGTTCAAGTAAATACCCAAATGTATTTGCTCTGCTAAAAATGTTAAATCTGTTTTGAAAAATTTAGCATTGTGTCACGCAATAGAATCCACTTTTACAGGCAGATTTTTTTAAAGTTTTTTGTCACAGTCGAACTGTGATATTTCCTACAATGTTTCATTGAACCCTAAACAATACTAATGTATTTTGTGCTGTAATTTTGGCCACCTTAAATCCTTTAGCTGTGATTTTTGATTCACAAAACTACAGAAGTTTGCATTTTAACTTTATTGTAACAACGTATCAAAAATAATTAAAAAGTATTGTAATTTAAAATGTCAGACTTCATAATAAGGATGTTATACATTTGGCTCCACATAAGATCTCACTAATTTTATGACCAAATAAGCTCGGGTTCTACAGATTCCTAATTCCAGGCATGACCATTTGTCTGCTGTTTCATTAGATTTAGAATAAATCACCCCCACCCTTATAATCACTTGGACGCAATGAGGGTAATGTTATTGAGGTCCTCCTGAAACCTATCCTGTCTAACTGAAATCCACAGTATGTACCAAATAATCGAGTAAATATCCTTTCTTAACAATCGCATTTTTATGTAGACTTGGAGATATATTGGTATAAAAATTGGGATGGTTGTTAGATCACCAGTGTTGTTTTTCTAATTGAGGTTGATTTGAATAGGTCTGAATTGCTTCTTTCAGTAAACTTTGAAAATGCCAAAAGTTGAATTAGAGAAAGAATTCAATTTTGTGAAAAACTTTAACACAAGGTTGATGTTTTAAGTGAGTGAGGGAGAGATACCATTATGCAACTTAACAGAAATTTTGGTATACAGACAGTTCCAAAACAACGGATGGAACTGGAATAGGAAGGCACGGACTCAAAACAAGTCTCGGAACAAGATACTTCGAAAGGAACAAGATACTTAGAATCCTTAAGTAGTATTCAAATTAAAATTTACGCTATTAGAAAATGTGCCCAGTTCAATAAAGTGAAGAACCATCGCAGACAAGAGATCATCTTCTTGTCGGATAGTTAAGCAGCTATCAATGAACTGAGTTTTCGTGTAAGATAATCTGGGAATGCTTAGCAGGAATAACATAGTTAGCCTCCTGTGGGTGCCAGGATGTACTGGAGTAGAATGAAATTGAATAGTAGACAAATCCTCAAAAGGGGGCTGAAACAGCATTTCTGGATTCTAAATCTTTTGGCGGAATTAGCAACAGCGCAATACCTGAAAAACTAAAAAGAGAGGAAGAGATGAGGCCAGTTATTGGACAAATCTACAAGGAATGAGATGAGCGAAAATACTTCTGAGAAACTATAACCAAAAGAAATTCATAGAATATATTAGCATCAGCATTTTTGCCAACTTAGAATTCTAATTACAATCGTAGGAGCATACTGCCGCCTGATGGGGCACCTTAAAAATTTAGACTAGCAGAGAGAATAATGCAGATTTTGCGAAGAAGACGAAACCTCTATCCACGTTCTTGCATAATGCTTTGCTTTGCAAAATCCAAGGATGCGATACCTGGGAGTGTATCAAATAGAATAGATAAATTTACCAAATCTGAAACTGCTACATTCAGAGCTAAAATATTGGAAGATCTGCTTTAGTCTCCGAGGCGTCCCCAAAGCGTTAGGCAGTAACTCGGAGGATATATCATTGTGGTGGCAACATACATCTCACAGTTTCCACATGCAGATATATACATTGCTTCTTTCGCTTCTTGCTCAGAGGTCCTGAACGTCCTGTGACCCTATGAATTTAACATAATTAACAACAATCCTCTTAAGAGTATCTTTATTATTGAAGTTTCTAATATACTATCTAGTTCTGTTCGTCGGTCCAATAGGCACGTTTTTATGAATATAAACATTGTTTTGACTAATTAATTTTGATTTAGCTCAGGTGATTAGTATTGATGACGCATAGCTATTCTTTCGCTGGACCAGAATAAAGGTTTGTTTACTTATTACTGGGCCATGATGATATTCACGTATCTTCTATAATTCCATGTCCGTATTTTTAGTGACATTTGATTACCCAATGATAATAATACTATTTTTATTATGATTTACAAGCTAAACGGCTTCGCACTCCCTCCAGGGATTATTCACTCATACCAGGCATACAAAGACACCAAAAGTATGAAGCTCTGTAGGAACCCTTTCCATGTTATCGGGCCCTAGGTGACGTTGTCTGCTGTATTTCCTACGAACTTTCGGACGGTGCGTGCGGTTGTTAGGAGAATTGCTTTCTGCATCAGCTTATACAGATGCTCACTAAGGCCCAGCCCCTTGATGTTCTGCAGGAGGTTCTTTAGTATCACTCCAGTTGTTGACAGTATTATGGGGATCGTTTGGACGCTATTCATTGCCCATTGTCTTCGGATTCGAACCTCCAGATCTCTGTATTTGGCGATCTTCTTGTTGTATTTTGGCCTTGGGTTGTTGTTGTTAGGTACAGCAATGTCGATTAGTGTAGTTCCCCTAGAAATGTTATCTGTTAGTATAATGTCTGGTCTCTTATGAGCTACTATTTGATCCGTCAGAACCGTTCGGTCCCAATATAACTTGAACTGGTTGGTCTCAAGAATAGGCTCCGGATTGTACTTGTAATAAGGCACTTTTCCTACCTGTAATAGGTTTAAGTTTTCTGCTAACTCTTGGTGGAGTATCTTAGCGGCTGAGTCGTGTCTTTCCTTATACTCTGTTGCGGCAAACGCTTGGCATCCTCCAGTTATGTGCTGGATGGTCTCTGATGTTCGACAGCCATATCTGCATTGGTCATTATCTATTGAGGGATCTCTAATGATGAACTTCCGATAGTTCTTCGTCGGAATAACCTGGTCCTGGATAGCTAACAAGAAGCGCTCCGTTTCCGGAAACATCTGTCCTGAAATCAACCAATAGTTCAACGCTGAGTTGTCGACATTGTCCTGATTGACCTCATTTGGATGCCGTCGATGAAGGGGCTTCCGTAGGCAGGTTTGTAACTTCTCTTGGTCTGCTTGGTGGTGAGAAGTAATACCTTGTTCCCTCAACTGTAGCGGTGTTGAATCGTCTGCCTCGTATATTGCTCGATGTAGTGTGGAAGAGTCCGCTAGCCTGTGGACATATGAACGTAAGAAGGGTTATTATTTGTTGGTCGAGCTGCTTACCAATATCCACCAATCCTCTTCCTCGTTGATATCTTGGAAGCATTGTACGTTCAATAGCACTCCGTGATGTTTTTGTGCTTTTGTTAGGAGTGTCCTTATTTTTCTTTGCAGGTTTTGGATGTTCGTCCTGCTCCATTTAACAATTCCAAAAGAGTAGCTCAGCGCAGAGCAAGCATACGTGTTAAGTGCCTTAAACAAATTTCTACTATTTAAATTAGTTCGTAATATCCGCCTTACCCTCCTGACAAATTCGGCTGTCAATTCGGCCTTCATAGTGCCATGGTCAATTCTTTTAGCCTGTTTCATACCTAGATATTTGTATGTTTGGTCTGCTTCCATTGCAGCTATAATTTCACCGTTCTGCATTTCAAAAGCCCCTGGTTGTATCTTCCCTTTAACGATGTTCAAAATACGGAACTTGTCAAGTCCAAATTGCATTCCGATATCCCCAGAGAACTCCTCTACAATTTTAAGCATTTGTTCCAGCTGGTTTCTGGTAGCAGCCATCAGTTTAAGATCATCCATGTATAGAAGATGATTCACTCTGACTAACTCTTCGTTGTTATTTCTAACACTAAAGCAGTATCTGGTTGAGTTCAAACGGCGTGATAGTGGGTTCATTGCAAGGCACAACCACAGTGGGCTAAGTGAATCATCCTGAAATATTCCGCTTCGTATCGGAATGGTGTTAGTTTCGATGGTGTCGCTGGATGGCACTTGCAATTGTATCCTAGTTCTCCAGGTCAACATGATGTTTTCTAAGAAGGAAACAAAATTATTATCGACTCTATACATTCTCAATATAGTTTTGAGCCACTTATGTGGCACCGAGTCGAAGGCCTTCTTATAATCCACGTAGGCAGCAAAGAGGTTTCTTCGGTTGGCACAGGCTTGGTTACATATGACAGAGTCAACAATCCATTATTCCTTGCATCCCATTGCTCCCCTCGTGCACCCTTTCTGTTGAGTTGCAATGATGTTATTTTGCTCACAATGTGCATAGATGCGTTTGGTCAAGCAGGAGGTGATCACCTTATACAGTGTGGGTAGGCAGGTGATCGGCCTATACTTAGCTGGGTCATGTGTGTTATGTTGGTCCTTTGGTAGGAGGTACGTAATACCTTCGGTCAAGAACAATGGCATTTTTGCTGGGTTAAGGAAAACATCATTAATAAGATTAGATCCCGATAAGATCCCGTCGAGACCTGGAGCTTTCCAGTTATGGATTATTCTTGAAATTTCCTCGGTGCTGGCTCAAACTGCATCTGGCTGTAATCTTGGTACATTTGGTGTTCTTCATTGATCCAGCCAGCTGCGATGTTACAATCGGCTGGTGTGGAAAGTTGGTTTCCCCAGAACTCTTCTACCTGCTCTCTATTGGGATATATATTATCTGCTATATTAGGTGGAGAGTTTAGCTTACGGTAGAAAGTCTTTTCTGATCGTTGGAAGAGCACATTGTCTCGTTTTCGGTTATTGCTGTTCTTGTACCTCTTTAGCCATCCTGCGATAACAGAGAGCTTCTGTTTCAGCGAATCAAGGCATTGCTGAGCAGTAACATTCGCTGGATCTTGTTGCGAATGATATCGGACACGATTCATAATTTCTTCAACTCGCTTTTGCAGTCGACTAGTTGTTGTGCCCCTGATGTACTCTGTCAGCTGTCCTATATCTATTCGAAGATTTTCTATTTTTATTATTAGTAAGTTACTTTATTATTACTGAGAATAAAGATGCTATCGTAAAATTAACATATCATCTGAATTAGGGACCATTGTGTAGTGGGTGAACCACGTGATAATATTGTTAATTATATTTGAGAAATTGTTAAGGAATGGTGCGAGTTCTTTTAATTCTTGACACACGCATCAATATGCTATCCTCCTCTAATCTCATTATTTAAACTAGTATAAAGTGCTAATCGGTACATCAACTGGTGAATAAAGAAACTGGGCAATAAAGTGCAAGTATGAATTTCTGGTTGCCTAAATTATTATGTTATTTTCAATATTTAAATAATATCTAACAATATTTATCGATAAAAATAATTTTTTAAGTCCCCTTTTTGTTGTTATTAATTATAAACCTTGCAATTGTAGTAATTTTTACCGCTGCATAATACCTAAAGTTGTCACCACAAGCAAAAGAACTGAAAGTAAAATGAAATAAAAATAGTCGTGTGTGTCAAACATTAAAAAAGCCGCTCTCACGTCGACCACAGAAAACAACCAAACAAACTTGTTGTTTAAATCTACTGGTATGATTGAAGGCTGAAACTGAAACAGTTGAAGGAGAGTTTCATATCATATATAGGGAATTTGTGATTAGTAAAAGAAAATTCACGAAATATTGTAGGATGTCACAATGCTTGTTTTAATCTGCTGTTTGATCAAGTTTATTTGAAATTATTTTTGATGACATCAGTTATATAAAATATAGTGTTTACTTCGAAATACACCATCTGGCCGTTCGAGTACTTGAAGAAATATGGGTTTGCCAGAACCGATATCCTGATCAAATAAAGATATGGTCTCGAGAGATAGCTCATAGCAATATCTAAAAAGTAATTTCTTGATTTTTCGATATTCGTATTTTAAAAGGGAAAACAGGTAATAGATGCTGATATTACTAGTGCTCATTAAAAACTCACTTTTTCTGTGAAAAATGATGATACGAACATGATTTTTACGTTCATATCCCACGCAGCACTAGACGTCTTATAGACGTCGTTTTTATATCCAGATTATGTCTGAACGTCTTAAGACATAAATAAGGCGTCTTATAGACGTTGTTTTAAAGACGTCCATAAGACGTCTATATACAACGTCTTTAAGATATCTTTTAAAAGTCTACATACTACATTTTATATGAAAATAAATACAGTTGTGTATAATTTAGTTGATAAAAACTAAAAAGCATTTCCTTCCCTATGGATTTTGTCGCAGTTGGGTAATAAGTTTGCAACGCCGCACAGAGCTCAGCTGAATACAAGTTGAGGTTAAAATTTTTGATTGAACGACAAATTTTTAGTAGCCTCACTACGACCTTGGTTAATAGAACTTTTGCGTGATCTTTTTACCAATACTCTGGTGCTTTTTGTCACAGACTGTTTGATGTACCGATAACATTAACAATATGATGCCAGCGAAACTGTAACTTTAAAAAACCAGCCTTTTGTTTCTGTCACTGTCATTTTTCAGTTTTGTATTTGTGGTTCGTCATGTCGTTATTCATTTTTAATGTTGTTGGGGTGCCGACTGTGAAAATTTAGCTTTTGAAAGAATTTTATTAAAATAGTTGATTTATCTATGTGCCTCTAAAAATCTTTTTTAATCGTGTTTATGTAATACTTAAGGTAAGATCGAGAATCATATGTACTTAGGAAAAACAGTAACGTTATTTATAGGTTGTGTTACAGGAAATTCCTGAATGCTTTGCCGCTTATATTTTTGTAATAACTCTATGTTAGAAGTATGAAATGAAATCTTCAAAAATATTATCTGTGCGAAAAAGGCTTGTACAGCTCATCCAGACCCGGTCCTAAATATTACAAGAAATATTACTAATGAAGTGGAAGGCGAAATGTTTGTTTATGGAGTGCTCCACTAATGAAACCTGTAAGATTTATTTTGTTCCTGATGATTGGTTTATATTTAAAGAACATAGAAAATAGAGTTGTGTTAATTACAAGAAGTAATTTTGTTTAAGGTTTTAGAAATTTCAAAACTGGGAGTATGGAGCATTTATGACTTTGTAAAGTGAGCTTGTAAAATTACCATGTACAGTTGATTAGTACGAAAAGGAAAAAGAAAGTTCTACGATTCCAACTTGATGAGACTTATTATGAGTAAGTTCTGTCTTTTATTATATATATTAACCTTGAAATAGCATGTCACGATTCTATAGTAGAGGACAATTATAAAAATTTGCAAAAATATCAAAAAATTTACTCCCACAAATGATAAACTTTATCCTATAAAATTAAAATCAGTTTGTTATTAGGATCTACAGAGACAACAGGACTGGCAAAAAGTCGGAAGAATGAGGAAATTTCAATCCAAACATGGCTGAAAAGGGCATCAGACCAGATTTGTTATTCGACTAAATAAAAATTCTTGTTTTTAAAACTATTTAAAGGTTTGTGTACTTTTTATTTCAATAAACTTTTATTTTGTTGATAGTCTATCTTTTAGAGTTATTTTATCGAAGGGATAAACCAAGGCTTAAATTTGATAGGTTCACTTATAGTTCGAACAGTAGTAATTCTGAAAATATTTGCTCTTCTACCTCTCTTCTTAAATTTCAAATTAGAAAAAGTTTACAGTATGCTTAAGTTATGTGTTTTTTTGTATAAAGAGATTATGTTGAACATATTTTTTAAAGCAAATTATTCATGCGGAACTTGTAGTTATTTAAATGGTAGTCTATATTTTGCTCTTGATTTTTTCTTAATTAAAGTTATTTCTTGGATTTTTGAATAATTACGGTTTGACTTTGTAAACAAGACAAACAAAAAAATTAAAGGGACCCTTTTTAATGTACATAATTTTATTGGTGGAATGTGTTGTTTTAATGTTGGGAAGGGACGTCCATAAGACGTTGTAAGCAAATGTCTTAAAGACGTTACCTTTTGTAACATAAGACGTCTATACAACGTCTTATGGACGTCTTTCGTCTTTTATGGACATCCATAAGACGTCCTGAATGTTGAGATCAAACGTTTTATGGACGTCTTTAAGACGTATTTGTGCTGTTTGGGATATTTTGCATACGACTATCTAAAAACTAGTTTCTGCATTTTTCGAAATTTCTTTTTATAAGACTGAAAGGAGTTAAAACGTGTTTTTACAATTTTGCCAGATAACGCTAACACTATTGTATAGATTTTGTTCAAACTTCATTACTACATAGCGATATTTACAAAAATAGTATAAAATTTATTTCACATTGATATTATAAACAGAAACAGAATAATAGCGAATAAATTAAATTAATTATTACGGCGTAATGTATTAGCCTCCCAAAACCGTTCCTTACTAACTTCTCTCCTTTTCGCTTCCCTTAGTTACCTGGGTACGAGAACGTCACCTATTTTGGGTATACAGCGTAAATTGCGTAAAAGTACTTACATGCACCTCCGGGGGGCCTGAGGACTAATTATTTTTATTGACCAGTTGTAGTTCATTATTTGTGCGATTATTCAATAATATGAAAAAATCTAATAATACATAACGAAGTGAGTATTTGATAAGTGAATTAATTAACGACTATAATAAATTTCGAACTACGCAACTCGGATTATTTTTGCGTAATTGCTTATTCGTTTACACGCTAAACGGATCAATTGAAAATTTTCTGAAAGTCCTAAAGGCCTCAGCACAATTATTCAATATGAAGTTAATTATTACATACTTAATCAATAATGATAAAAAACAAAAATAATTCATTATAATGCGTATATTTAAAAAGCGTATTAATAGACAAACATAATGATAAAAATCAACTAATGAACATGTTTTTAATCAATACGCAAATTAAGTTAGAACGATCCAATTTTCATGATTCAGGATGCGTTATTTTCGTCAAATTGAAATATTCACAATATAATGGATTATTTTGATTTTATTGCATTAGTGATAAATTGCATGAGGTAATTCACTATATAGCAGATCTATTTGTGCTGTGGCTATTAAAGTAAGAATATTTTACTGGAAGTATGCGCGAAAATGCACCTAAGAATGGGGTTCAATAAAATTTCATTAGCCTTTTTTCTTAAAAACCCGGAGGGTCTTGAGTACGGACGAAGCCGCGACGGGTAACTGCTAGTTTTCACATATACATTCCTGTGGAATTACGTTTACACTTTTCAATAAAATGCGTTGAATAGTGGAATATTATAATTTAATTATTACTCTTATAAAGTTATTAAACATTATTCTAATACATTATGGTTTTTCCAATTGAATAGCTACTATAAAATATGTAGCTAGAACACTAAAATGTTTAAATATAGTTTTTCGATCAACTTTAAAAAATCCAGCGGCAGTAAATTCAGGTTTCACCATATTGAGGTCATCCATAAATTCAAGTAATTCGTAGTAGTATTCTGAATCAAAAATGAGTGTTTTTTCAATATTTTGACAAGATTTCAATAACGTTCTTGATTCCTTAATGACTAGGTCACAACAGAACGTTGCTATGTAAGGCGTCACCTAAAATTTAAAAATATTATACGAGTAAACGTTAAAAAATTCAGCATGTGAAAATTTTCAGTAAACTTATATTTTTGACCATCGGTAAAATTTAGGCGTAAAAATACATGCCTCATTGTACTTTTTTTATACGAGGTGTGGCAATTAAGTTCGGGGAATTTGTCAATAAAAAACAAGCAAATTAATTTTCGGGCAAAATTGTATTTTCAATCGTCACAATTGTCTCCCTCTAACTTTACGCAACGATTCCAACGTTGCTGCCGCGATTGGAATCACCCTTGATGATCCTCCGAAGTTAACCCTTCAGTACCAGAGCTTCTTTGACCTCCTGTACGCAGGCATGATGAGTTCCCTTGAGGTCCGACTTCATCTTGGGGAATAAAAAAAAGTCGCAGGGGCAATATCGGTGCATAGGGTGGGTGCGGCAACGTTGGAATGCCTTTTTTCGCCAAAAACTCTTGCACAATGAGCGAGAAACGGGCCGGCGTGTTGTCGTGGTGCAAGATCCAGCCGTTTTCGGCGAGTTCGGGTCGCACACGGAAAACGCATGCCCGCAGCTACTCCAGGACGCCAACATAGAACTGTCCAATTACTGTCTGGCCGACAGGAACATATTCACGATGAATGATGCCGCCGATATCGAAAAAAAAATGATCAACATTACCTTCAGTCGCGACTTGGACATCCTTGCTTTCGTTGGCCGCTCCCCCTTTTCCATTGACTGCTGACTTTGTTTACGGGTTTCGGGGTCATATTCAAATATCCAGGTGTCATCTCTAGTGACTACTCGACTCTTTTTGCTAGGTTTCACTGAAAATTGAATCAGAACACGTTGCTTGTAATGTGAGTCACTCATTTTCAGGACGCCACTAAAAAACTTATTTTCGAAAAATGCGCATAAAACACAAACTAAACGTGCTATCGACTGCAGCCTTGGACTGAAACTAAAAGGAAGGTCCCCCCTCTCTAGACAGATGTTGACGAACGACGCAGTGTTGCCAGTTCTCGACTTATTACTAAATTTTTTTTCTTCCTATGCCTTATCCATTCTGGCCCATATTACTTTATTGACAGCGGCTCTAAATAATTCAGTAAATGTCTTTCCGGTCCATTGTCGCAAATTATGTAACCATAAAATTCGTCGTCTTCCAGGGCCTCGCTTACCATCCATCTTGCCTTGCATAACCAATTGTAGTAGTTCGTATTTTTGATTACGCATTATATGTCCAAAGTATGCTAACTTCCTTTCTTTAATGGTTCTCATGATTTTTCTCTCCTTTCGCATGCGCTGCAGAACAATTTCGTTGATTACGTGATGTGTCCGAGATATTCTCATCATACGTCGGTAACACCACATTTCAACAACCCCAAGTCGTTTACATGCAGCCTCCGTCAATGTCCAAGATTCTTCACCTTACAGCAGTATAGAGAATATGTAACATTTTAGTAAACGAGTTCTTAGATTAAGTTTAATATTACATAATATTGTTTTCATGCGATTGAAATAGGCTCTGGCTTTCTCGATACGTATTTTTATTTCTTTCATTTGCTCTCACTTATCATGTAGTTGTGCGCCCAGATATTTGATGGATGATACTGTTTCAATAAGAGAACCTCTAGCGCGAAGTTGTACATTTTGTGGTACCTTTTTGCTTATCATTACCTTTGTTTTGCTTATATTCGCATGTTGTATTTTTCACAGATCTCGTCTACCCTTTCTATCAGTCTTTGAAGTCCCTCAGCTGTGTCCGCAAAAAGGACAGTATCATCTGCATATCTCAGATTATTGATCAGAACTCCATTTAGAGAGATACCGGTTTTTACCTCTTCAAAAGCTTAGCGAAATAGTTTTTTTTGAATAGATGTTAAAGAGTAGTGGGGATAACACACAACCATGCCGAACACCCCGACGAATGTTGGTGATTCCTTTTCCTCCACCTGAACAAATGATTCTTGTTTCCAATAAAGGTTGGAAATAATTCGTAAACCTTTATCATCCAATTGATGTTCTTGTAGTGTTTCTATTAGTTTTTGATGATTTACTCGGTCGAAAGCTTTTTCAAAATCAATAAAGCAGGTAAAAACATCGCAATTTACATCAAGACTTCGCGGAATTAAAACATTTAAACTAAATAACGCCTCTCTTGTGTCTAAGCGGTTCCTGAAGCCAAATTGCGTATCGCTAATGTCCTGTTTAAGTTTCGGGTATATTCGTCCATGTATTATTTTAAGACATATTCTTAGAACATGACTCATAAGACTGACATTTTTGACTGTGAGTTTTTTCGGGATAGGAATAAAGGACGAAACTAGCCAGTCATCAGGAATATTTCCTGTGTCATAAACATGATTAAAAGGTCGGTTAAGATATCTAAATATTCTACTTGGATTAGTTTAAGCTTCGATCATACCATATAGATTTAAACAACAACAGATGAAGGCTGTTTTTGGTCGATGGGGGAGAGGCGCTTTTGATGTTTGACAGACATAAACACGTTTACTTATCTTTTATTTCAATTTAATTGCCTGTCGTGACACTTTTCAGTATTTTTAAGCGTTAGAAATTATTATAAATGCGAAGTTTGCAATTAATATTAACAAAAAGAGGATTTAAAAACTTATTTTTACTGGTAAATATGGTTAGATATTGTTTACATATCTAAAATAACAAAAATAACAATTTAAGCAACCATACACTCATATCTACAATTGACATACCAATTATCGTATGATACTTGTTTAAATAATGAAGTTAGAAAAGGATAGCATAAAATCGGTATGTGTGTACCAAGTCATGAAATATCTACTGTTTATCAATACTTTTTCAAATATAAATAAAAATATTCTTCCGTTATTCCGCATTCAAACAACCGGGCCCTAGTTCTGACGTTATGCTAATTCTACAGGGGTATGTTCGAAGAGTTTAAGCAAGTCACCACAAGCTCCATCTGGTCTGGTCTTTTCTTTTTTAAGATTTCTTATTGAATTTGTTACTTCTCCTTTTGTGATAGGAGGTCCTGTTATTATGTATTTTTCTGCAAGTTCACCTCTGTTTTCGTCATTGAATAATGATTGTATATATCCTTTCCATTTCTTAACCATATGCTCGGCTTCCACAATGACTAGTCCATTGTCGTCCGTGATATTATACCCGTTTTTCTTTCTACACCAGCAGTTTCTTTCAGTTTTTTCTGTAGATTAAACAAATCATGCTGACGGTTTAACAGTTCTATTTCGTCGCATTATTTATTCAACCAATCTTCCTTTGCTAGTTTTATTTTATTTCTAATCTCGTTGTGGACATTCTTGTATTTTGTTTGATCTTTATTCTTGTATTGTCTACGTTTTTCCATAAGCTCCAAGATTTCATCTGTCATTCATTTTTGTTTCTTTCTTTTCGTGTTTGTTCCAAATTTTTCTTTAGCAGTTTCTTTAATTATGCTCTTGACAGCATTCCATTTCATTTCTATATCAGTCATGTCTTCGCTTAAGTTTTTTGGGTTTTAGCTTCAGATTTCCAAGCAGTAAGTTGTGGTCGGATGGAACATCTGCCCCGGGGTATGTTTTCACTGATGTCAAAGCATTTCGAAATCTTTTATTTATTAAAATAAAGTCGATTTGATTTCTGACGATGTTTCCTTTTCAGTTGGAGACTTCCAAGTGTATTAACTAACTAAATTCCCGAAACTTAATTGCCACACCTCGTAGTCCACAGGACCTAAAACCCATTAGGAAAGTTCTCGGACTCTTTGCATCTTCTAATGCGCAACCAGAAAACTCCCTAATTTGGGGAAGTATTAAATTGGTATATTAACATTTTCTTTTGTAGTTAAATTATAAGATAATTTGATGAAAAAAAAAACGAACGAAATGATGCGCCGATCGTCGATTCCACCGCGTGTAACATATCAAAATAACATATATAGGTTTTTTTATTACCGACCAGCTAGTTTTTTACACTTGTTTAATTAATGTTTATACAATTAAGTATTTATGTTGCCCGATAAATTTTATGCGTTGTTTTATCACCGATGCTCGGAAATTGTCAATTTTCTGTTTAATTAAAAATTGTTATTGTACTGCATTTCAAGTTAAAAATGCATATATATCTATGTTTTAAATAAAGAAATATTCCTCTTGTGTTTCGTAAATTCAATATTTTGACCGAAAACTTCAATAATAAATTCTCATATATACATTTATATATATATATATATATATATATATATATATATATATATATATATATATATATATATATATATATATATATATATATATATATTTGGTTGGCTAGAAAAGAATACTCTTTTTTTTTGTTAGTCTAGCTTTTTAGAAAGAACAAAAAGAAGACAGAAAACCTCAGCATACGACTAAAAAGCAATAGAAGTCGGTCCCCCATTGTTCAATATTTTCAGTCAGATATCGTTTAGTCACTGTTCTGATTGATATTATCACACTTGTCCAACTGTGTGCGGAGTTTGCCTTTCTTGCTTTCTAAATTACATTACGCTGTGACAGTTACGACTAATTTAAGTCATAATCTCCATCCTTTATCTACTTTCATGTAATAACATAATATTTTTCAATAATCGTTACCTCCTCCCCAGAACGATTACCAGTTTTAGGGCAATGTATACTTTATCTATTAAAACGGGCCTTTGGGGCCAACCGTCAGTTATCAATTTCATTCATAAATTTAAAATGGCGTTTCAACGACGTCCACGTGCTAGAAATTATATATATATATATATATATATATATATATATATATATATATATATATATATATATATAAATTATTATTTGCCGAATGTTTTTTGTGCATTTAAGCCCGAAAAAAGTATTGTCGAAAACTTTTTTGGATGACGCGGTACTGCCAGAGGATTGAAATGATGAAAACGCAAGCTATCATTCTTCTTCGTTCTTCTTGTTACAACGAATTTGTTGTTTAAAAAGGTATCTGACATGTAAAATGTGAATTAAAATAAATTATAAACTTTTACATAACTTTAGTAATAATATAATTTTATAAGTAAATTTATTTACATCTAGCTTTTGCCCGAAAAACTTGGGAAATAAAAATTTGTTGAGTTATGGGAGTTCTCTGTTTTTTTTTAAACACCCCTGACAACTTCATGTCTGTTAAGTTTCATTGCAATCGGTTCAGTTGTTTTGAAGATTAACCCATACAGACAGAAACACAGACAAGCAGATAGAAAAAAGCAGCTTATATGTCCCCCGACAACCTCCTCTTCATGTCTATAAAGTTTAATCGAAATCTATTCAGCCGTTTCGAAGATTAGCCCATACAGACGGACAGACGGACAGAAAAAAAGCAGCCTATATTACTTCTGATAACCTCACCTTCATGTCTGTACAGTTTCATCTAAATCGGTTTACCCGTTTCGAAGATTAGCGCGTAGAAAGAGGCAGACAGACAAACAGGAAAAAAACAGCCTGTATCACTCCTGGCGACATCCTCTCCATATCTATAAAGTTTCATCCAAATCGGTTCAACCGTTCTGAAAATTAGTGCCTACAGACTGAAAAATACATACAGACAAATATAAAAAAACAGCTTATATCACTCCTGACAACCTTTTCTTCATGTCTGTAGATTTTTATCGACATCGGTTCAGTCGTTTCGTACAGGCGGACAAGCAGACGGATAAAAAAAAGCAACCTACATTACTCCTGACAACCTCTCCTTTATGTCTGTAAAGTTTCATCGAAATCGATTCAGTCATTTCCAAGATTAGCCTGGACACAGACGGATAGACAGGCACTGCAATTATATAGATTTCTCTATATAATTTAAAAATTAATATAATCGAAGCAAGATGTTATCCGTGTGTTAATGTTGCTAAACACCTTTTATATAGATATGAAATGATAAAAACTCATGTACAAGAATTAAATCATGGATAATTGATAATAAAAACATTATAAAATATTTTTCAACATTTAAAATAATAATGAATAAAAAATGATAAACGTCTGAAAAACTATTGAATCGTTTCATATATGAGATATCGTTTTTTTCTTCAATTTCAAAGAGATTTGACAGTATTTATTTATTTATTCAATCCAATTGTCTAAAAACCCCAAAAAAAAAAATCCTGGCCTGGTGTTTTAACTATGTCTACTATATGTTTTCGGGGTCGCTGAATCCGAATCTGCGGTCCATTAAACCCCATCACGTCAGGGTTTTGTCATAATTTCCAAAAACCTCATAAATTAAGACTTTTAAGCATGATTGAAGGCTGTTAATCCAAAACCAATGCTGGTAAACCCCATGACCCAAAGACCTCATAACCCGGTAATCCCATAATTCCATGACTATAACTCCATAACCATGTAACTAAAATCTTGGGGTTATGGAGTTCAACAGCCATGGTTTGAAGAAATTAAGGCCACGACAAGTTTTTCCGCTATGGGAGATTAAGTGTAATGACTTCAGTAATATGGTGATGGGGTTATAGAGTCATGGTATTATGGGGTTATTGGGTCATGGAGTTCAAAAACTATAGTTCAAAGGAAGTGAGGCCCCGACAGGCTCTTCCACTATGAGAGAATGAGTAATGATTTTAGTAACATGGTTATGGGGTTATAAAGTCATGGGCTTATGGGTTTATGGAGTTATTGGGTCATATAGCTCAACAGTTGTAGTTTAAAGAAACTGAGGCGACTACTAGTTCTTTCGCTACGAGAGATTGAGTGTAATGATTTAAATATTATGATTAAGGGTTTATAGTCGTGGGGTTATTGGGTTATGGGGTCTTTAAGCCATAGGGTCTTTGGGTCATGGAGTTATTAGGAGTTTAACAGCATTCGTTTTGGAATAAAAGTGTTCAATAATGCTTAATAGTATTAATTTGAGTTAATCTGACGTGGTGGGGCTTATAGACCCCGGATTCGAATTCAGCGACCCTGAAACATATTGTCGACATAGTTTAAACCCTAAGCCATGTGAAATTTTTTTTGTGGCTGTGTTATTACTTATATAATACTATTATTTAAATCGTATTGTGAACTTTACAATTTAAATCTTAAAATAAATAAACTTACCAAATAAGTCAAGAGATACAATGCCATTATAGTAACACGGTTTTTCTCAAACATGCCGTTGTTGTATACTATCATTATTGCCAATGCTTTCACAGTTTGCGTTCCATAATAAAAATATATAAAAAATATTACGGTCCCAAAAATATTATTGATTAAATTTATAACTGTCGTTATTTCATGAAACATAATTCTACATTTTCTTAGGGTCTTAAGTTGTTTGGAAATCCGTAATTTTTTATTTAATTGAATAAATTTTTGTTTCAAAGCAAGATTTAGATTAATTATCAGAGACAGTGTTAAAAAGTTGTGATGAAAATAAATTAATTTGGATGCTGATGATAAAAAGAATGCTAGGCTACCATTCCAAATAAGAAGACACCATATGTACAGAAAAAAACAAGAAAATATTGCTACATAAAACTGCACTTTTGCTTTTCTATACCATTTTTTTTCAAAGACTTTTCTTGATCCTAGATTTTCTATTAATTCTAGGGATGATATTTTTTGAAAGATTTTTTGCCAATAGATTGGTTTCAAATATGAATCCCGAAATATAGAACATACAGATGCATAACCGGAAATGTCGACAATAATCTCGAAAATTACAAATTGTCCTAGTGTAATTTCAAGCAACGACACAATTCTGATATAGAGACATGTGACTAGTAATAGAATTAATAATATACTTATAACAATTGTAAATGGCAAAGCATACTTCCAAGGTTTTATTCTTCCATGACTAAAATCATATTTTGGGGCTATTCCAAAAATATTTGAGATTCTGATGATTGGTTCTATAAATATAATGTTTTCTCTTGTGAAACTCATAGTGGACAAAGGCTGACTGATATTTTAAGGAAAGCGACAGTTTGCTGCGAGCCATTATATTGATCAATAATCATAATATACTAGCTGGTAAATAACAAAGATCGATTAGTAAGTACATTTTTTCAACTACAGGGTCTTCTATTAGGGATTTTCGAGTTATATTAAAATTTTTATTTAAGTTTATACCTAATTTATGAATTCACATCATGAAAAGAGAATAATAAAACGTGTTATGACCTGGAGCGACTGAAATTCATAACTAAATCTCATAAGAAAGTTCAGCGTTCGGTAAGATCTCGATACTATATCATTAATATGATTATTAAATACGAGTCTGCAGTAAAACATGACTCCTAGGTCCTCAATGTAGTTAACGCCTTAGAAAAGCACCGTTGATCTCATAATAATGCAGCAGAGGCATTTTACTTCTTGAGAATAACATAATATTGCGCTTGTCTACGTTCAGAGGCAGTCTGTTTTTTAGACACCAAGCATTTAATTTCATGAGATTCAGCTCAAGGGTCAAGCAATCGCCAGGATTCCTTATGTCCCGTAATATTTTTAAATCGTCTGCATAAAGTAGGCAGCTGTTATTTAATCCACATGTGATATCGGTAATAAAAACGTCCCTTGAGGAACACCCGACATTACTACTAAATTACTAGATCTATGAATACGGTATTCAACACAGTAAGAGCGGTTTAATAAGTAGCTTTCAAAAACTCTAATAAAATTGTCATGAAAACCAAAGTCCGACAATTTGGAAAATAAAAAAAACCATGATCAAGTGGATCAAACGCTCTGGAAAAATCTGTGTAAACGACATCGACTTGAGTGTCAGAATCAATACGCTCTGAGACGTACTGCCCAGTAGTAAAAAGATTGATCACGGTTGACTTTTCAGAAGCAAAACCATGCTGCTGATCGACCATGAGAGGCGCTATATACAAGGATATATGTTCTTGAAGAATCCGCTCAAATACCTTTGCAAAATTGCACATTATCGCCATGGAATGATAATCATCCTTTTTAAAAACCCGACATAATTTTCATTCAGGCCAGGAAAAATGCATTTCTGAATGGATAAATTAAAAATTAGACAAAGGTTTAACAAACGCCCAAGCACAATCTCTTACGACAAATGAAGGAATGGAATCAGGACCCGCTGTGAATTTTGTCTTCAATTTTTTTAAGGCTTTAAGCATTTTTTTAGATAATGAGTCAAGTGGCGTAAATAACTACTCCACGAAAGATCAAGACAGGTGCAAAATAGTAGGGAGCATTCAAAAATCTGCGAAGGGGGGGGGGGGTCGTACATACTCTTATTTACGTCACTAGAGGCAAGAATTGCAACCATGACTAGAAGTAGGTACATAAGGAGTGGAAATAATAAAGGACTTCCTAAGATTGATATAGGATCAGAACGATTGATGCTTCTTTTTAAATTTCGCTTCAACATTTGCAAGATAAGTTACTGTGTTATATGGAATACCTCATAGGTAACATTTTGTCAATCCATCTGGCTAGCGTGACAAGATGCTACTAAAAAACCCCTTATATATGAAAATGTCGAATATCCAAAATGTATTAATATCAATAGACATCAGATCACAAGGAAGGCGAAATAGAATGATTTTATGAAGACATAAAGAAAGAAACAACAAAAAGACAGGGATATCAAATATCTCCAAAACTTTTTACTTTGACTCTGGAAGGTATGTTTGGAACACTACGATGGCAAGACATTTAAGATTTGCTGACGATTTCACCTTGATAGCAAAAGGTAAATAAGAACTAAATAAGCTATTAACAGAACTAAATATAAAATCAAAAGAAATCAGTTGAAAGATAAACTTGAGGAAAACAAAATATATGCCAAATAACATGGAAGAACATACTGACAAAATCGTATTAGGAAACTGAAAAATGGCTAGGACCGTATGGATCGAAAATTATTTAAAAGAAGATCTAGAAAGAAGAGTTTCCCTTGCCTCGCCAGCATTCGGACGACTACAAAACACGCCTAGATCAAAGACGTTTGGTCAATATGTACTTCCTGTATTAATATATGGTATAGAAACTTGGGCTTTAATAAGAGTATAGTTAGTAAATTGCAGATGACACAACGGGCAATGGAGAGAAGGATACTTGGCATTACTTCCAATAAAGCATATGAAATCAGAATAAAATCTAAAGTAACAGACGTCATTTAACTGATTTATACACTTAAATGAAACTGGGCTGGTCATATAAGACGAATATGGGATAATAGGTGAATACGAGGAATTATTGATTGGAGACCGAGAGAATATAAATAACCCAAGGTAGACTCTTAACCAGATGGACTGACGGCATCAAACGAATAGCAGGGACATAAATGAATACAGAGAACAAATGACAGGAATGGATGAATAAACTTAAGAAAAGCTTATATGTGATGATAGATCAAATGCGCTGATGATGATGATGATGATGTATAACATTTTATATAAAGCAATAGACTATTTTTAAATTATTTGAGCTACTGGCATCTGAAATATTCCACTTGTCTTATTTTGATAGGTTGTAGCTTTGAAATCATTAATTTTAAAGCAAAATGATTTTTTTGTCTTGATCTTTCCGATATAAGAAGAACTAGAATACACTTTCAGGATTTCAGATTTCCGGCTAGCTTAAGGAAGTTCAGGTTAAATAAAATTTTATATATATATATATATATATATATATATATATATATATATATATATATATATATAAGGTTTGGTTATTCTGTTACTAGTTTTAAACCTGTTTTTAAAGAGTTCAGCATTTTGTTACGTAATTTGAAGTTTAACATGCTAATCAATACGTCAATAAGAGAATCCTATAATCGGCAACAAACTAAAAGTTTAAGCTTCTGGTTGCCTAAATTATCATATTATTTCTAATATGTAAACAATATTTACCGATAAAAATAAGTTTTTAAGTCCGCTTTTGTTGTTATTAATTAAAAACTTCGCATTTGTAGTAATTATAGCACCTAAATATTCAAAGGATTCACGACAAGCAAAATAATTGAAAATGAAATTAAACAGAAATATTTGTGTATGTCAAATATGAAAAAGCCCCTCTTCACCGACCAGAAACAACGTCCAAATAAATTTATTGTTGTTTAAATTTACCTGTTTGATCGAGGGTGTAGATAAATTCTGCATACTCCAAAACCCGAACAACAACGAATTTACAAGAGGTGTAGGAGGCCTAGGTGTAATCCTGGATGGAACTCAAATTTGCAAAAAGTTTTTCCAAAGGAAAAATTGCCATCATGGCAGCAAAAAGGCACTGGTCAAAATATGGGAAGTAAAGCTATATATTGTGCACTGGTTGTACACTGCAGTGGTAAGGCCCATGAGAACCTATGGCTTGGTTGTATCGTTTACCAAAACCACTCCGGGACGGTCAGTCTAAAGCTCTGTAGACTCCAGAGATTGGTCTGCCTGTGCATCACAGAAGCAATGAGAAGCACCCCAACAGCAGCTATGAATCCTCCGACACCTTAATATAATCATTAATGTTGAGTGGAGGGTAAAAGCATATAGGCTGGATCATTAGATTAGCCAGGAAAACGCGTTAAATTCACAGCCGGGTCAAAAACTGATCATGGTATTCCAGGCAGAAATACATGCTATTGACATCTGTCGTCGAGAGAACCGAATGAGAGGTTACAGGGGCAGGACCGTTTTCATGTTCTCCGATAGTCAGTCAGTGCTGACAGCACTTGCATGCAATCAGATAACATCAAAACAAGTCTGGGAATGTCATCAAAACTTTGTCGCTCTGGCACACAACACAAAACACAATAAAATTACTCTTGCGTGGGTATCAGCATAGAAGGGCATGTTAGGCAATAAAAAAGCGGACCGAGTTGCACAAATTTACACATTTACTGGACCGGAACCAAAAGTTGGCATTCGTGGATGGTTATCCTGGTGGGCCAACAGGAATCACATTGCGGGCCACAGATACAGCAAACTGTTACTGAGAAAACTATCCGGCAAATTAAGCCGTGAAATTCTTCTTTTAAGGAATCAACAGATTAGGCTGGTGACAAACTAATAATACAGCTTAAGGAAATATCTACATACATCAATAATGAAGAACAAACATCTAGACTTTGTGATGAAGAGGACGAAACAGTCTCACATAGCATCTTCGAATGCTTCGAATATCTTACTTCAAGATCGATCAAACTAGAAGGCTTTTACCTAGCGGGAAAAGTAGTGAACAGGCTGCTAAACCTTATTAAGGCAACCAATCTGTTGACATAGAATAGATATAACCAGCGACACAATAAGGCGTTAGGCTGCAGTGTAAAGGCTTTTCAACGATAGCATGTTATAATATTCAATCAATCTATACATCTATACCATCGTTTCTCAACCTTTTTAATGTCGCGACCCAGCAAATAGGAAAAAGTTAAGTAAGAAATGTTGGGAGCCCCTCACTACAATATGATAATTTCACGTTTATCAAAGTTTTACATTGAATAGTTAATATGGCAACGATTCGTCTTCTTTTCGGCATTAGGATTTATGAAGAATTGTTTAAATTAAACTCTTATCAGTGTGTTCACGTGCTAACCAATCGTAAAAGAAACAAACAAATAATTTATTTGTCATTTATATAAAATGACGAATTGTCAATGACAGGTGAATGTGAATGGTCCGAAATATCGCACATAGCCACAAATACCGAACTACAAAACTTGTGTAAGCTCTTGTTCTTATATTACTTTTATCAGTTCGAACTTGTTAACGCACTTATAAAATAAGCTACCTGCGCATGTGAGGAGGATCGTTCTTATCGAGTGTGCTTAGACAGGTTCGTGCAAGCTTTGCACTTTGGTAACGAGACGAAGGGTTTCATTGTTAATTACGTTTTTACAAAAACAAATACTAAGATTTACTTTCTCACTTAGTGTTAAATAAATTAATATCAGTGTGGAATAAAATAAATTAATAATATTAAATAAAATGGACTAGTTGGTGACGAAACGAAATGGACCGTCTACACCTTGTAAAACAGCCGCAATGTATATCGAGTGTAAATCTTAAAAAAACAATAAATTGTTATTAACAAATCATGCCGTAATGAGTCCATAGCACTTTAAGCATCTTATTTAGTAGCATTAAGAATGGCCAGGGAGTCTAAGCCCCACACAATTGCGGAAAACCTCATTTTACCCACTGCCATTGATATAAACAATGTGGTTTCTACCGATAGGATGAAAGATATATTCACTGGCTATTATTAACATGACCGGAAAATGATTCTAAACGATTTATTATTAGTTATAAAAAATAAGTAATGTTTATATCAATTGTATTTATTATAAACAATTAAAAATAGTTTCTGCCGATCAGGTAGAAAAGATTAGTACTAGATATGATTAGCATTGCCGGAATATGATTGTAAACGATTGTACATTAATAAAGAATGAAAGCTTTCATGGCTTTGGTCAAGTTGCATACTTGATATTTACAAATTTTGATCGATTCTCTAATTTTACGTTTAAAGAAACCACGCACGGATGCTAGCACCTTAGTTTTTTTTTACATTAAAAATGTGATCTGAGCAATGCTGGTGTTTCAGATACTGCAGATTGTACAATTTGTTTCTTTTTTTTATACATCTTTCATATTCCTTAAGCCTAGTGGATATATACCATCCTGTTTCACCTACATACACTTTACCACAAGAGCAAGGTATCTTGTAAACGCCTTCTGTTTGAAATGAAGGGTGTCCTTTGGAGATTTTAAACATTGTCCAACTTTCTTACATGTGTTGAAAATTGTCCGAATGTTTGAATTTCGAAGCAATCTGACAATCTTGTCGGTGGTTCCGTGTATGTAAGGTAAGACAACACTGTCCATAGGAGGTTCATTTATGACATATTGTTGAGGAGTTGGATTTTTATATTTATTAATAGAACGTCTTATATCTTCAGTGCAATTTCCGTTGTTTTTCAGAGTATTAGTCACTCTTTCTGTTTCTGATTTTAGTGATGGTTCGTCACATATTAAAAGTGCTCTATGTACTAAAGAGTTTATGACGGATTGTTTTTGAGAAGGATGATGGTGTGATGTTGCATTCAGATATCGATTTGTATGTGTTGGTTTTCTGTACACAGAATATCCTAATTTACCATTCTCTTTCCTTTGTACTAGTACATCAAGAAAGGCAAGGGCACCATTTGATTCAGTTTCCATAAGTGAATTTTATGCTAGGGTGTTGTTGATTTAGATCATCCAGGAAATTATGGAGGTTATCTGCGCATTGTGCATTAGTTTTAATAATTAAATACTATTATTAATAATTCAATTTGTTATAAACAATTAAAAATAGTTCCTACAGATAAGATGAAAGAAATCATCACTGGATATGATTAACATTGACGAAAAATGATCATAGAAGTTTTTTTTATTAGTTTTGACGATTCTGCATTGGCTTTAACAATGAAATATAACATACCAAATAAGTCATAGAGTAAATTAACATTGTGGTCAAAATATTTTTATTGACAACACTGCCATTGTATACTACCATTATTGCCAGTACTTTCATAGTTTGCGTCCCATAATAAAAATATGTAAAAAATATTACCGCTCCAAAAATACTATTCATGGACTTTATTACGACCATTATTTCACGATACATAATTATGCATTTTCTTAGGGTATTAAGTTGCTTGGAATTCAATAATTTTTTATTTAATTCAATAAATTTTTGTTTCAAAGCAAGTGCTAAATTTATTACCAGAGATAATGTTAAAAAGTTATAATAAAAATAAATTAACTTTGTTGGTGATGAATATACATATTTTTTATCACCCTTCCAAACAAGAAGCGACCATAGAAGTAAAAAACAAGAAGAAAGTGAAGCTATATGAAACTGCACTTTTGGTTTTCTGAACCATATGATTTTAAAGACTTTGGTTGGTCCAAGATTTTCTATTAATTCTAAGGACGACATTTTTTGAAAGATTTTTTGCCAGTGAGTTGGCATCAAATATGAATTCAGAAATATGGAGCATATACATGAATAGCCAGAAATGGCAACAATAATCTCAAATGGTACAAATTGTTCTAATTTAGCTCTTAAGAGAGACAAAAGCCTGAAATAGGTACACGTAGCTTCTAGAAAAATTAATAATATACATATAATAATTACAAATGGCAAAGCATACGTCGATGGTATTATCCGTCCTTGGTTAAAATCATATCTTGGAGATATTCCAAAAATATTTGTAAATTTGATAATTGGTTCTATAAATTTTATATTTTGCCTTGTGTAACTCATGGTGGGCGAAAACTGACTGACATTTTAAAGAAAACAAGTATCTGCTTCGAATTAATAATTAATTACAACAATACGTGAGCTGACAAACAACAAAAATCAATAAGCAAATGGATTTTTTTAACTACAGGGTCCTGGAATACTGCGTAAAGGTTTCTTTGTTAAATTAAGAATTCTGCTAAAGCTTATACATATTTTTTATGCAGTATGCTTCAAATTATTTCATACAAAAGTTTTTTTGAAGGAATACTCTATGCGTTATAACTTTTTACATAAGATTCTAAGGACTAAATTGATCTATTTTTTGATATTTGTTGCATTTTGTTAAGCTAAACCAGGAATTTTATAGCAAATGATTTACTTCTTTCAATATAACAATAACTTTAAGAAAATTCCAGACCTCCCGGTCCGCTGGCTTTAATTAAGACGAAGAGAGAACCTGAACAGAAGCAGAAGAGAGGCAAAATTCAGACACTTTTCTGGCCCTTGGCTTCTCGTTCAATCCAACCAAATTCTTTTTTACTTAAGGAAGGAACACAAAACTTGATACTATCTCATTACAGCACGTAATGTAACTTAACTTTCTTGGTTTCAAATTTGATGATAAACTCAAATGGCGTCCTCACATTGCTAATTTCAAAACTGGCTACTTCAAAGACCTCAACCGTCTAAAATATTTTTCTCATACCAAATGGGGCTCAGATATCTATCCTCCCCAAGCTAGATGGATGTATGGCTTACGATTCGGCCAGGCCCTCTTACAAATACTCTTTTGACCCCATACAGAATCGATTACTTTATTTATCGACAGGCGCCTTCCGTACTTTTTCCACGGTTAGCCTAAAATGCTTAACTTATACCCCTCTCTGTTCTTTCGCCTCTTCCCCTTTCTCATGAAATATGCCACCTCAGTTAAATCCAGGCCCTTTCTTATTGATTACCATAAAATCCTTACCCTCTGTGACAACCCAGTTTCTTCCAACGTCACCCTCGGCATGAATAAACGTGCCTTCTTTTTTAGGTTATCCATAATCTAATGATTCCTAACACCTTCTCCATTCTCCTTCAGATATACTCTCTTTGGGATTTTCTCCCCTTTGATATCAACGTTGATCTGTTAAAATACCATAATAATATCCTTTCTTCCGTAATCAAACAACATTTTTATATATAATCCATACAAAATATATTTTATACAAATTGTACATTAATTAAAAATTATTACCAATTTTATGAACTATTCTTCACAGATGGCTCTAAATCCGATCACCACCTGCCGTGGTAGTCACCTCCATCATTAAAACGAAACTAAACTCCTTTTCTTCCATCTTCTGTGCTGAATTATTTGCAACGCTAATCTAACAAATATTTTATCATTACCGAGTCACTGAGCTTAAATCCTAATAATGTCTTAGACCTGTTAAAAATTAGCACCCAACGCAAGCTTTATATTTCTTTCATGTGGGCTTCAACTGACAGACTCTCAGGCCAAATCTGCAATACTCGACGGTACTCATTTCCTCACTCTATTAAATTATAAAGAATACTACAAGCATATAAACCTTTCACAACTTCGTGCAGAGCCTTTGGGAATCTCATGAAAATTCTAAAAAGCTATTTCCCATTAAACGTATTTTTTTCGGGTTCTTACTATTTTCCCCAACTCTCCAGAAAGAATAATGTATACACCAAACTTGCCGTCGGTCATCATAAATTAACCCACGCCTACCTTCTTAACAATGGGGATACTCCACAATGTTTGCCGTGCGACTATTCCTCACTATAAAACACGTCATATTCGACTATCCACTATATATCAAGGACATAAATAGGCATCATCCAGCAGGAAATTTTACGACAGACATACCATTTGAATTCTTAAAAGCCAATCATATTTTAAATTTCTTAATACAAATGAGCCTTACGACAACATCTAGTATCTATCACCACCACTATAGGACGCGCTAAATGGTTTTAGTCACTGACATGCCTTCAACTACTAAATCAATCAAATTTTACTGTGCTATTCTTACATTCTTTGAATTGATAAAAGCCAATCATCTTTTAGATTTCTTAAAACAAATGAGCCTTCATGACAAAATCTAGTATCTATCACCCCCACTATAGAACGCGCCAAATGGTTCTAGTCACTGGCATGCCTTCAACTACTAAATCAAGCAAGTTTCACTGTGCTATTCTTACATTTACTGTCGAATTGTTTTAATGCCAATTATTCTGCAAAAGAAATACCTATACTTGTACTAATTACAAGTTGAAAACGATAAAGGAACAATCATCTTTCTAAAGTAATAAGCAATAACTATTGCTTGAGAGGTTATTTTTGTATCAGATTAGTTTGATATGCAACACACTAAAGAAAGTAAGTAAAATTGACACGTTAAGCGTTAGACAGTAAAAATAAAAGAACTAATGTTATTATAAGAAACCCGTCATAAAAATATTACTTATACTGACTGGAGACATCGCCAACTGAATTTTAAATCTATTTTGTTCCTCAAAGCTTTTTCTTATATAAAAGCCACAAAGTTTTAGTTGTAAAGTGCAGTTGGTGTTTTCATTTTCTTCACCGAACTTCACCCGGTGGTAAGCATAAACCCTTTTTCTAACTTTTTTAATATGTTTAAAATACCAAACGCATTTGTGTTTATTGAAACAATTTCTAAAATAAACTTGTTGATTGCACTAAAAAAATGAAATGAATAATATTTAGATAATTTTTTTTTGGAGTTTCCAGAGCCACTTCAAGGTACTCTTTTAACATTAAGTAATTAGTAATTAGTATAGGCTTATTATTTTAAGTGTTTGTCGAATTGGTAGGTGGAAAATATAATTATTTTATTGAAAAATATACCAAATTAATACCGAGGGTTCCAAGAAAATACTGTCAAATGAGTGCCATTTTTTATTATTTTCTCGGAAATCTTTTTATTCTGTTTTGTAAAATTGTTTATAAGGGTATCTGAAGAGGAGAAGGTATCTAAGATTAGGTAAATAATATATTTTTTTTTTAAATATTAATGGTACGCAAGTCTCAAACTGAAATAGATCGTGTAACCAGCTTTAATATGTCAAAATAGAGAATTCTATAGTTTTGCTAGAATCATACAATTATGCTTTTTATGAATTCTTAATATTACCATTGAATTTTGTAATATTTAACATAATATAACAGAAGTATTAAGAGTTTGAATATCAGAGCAAGCAACACAAGATATTTTGTAATAACGAATTCTTCCCCTGTGGTGTGGGTAATAATGTATACACATATAATACAGGACATTCAAATCACAACATTAAAAATTGGTAGTTATGTGATTGTTTCATAAGTCGATAATAAAGCTAGAACATGCAGCAGTTAATGTAAAATTAATATAATGAGAAATATGTTTAATAATCAGAATTACCTTATAATATAAGTTTAAAGAACATATTGAATGCCATCTTGAATTACTCTAATTGCAGTTATAGATTAGAATGAAAATTATAGAATTTATATAAAAATAGATTATGAACAGAAGCAAAACTTTATTCAAAATACCTTGAAGACTAATAGTTCTTCGAAGTAAGTATTAATACTGATTGTCATGGAAATGAAAACGGAAAATTTAAATATTTCTGGCGATTTGACAGATTTTTTATTTTAATTAGTGTTGGCTGTATAATTATAATCAGTAAGACTAGACAGTATGCAGTAAATGAGAACTGTTTAATATTAACAAAATAATAATAATAATTAAAAACACAATGTTTGCCTGTTAATGTTCCAGGTTTTGATTAGAGTATTGCTCTAGATATGTTTTGTCTCCTCAGGGTTTCTCAAGAGTATTAGGACCCCTAGAGTTAATAAGTTAAAAAGAGTTTTGTTTGATGAAATCTACCCACTTTTATGGCTTTTAACTAAACGTTAATTATTAGCTTATATTGTAGTTCTCAGCTGTATATAAGTAGTGGTTTATAATTATGGTGTCTTTCAAATTTTGTTGGTCATTAGTATTGATAAATGAATTATCTTTTGAAGATTTTTTAATTTCTAATTTTTCGAGTAAGTTTAGTTTTTTACTTTTTGTTTCCGAATGAAGGAGTTGGGTACTACTTAAATCGATAAAGTGATTATTGTCAGTGCAATGCAATGCAATTATTTAATACGGATTTTTTTATTTTTTTACTCCTGACTTGTCTAATTTGTTAATCTTATCTTTATTGTCAACTAATATCCTACCTATATTTTATTTGTTGACATTTATTATTTTACACACTAAATTGTTTATTTTATTAAGATTGTAGGATTTAATTTAGAAGTAGAGATTATTGCTTTAAAATTATTGTCTTTCAGTATATTTACGCTATAGAATTCCTATCTTAGTAATTTGTTGTTTTCTTCTTAAAATTTTCTTTTATCCGTTATTTTTTGCAATCTGTACCATAAAACAGATTGCAAAAATAACGGAAACAAAGAAAACTTAATCGATAGTCTCCTAAAAAGAAAAAAGAAGAAATTACTGTGACAGAAATTCTATAGCCTAAATATACTGAAAGAAAATAAAGCAATAAATTATAGTTCTAAATCTAAGTACCAAAGTTTGCAATAAATTTAAAAAATTAGGATGTAAAACAATGTGTCCATAAAGAAAATATAAGTTGGATATTATTTAACAATAAAGATAAGATTAACAAATTAGACAGGTCTAGGGTATAAAAAATAAATTGTAAGGATTGCTCAGCTGGATACATAGGTCAAAATAGGAGAAACATTCACAATAGATGGAAAGAACATAAAAAATCCATATTAAATAATGAAAAATCTACGAGAATGTCAACACGCTGCATTAACAATAATCATGTTATCGATTTAAGTAATACTCAACTCGTCTATTACGAGACAAAAAGTAAAAAACTAAACTTACTAGAAAAATTAGAAATTAAAAATTTTTTAAGAGACAATTCAGTTATAAACCCTAATGACCACCAAAATTTTTCAAGATACCATAATTATAAGCGAATACTTACAAACAGTTGGGAACCCCAGTATACCCTAATAATAAACAGTTAGTTAAAAACAATAAAAGTGGGTAGATTTTATCAAATGAAACCTTTTTAACTTTAGTATAGTTTAAGTACTCTTGAGAAAACAAAAATCTGATCAAAACTTGGAACATTAAAAGACAAAAAATGTGGTTTTAATTATTATTTCAAAAATGTTCCATAAATAACAGATTGCAAATATATAAAGAAAAATAATATCTCAGTAATTTACCAAAATTTAGGATTAAGAGGGATAATTTAGTGTTTAAGATGGAGAAGGTGCATTTGTTTGATCAAAGCGATCAAAATTACTTGAATCCCAGATTTCGAAAAATGCTAGTCTCGGATTTTCGAAAATTATTAAACACAAAAAATTGAATTTCGGACAAAAAATTTAAGGCAAGAGCGCAGTTTCTTTTTAATTTCTAACTACTCTGCACATCATAACATACTCAAATGGTTTCCTTGAGTGAACTTGTGCCGGGGAAGACAGTTATGCAATTTTCCGAAATGTATTCGGGGTGGGAATTTCGAATTGTTAAAGAATGTTTATTCAAGAAAATGTTTCTATTATTTAAGTGTTGTTTTATTTCGTATTTTACAAAATTTACATTATATAATATTGGAAAAAAATGCCCCAAAATGTCTCTTTCGATTTCGTCCTGTAATTTCGCTGCTACTTTTTGCCAGTGCAAAAAGTCTTATAGAAGTTTTTGAATGCCGCTGGTATATATTGTTTTAGCTTTTGTAGGTCGTTTATTTTAAAGAGATTTCGAGTAGATTAAAGAGTAGAAATAATTGAACAACTGCTTTTTGTTTTAGTCAGAACGAATGTTTCCTTTATTTCGTTGCCAAGGCAGGGCAATATGAGACTTTTACTACCTTATCAGGATAAAAGATGAACTCATTGAAACCCGACACTTGAAAGAAAACCTATACTTTTTATTAAATTTTTTCTGCATCTTTCCAACAGTGGTTTTAACTTTAAGTTGGCTTCTGACAGTTTGCTAGTTTTCACATTAAACTTTTGCTTCTTCATGCTACTATGAATTGTGAGAGAGTAAACAATCTTTTCTTTTTGTTTTGAGGTTTACGGTCGCAGAGTCTCTGTCAAAATCGGCGCGACAAATATAGAAAATACCAACGAAAATTCGAACGCAGCAGTGCTTTTATTTTGTTTAGGACAACCGTTGCAGAATAAGTGCAAATCCATTATTTTTTCAGGAATGTTGGCATCTATATATTCATTTAAACATTATGCCTGTTCGTTGGGCTCTTTGAGCGCTTGACCTTCATCGTATGAGTAGAAAGTTGCTCTTCCAGTTTTGTTTTCGTGCATGCATATTTCGTACACCCATATTGGAGGAAACAAAATGCTTCCTGGTCAGGCAGAGCTGAAAGTGGGAGATTTTCCATGTAATCCCATGACATTGCCGCCATCTTTTTGACATTTTTTTGGCCATTTCTGAATTTACTGAAAAGTTTTGCAGCTATGCGCTTATGAATTATTAGTTCATGTGAGAGTTCAGTAATTTAACTGGAATTTCTTCATATCCTGAACTCAGGTCAATTTGTGGTCTTCCAATTGACAATTTAAAATTGACGTGCATTGAAATATTTCCTTTTAAAATAACAATTCACTTGTCCTTTATGGTGTTTTCTCCAGTACTATCTTGTTACATTTGGAGAAGATAAATACCGTTGAATAATGTTGTGATAGTGAATCTGTCAGGCAAAATCAATACTGTTTTTTACATATATAACAGATAACAATCTCAGCCATGATTGATTTGATTACATGTCCTCAATAAATTTCGGTTGTTTTTTCCACTATAGTAAGCAAATATGAGACCTTCTCGCTAAGAAAACATCAGTACATACTTCAATAATTGAAGTTAAGAAAATTCTAGAATTTATCTGACTTTTAGTCCTTAAAACCACGAAAAACAGAAACTTTAGTCTAAGTAAAAGAGAATTAATATTTTTTATTAGTTAAAATATAATGAGTTAATAACATTTTTTTTTTAGAATGAAAATGAGAAATATAATGACAACGTTCTTTATTATCACAACTATTTGTTTTCTATATGTATGTCAAATTGAACACACCTATGCTATCCCTTCAAATGGGAATACTGAAAATCATCGTAATAGAGCAAGGGGAGTCCCCAGATACCATTCTAGGTCAGCCGCTCAATATGGGAGAATGAAACCAGATAATATGTTTAATGACTTTGGTGGTAAGTAACAGACAAATTCCGAGAACACTTGTGAAGACTAAGTATTTTTTTAACAATATATTCACCACAATGAAAAGAAGTATAATCTGTAATGGATGAAAGAATAATATTTCAAGTACAAAGTATAGATTTAATATTGTAATACCTTGTTAAAATTTAAATCGGTATTTTAAAGATAAAGTTTTTAAGCTTGATAATAAAACCGACCAAAAAAATCCCAATAATTTTTTTTTATGTGATTAATTGTTTTATAAGGGAACTCAATTTAGAACTTTATTATATTAAAAATTAAAATTTCAGTTAAAATTAACGAAATCTTTACTGCCGTAGAATTAGTTAAAAAAAAAATATGCAGAGGACTTATTTTCGGCAAATACAACTCTGCTTCTCTCTCCATACGCGTCTCGACTACCTAATAGTCTCATCAGTAGAGCTGTAATCAACCTAGAGCAACATTTATGACAAACAACTGTCTATATAAAATATAAATTCCAAGACATGTCCGCAGGATATTAAACTTGCAGACATTTTCGATGCAGACCGTAAAATATCAACAGTCGAACGACATCTATACATACATCGATGCAGTAAGAAGCTTAAAAATTAAAACCAGTAAAAATACACCTTTACTCTTCCGTTATGAGTTGATGAGTCTATTATATGATCGAAACGCGTGTGGAGGGAGGACCAGAGTTGTATTTGCATGAAATAAGCGGTCTGTATATTTTTTCTTTAACTGCCTGAAGAAGAAAAATGGTAACATCTTCAACAAATTCTGCTTTACGATTTTAGGGTTATGAGTTGTTTCTTACTTTTTTCCTTAGATCTATTTTGATTTATAATTCTAAGAAAATAACTATAGTATTTTTTTTCTAATTTTTCTTGTTCAAAAATTAAATGGTCCGCGATGGAAGAGAATAAAATTGACTTTCTTTGATTTTTTTCTTTATTTTTACCCTCTTTGTCAAATTTCAACTTTTTAGGTAGATAGGAAGTATTCCAGTATTCTCTTAAGAACCTTAAAACACTTTTGATCTCCATACAAAATCGATTTTTTTAATCTTGGGTATGTTAAGGCAGTAAAGTTCTTAAATCTTTTTTATGTCAATTATTTACAATTCACACTTGAAAATAGCTGCAATAAAGTTTTTTTATGTATAGACAGGGTGTCCTATGACGAATTGCCGTGATCAGATTCACGGAAAATAGACTTTGGAAGATTTTTAAAATTTGGCAGTTCACTAAAGTCAGTGGGGGCAATTCGGTTAAAATATTTTCAAGATTCTTAAAAAAAAGAACACCCTATATGGATGATGGGTACGAAGATAACTTCAACAAAATTATGTGCTGAGAAAAAAATTCTTTCATGAAAAATGCGTAAAAGAAAATGATTCAGTCATAAGTACGGTGAAGAAAATCCCTTCGTTAAAATTGCGGCGAAAAAAATCCATTCTTCTCAGTGCCGTATAAATAATCACACAACAATAAGTACAGCGTAAAAAATCTTTCTCATATTGCCCCAAAAACCTATATGCTTACAGGGTTCCCGACCGTAACCCAGGTGGGGATTTTTCCATTATATTATATACTATAACTGTATTATAGACAATAAATTATAATATATAGGCAATTTAGCATCTTTGTATTGTAAAAACGCTATACGGTTTTTAAATTTTGTTATTAATAGAGTACTACAGAAATGTCACTATTTCTTGCCATCTGACAATTATTAATAAAGATCATTCCGGGGCGATTAAATTATTTCAAAAACTACAAATTTCTCGAAAAGACAACCTTATTTAAATTCACCCTTATTTTTAATGCTAAATAAGAAACCATTATAAAAATAGGAGGTTTACATTTAAAAAAATTCACTTTTAACGATTTTTTCGAGTTAATATTTGATGTTAGTTTTTGATCACCCTGTATTTATTATCAAAATATCAGAACAGTACACTACAGTACATCTCCATTTAGAAGGAAACCAACCCCAATTAAGTAATAAAGGCTTTCGTATAGGAGAAATTAATAGTTATGTTTAGGTCTGCAAATGCCATTTTTGACATAAAATTTAAAATATGTTAGGTACAGGATGGCAAGTGAAAGCAAGTTGTCGACGAGGAAGAAATACCAACAGTTCTGAATATGAAGTTCTTGGGGGGGGGGGCGATCGCAAACGATAGCGAGTTGTCAACGGGGGAGGAAAATGCCAACAACATTGACATTCCTAAGTAAGAAGCAAAGTCGGGTCTATTTTTCTGAATCGAAGGGGGGGGGGGGGTCAACAGCCAACAGCATCCATACCAACAGTTCTGAATATGAAGCTCTTGGGGGGGGGGGGGGCGATCGCAAACGATAGCGAGTTGTCAACGGGGGAGGAAAATGCCAACAACATTGACATTCCTAAGTAAGAAGCAAAGTCGGGTCTATTTTTCTGAATCGAAGGGGGGGGGGGTCAACAGCCAACAGCATCCACCACTGCTTAGGTATAGGACATTATACGTAAAATATGTCTATAATTTTGCTTACAATCTAAAAATGAAATAACATATGGAGTATTCCATTTAAATTAAGAAGGCATCAACTTCCGGTATGACCGGAAGTGCCACCATTTTAAAAATATTTTAGCCGAATTTAGAACTGACAAATCTTAAGAATTTGCCGAAGTCTATTTTCCGAGAAATCGATCGCAAAAGTTCGTCGTGTGCCATGTATTTTCTCTTTTTATTTAACTGATGATTTTATTGCAGATGATGACGATATCTTTGATCTTTCGAAGCGACAACAGCCGCCTTCAGATGACTATGGGCACCTTAGATTTGGCAAACGCGACGAAAGATTTGACGATTATGGTCATATGAGATTCGGAAGAAATGGCGGCGATATGAAATAAAAACCAAGATTATGACATTGGACATATCTGTACACTAATAACTTTTTTACGGCAAATACTTTTAGGACATTTGACATAATAAATTTATATTTATGAAAAATATCATAAAAACACTTATTTATATATTTATAAAATTGTTATAAAAGTAAATCTGAAGAATTTTGGCTAAATTATTGCAAATTTACTTTTGTAATAAATATGGCATGGAACATCTTAGAAGCATTTTAATTCTTAGTCAGAATTGCAGTCGTCTTAGCACTCTTTTAAAAAAAAAGAGAAAATTATGGTTTGCCACGATTTATTTCATCAAAGAAAAAGTATACTAGTTCATCTATGGTTTCATGAAACTGTGCTAATTACAAAGGCACAATAAAAAAAGGCATTAACATGTCAGTTGAGAAAATATCTTTTGATATTTCAGAATTATTTTGAGTAAGAAAATATGTTAACGTGAGAAATAACAGTTTTGTATGAGATATAAAAAATAAATAGTGTTTCCAATCATTCCCTTTCTCTTATTTTAATGTTGGCTGCTCTTTGTGTATAGAATTCCGAAAATGGGAAAAACATTTTTTTGTTTTATTTGAAATATTATTATATTCTCTTTTAACTTACAGTAGAAGGTAAAATGGTTAAGTTCATGATAGATCCTACCTAGAGTATCCAACAAATATCAATAACACCTAACATTGATCAGGTAATATCGGATAATTCCATTACTATAGAATCCTAAAAGAATAAGTCGAATGATATATATATATATATATATATATATATATATATATATATATATATATATATATATATATATATATATATATATATATATATGAGGTTTGTCCCAAAAGTGTCGAGCCTGCATTCATATCTCCGCGTCAAAACTTCCGAGCAACCTCTGTGCGGCATGGGCATCACCAGTAAGTCTTCCCGAACTCGTTGGTATGCGCAGTTACCGACTGTACGTGTTAGTTCGTGAACGATGTGCGTTTGTTTACAGTGTCTTTTTTTCGTTTGTTGCATTTTGTTATTGTAAAAAATGACGGAAAAATTAGATCAACGAATCTGCATCAAGTTTTGCTTTAATCTTGGAAAAACTTGCTCGGAAACAATTTATATGGTGAATAAGGCATTTAGAGAGACAAAGCGACAGTCTTCATAATGGAAGCATTCTGAATCGCCAAGACCAAAAGAAGCACGTCAAAGTCGAAGCACAGTGAAGTCAATGTTGACTGTTTTTTTTGACTAGGGAGGTGTTGTTCACCACGAATATGTTCCGAGAGGTCACACGATCACTAAAGAATACTACGTTGAAGTATTGAAAAAAATGCGTGACGCAGTCAGAAGAAAACGGCCACAGCTTTGGACAAGCGATGATTGGCTGCTTCACCATGACAATGCGCCAGCGCATTCATCGAACCTTGTGCAGCAATATTTAACAAAATACCAAGTCGTAAAGCTTCGCCAGCCTCCGTACAGTCTCGACGTAGCTCCCTGCGACTTTTGGTTCTTTCCCAGGTTAAAAATGCCGCTCAAAGGACACCGGTTCGATGACAAAGAGACGGTTGAAACTAATGCGACGAATGCCTTGAAGGCAAGTCCGAAAACTGACTTCCAGGACTGCGTCAGGAAGTAGAAACACCGCTGGGAACGTGTTATTCAATTAAATGGGGACTACTTTGAAGGATGTCACTCACCGGATGATAAAGGATAGCGCCAATGCGGAGATATGAAGGTAGGCGATAGATCGCTTTATACGTATGCTTTGTTGAATATTGTTAGTACGATTATTGTTTGAGGAAAGGTCTCTTAAACAACAGTATGTACCAAAGTGCATTTTTTTCTATTGTTACCCGGGCAAAAAAACAAAGGAAGAAGTTGATAGACCGAAAAACTTCTCACCCTACAACTGAACGGGTAAATCACTACCTAGATGAATAGCTGTCAACCCTTAGAAACGAAACTAAATTCATTGGAACAACTAAACAAAATGGAGATAGAAGATTTAACAACAAAGATTACACCATCTATACAAATAGCTACAAAAACGTATGTACACGTAACAAGAAAGAACACAGAAAATTAAGTGCTTATAGAACTAAACAGAAATATTAATAAATACGTACAGAGAATTTTGGAAGAATACAATACAAAAATGATTCAAGACACGATAAAAAGATAACTCGAAAATACTTCGAAAAAAATTATCAAGAGGACATGCATAAAATTGAAGACAATGAAAGAGTTATTATGATAGACACAGCACAAATTACACCGGATAACAGCCGTAATGTTTGCCAAAACCGAAATTAAACTTATCTTTTTAATATTAGTTCAAGTTTTAGAGATACGTGATGTCATGTCTCCCTTTATATTAACAATGCAAGAATACACGTGGTATATTTGTATTGTTGTAAAAATAGAGGTTCAAATGAAAGAATCGTATCACAATATGAACTACCTATTGATAAATATAATATATATGATGAGCACCAATGGCAGATCTGTGGCCACTTAAAGGTGATTGCACTTTGATTTGGGTTGTAGCTAGGCTATACCAAGTTACACTGTTTTTTGTGAGAATGGGACAGTCGGGCAAAAGCACTTCATTACAAGAGAAACGACTAGTCCATTCGACAATCATTAGAGCCAGGTGAAAAGAATGTACCACGTATGCCATTGGTAGACCCAAAAAGATTTTGTTGCCACCACTGCATATCAAATTGGGCCTAATGAAAAACTTTGTTAAGGCACTGAATACAGATGGGCCAGCTTTTAAGTAACTGCGTCAGAAACTACCAAGGCTTAGTGAAGCAAAAATTTATGAAGGTATTTTTGTTGAGATACAGATTCGAAATATTCTGAAACACAAACATTTTGACAGCACCGTATTAATTTTGAAAAAAAAATGCTTGGATAATTTTCGCCTCGTGGTCTTCGGTTTCTCGGAAATAAAAAACCTAACAATTACGTTGCTCTTGTTGAAAATATGTTGTCATCATATCAAAAAATGGGTTGCAATATGTGTCTAAAGATCCATTTCCTACACTCACATCTGGACTTTTTGTCCTGACAACTACGGAGCTGTAAGTGATGAGCACGACTAACGCTTTCACCAGGATCAACAATGAAGGAAAGGTACCAAGGAAAGTGGGATGCTTCCATGTTTGCCGACTACTGTAGGACTCTTGTTAGAAATGCTCTAGAAACAATTTACAGAAGAAAGGCAAAAAGACAGGATATTTAGTGTCTACAAGTGTAAAACTATGTATTTATTATTATTTTGTTAAAAATAAAATAAAAAAAACATGTTCTTGAAAATTGCAACTAAGTTTTTAATTTCATTGTCATTTTTGTGTTCAGCGCCTCAAAATTAATTTTTTCTTGAAAATTGCACTTTGCATACAAGATATAACAAATAAACTAAAATTTGTTGCGTAGTGCCGTTAAAAATTTCTATCATATGAGATACATTCAAATATATAAAATGAATCAAAACATATTATTAACGTCGGTTCAGTTTGAAATTAATAAAGATGAACTCTTAAACGCATTAAAACAGATGAAAAATGAGTGATCCCCAGAGAAGATAAAGTTAGTAAAATGCTGAAAATGGGAGGAAATGTTTTAATTGACGTAATATTAATTACTGCTAAATAGGGGTCTTATTGAAGGCAGAAATCCAAATTCTTGGCAACATGCAGAAATGGTATTACTATTCAAGAAAGGAGATAACAAAAACCTAGAAAACTATAAACCGTTACTTTTCTGTCTCATATGTACCAGTTGTTGACGAAAATTCTAACAAATCGACTGTTAAATAAACTGGACCTGTATCAACCAATAGAGCATGCAGGATTCCGAAGAGGTTTCCGCACTACCAATCACTTGAAAACTCTGAGTTTCCTCATCGAAAAAAACACCGAACATAATATCCTACTAACTTTTGTTGACTACCACAAGGTCTTCGATTCAGTCGAAACTTGGTCAATTTTGGAAAGTTTAGGAAATGTACGAAATAATTCTAGATATATAAACCTGCTGAAGTATATATACCACAACGTAACTCTACATGTAAAAATTTACCAAAATACAACAAAGGGGCCCGACAAGGAGACAATTTCTCCAAAGCAGTTTACTTTAGTATTAGAGGAAGTATTTCAATTGTTAAAATGGAACAAGAAAGGGAGGGAAAGAGAGAGAGTTTTGAAACATTAGTCACGCCGGTATCTAGGACCATTTTTCGTCCTTGGAATAGAAAGAGTTTACATATCGACGGTTTGCACTTTAGTCACCTGAAGGTAGCGGATGATGTAGTTCTGATAAGTAGCAGTACAGAGATCAGGGAAGTATGTTGACAGAGTTACAACAAATATTAAACATAGGATTAAAAATGAACATGAGTAAAACAAAAATTCTGAGCCTATTAGATGACTATCACCATTGAAAACATCTGGGACCTAAATTCATGCAGCATTTGGAAACCTAAATCATATCCTACATATTCTACTAAAAATAAAATGCCCGTGTTGACATATGAAATCGATACAATATCTTTAATGCAAAAAAGTAACAACAAATTAAGAACTGTTCAAAAGGCAATGGAACAAGAGCATAAGTATAATCTCATAGATAGTCCCAATAAAATGGAGGTGGACAGGTTACGTGGTTAAACCACATCTCAACAAATAGACCCTTAAGATATTGCAATGGAAGCAAGGAATTAATAAAAAAAGAAGTATTGAAAGACCGCCAAAAAGGTGGCTGGATGATGTTAAACAGATAGCGGGAAAAAGATAGTATCAAAGAAATAAATGAGTTTTAATATTTGTTTTAATTCCACACTACATCTCAAAGGAGAAAGGGGACCTTGAATTGGAAGCTTCATTCAAATCGAAAATAAAAAGAATAGAAAATTTTACGTGTACATGTTTCGATGGAACCCAAATAACTCTCATGAGGTGAAGTAAGCTATCACTGCATTAATTGCTAGACAGAACTTTTAGGTGTTAGTAGTTACAGTTAATGATGATTTTGACTTTTGCTGTGAAATATTTCTACTATAAGTTTGTGCAAAGAGGCTAAAAACTGAAAAAAAATTTTGATGCGTCTTAACGAAATTTCTTTCTTTCTTCATATTCTTTTAAACATTTTTATACCTATCTATTTTAACAAATAATTTACATTAAAGAGAATGAAACTTTTTTAAAAATTTTAATCGACTTCAGAAAAGGAAATTAACGATTTTAAATTGCCTTTAATTTAATAATTGTTGATTTACTTTTTTTCAAGTCTGTATCAGATTTAAAACTTATGGGGTATCAGAAAACTATACAAACACACTTTTAACCAAAGAGAAAGGAATGAAACCTAAATCAACAGCAATGTAAACAATAATATAATAATATGGGAAAATTACTTATGTCCCTAAATTCATTTAAAATTAATCTCTACCGAGTATATTTGTATTTAATCCTTTTACAATTATTTTAAACTCGATAACCCTTAGGGCATTTTGTCTCTTTTACTATAGTTTATTCAAGAACTAGAGAGAGTAGTAAATCATTTTTTACCCTTTTTTCCTTCACAAACTACCTGTGTTCTTAAGTCCGGATTCCCTTATTAAAATATCGCTCAAAAAAAATTGATTTAGGTTTACCAAAAACCGTAATTTTTCGTATTTTACTTTCAACTTATTAACTAGTCATTCCTATTAAATCGACTAGATACTTTTTGTACACATCACATTCGTTTAAATGTCCCATTTCATTTAATGTACCACCTACCACCACTTCTCGTTGGCTAAACTGCGCACATCTGACCAAAATCGATTCGTATGTACTCTGCATCGCCCAAAGACCAACACGTGTGTGAAGGTATGATAGAATAGGTTAATTCCCCTGTTTTTTGCTTGGGCGTATTATAACTAGACTAAAATCATAATTAAATTAGAAGTACTGTGTTGGGAAATTCACCTGTCGATACGACATACTAAACATCAGTACCTTACTTGAAAACTATGACACACTGCGTGCCGTCAAAAATTAAAAGTTAAAATTGCTTAATGGATAAAAAAGAATTCTTTTGTATTAACCCTGTAGTATAGCAAAAAGGTAAATAAGTTGATCTTCTATAAAATTCTGAAAATTAATAAGACATTTAGCAATTAAACTTTACAATAGTAATAAAATAAGAGAAAAAAGTTACAACAATAATACACGAGAAGAAAGGTGGTGTTACTAACAGATATAAGATAAAGCTTATTGTTGCAAGGTATTCTGTGCTAAGGTAAGGTAATTTATTTTTTAACATTGCTAAGAAATTCTGTAAAGTCTGATTGCTAGGGATAAATAAAAATTCGAATTTTGAATTAGTAAGTTTATTCTAGCTACAATAATAATTATAATTTTTATCTTTAAATATAACATTAAATTTTATAATCAATATATCTAACGTTTGATTGTTGATACTTTATTATAAACAGAAAAACTGGGGTTTGTACCGATAAAATATATGAGTTAATTAAAATGTTTTAATCTGTATAATAAATATGGCAATATTATTAAGCTTCTATTGGAGATTCATGATAGTTTCAACTTTTCTAAGAAGAAATGATTATATAATTTAATAGATTTACCCTGCGCTCTATCTAACATAAAATCGATGAGACGATGTTAGTGTAATATGAAAAATGAAAAAAAAAGAAAGAAACACAAAAAATTTAACTCCTAGCAATTAATTAAACAAAATGAATAATATAATATTGATTATTTAACTGCTTTTTAATTGGCTTATTATAAGGTAATTTTTGTTAATTTTTCATAACAAAAACACTAACAAAGTCCAGTTTTAAACAATAAATAGTGAATATGCTGATATTTTAAATATAAGCACTTCACAAAATATAATAGATATATTTTAATTACAGGCACACTTAGTGTAACTAAAAATGATATATTTACAATATTTTTGTAAGAAATAAAAAATTTTCGAAACAAAAATCATTTAAAATAATATTTATAATATATTAAATAAACAAGACTAGGTAAGGAAATTTAAGAAGTAGACAAAAAATCAACCTTTTAAAATAATTTAAAGTAAATTTTACCACCAATAAAAATTTTTAAATTAAGTAGGCCTTCAATACTGGATTAAAATTTCAAATAGGTGATGTTCTAAAGCCTCCAATTTTAACAAGAATGTCTTGTTTTCATTAGACAATATTGGGTTTAATTCCATTAGATGTTAAGACTTTGTTCACAAAATTAACAATGGCTGTCGCTGGCTGATCAGGATCGAGTTCAGCAAAGAGATGGCACTGGTTGTCCGGATTGCTAACATTTGCTTTTCGTGCGACAAATCCGAATATACGACTGAAAGAAAGAAAAAACAATTTTTAACTCTTCATAGATTTTGCATTTATTGATTGAAATATATCTACAGTTCAGTTATAAAATTAGATATTCATGGTGATCTTAATTAATGCCATTAATATTTAAGATTTTGATAAATAATTTGACAGGATATAACATTTGAGAGGCGCATTTAAAAGAAAATCAATTTATACTTAATCAAAAAAAATCAATATTTTTTTTCTAATTTTGGATCATTCCACAGAAAAAAGGTACATCCAAATTAATGTCACTAATCATTTTGTTATTATTATTAGAATATTGATATTTTCTGATGAAATTTGGCAATTGTAAAGCCAATGACAATATTCTATTTTTTATGAACCTGCCAAAAATAAAGTAGTCTTTTTAATTCTCTTATTCCCGTATGCTATTTCCATAAATTGAGACACATTTCCTGATTACACTCACGAAAAGTTAATTTTGTTTTTGTGCCTCATACAGTTACATTTGAAATGTGTTTTTAAGGTGTTTTTCATCAAATAACAGTAAATTTGGTCTCGCCATAATGTTACAGGGTCGTAGCGCCCCTCCTTAATAAAACTGTCAGAAATGATGAAATCTTTTAAAAACGAAAAAAATAAAAGAATTGATTAACATAAGAAAAGAAAATATCAGCTAAAAGGAGTTGGCATCGAGGGAATAAGAAAGGGAAAATAAGAATAAACATCACAAAAAATACTTTCTTCAACTAATTACTTCACAAGTTCTAAATCTGTCAATAGAATCTCTGTATTGTTGTAGTCAGACATTTTCTAAAGCTGTTTGAAAATGGGTCTTCTCTTAGGAAGCGTGACACCGTTATTAAGGATCTAGCATGTCGTTATGGAATTTAATTAGTCGGACTTGAATAAAGATCTAGAGCTTCGATCATACTCTAGATATAAACAACAATAGATTTGTCTGAAGGCTATTTATGGTCGGTGGGGGAGACGCTTTTTTGATGTTTGACAGACATAAACATATTTACATATCTTGTCTTTCAGTTTAATTGCTTGTCGTGACTTTTTTCGGTGTTTTTAAGTGTTAGAAATTACTATAAATGCGAAGTTTACAATTAATATTAACAAAAAGAGGATTTAAAAACTTATTTTTATCGGTAAATATTGTTAGATTGTTTACATATTGAAAATAACAATAATAAAAATTTAGGCAACCATATATTCATACTTTGTTTTCAGAATTGACGTACCCAGGGGTATGTTCGAAGGACGTACCGATGATACTCGTTTAAATAATGCAATTAGAAAAGGATAGCATAAAATCGGCATGTCTGTACCAAGAAATTAAATATCTACTGTTTATCAACACTTTTTGAAATATAAATAAAAATATTATTACATTATTCAGCGTTCAAACAACCGGGCCCTAGTTCTAACGTTATGCTACTTCTACAGGGGTATGTTCGAAGATCTAGAGTGCTCATACCAAGAAACAGGGTATTAATCACGCACGTATAAAGTATATGTACTGATCGTCAAATATACAGAAAATGTCCGGACCATGCTATGCGCCATTTTGGGTAAGGTGAAGTTATAATAACAATGAATACGCTGTCGCCACTGAAAAATTATAACGACTAAACGTAATCGTTTACCTCCCACTGACAAGGTTTGAAGCAATTTGCATTCCTTTCCGAAATTTCATCGACATAAGTAATTGAACGAAACGAATGGTAGAAAGAGATAAAATGACAGTATTACGTTATAACCTTACTCAACTAATCCAATTGGTGTCAATTGATTGTTATGTGTGGATATTTGTCATACTATTGGTCGGTCGTAAAAATAAATTAATAATTTTTATTATATTTTTGGTTGTTAAAAATAACTAGTCCTTAAAAAAGCAATATGTTGACGAACCGTTTCTTCAAAACGTTTTATTTTTTGAAAAAACAGTTGAAATATTAATTAGGTAGTACCCCGTTATTTTCAGTATTTTCTAATTAAAATTTCCTTAGAAAGTTGAATGTTTCGCAAATTTCAAGTAAATTTGAGATTATAGACATACAAAATTATTACACTAAATTTTGTTCATATCTCAATAGTATGAGCGTGCTGCTTAAAAATTGTTTTCCTACGACTAGTTCTAATTATGGATTTAATATAAACACCTGTGTCCGTATGTCCATAACTTACTTTAAACAGTTAAGTGTAACATAATTGTTTTCATCAACACAACTTATAAAAAAAATTGAGAAGTAACAATTTGTAAGATATTTAAAACTTTTATTAAAATAAGTAACATTCAATTTTATATTCAAATAATGTTAAATACAACATTTTACTTCCTTAGGCTGTGTTAAACACTATACTACACTACAATTAAATAAATATTATTGATTATAATTTATTAGGACATATAAATTTGAACCATACAAGCCAACAAACGAGGTCCTTCAGAATAAAAAGCTTATTTATAGTACGTTTGGTCTTCAAGCCCCTACAAATCTTCACAAAATAATAAAAAAGTATATTAAGGGTTGAATAGTATCATTAATGGGGGTCTTCGGGCTGGCCTATGGTTCCGGCCCCTGCTCGTACTCAGTTCCTCTATCACCGGTCAAGTTTCAGGTTTTCTTTCAAACTTACTTGTCAGGACAGGAAGTCTTACAATAATCGGCTAGATGTTAAGTGAATTCATACAATAATTGATTGGTGGATAGCTAGGACGATGGATTTGAGTAATACTACATAGAGCAGGGGTTTCTACCGTTTCAAGTTTTACGAGTGCTGGCTTCCTGCAATTACTGTATAAAGGAGATATGTATTCCTATTAAAGTCAGTATATTGCTTTGTATATATGAGTTGTTTTTCTTCAGATTCCTTTTTTTTTGTGTATTAGACTCCTAAGGTATTTGACCCTTTGTATACATTTTTTGTTTAACAGTTCTAAAGTGCCAATTTAAGATAATTTTGTGGTCTATATTTACACCTAAATATTTGACTGATGGCTTGGTGCATATTACTTGGTTATTAAGTTATTTAAAATAAATTTAATCCAAGGAAAAACAAAGATTATTTCACAATAATAACAACAATGACACTATTTTTGACTTTTGACGGTTAATTTGACGTGCCAAAACGTCACTCTTACCCAAAATGGCGCCGAGCATACTCCGGACATTTTTCCGTTGACAGCTCCATTACCACCTGTCATCCATTTAGTTCAGAAATCCGTGGTATTAATAGACTGAGTAATTTTTCTTCTGATCAGATATCTGACTTTGTCTTGGAGTAGTGACAAGAAGAAAATTTTTCAAAAGTATTACTTTATAGTTTTTTAATGCATGAACTCTCGTTATATTTAAATACAAAATACCAATTTTAAAAAAGGATTTTCTAAATTTTGTAAGGTACGGCCCAAAACTGTTTAAATTTTCTGAGCAATTAAAGTATAAAATTAATGAATATTTTAAACAAAACTCAAAATATCGTAAGAAAATATACTCTTGGACGTTTTGTTGTGAGCCTTTCGATTATCTCTGTTGGAAAAATAAATGTGATTCTCCTTCCCGTCTTAAGAAATTCAATAGTATTTGAAGTTTACTACAAACGATTTCTTGTTTTTTTTTTTACGAAGTTTATGCCGAAGAATACATAGATAGATAGATAAGTTTATTTCATTACCTTTGGTACAGAAAAATACAATCGTAATATGTCACAAAACAAAAAATATGGTTAAAACTATCTGTAAATTACATAAAAAAAAAATCCTAACAATATGCTCGAGAAGAAGTCTCCATGTACTCATCCACCGAATAGAATGCATGCTCTAACAAAAATCCTTTTAATTTAGTTTTAAACCTCATTAAGTCTAAATCTTTAAACGTTTCAGGCAACGTGTTGTACAATGACACATTCAGTGTATTTTTCTTAGATCTCTCCAATCTACACCTCGAAGGCCTAATTATATTAGCTGATCTAGTGCTATAAGAGTGAAAGTGGGAATTTTGGTGGAATTTTCCACGGTTTTTATGAATTTCCAGTAGTTGGTATAAGATAAATAAACTAGGCAACGTTAGTACCCGAAATTTTATAAAGTGTGGCCTACAGTGGTCCCTATAGCCGATACCAGAGACAAGTCGAATGGCCTTCTTCTGCATTCTAAAGATCTGAATCGCGCCAGCACAGCAACCCCAAAGGTGAATGCCGTACGAAATATGTGAATGCAACAAGGAATAATAAACAGAGAGAAGGGTGTCACAATGAAGAGACCCACGAAGTTGTCTGAGAACAAAAATAGAGGATGCCAGCTTATTCAAACCATTGTCTAAAATGACACCCAACAATGTTACCAAAGAACCATCAACCACTCCACGTCCATTCATAAAAAACAAATTCCGTGTTTTTTCTTCATTCAATTTAAGGGAATTAGCAAACCAACATCTCGCACGCTCTTCCATAACAGACATTTTCTTAATTAAACATTCTAGGTCTCTACTTTTATAATTATATTGGACGATACATTTAGTACTAGTTCTAGACGTAATCTATTTTTTCCGCACTTAACCTGTTGATTTCCATTTCTTTAATTTAAACAACATAAAAACGGTTATCGCATTTGACGTGTTACTTTTTTAGCTATTTATAAAAGAACTCTTATATATGGTTGCTAATATCGCTAAAAATTTTAGTTAAAGGGTAAGGTCTGAATAAGAAGTATTTTGAGCCCTTATATATAATATTCGAATCACCCTTATATTTGAACTACTTTTATAAAAAAATATATAGTTCTTTCAATGATGCTTAATAGACTTATTTTATACGATAATTTATCGAGACTTTAAAAACCCCATATAAATGCTCTATATTTAATATAATGGTTGCCTATAAATGCCTTTAACATATATTAGTTCTTTTTTTAAATTACCCCATTTTCAAGATAAAGTTCATCTTGTAGTGCCCTTTTTGAGGGTCTTTTTGAACATATTGTAAAATTAGTATCACTTTTTCATTCCACTTACTTAGAACTTTTGGCTGAACCAGTTTCTTCAGTGTTAACCAACCAGCGATGTTCTTCAGGATCCAATCCACAATGAGATATCGTGTTGATTGGATAATGTTTTCTGAAAAATAGTTTTCTTTTGTTATCTGTTAGTGTAATTCCTTGACCGTTAACTTTGAAATGTACTACTACGGTCTCTGGAAGGGGTGACTTTTGGAATAGTTGTATTACTGCTTTTTTGACAGCTTGCGGGCCTGTTAAAGATTCCATTTCTAATGTGCAAAGATAAAGTACATTGCAGGCTGCACCTTGAATTTGAAGCTGTTGCTGTAGTTGTGCTTGTGGTGTGTTACGACCATCATATCTAAAAAAATTAAAATTAGTATAACTAGAAGCATTCTCATATCTGAAAACTTAAAAACGAAATATTTCTACATATGATTAATATCTAAAATTTGCAAATCAGTTTAGATGGAAGGATAAGAACACAGAATAGTAGACTTTTTTTAAAATACATATTATTGTAATATGGCGTTAAGTAGATATCATAAAAAAATATTTCGGGACTTTTTGTGTTGCAAAATATATATACAAACAGTTTAAATACGGCAATAAATATTAAACTATTTAAATAAGGCAGAAATATTTCTTTATTTCTTACTAAAAATTTTAATTTTTAAAAAATATATTCTCTTATCCGAAACAAATATAAAAGTATATTTAACTGTACATTATGGATCTCAATGCAAAAAATAGTTTTTATAAAATAATACACTTACTTTAAGTCTCCTTCTGGTAAAATCAATCTACAGGGTAATGCAATCTGCGTTATGGAGTGCTGGTATATCAAAGCTGATAAAGAACTGAATACAGGTTCGTTGGGACATCCTTTGAGGCGCACTCCTTTAGAAGTTGGTTCAATCAAAAAGTGACGAATCAATTCATCTGATCCACTAGCTTTGTTTTGCACATTAGATGGTACTGTAGCTACCCTTAAGGCTAATCCAAAAGCACCTGGGAAAGAGTTCGAGTCTCTAACGATAAAAGTTCCTGGTAGTTGCTCACGTAGCACGCTTATAGCTGTAACATTAACAATTAACATACTTAATTTATAAAAGTAATAAAACAAAAATAAAGCTAACATTTCTTAGAGGCATTCATATATTATTTTTTTCAAAACAATTTTGACTTTATACTTTTTCTACAATACTTAAGGGGATTTTAATATTTAAAAAATGTACCTTCTTCCCTAGAAATTGTAGGCTTGTACCAAAATCTGCTAGTATCCCGTACAATTTTGACATGTGCTGCAGATACTTCATGAGGTGACTGGTCGTTGGCACTTGAAGCAACAGATCCTCGTCTTGAATGACCGTAGTAGACTGTAGGTGAAGATGATCCATTATGTTCTCGATAGCCTGTAGCTGATACACTTCTTTGGGCTGTAGCATGTCTGTATTCGCCGTCTGAGGCGCCGTTTAGGTCTGTGGGTGAGGTAGGTCGGTCCTTTCTAATATTAAAAAATATAGTTTATATCATGTATTACATAGCGTTTAAACATAGAAATAAAAATTATTATGCACTTTCATTCCCAAGTTGGTGTAAACATTAAAAATAATTCTCTGGGCACTTTTCAATTATATACTAATTATTCAAAGTAAAGTATGCAATTTTAAATTTTTATTATTATTTTTAATTCCTTTATTTTATACTTAAATGACATAATTTAAATAAGGTTTGTCGTTGATTGCTTGATATCTTAAATATTTTAATACAATTCTAATAACATGCAATGTGCAGATGTAATAGAGTGCTAAAATTTACCATTTTTTGTATCGATTGACGCACAATTAAAAGCAAACAATAAACTTAAAGTTTATTGAATACAATTTTTTCAGATTCAGAAAGAAGCTACAACAGAATTATATCCCAAAATAAACTTTGGTGTTTAGTAATAAATTATTTACTCCATGCAGCCATAGATCGTAAAGCGTAAATGAACACATGCTATTTATTATAAGCTACTGCAAAATTTTTGAAATAATTTTTAGTATTTTTTGCAGAAGTTTAACATTTATGCATTGTCTGTAAAGAGAACAGATACGTTTAAATATCAGCCTGTTTCTTTAATATATTGTGAATACAATTACAAAATAAATTAACGTAAAAGATAATAAGGTGCGTACACATATGAAGAGAACATCGTAACGTAATTCCGTTGCGTATTAAATATGGACGCCACTCATAGCGTTGCATTCCTTGTCGGTTTTTGCTTATCGCATCAAATAAATGGTACGCACTCATGATACATTTTTGGACTAGTGCGGTGGTCACCAAGTTCATCTAACTTGAAAGAATGCATGAACTGATGGGACTGAATAACGTTATTCGTTGATGATACGCCGTTTCGGGCTTCCATCAGTTTGTATAGTTTCTGAATGTATTTATTTAAACACAGGGCAGAAATTATCTTGTTAAAATATAGGAAAACAAAACTTAAGAGAAAAAAATATCAAAAAATTTCATTATATTCTTTTAATTTTAAAAATATTCTAAATTATATTTTTCAAAATAAAGAGCTAAATGCTATGCAGATTCAACATTCGATTTTAAATTCCATTAAAACATATTTTAAACTATGAATTTCTATGCTTCGATGGTAAATATACGGCATAAAATCAGCTTTTTTAAAATTTGAAGTATTTAATTCAAAGGGATCAGTCAAAAACGAAATATTTAGTTCGTAAAGGTGTCGACTCAATTTATTTAATAAAAAAAGCCATTATTTCTCTACCCTTTAATGAAGCCTGTGGAGGATCTAGTGGGGGGGCGAATACCCCCCAAGCTTCAAATTCAGGAAAACAGATCCGATTCTGCTTCTTACACTAGGAATATGTATACTGTTGGCATCTCCCTCCCCCCTGTCGACAACTCGCGTTCGCCCTCCCCATGGCATCTACCTGTCGTTAACCCACTTTCTCTTGTAATCGCTCCCCTCTCCCCAAGAGCTTCAAATTCACAACTGCTAACGTCCCCTCTCTCCGTCGACAACTTTCTTTCACTTGCCATATCGTATTTTTATGATATCACCCGCTCCCCCAATAGAGTGGTTGGATCCGCCGCTGAATAAAGCCAGCATTTCTCTTTAATATCTAGAACCCTAAATTACTATATTATAGTTCTAATTCTGACGACATAATGTTGTAAAAAAAGGTTATTTATAATATTTATTAATGCAATTTAATTCAAATTTATTGAATTTGGAACCTCAAACACGCGAAGTGTTATCCCTTGCCAGTTTAGGCTATATTTGAACTTTATATAATTTACTTTTAAGGCAGCGTATAAACAATAATATAAACAATATAGGTAAATTAATTGTTATCTTTAGGTTAGGCGTTCAAATTGTTCAAATGAATGAAACAGTTACCCCCTAATTCACTAACATGGTTTAACTTTAAAACTGGTCTAGATTGACAATAGAGAATTTAAATTGACAAGGGTAACAATAAGTCAAGCAAGTTTTAAACCTTTAAAATATAATTAAAACAATATCATAAGAAAAACAAAATGGGTCATCTAAAAAATCTAATTTCCAAGGCAAGTAGATCGTATAAGGCCTAAGTTTTAAAACTTAGCGAATCTGGCTATTAATGTTTTGAAAATGAATATTTAAAAAACAAATTATCCATAGTAAAGCTAAAAATAACTTATTATTAATTAAAATGAAATTTTAAATAATGCCTTTTTGTAGGGAATTCATTAAATAAATTTTATAGTAATATTTTATTTTCTCCTTTTCCTCTCTTCAAGACGACTTGAACACCCAACCCATATAATACTGAATGATTAAAATACACATGTGCTGTAGTTTAACGGAAATGAAAGTGCAAGAAACCTATTCTAAACATCGATGCATGCCAATGTTCCCAGTGATTTTACATTACCTCTCCGGGGACAGGGCCCACTTGGCATTTTTTGTTAAAGTCGCTGATGGAAAGCTTAATCGGCTATAAATAATTTCATAAAATATTGGGTATTATTAAAAAATACATGAGAAAAGTAAAAAATATTTAAGTAAGCATTTTATGAATTATGAAAATTTTAGTTTTTACAATGGAAATTATAACATATGGGACATTGAGGAAATATATTACTTTTGATTTTTTAAAAAAATACTCTTGTTGGTCAAAGAATAACAATTTATTTTAACCCCATATAATTTTTTCTACTTAAAAACTACAGCTTTTTTTCACCAATTTCTAATAGTGAAGTACACAGTGGCACGTTAAAATATATGAAGATTTTAACGTCCTTGTTTTAACGGTGCAATTCTGAACACTAGCTGATGTTAATCATTCCCACTCTCTCATATTATTTTTTTATTGTTAGTCTTAAAGAACTAATCGATAGCGCTTCTAGGTGAAATTAAGTGATTGCAAAAAAGCCACTTACGTTATCTGGATTAATTACTGAGAAAATATTTTCTTAGCACAATATGTCTTTAACTTTTATCAGAGTGTGTTTATCTTGTTAACTCAAAACGACAGAGGAAAAGAGGTAACTTACTGCATTTTTTAGAACCCGTTCAGAATGATATGTGTTCTTTAACAATTTTTTAATGCAAAAATGGCAAGATTTTTATGGCCACTACTTGAAAATTTCAGAAAAAAATTGAATATACCATTTAACCGCCCTTCGTGCATTTTAAGAACCAACGCGCTTTATTAACACTGTTAAGTGGTTATATCTGAAAATAGACCAAGTGAGTAAGAAAGTACATTTATATCAATGACATTAAGTCGATTTGAGTTCAAGCGGCTTTTAAAAGTCAATTGGAAAAAGCGAAATCAACGCCCTTGTAAGCGACTTGATATAAACTGTTCAAGCTGGATTTAATCATTGTTAACTTCGCTTCGATGATCATGGGGATATCTGATTTTGACATTTCGGAGGTCATAGACTGTTGTTTGAAGGTTGTAGACCATGTTGAAGATTGACTAAAATATGGTTGTCGGACTTGCATTGTCTTTATTTTTGTTTATTTTTACGACGTTTCGATTAGGTTGTCTCTGTAATCGTTATCAGGTATAAACTGAATGTTTTTTCTTAGTGCTAGGAACTTATATAGGGACTGTGTTCATTGAAGCGCAGAGTTTCACTTCACTGTACACACCTCAATGATTTGATGTTGGTTGTCAAAGATTAGGTATCTCAACACTGGGTTTACTCAAGACTCCATTATTATTTTTAATGTAAGCTGCTTCTATAAATCTTCTTTTTTTCATGTTGGCTTCCATATATATTGCCGCAGCTTCAGACCATTTTATATCGCGTTGTTTATCCCAGGTATGCTCTGCAATACCTGATCTCGACGTTTCCCCTTTTTGTGTTTGAGTTTTATGTTCCTTAATTTTAACTTATAGTGGTCGCTTGGTTTCTCCAATATACAGTTCACCACACTCGCATGGAACTTTGTAAACATATTCTTTCTTATCGGTAGTTTTTGGTTTTGTTTTTCTTAAATGAGCTCTAAGTGTATTTCCTATTTTATTCCTTCTCCTATTCCTTTAATGTACGGAATTGTGAAGAAGGAATGTTTCTTGCTGTCCATCCAGTGGTCGTTGTTCTAAAGTTATTCATAACATCCTCCATTAATTTTAAAGGATAACCATTCTGTTGCAAATCGGATTTAATGTTTCCTACCTCTTTTTCTAATGAATCGGCATTATTGCATGTATATATAGCGTGATTATAGAGATTGCATATAATTCCCAGTTTTGTTACAACAGAATGATTAGACCTATGGTTAAGATATTGTCCAGTATGCGTTGGCTTCCTGTATACTGAAGTTTTAATAGTTTCATTTGAACGGTTGACCATGACATCTAGGAAGGATACAGTTCCTATATATATATAAACTCGTAACCATATGACAAAAAATTTAGTTTATACTTAATAACGATTAGAGATACAACCTAATCAAAACGTCGTAAAAATAAAGGTAGTTCAAGTAATATTTTGTAAGGTTAGCATGGACAGTAATCGGTTTGAAAGTGGATTAAACTTATTTTTGAAGCCAGACTGAAGTTGTTAAAATAAACGCATAGGTTTCCTATTATTGAATAAGCGTAAAAGTTATATATTTTATACGAAAAAAATGTGGATACTGATATGATAAGTTCCGATTTATTAGATTTTCTTTATATTTAAATTTTACAGTATGGCTGAAAAGATCTTAAGTTATGATATAGTGGTTTTAAGTTGTTGCAAATTTTAATCGATTGGAACATGTCTTAAACTCAAAAACCTTTTTGCTTGTAAGACATTTTCAATTTTATGCAGTAACACAATTTAGAACTAATGAAAAAGAGCTGTAGAAAAAATAATGGGTTTTCAATACAAGCGACATACAATTAATTTCTTCTATACAATTGAAGTAAAGTTTTTTCTAAATTAATATTTATTTCCATTTTCGCTCTAGTTGCAATTCAATATAAAAATTACTATATATTTTTTATTTTGTAGATTTTTTTACTTACCGCTGGGTTGTAGGACTTTTGGGTGGTAAGCGCTCAGTAGGCAGATCAAACTGCACAGATGGCGTCGATGCATTGAGGTAGGGAGTTCGTGCTAAAACTGGGAATGCGGGAGTTTGTGGTCTTGGAGAAGAACTGTGCGACGGTGATGTATCTACGTCATTGGATGTTGACTGTGACCGCCATGTGTAAGATGATTGTTCATACTAAAATTAGAATAAAAATATTTGTACTTAAGTTCCGTACTTCTTCGTAATTCAGTTTTTTTTGCCAATATCTTTAGGATTAAGAAGATTTCACACTAGCAGCTTAGTAATGGAATGAAGGAATATTAAAACATGCAGTTATATCTTGAAAAGCTGTAAAATTCAAAGCTCTGGATTTTAAGTTAATTCAATATAAAAAATCAATCAAAACCCAGTTTCAAGCTGCTTCTAAAAATTAAAAATCTTTAAATTACTTTTTATATAGCAGCAGATAGCTTTAAAACTTAACTATGTATGAAATTTAAAATTATTTTTAACAAAAACAAAAACTTGTATTATGATAACAACTGTATATATCAAGATTGCCATTAAAAGTCACTTCTCTGCGACTCCAGATACTGTGTAAAAATACTAATTATGTTGAGCGGTTTCTTATTCTGTAATTAAATATAAACACCTGCGCGTATTTTGGGATGTTGTAGGCCACACATAATTATTATTTTTAATTGCCAGATAATTATTCTATTGTTTTTTTTTAAATTTTGTTTTCTGATAGTAATAAGTAAAAAAAAGTTTTTTAAGAGTTTATTAAAACTTGTAAAACCTAAATTAATAAACCTTATGATATTTTGATGGCATGAGTCGGAAGTGTTACAATCATTTTTAATACTACACAGGTATTTATTTCAATATGGTTCTTAAGGTTGAAAATAGTCGTTTCTTGGTGTGATGCATACTTAACCGCTCGTTTAATTATCAAGGAATACGGTTGTGACTTCTTGAAGAACAAGTTCTTTAACCCCAAATTACGAAGTAACAAAAACGAAATCTATATATCAAATAACAACATCTAACAATAACGATTTTTAAACTTCCACAATTTAATATATCATAATATAGAAGAAAAGTGATATAAAACCCGTCATATCGACTTGAATGTCGTACAGGTAAGTGAGAATCCTGTTAAACAGATGTTGAATGATACAATTCAAACGAGTGTAAATCTCAACTCTTAAAAACTCATATTATCTAAAACTTAAATACAGCTGCTCTTACAATACAATCGATAGTCATAGTAAAACGCTTAGTTGTTAGTTCAGATGATGACATATGACATCCCGCTAAACATATAATCAAGGTTTAAAATACAAGTAACCTACTTGTGAGCAAAGGTATTTCTTCGTAACATCATTGGTTGACTTTTTAATCCTGATCTGAATCATTTGAAGGTATTTTATTTTATATTTTGGGAAATTATTTTGAAAAAGCACGCCAAAAGTAAGTGAATTAATTACAAGGAGGGCAATATATGGTTAGTAACAATTTACTTACAAGAAGGATCAAATCCATATATAAGACAAACCCAGATTTTCAGGAATATTAAAAGATATACAGGGTAGAGTTTTTTTTTACCTATAAATCTTATATACTCATTATTTACTGGTTTATAATGATGACACCTAATTAATAAATAATAAAAATACTCCAAGTCAGACAAAAAGAATCTTTTAACTTAAGGGTAGTTAATCCTCAACTTGCCACCACTAGAAGATATGATATCAAAATATGACGCTTTACATTGTCGTTTTAATATTCAAAGTTTTATATAAGAAACGAGACTTTAGGATGAGGTTTTATAATCTTCTCAGATATCTTATTAGTACGAAGAGTAGTAACGTATGTAGTAGAGCCTAACTAGACATTTACCTTCGAAACCTGTTATACATGAATTTTTCTTTGTTAAGTTTCTGTGATCAGTTAATAAAAAGTTCACATCTTAAAAATTGCCGCTAATAATTATTCAATGATAAAAAAAATCGTTAATTATTGGGTCAATAATATATTCACCAAAAAAAGAAAGTATAGAAATGTATGCGGTTTTCTAATAATAAGGCTATTCTTTCGAGTCAATATCAGTTTCACTTCTATCACTTGAAGTAATCATGATCACTTCGACCCAATAACAAGTAAAATGCATATTCAAAAGAACATGAAGTTATCAGTTTCACTTTGTTCACTTTGATCAGTGATAATTTACTCAAAAGAATACAGCCAATTTTTCATTGATAAGAAAACCCCCGTGAAATATATGAATGTATATATATATATATATATATATATATATATATATATATATATATATATATATATATATATATATATATATAATTACTTATTATTTGAAAGACATTCGTACTTCCGCCAAAATTTTGAAAGCCAACAAAAAACTTTGAAATTAATGAAGAAAAAAGTAGCATTTGAGAAAAAAAATTAATGGGGAGAAGTGTAAATGATAGAATTACTCTTTTATTGGTTTTCAATAATAATATTAAAAATAATGACAAGGTGTATGTGTTATTAAAAAATCAGATGAGGAACGACAAACATACGTGGATGTTAAGTCAGCTCTCACATTCTTAACGCTTTTCTACAAAAATCTCGTACAAGATCAATAAAACAATTTTAAATGTTTTATTTGCACTGTTAATTGTAAATAGAAGGAATTCTCATATGCTATTGATAGAAATATATGGTTGCATCATTGCGAATGATAAATAGATGAAAGGTTTGCGACGATATGATTTGATTTTAATAAGAAAAGATGCATTAAATATGCTGACATTTTCAATGAACATTAAATCAGAATTTGCAGTAGTCGTCGATGATACTGACGTCTTCATTTTATTAACAGCTTTAACTTCTACCAATAGGGAAACATATTTTTGAAAGTCAGTAGAGGTGCGATATATCGAAAAATTTAAAGGCTGCTAAAGATGTTCCTATTAATAGGAAGTGACGCAACTTTGAAAATTGGGATAATGTAACCGGCATTATTGTGAATATTTATGAACTTGGTATTTCATGTTTTTTGGCATTATATGATGCTTAAAAAACTATTAAAAACATAAATACTCCCAATTAACAACAGCTACATCAAAAAATAGCCGTGTTACTCGACTTCGTAGGAACTTACTTGCATCTTTGAATTATAAAATGTTAGTACTTAAAAATACTTTGTCAGAATAAAGGCAGTTTGTAGGTAATTCATTAAAATTAACCGCAATAAGTTAGCTACTTGCCTTACGGAAAATGATCTTACATGCATTTCCTATGGCATCGATAAATGAAGTCGACGATCGAGGAGGACTGATTTTTTTTGTTTGATAAAAATTGTTTGTTTAAAATTTTCGACCTTTATTACAATAATATATTCATATTATATTTGTTGTAAATTATTAATTTTTCTCTATAAATGTTTCGTTCGTACTAATAGCGAATTTTTTCATATGTTCGAATCTGGTATCAACCATTTAAAATTTTATTTTTTACCACTAAATTGGTAATCGGCAAACGTCCAGATTTTTGAAATAGCGATTTTTAAAGGGGTTCTAGTTCTACTCTATTATAGAGCCATAAAAGTTTATCCGGTGGCACTTTCATATAACTTTAATTTCAATCCATTATTAATCTATATACTTTAATTAATAAGCTTAGAGTTCAATTTAAATAAATATTTCAAAAAAGCAGTCAAAAATAAAACAGTATGCGTGCATAGAAAAAGTGAGTGTTAGTACCTGCGGCCATGCGGTGGTGTTAGGGCTGTTACTAGAGTGCTCAGAGCCACTCGAGAGGTTAGCGATGAGATCGTCAAGTGCGTCAAGCCTAGAATTTTCGTCCCTTAAGGGAGAATCTGCGCTGGAGCCGTTTGCAATACCCACCGTTGCTTGTTGGTTATAACGAGATGGTTCTGGTGTACTTGAGTACTGGCGTTGGTGCTGTTGGTTAGAGTACTGTGTTTTTTGTTCAACTAAAGATAAAAGTCCACTGTCCACTTGGTCTTGACCAGCGCCCCTAGATGGAGGCCGTACTATTTGACCGTGAGGGTTTGCTGCTAATGCTGAGGCTGGATCTGAGGTCTAAAAGGTTAGGGTTGGTGATGTTATACAATGTTAGCGTGTGGTGAAACACTAGTATCGAGTTGTAAATAATATTCATAACTATTATAAGAAGTCAATTGCTAATGAAAAGTACAAAATGTTAAGTATAAATTTTAATTAAAAAATAAAAATATTAATTTCTAGACTACCGGATTTAAGATGAATTTTGAGTAATTTTATTCAAGTAATTCTTACTCAACTAAGGATGTTGTTAAGTGATTTTACAAAATAAATGTAACTTATGTACATCATTAACCTTTTGAGATTATGAAATATCAAATTTTATTTATTAAAGGTATCGGTAAAAGTTTATGATAATTAACTATTTAAAATTAGGTTAATTGAAAAAATGGGGTGCAAGGCAGTGTATTTTTTACAAAAAAAAAATGAAAGGTCCTCTTAAGAGTTTTCTTACTTACTTGAGAATACTTTTCATGTGCTCTTTTAACGGCCATGAACGGTCTTTCGGTTTTCGTCATCGTTGAATAATTTGACTTTAAAGTGCTATATTGCGATGAACTGGGTGTAAGTGTTCCATTTCTATTCATAGTGTTGATATGTAAAGGAATCGTATAGTCATCATCGTCATCAGCGAAGGCAGTAGTGTCACTAGTGTAGCCATCTAAAAAATATAATTTTTAGAAATATCTTATTTTCTGACGTGTTTTAGCTGATAAGGTTATTTTAATATAAGAATGCAACATAGTCACCAAAAAATGTTGGTTATTGCTTCCATAAGTTGGCGTCTTTTTTGAAGTTCAAAATTCGATATTTGGTATAATAATATTCTTTGATCCAAGCTGCATTGGATGGAGACTACCAAAAATGTTGGCTATTTAACTAAGAATTTAGATTAATTTAAGAAAGTATTTTAAATTACCTAATCTATGACTTGCAGTAGGCCTCATATGCCTTGATTGAACCTGTCTTAATTCTGAGAATAGTCTAGTTTCATGAGGCTGACGTTCTTCCCTTAGTCTAATTTCTCTTCTCTCTTTTAGCTTTTGTTGCTGGCGCTGCAACCATGTTAAATTGGTTCCGTACCTGTAATAAAATAAAAACAAATAGTATAAAGTACAAAGCTAATTGTTTGTTTTGTCTTGTTTATTAATGGCTTTGTAAAAAACAAAAAATCAATTTCAATAATATCAATGAGTATTATAATTAAAAAATTTTAAAAATATAGTAAAGATTTTATTGAGAGAGGAAAAACAGCGTCGTAAAAAATTGCAATTCTTGCCAAAAACTGTTTATAGTTAGATTTGCTAAAAATAATTTATATCTCCGTGGAAAATGGAGACCGAATATATTTGCAGAAGTGCTCTGACTTGATTTTAAATGAAACTTTCCATTTATCTTTATTTTTCATGAATTTTGAAACTTAAAGTTTGTATTTTCTGGAAGAAGCTCTGGAATAGTTTATTCAGTTAAAAATTACATACATATTTTTAAAAAAGTTGATACCGTACTTAGCTGAACAAGTTACAGAAAAACGTTGCGATATTTATAACTCCAGATTTTAAAATATAAATTCTTAAAAGGTTTATAGTCATAAATAACCTTAGTGATATTAATTAATACTTTTCAGAAGTTTCTAGACATTTTTTATGGTGTTTTACGAACTTTGCAACGTTGCAAATCCTATTTTTAGATTTACCTTATTTTTTTTTTAAATCCCTTAATAAATTTTAAAATAAAATCTTTTTTTTTTTTTAGTTTTCGAATTAGTAAAATTTTATTTCTATTTTTTATTAATAATATAAACATAAGAGCTCTTGGAAACAAAAAATGAACAGTTTGGAATTAAACAAAGATTTACGCTAAAAATTAACTAACGTAAAAATAGAAACGCAACATAGTCCTTAAATTCGGTGTGTTCAACTACTACCTATATTAAATCTTGTATCGGTGTTTTGGAATAACTGCACCGTTTAGCTTTTTGTTCCTGAACCTGCAGATTCGTGGTAAATCTTAAGTTTAATTATGGATGTAACTAAATTCACATATGGCTGCCTAAAATAGGATTTCATAACGTTTATAGATATACATTGTAATTAAACAATGTGCCTGATACCATCTTTAAGGTTCATCCACCTCCCCAGTATTTCCTTCAAATCTGTATAACAGTGTGTTTTTTAATATGGTATTTTTTTCGGGCTTCATTTAGAATCAATATGCAAATAATTTTTTTTAATTACCTTTGCCAATCTTTTTTTTTAATATTTTTTAATTTACTAAACTAATTTTAAGAACAGGGTTAATCAACAACAACAAGTTTTAATTCAGATATTTCTGAACAGGGAAAACCTTTATTAAGTAACGGCAGACATTTATTCCCAATGGACTTCTGGAATCTCACAAAAGTTCCTCCAATATATCTTATATTATATAGCCATAATATCCATATTCTTTATCAGCTACTATTGAAACTGTATTCAAATTTAATAAATAGATTATGTGAAAAGATAAATTAAATAAGTAAAGTGTCGTTGAACTGAACAGTAGCTTCGTACCATTCTTGCTGAGGAGTTTTCTTAATTTGGAAAGACAGGTAAACAGGCCGCACTATTACGAAAAAGTTACCGCTTTATATTACTAAATTTCACAGTAAAAGACATTCTCGCAATACTAAACCACAGACAACTTTTTTATATAAATTAAGTATGACACTCTTATTCTTAGAAGAGCCTTCTAAAGAAGTAAAACTTTTTCATAATAAAAAAATAACTAGATATGATTTCTTGACAACTTATCTCGCGATAATTAAAGACAAATACACTATACAGTAATTATAAATAATCTAGTCCTGATTTGTTTTACTTATAATTTAAAAAAATTTTTTGCCAATGAGAATTATTTGAAATATTCATTGTACAAGTGTCATAAAATAGATGTCTCGACCTTCAAGGTATACATACTTAACATCCATACAGAAATTTTCAAAAGAATGCTTCTCTACACAATAGGCATGATGACTGATTTTGGAAAAATACTCCACGATATTTTTACGCACCTACTTTAAACAAAATAAATCTTATTTCCGCAAAAAATTTATGTTTTGAAGGAAAAATTGACCTTTTTAAAATACAATTTAAATTTCGCATCAAAATGCTAGAATAGTAATGGCGTCCGTCTGTGACGTCACCCTTTCGTAAAGACTTGACAAGTTGTATCTTATTGCTTGTTTCGATTCATATTTTCCATTATTTTGTGCAATAATCATGAATTCTAATGTGTATCGATGGTGTGTAGTTCCTCGATGTAATAATACATCGATAAAAACTCCAAATGAGTTATTTATTAACGTGCCAATGAAGGAAAATATCAGAAATACATGGCTAAATCGTGCAAGGCGAGACCCAGCTTCTATATCTGTTAATTCAGTAATTTATTTCTGCGAAGATCATTTTGATCTAAGTATTTATTTTATATAAATAAGAGGCGAAGCTCGCAAGCAAAATATATGTAAGGTAAATATTTGGCAATAACACTACCGATGCCGTTTGAGGTTAGGTTTCATTTCTTTATTACTGTATTATATTTAAAGTTTCTAATTAAAAGTTTTTTCTTTTTCCAGTTACCAAATGATATGGAAAATACAGTACCATGTAATGGGTTCAGTTTTACAAGTGCGCATAAAGTCAGGGTGTATACTCACAAAATTTGAATGCTAACCAGGCAGAACCAAACGAACTTTTGACACCGCTGAGCGTCCCTATGCTTTCAAAAAACAAAGAAGGTGTCTAATTGAAGAAAGTGACAAAAATGTAGCACAAACAAAACCACTTACAGAACATTTAGAACTCGCAAGCACTTCATCAGAAAGTTCAGGTACGTACCCATTGTTTTTTATACCGGTAACCTGTTTTAGTGAATTCAAGTGTATATCTTTTCTGTTTGCCGGTTTAATATCATAAAATTATAGGTAGTTATGATTTCAAACAATCTTTGTGGTACCTATTATTATTATATTATTATAGTCTGTTGCAAAAATTATAGTACATAATAATGTGTAAATAGTTACAGTTTGTTCACAAGTACTAATTTTTATTTTTTAGCTTTGAACACAACTAAAGATCTAGAAGCACCTATCACGTTTCCAAAATCAGCTGATAAATCAGTACAAGTATACATATATTATACAAATTCAGAAGTAAAGCTGTCCAGACTGAAGTGCACCGGTTAATCTCGCTCCCAGCATCAAGGAGTCGATTCTTGGCAAATTTGAGCTATTGGCCTTGACAAATCCTTGTTCCATGACGTTGTTGTACTTTTGGTAGCACGAAACTGACACCTAGATAGTTTTATCCACAAAATATCTGATTAACGATACAAATAAAGATAAATTCGAACGATAAAGGCTATAAACAATGATGGCTGATGTGATGTTTACGAAAGCGTGACGTGACGGGCTTCTGATTGGTGTTCGATCTAATATGGCCGATTTCCATATTTTGTGTTTTTATTTTTACTACTTGTAATCTAAAAATAAATGTGTTTTTTAGAATCTGTCTATCCTATATAATTACTTCAAGTCATAATTTCAGTGATTCTTCGTTACAGTCATCATGCCTATTATTAGAGGTTTAAATTTCTTTTCTTTTAGATCAAATGCCTTTATCATCTGCATTTTGTAAATAATTATAATTTCTATGTTAATCTCTAACAAATTGGGGTCATTATCACTCAATCTTGAAAAAAAAAGTTAATTCCAAGCAAAGTCGACGTTGAGAAAGCATCACTTGAAAATGCTAACTGACATGTTGGCGAAACGTGACGATGTATATATATATATATATATATATATATATATATATATATATATATATATATACATCTAACACCGTATATCCTCCTTTAGCATTTTCTTTAATATATTTTAATATCCCATTTTATATCTTAACATCAAAATGGTCCATCTTTTATCGATATATTCAAACAAATGTCCCCACGCACCACGTGCAACATAGAAGCGACTTTTTATGGTCACGATCAGGGACAAACATGGCGGCATCAACAAATAGAACAATGTAAACAACACTGATTTTTTTTATTCAACCAGTGGGTATCGTGTATTATACAGGGTAAAAAAGTTTCATGTTTAACGTTCGGGTCTGGTAAATAATAAAATATATAATCGCGTTTAAATAATTGTCATGTTAAATTTGAGTAAAACAAATCGAAAATAGTATTTTTGTTTGCTTTATTTGGAATAAATTTCATGTTCTTATTAATAATTCTTCTATACAATATGGTGATCTGAGATTTTCAATCTCACGTTTAGTTTTTTGTTAATTTATTTAAATAGAAATATGATTCTTGTTAAAATAAATTTGTTAAAACTCTGAAAAATCTACCTGATGATGCCAGGTGAAAGTTTAAAGAGACAAAGAAGCAAAAAGCTCCTCAAATAACTCCAGAAAAATAAAATTAAAACGAAAATGTCGATCGTTGATTCTTTACGATACATCGGGTAGCATTGGGAAACTCCTATAGTGAGTGTCAAATTTGTTCCACCTTGTATGTCAGTCAATTTCAGTTATGGTTGTCTGATAAACAAAAATGCGATATCGTAGGCGCCTTAATAATATGGGTATGGTCAGTAATTTACTTGTTTAGAGTGGGTGCAGCAGATTGGCGATGCCTTAATAATTGACTAAATGACCTCTTTTTGGGATGTTATAATTTGATAATGTTAGTTGCAGCATTTGAAATTAATTGGAAAAATGTTGAAAACTGATCCTTAAAGAATCCATTTATTTTTAAATTAGAAGCTACAGTTTACGAAATATAGTTCCTGGTGGTTGTGTTGTTATAGCTTTAGGATATTCACTATTAATGCCGAAACCCACAGATTCATATCGCCCTCAACTCTTTTCATTCTATTTTTATTCTGATATACAGGGTATCCCAAATTCGATACTTTTATGGGGTTTCTCGCTAACTATTAAAGTTAACAAAAAATGAATGTAGTAATTTCAAAATCAGTGGAAAAACTGCAGTCTTGTTTCACGATCTCCAGGGTAGAGATGTTGCATCATATTTACTTTGTAAGGAAAATATATAATAATAATATAATATATTTTTAAATAAGAACGTCATAGAGCATTATAAAAATTGTCGACTTTTGAAATTTACCCAGAATCTTCAACCCCGCTCGAGACAGAATCAGGCAGAACGTCATCATGGATGACTATAATTTTGAACATGTGCGAGTTTTCATGTACCTGGGCGCAGTGATAACGGCAAACAATAATATGCAGGAAAAGGTTAAACAGCGCATCACACAAGCAAATAAATGTACATTTGCGATACAAACCTTGCTGAAGTCAAAATTTATCACTACAAAGGCAAAAACCGAAATTTATCGAACAATAATACGACCAGTAGCAATCTATGCCAGTGAAACATGGACCCTGACAGTCCACGATATGGAGCTGCTAAGAAGGTTTGAGAGAAAAATCCTGCGCATAATATATGGCCCATACCGAGACCTTGAAACAGGCCGTCACAGAATGAGAAGCAACATAGAGCTTGCGCAAATATATCAAAGCCCTGACATCATTCAAGAAATAAAGTCCAGAAGACTACGATGGGCAGGTCATATACAAAGGAGCCAAAACGATCGACTAGTAAAACGGGTATGGGAGGAAGTATCACAAGGAAAAAGACCACTGGGAAGACCTAGGCTTAGATGGAGAGATAACATCCACAAGTATCTAGCTATCCTTGAAGTTGACCAGCAAGAATGGAAGGAGCTGGCACAAGACCGTTCCAGGTGGAGGCAGATAGTCGAGGCAGCCAAGACCCACCCTGGGTTGTAGTGCTACGGAGTCAGTCAGTCAGTCAGTATCTTCAAAACAGAGAAAAAATTAGGTTCTGTTTGCGGCATTTTAAATTTTCCTAAAAAACAACTGGTGAATGCTACATTTACTTTTTGTCAACTTTAGTAGTTTACAAGAAACCCCATAAAAGTATCGAATTTGTACATTTATGCAGACACATGAAAATATCTTAAATATGCAGTAATAAATTTTTGCTTAGTGCAACAGCAACCAATAATTAATACAATAGCTCATTCGGACCTATTTTGGAACCTTCAGAAATTTAGGATTCATTTTGTCAAAACAACCACCTTGCAATATTTGGAATTTCGTGCGTAATAAAATATCAAATGACCAAAAATATTAAGTATCTTGGATATATTATTATGATTTTATTAAAATTATGTTTACACGATACGATGTAAACAATTTTACTTCGACATTCATTCTAGTTTATGGTCAAGCTATATCCATATACTGAATAGTAAAACAAATAAAGAATCGACCAAAAATATTTATCCAACGTAAAGTTTTAACCAAACAATTTAGAATTCCTTAAGTTTGTAGTTTAAGTAAATATTTAAGAAAATTCCAAGCAGTTACGTTAAGATTCTTTGTATTTAGTCGGTGATATTTTATAAGTTAAAACAGGAAATCAGAGTGGCATTTTTAATGTATTTGCAGCAAATTAAATATAACAAATAAGGAACAAATAAATGACCAATATGGCGAAACATGCATGAGTAATGATGGGAAAATTAGTTGAAACAAAAAAGTATCTAAGTTTCTATAAATACTATGTCGCAGATGGCTCTTTCAGTTATTTTATTATGTAGAAAATTCTCTGTTAATAAACAGTATGGGATCGAGTTTGTTCTTAGGAACGTTTGTTCGATGAAGAAACATCTAAAATGTGTTTTAATATCACAGTGGTGGTATTAAGTATTTTCGTTGAAGAAACCCCAAAATAAATTATTAAAAAATCTTCCACCAAGTTAAAAATTTTTTTAGCCATATTGTACCAGACACTTTAAAGTTATAAAATATAATTATTGATTCGTAATTCTTAAACGTCAGAGCTGTTCATTTCAATAACTGTTAAAAAAACTTCCATTAAAATCCTAGATAGATAGATAGATATATGTTTATTAGTAATAAATACACAATGCGCTCTTTACATGTCAGTAACTCCATTGAGAAGATTATTTAAATACCATTAAATAAGAAGAGCTTACCCTACATCCAAAATGTTCTATGTAAATCACAAATTCAAAAAAAGGGAGAAAATTTATTAGATCTATAATCGTTCTTTAACGCTTTACATCAGTTTTTGAGGGTAATTTAAAAGATGTAAATGTAGGTATTAAATCAAAACAGTAGTTTTAAGTGGACAACTGAAGTTTAGAGTACAGTCTCTTTGTCAGTTGTAAGTATTGGTTGAAATCCATGTTACACAGTGAAGAGTCACAGAAAGGATCAGACCCTTCCCGCATCTGGTGTCCAGCAATCCCATTCTTTAAGCATTAGGCGTTACTTTCAACTTTTGCATTTTTTAATATAAAAAATTTTCGTCTACGTTTTGTAGTATTATTGTGCTTCATATTAGTACTTATATTTTGATATATATATATATATATATATATATATATATATATATATATATATATATATATATATATACATAAAACAGCACTATCCATAATAAAAAATTAAAAAGAAGAATATACACAACCAATAAATTCTTTGATATTTCATGTTTAAAGTAGGATATAGCAAATCCGAAAGTTAACACATTAGTGCCGATAGAAAATGTGCAGGTGAGAGATGTTGATTGAAACATGGCACACCTGGAAGCTATTCTTTGGTTTAAATTTAGATGGACATATGTTCTACTTAAAGTATCAAGAAACCAAGTTGAATAAACATTTATAATGTTAAAACGTACAGTCTGCAAAATACAATAAAAACTGTGTTTTATTAATTTAGAGGCACTTATTTAGAAAAAATGTGCTGGTCATAAATTTGCTGATTAGTTTGGATAATTTATATCTTTAATGTGTTTACGTCATAATGTTTTAGAACAATTCTTCCTCTATTGACTGTATGCATTGTTAACTTTTTTATTTTAATAAATGTAACTATTTGATTGTAGTATCAAGACAGATTATAATCATATAATATCTAAGGATTGGTAAAATGATATGTATATATGATTATTACATTGTTGTATATATTATGTAACCTTATGTGGGTTAAGTAAACTTAATGGCGTCTCGTATCGAATTATCGCAGACGATCTTGAAATCCATGTGAGTCATTTTTTTATCCTGAGGCATTGTATTAAAAGAATACTCGACATTAAAAAAAGATACTTTGAAGATTTCCGACACCCACACGAAAGGAAAAATCAAACCGATAATATTAATATTACGAAATAGTTTCTTTTTACAATTTTTAAACATGGCATTCAACTATAAAATATTTCTTATTCTATCTTGTCATATTAAAATATATATTCAATTGTTTTGTTAGTTATTTTATTTGTTGTTTGCAATATTACCAAAAAATAATAAAGTTAGAAACAAATTTTAGGAAATAATTAAAATAGATCAAATTCGTAAAAGTTAAGATATCAACAAGCTGCATTTATTTTGAAAAACTACGATATGTAAATATTATTTAAATATATAGAAAAAAATTGATTTTTAATATGCTATAAATGATAATGTGTCTAGGAATCTCGACATGGAAAATCTTATTGTTTAATGGGAAGACAACATAAAACATAACAAAACAAATACACTGAATTAGTTAATTCTAAGAAGGATTTTAATAAAAAATTCATGAAACTTTCAAACACTTGTTTGTTTAAAGTATGCATAAGGCTTATGAATAGAATGCTTTGTTTAGCGTTTTTTATTCAGTCTGTTAATAAAAAATACATTTGAATTTAAATTTATTATAATTATAAACATTTTCACTTTCATAGATTTAAACAATTATTAGATCATAATTTTTATCAGTAGATATCATAAATAGCGTACTAAATTGGTTTTTATTGATTCTAAAACTCTCCATTAGCCAAGTTTTAGGGTTCCGTACCCACCAGGAAACCTTATAATTTTGTCATGTCCACTCGTCTCTATGTTGCAGTCTTGTAACTTTATCGTTTTCCGTTTAAGTTACCTCCCGTACGTAGAAAGATTTTCTGTTTACCCTATCGAGTGGAGTCTCGTTGAATAGACAATGCAATTAAATATAATATGTAAAATTTTTTTAATTAGTAGCATCGTTCGCGATACATAGGGTTCCAAAATTGTGTTTTATGCAAAGTTTTTAGCACTGGGAATAACACAAAGAAATGTTTATAAAAAGTTAATTTAATAATAAGTATTTTCACATGACATCAAGTTACTTAGATTTTTTATGATGATTTTATTCCTTTGAAAGTATTGCACACGTCCAAAACGTCTAACAATAATAAAATCAACGTTTTTCAATATTATCTTAATAATAAAAGTATTGTCAAACGGTAAGGAATCGTTCTAATTTACTTACATTTTTTTCTAATCTTTGTTTTTGTTTATGAAGTCTTGTACACGCCGACGTCGTCTGGCAATAATAAAATGAATGTTTCGCAATAAAATTTTGATTATAAAAATAATGACGATAGCGAATGATTCCAAATTCCTTAAATATTTAGGTCTACATTTAAAAAACTATTAAAAACTCGGACAATGGTGAATCAGGAAGCCATACCGAAAAAATCTGCAACTTCAGTCTAATATATGAACACTAATTATGGTAAATTATCTCACGTTATTTTTTTTTCGTTTAATTATATAAATTAAAAAATTATCATTCACATCTGATGGTAGTCAATCGTTTTGAGTTAAGAGTTTTTTGCAATCTCGACCAAATGTAAAACATATTTTTATTATCTTTAATCTAAAACACTCGTTAGGCGCTAAATCGTTTTCAGTTGCATGTTTTGCAACAAATTAACGTTAACTATTACACATGTTGTACTCTGATTGGGAACTTACTTTCTGCTTCATTAATGACTGTACGCGAATCTGTTATTAAACACTGAATAGTCAGAGGGTGGTAAGACAAAATCGGTCATCAGGTCCTGACAATAAAATTTTGTTTTTAATAACCAAATACAAAAAAGATTATCTTTTAGTAAAGAATTCAGCTCCAATGCAATTTTTAACACTTCTTAAGTTGTATATAGTTTAACAAACGATTTCCTCTTTTTATTTTTTCTAAGCTTCTTATTCCGATTTAATAAAAACATCGTAGTTTCAGAGTATCATAAATTTCCGTTGCCATAATTTATTTAAACTCTGTGATAAAATAATAAATAAGAGATATGTGGAAAGACGCTTTAAGTATGCATAAATATTGAGAAAAAATTTTTACACAATTTCCTAAAATGTATTTTTCTTTTCCACATCACGCGTGAAATTATATTTTAGTTTATTTCATGCATGACCATGAGTTGCTTATTTCGATACAAGCTTGAAAATATTTTACTTACGTTTCATGAAACTCCGGAGATTTCGTGTTGGATCTGAATTGTCCAGGCGGCGATAAACTTTCTGAATCTGAATATGGACTAGTTACGGTCGAACCTGATTTAAAACTTACTTTCTCGGGACTTCTCCTTATCGTACCTTCTGTATAACTCCGCTTTAAGGGATCAAATCTAAAATTGAAATATTGACAACGTAATTACAGAAGTCCGTTTCGGATAAAGAATAATTTAAGTGGTATATTTTAAATATTAAAAAAAAATATATATATATTTTGTCCGATAATGGCATCTATATTACCACTCAGAAGGTAAAATGACCGAAAATCCGATATATCACTCAGTGTTAGCTTAGAATTACACTCATATTTTTATAAATATTAATATAATTTGTTCGAAAGAATTGTGTTGGCAAGAAAGTAATTATGGTTTTGTAGTGTGAAATAAAACGTTTTTTTTTATACAGAGATTAAACTTTAATCAATTATATAGTTTCCATTTTGTTCAATAATCATTTGCCATCTTTCTTGCAGCTTCATGATTTTTGCTTATAGAAATTTTGGTCCTTATCAGCAAAAAACTGAACCAAGTGCGATTAAGATCATCATCACTTGTAAAAGTTTCTCAAAAGTTATCTCTGGCCGTTTTTCTTTGATTGTTTCATCCAGTTTCATTAGTTGTTGACATCTGAATTAATCAACCAGCCTCTTCAAAGCAGCTCAAAATACTCAACACGTTTGTAGTCCAATCAAATTGACAATGCAATTCAGCTTTAGATATGGTTTGTGCTGGTTCATCACGCTTGTAGCATAATCGTTTTTTAACGATGTTACTGTAGATGACTCATTTTCATTACCAGTGATGATTCTTTTCAAAAAAGGGTTGGTTTCATTGCGTGTTAGATGTGTGTGGCAAATACTGATTCGTGTGTCAAGTGAATTTCTTTTAATTCATGCGAAATATTGAGCTTTTTAGCCAGTCCAAGACATTTTAAGTGATTTTCGATTATTGGGTGTGATACATTTAATCCCTCTGCAATGTCGCGAATAGCTATACGATGATTTTCATCAATTATTGATTTGATTTGGTCATCATCAATTTCAGTAAGTCGACCAGAACGTTGGTCATCTTTGAAAACAGATCGAAAATGTTCGTTTCTGCACTTCATGTCAAAATTGATTCTCAACTAACAGCTACAAACAAAAATACGCAAAAGTTGCGTCTAAAGTAACCTAAAAGTGGCTGATATCAAATGATAAAAGGAAAAAAAAACCGCAAGTTTTTCAAAATAATTGCAACCCTCTTTATGTATGACAACCAAAAATACTTTCTTGCCGACCTGATAGAAACTCATTTAGGCGGACTTGATACCGATGATCACCGAGGTTCAGGTATTTTTCAAAGTTTTCTTTACAAATAAACAGAAAAATTCCATGCATCGAAAATAAATATTAAAATTTAATTTAAAAAATAATGAATAATTCATAAACTGGTTAAAAATTTGCATTTCATTATTTAATTGTAAAAATTTAAATACTCTCTTGTTCGACTTTTTAAAATACATCATAACAGATAATGAAAATCCCGTAAAACATTTTGAAAACTAAACTATTTTCAAATATAAAATGCTAATTGATAATAACTCGACGTTTTGATTGTGACATTTTGGAAGACATAAATGAAAACGGTAATCAAATTTAAAATATAATGCATCCGTATAACTGAATACTTTATGAAACCAACTATAAAACAAGATTAATTAATGCTAAGTCACATAAATATATTTATAACAAAAACCTGTTATACTCTGCAGACTACTAATGTGGTCATACTTTATAGATAGATTGATAAAAGCTTTACTGACAATTATTAACGAAAAAAATTATTTAAAAAGTAGTTTTTACATTTTTCTTATTAATCCTTTATATCAAAACACGTCTTTAATCTTAATCTTAGTTAAGAATGCGATAAAAAAAGGAAATAGGTAATTCATTTTAAGTCCGACTAAGATTTGCGGGATCTATTTTTGTATAAAATTTCAATTAAAAAATTTTCATTATCCATTATGTGATTAAAAAGGTAAAACCAAAATGTAATTTATTTTCATATTTAAAAAATGTTCTAATAGGCTTTTAGGATAAATTAGTTCAGGTTAGTTTGTGGTTCCCCAGTTTGGACCTTGTTAAGTTACAACCGTGACAATAATTTTATCATCGTAATCTGACGTAATGAATATGCCCGAGGATATTTCTCGTAATTATAGCTAAAAAAGGGAAAATCAATTCTAGGGTATTATATTCCAAACACTCATGCTTAGCTATGAAAGCTTTGGTTCTATACATCATAAGTTACAACATAATTGGGTTTTATAATTAGTATAAAATCTCATCGTTAAGTATTTATTCCAAACAAGTAGCGTTAAGATTCAAATTTTACCTTTTTCGTTCATCTTTGTAATACTCTTCCCTAAACTCCCTTTTAACAGGTTGGGCATTCAGCGCATTTTGTGTAAAAATATCATCGATTGGATCTCTTTCCTGAGGTGGATTTTTACGGTGTGGTGTCGGAGAGTAAGAATACTTTCCCAATGTCGAGTAGCTGGAATTATAAGTTGGTGACAACTCATTTTGAAAATTTGGCACTGGTTTGGATGAGGGGTATACACCAGTTTGGACCTGCAAAAAAACGAAAAATAGATGAGGTATTTTACATATTCATGAAGTAACAACTAAAATATTAGATATAATATTGGAACTCATTTTCAAACTGAACTCCTTTTAGCCCCCTAGTGTACGTTCTTTCGAATGACTACTGACGACAAGCCAACTACTCAAATTATCTACAGTGCTTATTAATGATATTGTAAAATTATGTCAAATCATTGCTTGAGCTTTCTCCTTAATTTTTTAGGCTCTCTTTAAGATTAACATAAAGACCAATATATATCTTCCTTACTTGGGTGATTCTTATTTGTTATGGATAATATGTTTCTAATATTGATATCATCACACACACACAGACACATATGTATATATATATATATATATATATATATATATATATATATATATATATATATATATATATATATATATATGAATATTGCCAGCTGAGATGTTGGCGAAAAATCGAGAAGATTTTTCTATTAACGAACGGATTGCAAACCAGAAAAACACAAGTGCACATTTCACCATCCGTGAAAACCTACGACAAAACATTATATATATATATATATATATATATATATATATATATATATATATATATATATATATATATATATAAAACTCTCAAGTTTAAACCCGGAAAACAAACATCAAATATTATAAAGTAATTTCAACAACATTGGCGCCATGATGAGCTTTTAAGTCTTCTTAATTGTTTTTTTATAACTTTACTAAGCAACTTGGAAGCATCTTTTATTATTTTGGCATAGGTTACTTTTTAAAATAGACATAATAACTTTGATAAAGAATCGCTTTAAAACCATCAGTATTATATCTCTACTTTTAACGGAAAAGTAACATGATTTTTATCGTAACACATGTCGAACAGAATGAATAATTTTTAAAAGAAGTTTGTGACTTACCGTAATAATTTTTCTACTAAGGTTGATTGGGATTTGAATCGTCAATCAGAGAAAAATAGTTTTTTCCTTTGCAAAAGAAAAAAAAAGTCTCAAATTCACAATCCATATCCCAACCAATCTTAGTTGAATAAGAATAAATAATATATTTCTACAACTTTAAAATGGAACTATGTCTTCTTTGTGATTATTATTAATTAAGGGTTCTATTTTTACGGAAGTTCTATATCTTTACTATTTACTTGGTGACTCATATAGAATTAGAAAGGATACAGATACACGGCAAAACATAAGTGAAGTATTATTTTTTTGTTAATATACATGTCAAAATTAATCTAGTGTAAATACACCAAATATAAAGGTTGCTAACAAATATAAAAAGTTACAGCAGTATATCCACAGCAGTTAAGTAACACGTAATATACAAGGGACACTAGAAGAACTATCTTCCCACAATTCACTGTACGTTGCTTAGTAATTATCAATACTTACAACCCCTCGCTACTTATGTGACAAATCTGATTTTAGTCGTTCATTATTTTATGTTTTATGAAGTGTTATGCAACAAAAAATGAGTTTTGTGAAATTGAAATATAGTAGTGTCATCAATTTTTTAAAATGGAACGGGGATCAGGTTCCACCATATTTTCAAATAAAATATTGGTCAAAACAATTTTGATCGGCTAGTGGATTGATTGAAGATGACCCAAGAAGTGAAAGGCCTTCAACCGGTGATATTTGAAGAAAACTGGCTTTAATAGCAGTAAATCTAATTAGGAGGTTATATTACTGATAGTATTTCATTGTTAAGCTAGAAAATGATCTTACGGGTCCAAAGCACTGCTGTCAAGTGTTTTTTATTTTTTTAGGTTATATTTGTTGTTGCTGGATCTGGCTATACCATAAGAGATAATATAAAGACACTACACCGTGGATCCTATAGAAGAAAGCTGGCTCACACTTAGAAAGAGACAGAAAGTTTTCGAGGAGTACTACCTCCCTTTCTAAAGGCGGAGCTAAGCGCGATACTCCAAACACTACTGGAAACCCCTGTCACCCGACTGGAATTAGAAAATGAGGTACTATTCATCGAAAACGCTCTATCTCTTTCTAAGTATGAACTTACTATCTTCTATAAGATCCAGAATCTTTATTAAGTACGAATAATTACTCTTATGTCTATGAGTTATACTAGTTTTGGCGTCGTTCGATTTTGAGGTTAGATTATATAGATTTGTAGTTGCTTCTTAACCTTTACAGCAGAGCTCCAAAAATGTGCTTAAAAAATTCCACGTGTCACTTTTAGGACTGAGGTTAATAAGGGCAACATGGTAAGCTGGTTTTTAAGTTTAATAATTGTGTTTTACTGACATGTAGAGTGTTCTCTTTTTTTACGTTTGAAGCAGACTACTTATGGACTATACTACGTATTTATAAATTATATAGTGCTGCAATAACTATGTGTTACGGTAAACTAAACTTTACTGCCATTTCAAAGCACTTTGGTGGCGCCTATTTCAATATTTTACGACTTCTTAATTGGCTTCTTTACTTCAGCAGCAAGAAAAATCTCCTCATGTGCAACATTAACACTTATCTCTCAATGATTAATTCTTCAAAAGGTTTTATTACGGATACGAATAGAATAAATGTTAAATACTAATCGTTTTATATGGTAATAGTACTACAGGAGATTATTTATTTATTTTGTAACCTTTACCTGATATATTTTTTGTTTTGTTGGTACGTTTTACTGCTTGTTATTAATGATTGCCCACGCCTGTATAATATTAACATGAAAATACGACATTTATTGGAAAACCAGGCGCTGCAATATTTCTTTTAAATTACTGTAGAAACACTATTTTTAGCTTTACTTCGGAGATTTTTTTAAGTGATTCATTTAAAGGTATTGTAAGAGGAAATTCATAAAATAAAAAATGAATTGTCTCATCATTACATCACATAAGTGGGAAGAATTAAATGTCTTTATCATGGGTTATTTTTTTGTTGATAAAATATAATAACACTTATTAGGTATCAACGAAACTACTACTTAACTGGTTATTTTTTAAAAATAAAGCTGTCTAATTCAAATTTTTGGAAGTAATAGTTGTACTGTGTTGATTTAGGCGTTAATGTCCCGAGAAAATTGGAATAATGTATATTCTGGTACTGCACCCTTAGACAATATTTCAGTTCTTCTTTCTCGATAAAGAAAGCATTTAAAAACCAAAACAAAAATTGGTCGACTCCATATTTGCGGCATTTTTTGATCAGTTGAGAGAATTGTTCAGAACAAGAAAAGTAATTAAGAACAATGTGGTTGATTGGTGTTATTTGACTTTATAAAAAATCTACAATGATGTAGGCAAGAAAGTTAAAAGAAGATATAGTGACAAACTAATAAATAACTCCGCTAATGTAGTCAGAGGAAGTTGGCGAATAGTCCATGAAATGATCTAGAACAGTAGAGGTGGGTTTCCTACTGAAATGGTTGATCCAGTAGATCTGTATTTGTGATATACTTAATAACCACTTTATAAAGAATGTAACCGGGAAACAGGCAAATAAATTAAATTTCACCATAAAAAACAATCAGACTTTATTTCTCTATGGTACTATATCACCGAAATTTATTGACACCATATACCGAACGACAAAGACGCACTAAGTCAGGATGATATTGTAAGTAGAATTTTGAGGGAAATATCTGAATTTTTTGCTGAATTATTATCATTTGTCAGAAGTGAGTCGTTCTGTGGGTGTATATATACAGAGGCCTTAAACCCATCCAGGGCAGTTACGATCTTTAAAGACATAGGGTGGCAGGTGCAGGAAGTTATCGCCTGATATGTCTGGGGAGCAAGATTTCAAAACCGTTTTGAGTTTTGCTATTACAACAGATGGTTGACAGAATTTTTATTTCAAAGATTTTACTATTCACTTCAAGAAATCTTTGATAACTTTATTTAAAGTGTGTAATTCTATTTTATAAAGGGTGTTTTTTATAGAGGTATAGAACTTTTAAATGGAATAAAACAAAGATTAGGCGTTATAATTTAAATATGACTTCTGGCATATGACCGCCACGGCTGGCTCGGACGTAGTCTAATCTTGAGGTCCAATTTTCGATGAATTTTTCCAACATTTGTGGCCGTATATCGGCAATAACGCGGCGAATGTTCGGGCTTATTGACGTAGACTAGCGACTTCACATATCCCCACAGAAAAGAGTCTAGCGGCGTTAAGTCGCACGATCTTGGAGGCCAATTCACGGGTCCGAAATGTGAAACTATGCGGTTTCCAAACGTTTCCTTCAATAAATCAATTGTGGCACGAGCTGTGTGACATGTTGCGCCGTCTTGTTGAAACCACAGCTCCTGCACATCATGGTTGTTCAATTGATGAACGAAAAAGTCAGTAATCATGGCTCTATAGCGGTCACCATTGACTGTAACGTTCTGACCAGCATCGTTTTTAAAGAAGTACGGACCAATGATTCCACCAGCTCATAAAGCACACCAAACAGTCAGTTTTTCTGGATGTAACGGTGTCTCAACAAACACTTGAGGATTATCATCACTCCAAATACGACAGTTTTGTTTATTGACGTATCCATTCAAACAAAAGTGAGCTTCATCGCTAAACAAAATTCGCTTATGAAAATCGGGATCAACGGCAATCTTGTTTTTGGCCCATTCACCGAATCTACGTGATCGTGTGGCTTCAATTCTTGCACGAGTTGGATTTTGTAAGCACGCAAACCAAGATCTTTCCGCAAAATCTTCCATAAAGTGAATGAACACATATCGAATTCCTGTGCACGATGGCGGATAGACTGATTCGGGTCTTCCTCTACGCTACGCCCTACAGCAGCAATGACTTCTTCTGTACGCACTGTACGACGTCTCTGTGGATGCGTATTATCATTTAGAGTAAACATGGTGCGAAAACGTTCCATAGTTAATCGAATTAATTACTCTGATGGACGATTATGTTGACCGTAAAATGGACGTAGTGCGCGATACGTATTTCGAATAGAACCATGATTTTCAAAATAAATTTGCACAATTTGGAAGCGTTGTTCAGGCGTCAGTCTATTCATGTTGAAATACCAAACCAAACTAAACATAAATCACTTGACAGCTGACAAAATGGCCGCCAGTTAAAAAAGTGTTGCCAACTTAAAGTTCTATACCTCTATAAAAAACATCCTTTATTACTGTTGTTTCTGGAATAAATTTACCTTTGTCTTGATTAATTTATTGATTTTAGCGAAGTAACTGGGGTTTAAGTAAGTAATAAAACTTGCACGCTGATGGATCAAATAAAAGGTATGAGTTCTAAGAATATTGTTAAAGAATTTTAACTTCACTAGTTTTTTACTCCGTAGAGGAGTTTCTGACTTTTAATTAACGTGTTGCTTACATCTGTTTGCTATATTTTCTTTAATTTTTCTTATTCATATAGAATTGCTATTTTAACTTTTGATGTCTGTGAACCCGCATTTTTACCTGACTAGTCTGGTAAGTTTAAAACAGTGTTTATAAGCTTTAATTGATGAATAAAGTATTGTTATTATTACTATTATTAATTAATAGGTGAAGATTTGACATCCTTATTTTTAAAAATTCCTTAATAAAACTACAAAATATGCTTTAGGGACAAAAGAACATAGACTATCGAAATACATAAAATTATAATAGTTAAAATTGCCTCAATTATTTTATCATCATTGTGACATTTATAATATACTTTATCATACCACTATCAATATATCAATAATATGAAAGCCAAGTTTAGTAAAAAAAGTTCAGTTTTTAAACCCTATCTAGTTGTGATAAAAGTTAAATCTTCTAGCAGATTAATTTTGTTTTTCTTATGATATTGCATATACTGTAAAAAGACCAACCCTCATATAGGAAAAGTAAGGATAAAAATCTTGAATTCGGTATTAGAAAAAGCTGTCTTCTATTTTTACCGGTTACCTAAATAGACATATTTTTCTAATTCTAAGGATAAAAATTCGGTTGATTTATTTGAAAACATTTCAACGCTTCGTGCTAAAAATTATATAGTTTACGACCGAGACGATATTCTGAATAGCCGTTTTCTTGAAAACAGTATTGATCCATAAAATTCAAATGTTAAAGTACTTCTTGTTATACCGTCAAACCTTAGTTAATTTTTTCAGCTTTTTGAATATATCATAATTAATTTCTTTTTAAAGAAAAATGGCCTAATCGTAGTCTCATTGGCAATACATTTAGGTAACATACAGTATAAGTCCTCTACTTACAAATTATAACATACTGTGGCAGACCTAGTAGCTAATATATTTTAAATTGAATAATTATGACAGAAAAAAACTGTTTTACCTTGGCTAAAGTATCTCCATGGCTTTTGTTAACACTGGCTTTTCGTACTAAGCTCGGACTTGATAATCCCTTGGATTCTCCAATCATATCTTGATTAATCCCGTAGCTAAAAGGTTTGCTGTTTTCTCTTGCGTGGTAAGGGATGCTATCTTTCTCTTCTTCCTGAAAAAAAAAAGGAGAGAATAATGAGAACATTATTTAAATTATTTTACTGGGAAGAAATATTAATCGCCTATATTCTATTCTATATCAATTCTATATTTAAGTAAACAGGGGCAGATGCTACATAAATTGATACCAACTGAATTTTCGATTTTATTTCAAATAAACGAAATAGACATAGTTGCCTCGAAGCCATGCAAGCGATGGGTGTATACTCATTGAAAAATATTTCTCAAAATAAACTTTATGACGTCGCAATACAAAAAGATTCTAGTTAAAATAGACAAGAAATAGGAATTACCAATATTTAATATTCTTTTGCCTCATTTTTACAATTTGAGCAGAGATTAATCTTTTTTTCTTAATGAACAACTTTATTTAACTCGGAATGTCGTTTAGATAGGTAATACATGTACCGGCAACAATAAATTCTATTGTTTAAAAACGTTTAATTACTAATATTGTTTGCATATTTATCATTAGGAATAATAATTTTTCGACATCATTAAAAACAAATAACATTTATTTGAACATTTTTTTAAATATTAGAACAAACATAATTTATTATTCTTGTGTATGCCGATATGCTATATTAGTTTAGTTAATATGGTAGAGTAAACCTGTGAAAGCACCAATAGTGTTTTTTATTTGCACCTATGTTTAATAAACGATAACGAAGTAATCTTTTCGAAATAACTGTAAGAAACTTAAGCAGATCTTAAAGCAAGCTTCGTTCAATTTTGTGCATGAGAATAACGAACTTTTATTTTATACAAAAAGGATCAGTTTACTGGGAACATAGGCATATCCTATACAGAATGAAGAAATATGACGCAAATAATAGTTCTAAAAGTATCCCAAATAGTATCTTAGCGCATTCTGAATCTTTATATAAAGTTGAATACGAACAAGAGTTATTTTGTCTTTGTTGCTCCCCTTTGCCGCAAATAGCTTAAATTAAATAACTGTTTAAACTGCTGCATATGACGTGACCATACCACGGATTAATAAAAAGATTTCTATCCAGAAAATGTGTGCAACATCTTTAAAAATAGACCGGACATATTTATTTAAAAAACAAAACGCTAAGTAAATATATAATTAAAATTTTACTTTTGATATATTTGTCCTTGCTAATATTATTCCGTTGCGTCTATCAATGCAGTGATTTCTCGAAATAATAATATATCAAAGTTTTAGGTCCATAATTTTAAGAGACTAAAATCTCCAAAATGACTTTTAAAAATATTTCTTCGAAATATTGAACGATGTCCTGCAAAGGCCTGAAATATTTGAGGATACCACCAGGATATAGATAAAACGTAAATAAAGAAGCTTTAATTTTAAATTTTTAAGAACAGACACAGTTTTATTGAAAAGGAGAATGGCTAGTATTCCAAAACCTATACAAAATCATGTTCTTAGCAAATATAATAAAAGTAACGTTAAGCACAAGTTCGATTCTTAGGTTTTTAAGAGAAAACTACATAATAAATATTTTTTTCAAAATATTGCGTTAACTATTTTTGGCTAATCAGATTTTTCTATTAACTTGTTTGTGCTTTATAAACACTACGTACCCAACCTAATTATGATTTTGTAAAGGATTGAAACTTTCTCTACAAACTGGATATAACTACCTAACCTGTCCAAAGCTAGTTATAATGGAATTAAAAAATTCAACCTAATGTAATCCAGTAGTAATAGAGAATGTAGTGAATCTTTTGATCATTAGCTCTCAGCATAATTTAGACAAAACCAGTGGGAGGTCAGCCAGCTGATTTTTGTGGCAGAATGGTGAGCACTTGAGTTTGACGGTAGCAAGCAATAACACCTGTAAAACTTACTATATTTATGCTCGACATTTTTCCAAATAACATAAACCTTCACAGTCATAGTACATAAATTTCTACATATGTAATTAATTAATAATGCTTCTATAAGAAGTAGCATCATTTTATCGTTTGACATAATAAAGATAAAAATATTAAGATTGTTGTTCTCTAATCTTTTAGAACTCGTTGAGCATGTGCATCGTACTTAACTATAGAGAAACTTATAAAATAAATAAGGAAATTTTTAAGACAGATATTCGCTAAAAACTCTGGTTACTGTTGCGGAAAAACATCCTATCGTTGTTTACCGACAAAATTTGACTTAAATAGGAGTTCCAAGTTGTAGAAAGTTCGATAAGGGTGTCTGGGAAAAGCATCGGTGGATCCCACTGATGAGTCCACCACCGACGCCGGGACGAAACATCCTAACGCTTTGAAGATGGTCGCAAATAAGATTGTGATTATATTTATATGCCCTTAACACCAGGGGCATGATGCGACGTAAGGACGTCAATTCGTGGCTTAGTGCTAATGCCGTTATCCTACCTTGGAAAGACCACCTAGGCTATCCGTTCCACAATTTCTCTGATCAGGCCCGTGCTTCTATAGCTTGGATTTCGGTCAAAGTCGGACAAGCAAATTCCTTGAGGGGAGGGGGCATGTTGCGGAAAGAACATCCCACCGTTGTTCTCCGACAAAATTTGACTTAAATAGGAGTTCCAAGTTGTAGAGAGTACGATAAAGGGGTCTGGGAAACGCATCAGTGGATCCCACTGATGAGTCCACCACCGATGCCGGGACGAAATATCCTAACATTTTGAAGGTGGTTGCAAATAAGATTGTGATTATATGTCCTTAACACCAGGAGCATGATGACATTAGTCATATCAAGGTTGCCAAACCTAGGGAAATTTCCGAAGATGTAGGGAATTTTGAGACATATAGGGGAAAAAGGGAATTATATGTCTATTTTATGGAATTTTTGAATAAGATATAATTTTTCTATTTATTATATAAAAACCAATAATTACGCGTTGACATAAAAAAACAGTTTACAGATTTTGAATGCAGTTGTATATGTATTAAGAAATTCCGGTGATTTTCCATGCTCCCTGTAACCTGTAAACTACCGGGGAAATCCCAACCTCTTTATGTACTATGCAATTTTGGTAAAAAAATACGCAACGTTGTCGGACACATTGTGTGGGATAAACACACACATACTAAAAGTTTGTTAAAGTCAAGCAATTGTTTTAATCTCTGTATTAGCCTGGAAAGATATTTAAATCAGAAATTTTGTATCGAGAGAACAAAAATCCATCATACATTTAAAAAAGTGCTATGTTTATTTTTTTAGAATAGGTTAGCGATTGGGTATATTAAGTACACACTTTTAAATTTTTTAAAGTTTAGATTTATTATTTTTAGATAAATAAACTTAAGAAATAAATCAGAAATTATTAAAACTATAATTCATTACGGACATAAAAGCGACCAATCACATTGCGGCGACGTCACATGTAGGGCATCAATTCGTTAATTTCAAATGCCGCGCCCAATACGTCAAATATGGTAAGGGTAAAGAAGAGAGAAGAAATGTCGTAAAATAGATAGGAATTCTAACGGAAAATAGAGAGTGCCGTAAATTAGAATGTCGTAGATTGAAGATTCTAGTAAACTTGCCTAGGGAAATCTAGGGAATTTTTTTTCAAAAATCTAAGGAAACAAAATAAAATCATCTGGCAACCGTGAGTCATATGTCAGGATCAACATCTGGGGAATCTTCTTTGCTTTTTGATTTCTAACACGAGAATGAGGTCTAGGGATCAAGAAATAAAAGAGGGTTATTAATTATTATTACCGATATACAGTTTTTTTGTTATGAAGGAGAGTTGAGATGATAATGAAAGTAAGATACTTTCAAAATCACGAGTATTTGAGGCTGCGAACGAGAAGAACAAAATATCTCATGTTCCGATGTTTAATTAGATTTTCAATTGAGTTAAGTCTCTCAATAGAAAGGAGAAATAGGAATATATGGTTTCTTGCTATACTGACGAGACTCCTGCAAAAGAAACCTTTACATCCTTTTTTTGTAAAATGACTTGTCTATTATTAATTAGTATTGTAAACTCTTAAATCTGTTCCTTTTTAGCCGCTGAAAATATAACAAAATATTTTCATAACCCTCTGTATTCATTTAACTTTTTTCATACATCCTAAAAAATTGAAAAAATTCCATTGTGGGAAACTGTGTAATAGCATTTTTGATTTTGCATATTCAATTAAACTTTCGTCTCAAATTATGTTAAAACAGCTTTGGAGAGAAAAAAAAACACATTTTGTATTGCTGCCTTCCAGCTTAATATAGCCAAGGACTATTAAGAAGTAAAAAAATAAAAACAATATGTACATACATCATTTTAGATTCAATATTAAAAATTGATCTTTTTCCGTATGAAAGACTTCCACGTCTTCAAATTGTAATCTATGTGACGTTTCAATAGAATATTAATACAACCGTAATTTTTTTTTTTATATAATCGTGAATAGCTGGTACGCCTTTGTAAAACAAACATTATTTTATGTTATTTAATGTCAATTATATTTTAGTCAATTAATTCAACTGCTGTCCTGATAAAAAAGTAAAAAGGATATGATTTTATTTCCAAATTGTCTTAAACTTATATTCAGAATCACCCAATATATATATATATATATATATATATATATATATATATATATATATATATATATATAAATATATATATATATATATATATATATATATATATATATATAAATATATATATATATATATATATATATATATATATATATGCGTTTCTTATTATTTTGATTTAAACATATTTTAATTTACTACTTTTGCATGCCGATATTATAGGTGAAGAATAATTGTTAAAAGTTGTTTAGTGAAACTCTGAAACACAATTCTAAATTGCAATATGTATGGAGCGATATTAAAGTCTGAGTATTTCACGAGAAAGCTGATACATCAACTCTTAAAGGTGTAGACTTACTTTTTATTGGCAAATTGTTGCCATAAAAAAAAATCAATCAGGCTAATTATAAAACTATTAGAACGATTTTTTGAACACCTACGAAAAATAACTCTTAAGCTTAATTAAATAGGTTATACAACCACGTACATAAGAACAAGAGTTATTAGAAGAGGACAGTGAATCTAATTATCATGATTGATTATTTCAGAAATGTTTACTAACTAATAACAACAAAACATTACGGATCCAAAAAAAGCTTGCTATTTATTAAACAAATTTTATATTCGTCGTTCCGTCTAATAGGTCATTTTTTTGTAATGTTATTATAAAAGTTCTTTATTTGGAGCTTAATGTAGTAATGCTTTAAAAAAATATAAATATGAACACACACTTTAATATATTGAGAATTAAATACTAATTCTAAAACTTTCATTTCAGTTCTGGAATAAAGGAAAACAATTATCTTTACATCTTAATTTTTTGACAACAAAATAAACAAGACAAGAGCAAATCCATTTTAAAAGTAAAGTAATTCTAATAAAATAAATAATAGCTTAGTGCAGTTTGTAAAATAAAAGTGCAGTATATGTTCGTAGGATGGCAAGAATACAGTAACATTCCTTTTAGACTTCTAAATAATGAAATATATTTTATTGTTTGAAGTATAGTCCGTACTTACCCTGTGGTATTCCCTCTTGTAAGGATTATGTTTATCCTCTTCGTCTATATACCGTACATTATCGAGCGCAAAATCCTGTGGCGCGTTCGCGCTATTGCTATTCGTCGGTTTAAAGTCGGGAATGCTCTGGACCGTCAGCATCATGTCGGAGAGCAGCTCGTCAAGCTCGCGATGTTGGTCCTCGGGTGTAAGCGGGGACGGTTGGGCCGTCGGCGGGGGACTACCGGAGGCGTTAGTGTTGGCGTTCTGCTGGTGTCCTGCAAGAAATTACCGAATTCAGTTGTGAAAATGTATGCGAAATGTTAATTTGATCACTTAAAATCATAAATACCATGGCGATATAAAAAGTAAATTACATATACAAATATGATTTTGTAAAAGATGTGAGATGTTATAAATGATGTCTAAAATTTATAAAAATAACAAATATTAGTTTGACAATAAAACTTTATTTTTAATTAGAGCTAGTCAAAAACTGGTGTACATATTATAAGAACTATTCCTTAATATATACTTACAAAAAGTAATTAAGTCTCAGTATTTTAGATACTTATTTAATTTAAATACTTGATAATTTGTAATTTGAGAAAACTCCTTTTTTAACAGCAATTGAAGTATTTTGACAGAAGAATCAAACATTACTGCAACTTTTTTATTTGTAAAAATTCTCGTATACGCAGCGTTTTCAAACGCTGGAAATTTCCGAGTGTCGGACTAGATAAATGACGCATAAAATTTGTCGGACAATATGACCACTTGACTGTACAAACATTAATGAAACAACGTTGAAAAAATCGGTTGATAAGAAAAAAATATGTACAAGTTATTTTGACACACAAACATGTATTTATAACGTGCACATGATTTTCTGATTATCAACCAGCTGATTTTTTGACAGTTATTTAAATAATTTAATTAGGGGTTATGTTCTATGGACTATAAGCTCTCTATAACTAATCTCTATACTTTTCCTAACAATTAAAAAGCGATCCCCTTATATTTCGTGAACCGCTGACATATTTTGATGAAGTTTTCATCATTACCTCTTCAGAAAATCTTTTTTATAGAAATCATTAAACTATATATACGGGCCAGCCGAGCAACTGAAACTCCGGTATTCAATTGTGACTATCGGTGAAAAATTTTATAGGTGGAATGTTAATCAGGTTAAAAGAGGTACAAAATAGTTAAGCTGATACAGGGTGAACAAAAAAAGCGTAATGCATAATTCTTATTTTTTCTAAAGTTTTTTGGAAGAAATCAGTATGTTACATAAACTGTAATATCTACACCACGGTTAATTACTGTTTTGTAAAAATTTGTAAGAAGTTTTAGCAGGGATCATTCTATCTCACAGTTGTCCAATATTTAGTTTATCTTATACAGGATGACCAAAATTATAATTTAAGTATGAATATTTTCAATTTCATCTTACACCATTTTTTTTAATCGTATCTAGTATCATGCATCGATAAAGTATTTATTATTCTTCGCTGTTGTCCTTCATGATTATTACACACTGTAGTATGCGTTTGTCATACCTACTCAGCACAATTTTTAAAGATAAACAAAAAATTCCTGACTCGTCTTATGGTTAGGTGACCCACTTAATCTTCATTGTATTTGTTTGTGCCGGTCAGCACACATCTTTTCATTCGTGTCGTTAATATATTTCTAAAATTGACGGGAAAAATGCCCAAGGTAATTAGGAAAAGAATTCTATCAACTTCTGAGTCGGAAAGTGAGGGAAATACGGTAAAGTCAAGATGTAAAGTTAACCGGAATTTGGAAAAGCGAAGAAAGAGAAATAAAAAATACGATTTTTTACTATCAAAATTAAGGGCAATTGAACTTGAAGTTCGTAATTATATACAGACCAGTGAAAACAGTGACAGTGACATTCAAGGTAGGTATATTAATACACTCAAAAGTAATTGGTGTATATCTTACTTTGTTTTTTGGTTACAATAAACTCGTAACAATGACGCCTGTCTTGTTACGTAAAAATAGCATTATTCAGTAATTGACGTAATGTCTTACTGATTTTTTTCTCCAATTCTTTCAGTAATTGACGTAATGTCTTACTGAAATGTTGTAACAATTGACGCCTGTCTTGTTACGTAAAAATAATAGTATTCAGTAATTGACGTAATGTCTTACTGATTTTTTCTCTAATTCTTTCAGTAATTGACGTAATGTCTTACTGAAATGTTGTAACAATTGACGCCTGTCTTGTTACGTAAAAATAGCAGTATTCAGTAATTGACGTAATGTCTTACTGATTTTTTTCTCCAATTCTTTCAGTAATTGACGTAATGTCTTACTGAATGTTGTAACAATTGACGCCTGTCTTGTTACGTAAAAATAGCAATATTCAGTAATTGACGTAATGTCTTACTGATGTTTTTCCCCAATTCTTTCAGTAATTGACGTAATGTCTTACTGAATGTTGTAACAATTGACGCCTGTCTTGTTACGTAAAAATAGCAATATTCAGTAATTGACGTAATGTCTTACTGATGTTTTTCCCCAATTCTTTCAGTAATTGACGTAATGTCTTACTGAAATGTTGTAACAATTGACGCCTGTCTTGTTACGTAAAAATAGCAATATTCAGTAATTGACGTAATGTCTTACTGATGTTTTTCTCCAATTTTTTCAATAATTGACGTAATGTCTTACTGAAATGTTGTCGCAATTGTAGTAATTGACATAATATCTTACTAATTTTTTCTCAAATTTTTTTTCTGGTTCTTGCAGTAATTGACGTAATGTCTTACTGAATATTTTTCTGGTATTACAGAAATTAAAGAATTATATAGAAAATGGAATTGACAGAAATATAATTATCGAATTGGTTAATAAATACCCAATTCCAGGTAACTGCAACTCATTTCAAACTCTCAAATTAAATTATGAAATAGGAAAATGCCTTAGTCGGGACGCTAAGAGCCAAGATAAGTTTATTATACAGGTACAGGAACAATTGGCAGGTGTGCTTTCTGCCACAGGACGATTAATATCAGGCATATTAAAAGACCCACAGAAAATTGACACAAGCGAAATAATTTCAACACTAGCAGATAGTGGACAACTCCTCTGCGATAATTTTCGTCAACTATCAAATCACAGGCGATTTCTAATTAAACCCTTTTTTAAAAGAGGATAAAAGGAAGATTGTTAATGAGTGTATTATTGATGAATATCTTTTTGCTAAAAAACTCCAAGAGTCGATTCAGTCGGACAAATTAATCACAAAGACAGCAAAAGAACTAAAATTTGATTCGTCTTATAAAAAGACATGGTTTACAACAACAAGACAGAAGAATTCGAAGTAAACAGTATTTAAGCTTTCAGCGCCCTCCAAACAACTCAAGAAAAAAAAAAAAAAAAAAAGGCTGCCTTCAACACAAGGTAAATAAGTGACGCACGGACGTAACCAACAATTGTATTATTTTAGATTGGATTGAAGGTATTTCAATTCCTTTTGAATGCAACCATAAATAAATGTCAAATGCCGAATTATATTCGAGCAATTACCGATTTAATTAAAATTGGGGCTATTTCAGAATATCGCACAGTAAAAGGGGAGTTTTTATCCTCGTTTTTTCTTATTAAAAAACCAAATGGAAAATATAGATTTATTTTAAATTTCAAAAATTTGAATAAATATATTATAGCTCCTCATTTTAAGTTGGAGGATTATAGGATGGATGAAAGTTGGTAACATATAATTGTTATTTCTCCAGTATAGACTTAAAAGATGTCTATTTTTCAGTAAATGTAAAGAAAATGTATAGAAAGTACTAAAATATTTAAGAGAAAGAAACATAGTTAAAATTAATAGTTTAGTGATGACACTTAGTATACCAGAAAAAGAAAAAGTAATACACCTTTTTTTTTTTAAATAAAAAATATGTAAAACCAGAGAAGTAGCAAAATTAATTGGTTTACTTGTAGCCACAAAACCGACAGTAAAGTATGGCTGGTTACATCTAAAAAATTAAGAACGTGAAAAATATATAGCTCTTTCTCTCAACAAAAATAATTATAGTGCAAAAATGCTTATTCCAAAATATTTATGGACGGAAATTCTTTGGTGATTAAATAATATTCGAAATTGTAAACAGTCCATTAAAAGTAAAACTTTTGATATAATACTTTATTCAGACGCTTCTAAGACTGGATGGGGAGCAAGTTATGAAGGTTCTAAAACACATAGTTTCTGAAATCAGGACGAGAAATTGTTCCATATAAATTATTTAGAATTATTAGCAGCTTTTAATGCCTTACGATTCTTTATTAAAAACATTTTTAATAAGAATATATTGTTAAGGATAGATAATGTTACAGCTATAGCTGCCATTAAGAAAATGGGAAGCGTTCAATATAAAAACCTTAATGAAATTTCTCGAGAGATCTGGGGCTGGTGTGAACTAAAAAATATCTTTGTACAAGCATCTTATATAAATTCTTCAGAAAACATAGTTAATTCAAAATCACGCAGGAAAAATATGTTTACGGAATATGAATTACACGATAATATACTAATAAATTTGGCAGTCCGGATATTGATTTATATGCTAGCTATCAAAATAAGAAATGTCCGAGATTTATATCTTGGCATCCTGATCCAGAATCAATATGCGTGAATGCATTTACTATAAATTGGAATGGTTTTTACTTCTATGCATTTCCACCGTTTTCATTAATAGGCAGAGTTCTGTAAAACATTATCCAGGATGAGGCCACTGGGATATTAGTAGTACTAGACCGGCCTAGTCAAAATTGGTATCCTCGTTTTAAAGAATTAAGTATTTCCAATTGTTAAAATTTCATCCTTTTGACGATTTCTTAAAAAGTAATTGACGTATGTCTTACTTTAATTTTATTTTTCAGTAATTGACGTAATGTTTTACTGAAATTTCTTCTAGATGTTGCAGAAAATTCACAAAAATCGTAAAGGTTGCGACGACCAGGATGAAAATAATAACAACAACGATTTCTTAAAAAGTAATTGACGTATGTCTTACTTTAATTTTATTTTCAATAATTGACGTAATGTCTTACTGAAATTTCTTCCAGATGTTGCAGAAAATTCACGAAAATCGCAAAGGTTGCGATGACCAGGCCGAAAATACTAACAACAACGATTTCTTAAAAAGTAATTGACGTATGTCCACCAGAAACAGCAATTTCTACTTTACTGGCCTCCTTGGCTGAGGGATCCATAAAACAATATGATAAGTGCTTGAAAAAATGGTGGATACTGTGCAAAAAACAATCATAATCCATATCAGTATAATTTACAGATAATATTGGAATATTTTTTAGAAATTCAAAAGTGCGGGTTATCATTCTCTTCCTTGAATACCCACAGAGTAGCCTTATCTTTATTATTTTCTCTAAACAAACAGGATGAAATAATTTTAAAAAAGATTTTTAAAGGGGTTTTCAACATAAACCCACCACAACCAAAATATGCAGCTACCTGGGATTCCAGTGTTGTATTGACTTATTTAGAAGGTTTATTTCCTTTGGATAAATTATCATTAGAAATCCTTAGTTATAAACTTGTTACCTTATTAGCTCTTACTTCTGCCCACAAGATGCAGAACCTATCAAAGATCTGTATAAAAAAAAAAAAAAAAAAAAAATATCAAACAGGCTAACAATGTTTTAGAAATACGTATACCAGAAAAAATCAAAACGTTGGGGTATAAAAGGTTACAACCTTTAATGATTTTTCCTATTTTTTCTGAGAAACCTAGTCTGTGTGTTGCTAAAACGATTTCGTATTATATCCAAAAAACTTCCATATTAAGACAGCAAAAACACGATCAGTTTTTTTAACATGAAGAAAACCTCATCATCCAGCTAGTTCAAAAAACCTAGGCAGGTGGGTTAAAAATATTTTACAGAAATGTGGTATAGATATAACAAAGTTTTCGGCACACACTACTAGGCATGCTAGTACGTCTGCAGCCCTACGGGCAGGGGTAAATATTGAAATAATTAGGAAGGCAGCAGGCTGGCCTCAGAGATCTAACGTATTCGTAAAATTTTATAATAGGCCAATAACTTCTTGCTCTGAAGCATTCGCTAGATCTATCATACCGCAGTAGTGTTGCTGCGTCATTAGATCAGTATTATTAAGTTTATTACGTTTTGTTTCTTTTGTTGATTTTTTTTTTGTTCTTGTTGCGTTATTTTATGACTCAAACTGTTTAACCTATTAAGGGGTGTTATTTACATTACTAGAGTCATTATTATTAGTATAAGTGATGATGGATATGTATAATTTATACAATTATACATTTCTATATTAGGTGCGAACTGTTTAAACTAGTTTTTAAATGTCATATTATGTATTATAATTATTATAATTTTTTTTTGTAGAAACTTTCGCCAAGAAATTGTTTCTATTATAAATAAAATAATTGTTAATTAGATCGTGCATTTATACTTTGAACATCTACAGTGTGTAATAATCATGAAGGACAACAGCGAAGAATAATTAATAGATTGATCGACTTACCTGTAAGGATGATCGATCTGAATTATTCGAGCTGTTGTCCGAAATGATTATTACAACCCTCCCTCCCCATTTCGCTACTCTACGATCTAATTAACTAGACAAATACAATGAAGATTAAGTGGGTCACCTAACCATAAGACGAGTCAGGAATTTTTTGTTTATCTTTAAAAATTGTGCTGAGTAGGTATGACAAACGCATACTACAGTGTGTAATAATCATTTCGGACAACAGCTCGAATAATTCAGATCGATCATCCTTACAGGTAAGTCGATCAATCTATTAATTTATCTCCAAACTATACTAACATGTTTGTCTTTATCACTAACAGTTCTCTAAAAAATCGTTATTAAATAAAAAATGACCGCATTTTATTTATGCATTACTACTTTCACAAGGATAGAAATCAATTATAGATTTTCATATTAAGTACTCAATAGGCGCTTTACAGCTTTATATAATTATCTTGTGTAGATTTTCTGGTATTAAAAAATCAGTATTAGTAAGAATAAAAATAATATTAACACTTAATTCTTAAAGTCATAAAATATCTTATGATATCTTTTTGTTTTATGGTATGCTAAGTATGTGTAAGTTCTGATGTTTAATAATCAATCAATACAAGATATTTTATATAAAAAATGCGGAAAAACGAAATAAAAGATGTATAAAAAAAACTAAATATAGTATTATTTTGAGATAAAACGATCCCAGTTAGGTTTTTTCACAAATTTTTGCAAAAAGAAAACCGTGGAGTGAGTATAATAATTTGAATAGATTACTAATTTTGGTTAAAAAATATTTAAAAATTTAATAATTTGGCAAAGTTGCATTTTAAGACCAAAAAATGTGAAGGTTGTAGAGAAGGTTCAATAAGACTACAATTTCGATACAAAAATATAGACCATTATGTTAAAAAAAAACTATGCGCCATATTTTTATGATACACCCTGTATAAGCTAAATTATTTTTTAAATGTTCTTCTTTTAACCCCATTATCATTTTGTCTTTGAAATTTTCCATCATTTTAACGATATAGTCCCAATATAATATCGGGGTATTAAATAGACATCCTGTATAAAAAATAGGAGATTTTGTATTAGCATTTTTTTGCGAAAGAGGATTTAAAAAAGAACATTTTATTATTTACTCTCGGGAATCAAAATTTTTAGATCCTTTTTTGTTTTGTTTTTAAAATCTGTAAAACAAATCTTTTTATCATTTTTAACACAGTTTATTTACACTTGTATTTTCAATAATTTACAAATTAACAATCATGACATTACCAGAAAAATTGCTATTTTCGAAAAAAATGGGCATTAAAAGTGATTAAAAGCACTTTTTTATAACCAACAAGGATTTTAATGAGTTTTCAAAGTATTGAAATTTTTTAAGGGACTAAGCAATTATTAAATGAAATTTGACTCCCGTTCAATAAAAATATCCTTGTTATACTATTATATTGAAAAACTCATGATTTTCATAAAAAGCTTATTAGAAACTGTATTTATAAACAATGCCAATAAAAAAATTTACAAAATATAACAAAAGAGTTTGTCCCTAAAAATAGTAAAAAAATTTCCAATATAAATATTACATAAATTTAGGAATAGATAACCAGTTTTTATGATAATATCTAGATTAGACAAATCCATTATCAGAAATATCTTCTATGTTTAGGACAGACGTGGATCGTAACAGCTAGTGTCAGTACGTGAAACAAAAAATAGGATCATTATAAAACATGCAAAAAATATTGCGGTGCAAAATAACTATTCCCTTATCTATAGTACGGCACGAAGAATTTAATTGTTTTTTATGTTTATGAACTTTAGATATATCAAGAGCCTTTATTTAGCCCATATATGAACAAGATGATCTGTTACTTTCTTCGACGAAATTTCAACAATAATACACATAAAAAAACAGACCAGGGTCTGGGCATACCTTATGCGAGACCTGAGACGGTGCTTTTAGTTGGCGAACATTTCAATAGATAGCGCTAGTGTGCTAAAAGAACCGCAATTTACAGACCGGTCATTTGATTTCTGGTTCTGTCTCTTTGTTAAAAATGGTGATGATTTGTGAAATTTATTTTGATGTTTTTGTATTTAGACGAGTCTTAGATGAATAAATTAGTGACCTTTTCAGTGTATAATTTATTGTACTTTTTAACCACCCCTTCAAGTGTTCCTTCTACTCAAAGTAGATCACATCTTTTTTGTTATTTTGTTTTTTAAAGAAATTTTCACTTTCTGTTAAATTTTATATAGGTATTCTAAGTTGTGTTAATCTTTATACTTCTATAAAAAAAAGGTTATTTTTAAAAAGATAAACATAAAAATGCTAGATGTAACCCAAGCACAAAGATGCATTTAATGAGCTACTAAAACAACTATGAATATTATGGAGTAATAAAAGGTGTGTCTCGAGCTACAAAATAAATAGGGTACTTAAATAACATTTTTAAAAAGCCCCGAATTTTTACATTCTTTGTGGTCACCTTTCAAAACAAATCGAATCCAGCCTTAGTAATTACCAAGAAAATATTTTTAATTTCAGTAAATTTTTATGAGAAATGATATTGACAATGATTAAAAATTACTACAATTGAAAAGGAGATGAGTGAAGAGCTCTATGTATTTCACATAATTTTTACACTACGTCATAAATGTGGATCAATTCATTTTTTCCCTACGAACATTTCGCCAGAGGGTGCAAAACGCGGTCACAGAAATTAGTATTCAGTGGCCTATCTATTCCCCCGTTATTTTATGTATGCGCGAGACTTTTCCCTACTTCCGCGTTATATTTCATTTAATAAATCAGGCAATGACCGTCACTAAAAGAGTTTTTAAATAAAATTAACGCTGTTTATAGTCACAGCGGCAAAAAAAACAACTTTTGGTAGAACAAAAACACACACCGTCGTTGAAAAATAAATATTACGTAAATACCTCGGCAAATACCCAATAAATAACTAATACTAAATTTGAAATAAAATATTTCTTTTTAAAATCTCAAAGTGCAAACAAAACAAACACGGAAACTGATCTCACACTCGATAAGTGTGTTCTTTATTCAAATTATTTAATAGTTTTTCAGTTGTTTAGTGCCTGGCACAAATTTCATCATAAATGCAGACGAGAAATATTAATATGGTTCCATCTTTTTCGCTAACATAGTCCCTTTAAATCTTTGTATCGCCACTGCGCCCTATCAATAAAAGGCACAATTCTATGTTGCCGATTATAGAAAATCCGAGCATTTTTACTTGTTACTCTGTTACCATATGTCCAGATTATTAATATAGAGAAGGAAAAAGTATCCGAAAAAGTAAAAAGAAGTACAAAAAAAATGTTTTTAGGAAAGGTTAAGTAGTGCCATGACACTATGGCACTATTCTAAAGGGTGTTTTTTATAAAGGTATAGAACTTTTAAATGGAATAAAACAAAGATCAATTTTTTAAATTGACATGAAATTTACTTTATTCGAAAGATAACCTTCTGGCATTATAATTTAAATATGACTTTCTGGCATATGACCGCCACGGCTGGCTCGGACGTAGTCTAATCTGGAGGTCCAATTTTCGATGACTTTTTCCAACATTTGTGGCCGTATATAGGCAATAACGCGGCGAATGTTGTCCTCCAAATGATCAATCGTTTCGGGCTTATCGGCGTAGACTAGCGACTTCACATATCCCCATAGAAAATAGTCTAGCGGCGTTAAGTCGCACGATCTTGGAGGCCAATTCACGGGTCCGAAATGTGAAACTATGCGGTTACCAAACGTTTCCTTCAATAAATCAATTGTGGCAAGAGCTGTGTGACATGTTGCGCCGTCTTGTTGAAACCACAGCTCCTGCACATCATGGTTGTTCAATTGATGAACGAAAAAGTCAGTAATCATGGCTCTATAGCGGTCACCATTGACTGTAACGTTCTGACCAACATCGTTTTTAAAAAAGTACGAACCAATTATTCCACCAGCCTATAAAGCACACCAAATAGTCAGTTTTTTTGGATGTAACGGTGTCTCAACATACACTTGAGGATTATCATCACTCTAAATACGGCAGTTTTGTTTATTGACGTATCCATTCAAACAAAAGTGAGCTTCATCGCTAAACAAAATTCGCTTATGAAAATCGGGATCAACGGCAATCTTGTTTTGGGACCATTTACCGAATCTACGCCTTGCTAGGTGATCGTGTCGCTTCAATTCTTGCACGAGTTGAATTTTGTAAGCACGCAAACCAAGATCTTTTCGCAAAATCTTCCATAAAGTGAATGGACACATATCCAATTCCTGTGCACAATGGCGGATAGACTGATTCGGGTCTTCCTCTACGCTACGCTCTACAGCAGCAATGACTTCTTCTGTACGCAATGTACGACGTCTCTGTGGATGCGTATTATCTTTTGGAGTAAACGTGGTGGGAAAACGTTCCACAGTTTATCGAATTAATTGCTCTGATGGACGATTATGTTGACCGTAAAATGGACGTAGTGCGCGATACGTATTTCGAACAGAACCATGATTTTCAAAATAAATTTGCACAATTTGGAAGTGTTGTTCAGGCGTCAGTCTATTCATGTTGAAATGCTAAACCAAACTAAACATAAATCACTTGACAGCTGACAAATGGCGGCCAGTTAAAAAAGTGTTGCCAACTTAAAGTTTTATACTTCTATAAAAACACCCTTTATAAGCCGCCACTGGTTTAGGAAAGTGTTGAAATGGATTATTTTTAAATAGAGATCAACGTTCAGCACAAAATATTTTAATTTTAATTGTTGGTGTGAAAAAATTTTGATAAATTAACACCATAAAAGGATATCGATTAAATCAAAGTTTTTAATTAATGGTTATTCCTTAAGTATCATAGATACTCTTAGCTTAAACTTGACTAATTATATGAGGATAAATCGTTTGACTTGTTTTTATAATATTATTAAAACTTTTTTAAAAAAGTGAGGGATAACAATTACACAGTTTCCATTTAAATATAATCTCGTTTTTAGAACTTCATGGTCTATTATTTTTTTTTTGGAACTAAAGCTAATTTAAAATTAAGGTATCATTAAAGTATATCCAACCTATATGATTTTATTTTTGTGTTTGACTTAAAGGTAACAAAAAAAGAATTATGAAAAATTAGAAACTCTTTCAAAAAGAATATCTTTTACCTGCAGATGAAATTCCACTATCCATAGACACAGTTAGAGGACTGGAAACGGCACCTGGAGATAACTCCTGCTTCTTGGCAATTGTTGCGTAAATACTTCCATCCAAAGGTCCAAATGTATGATTCACATCATCTGTAAAAAATACAATAATTATTAAATTTACTAATTAATACATCACCGCTTAAATTGTTTCAAGTCTAGAGGTTAATTATTTTAAAAATATTTATTCTCGAAGATAAACTTAATGTAAATCAACGTAATCAACTATTCGTGTTTGCACTTTTTATATCGTGCTTTAAAATTAAAATTAGCCTTTAAGGAAACTTTAGTTTTTATGTGATACACTAAAATTAAATAATAATTAAATATTACGTCATAATTCTGACAAATAACATTTGTTAATCTTCTTGTGCAATTATTAAGAGCAATTAAAAATTTAAAGATGTTTTCATATCATTAAGTCGCAATTTTATGACCTGGACCCATTATTTTTGTATAAATAATAAATACTCAAAGCATCTCTAAAAGGTAATTTTTTTATTTTAAATGTTATATTTCCTAATAGAAACAATTATCACAACACATTTAATAAATAATAAGGTAGATTAGAAAATTAAGCCTCGATGATAATAAATTAGTGTAGATTCATACGTCAACCTGAAATTTCATTACATTTATTTTTATTTTAAAATCTATGTAATAAATCAAAGTTTGACTAATAATTTAAAAAGCTGCTTTATATCTTTTAATTCATCTCACTTGAAAGTGCTGTAAAGGGAACCACACCAAATTAAGGTCAATTTTTAGTCAAATTAGACCAACAAAAATTTATTCCACCATAGCAAATATTCTTATATTGATTTTTAGGAAAAACTCGATATATTGATTTTGAAAGAATTTGAATAATACCACTGAAAATATCCTAATACCAATGTTAAAAGAATTTCGAAAACGAATAATACCATAATTAATGAAATCATTGAAATTCGTCCTTTATGTCCTCCAATACAATATCTTAAAAATTTAGGCAACTATATTTTATCTACCATATATCAGTTTAGAAAAATTTGGAATTTTTTTTTTGTACATTTTAGCCAGGGCCAAGAAACTGAAAATTCAATGATAAATCTTAGAATTAAACGATAAAAATTTATCAGATTGAATCTTTTGGCAATAGCCTTTTGTAATTTATGATGAGCATTGTTAGCTCGTTGCTATGTAAATTTTTATTGTTGTTGACCTGTTGGTCCTTAAATACACTTCAAATTTCTTGGTCAGTCGTAAGCCTAAATAAAATGTGAATAGGGACTACGATAAGTCTCAGTACGCAATAAAATCTTTAAAGTCGATTATTTCAGAAACGCTGCTTTAATTAAAAATTATATATATTAAGACACGGAAGGATTATGAAGCTTTAGATAGAGGTGAAGTGTTGCTAGTGGCGTCTTCTGCAATTGTCATTAAAACTGTCTATAATCAGATCTTGATTAAGGTAAATGGGGCTAGATCCTCATTATTTGGTCTCAAGAACTTTCGCTAATGTTTTGTATATACTTTTTAAGATACTCTGTACATAGCGATCAAATCGGAAACCTCTTTCTCTTCAGAAGTCAGTTGAAAATAGAGACCTATAGGTATAATATCAGTTACCAAAAAATGGCACAATACATTTTAATTGACGAGCAACACATAATTTTAATACTATAGACATTTAAATTATTTTGTACCTATTAGTAAAATAAATAAAAAAAACTAGTTACATTATTGTTTGTTTCCCACATAATGCCAGATTCAGGTTATTTAAATAATCGTTTATACCTAGCTATCACTTATGTCAAATCGTTCTATAAAACACATGGTATTTGATTTATTCCATAAGACTAGCGGCTATGTAGAATGTCAATTGGCGGCACAAATAACATAATATTAAATTTGCCTTTTATAATAATCTATAGGTAATTTTGTCACGAGAAAAGGTTATTCTAATGAGCTGACATACATAAAAAAAATAAAATATTATGTATAATTATTTTAAAGAAAATTAAGAAAATCAAATCTGATTGGCTTTAGTGGCTTTCCGAATTTTACATCCAGCTTCATCAGCTAAGAAGGTTTAAGACTTAGATCTAATCTAGCTGTCACGGGAGATATATTTTCTAGGTGGTCAGTTTTGTGTTGCTTATTGTACTGTTATAATTTATATTACATATGTCTATTTATAAATGCTTTTATTGTATAGGAATATTATAGTCAAAAACCGAGAGATACAGTTGTCCCTTGAATAACAAAAGAAAATGATTTTTTTCGTGTCTTTTTTTAAGGTTTAAATTTGCTTGGTTTATTGTCTTATTTGTCAATTTAAATCCTCTACTGTCAACTTAGACCAGTTTTAAAGTTGGGTCATGTTAGTGAATTAGCGGGTAAAAATTTTACACATTACCAAAATAATATTAGTATGTACTCCTAATTTACTAACATGGTCCGGTGTAAATTGTTAGTAGAGGATTTAAAATGACATGCGCAATAATAAATCAAATAAGTTTTGAACCTTAAAAATACAAGAATAAAAAAAATAATTTTTTTTTCACTAAGAAAGTTTAGGGCTTAGACCCGATCTCGTTTCCATGGAAGTTGGACCTTCTAGATGGCCAGTTTTGTTCATGATATTGTTATAATTTAAGTTACATATGGCAATAAATAAATAAACGCTTATGTTGGAATATTAAGGATAAAAATCTAGAGATAAAACATTGAAATTGGTAGGAGTAATAGTTGTCTCCCTAAAATAAACAAAATTTGTGGTAGACGATTGAATAAAGAACATTAGTAAGTAATTGGTAATTTGCCTAATGCAAAATTTCATGTAATGGCTTTCCGGTAAGTCATTAAAATCAATGGTTGATCTTAAAAAGTAGGTAGCGTATTATAAAGTAATTTAGTCAGCTATTTCCTAAACAAACCTATCCTATTGAATCAGAAAAGGAAAAGTTACATAAAATAACAATTATCTTTCCAAAAAAATATTTGGCGTTGGCCGATTGAGGGCTACGGACTTTTATATTTGATTCTTATATATTTTCAGTTGCTCCTGCAACAAATAATTCTTTATAAGGCTGTAAACTATTAATACATGAAATATCGATTTTGAATTTAATCCATTTCGTTGTGTAATTTAATGACAAAGGCGACAGTATTGTTATAATTGAAAAAAGTTAATTAGCATCCGAAATATTGCAATATTAGTGCAAACAATGGCATGCGTGCGCAACGCAAGCTTAAGGAAGAAATATTTCATGGACCACGAATTAGAAAAATACTAAGGGATAAACAGTTTGATCAAAATTTAAGTGATGTTGAATTAGCTGCGTGGAGTGCTTTTAAAACAATTTTTTCGCAGTTCTTAGGAAACAAAAAAGTAGAAAACTATGAAAAACGTAGAAGAATTACTTGAAAGCTACTGCAAAATGGGCTGTCGCATGTCTCTTAAAATACACGTCTTGCATGCACTCCCATTTAAATTTTTTCCCAAAAAATTTGGGTGCCGTTAGTGACGAGCCAGGAGAAAAGTTCCACCAGACATATTAAAAATGCAGCAACGCTACCAAGTCAGATGAGATCCAGCAATGATGGGCGATTATTGCTGGTTTCTTATGAGAGAAAGCGATCAGGAATATAAATGAAAGTGAACATTGAACTTACTGTAAATGTACTCTCATGTGTTTTTTTGTAAATAAATCGGGCTATCCTTACAACATCTTGTTTTTTTTTATTGTTTTGAACTTATGTATGAATATTATATAAAAATGTTTGTATTAAATAAAAATAAGTTACTATTACTGTATGTCTGTCTATAAGGAACAAGTTTTAAGTAATTGAAATGAGTTTAATGTCTAGACAAAACTTTCTCTAGGTGAATGATATAAGGCCTTGTCATATTGTAATTTGAACATGCTGAAATAAACTCATATGTTACATTTTATTGAAATGTGTTTCATTTTCTCATTTTTTAATTATTGGGCACTATATGGCTCTTTTAAAAACAAAGAAAAGATCTAGTAGCGTTGATAATAAGACATATTCTGTTTCTTTTTGGGTTTATTATGTTGTCAGCTTTTTATGAAATTTAGGGTTCCTCTTTTATTTTTTGTGAAATAATGTTTTTTTTTTCAATAAATAGGATACCTTTTGAAAAAATTGCAATAAATTTGAACATTTATAGGTCATCAATGAAAATAACTACGCAGCATTTTTATTTTTAATAACTATTATGCCAGTATTCTAATTATCAGTCGCGTCTAAGTTTTAAGCACTTCAGGGAACTGGGTTATTAAAGTTCCTAAATTAAATGTCTCTTTCTTAATAATATTATATCAAAAATAAACAAATATTTTTATTGTTTTTGTAAAGAGGTTTAATTTCCTAACCGAATTAACCAATACTTATTTGGATTTCCATAGTATAATTAAAATTCTTAGAAGCTAAACATTTCAATTTCTCAGTAAACAAGATGAATTGTGTTTCAAGCAAGGCAGCAGCAAAGTTCCATATAATTTGAATAAAATGTTAGAAAATGCGATATTTTCATTTTCTTAGAAATAAACACATAAATAATCTAATAGTTTAAAATCAATTTTAGTATGTTTTGATCTAATCAATGCTCATTAATAATTTTTTGCTACTATTACCTAGAAACTTTATTTTATTAAGACATACTTTACTGTTGTTATAACAAATAAAAGGTAAATCCTAATTATTTAGAAATAATTGTGTAATATTGAAAAGCAAAGGCTTTAACCAACATCGGAAATATTAGGTTGATATCGAATACATAACATTATGAAAGTCAATATTAAATATTTAAAGTTTTGTTTTGAAATCTAGATATGTAACAGACGCAAAACGAATAAATGTTCAAATGCATTTCTTATCTAACACCGGTTTGAATGAAATTTTTTGCGTTATATTCAAGAAGTTGCTCCGGTGGTTCCGTATCATTTTGGCCGAAGTTGCTTCAATAAAATACAAGATATTATGGCGGATAAAAAAATTAATTTTGTCCGAAATTCTCCAAAATTGGTTTGGGGAAGTCCACGGGGGTGCAAATTAGGAATTTAAAATTATTTTTTTGAAAAATTCAATACGGCGAATCCAATATAATGTCTTAATAAAATGGGTAGTGTTTTGCGACATTGGAAACATCTCGAGAAATACTACATATTTCGGTTAATACTTAGTTCAAATAATTTATGGACATCATAACAAGTTGGAAACTAAAAATCTGAATCTAAAAATTTAACTGATTTCTAGAGAAGCGAGAAACAACATTTAACTTTTGTATGAAATTGAAAAATGAAATAAAAACTACAAATGAGATACAAACAAATTAAAGTATTAAAGCCAATACAATTAAAGTATTTCTCAGTTTTTATCTGTGAGTCACATTTTGTCAATTATTAGTTTGGCGTCGATAAAATTTGTATTGTTATTTTTCCTTTTTTAACGCTTTTTTAGAAATAGGCTCAAATTTTTTATGAAAATTTTAATAAAACACTAGGTTTTATAAAAAGTCTTAAATGTCTATAATTCAATATGCATCTGGTTTATTCACGCTGTATTAATAGACACCCATATTTCCTTTTTCCAGTTTGTTCAGTCACTAAAAAAATTGACATTTACAGCGAAGTGTCAACCCGGTTTCAAATTCGAACACAAAACATATTTGGAACGAAAATTGACAGATAATTTTAATACAATGTCACCTAATTTGAAACTACTCTGTCTTTTGAAGTTTTTAACTGGAATATTAAAATATATTCAATGAAAACCTAAAGGAATGCCCGTATTAAATTCACTCCGTTCACTCGACAGACACAGAATTATTAGCACCTCGTAATCAAAATATCTCCAATCATTGCTAACAACGAATTGATGGTATTACCGTCAAAGTGAAATTAAAAACTGAAAATGGGGATGATAAATCTGGTTGACTAGACACTAACGACAATGTTGGTGCGAGTCCTTGTAGTTGATGAAAAACAAAAATGAGTCTTCTTTATTCCAGGATTAAGTACTTGCAGCGGTTAAGTGCTGTGAAAAGGTCTTGCGGCAAGTTCTATGATGTTTGTTTGAAGATTGTAGACAATGTTTAAGATTTGTTTGAAGGTTGTAGCCAATGTTGAAGATTAACTAAAATGGGGTTGTTGGACAAGTTCTATGATATTGTGCGCCTATTGTTAGTTGGATTTCCATACTAACCTTCGGATCTTTGTCAGGATGCCTATTAGTTTGTGTGTATAGTTTTGGTTGTGCTAAACGCTTTAGAGTTTAATTGAGCCTGTTTTAATTTCACTTAACAATGTGGTAGTTAAGTATTTTAATTCATTGTGTGTGCTTTACGGGTTTTGATGATATTGCCCCATACTTTGCTTCTTTAAAATCGGGAATAGGCAAGAGAAAAATTCAGTTTCATCTGAATAAAAAGTTAATTTATCTGTTTAAATATTTTGTCCAAGCCAACATGCTTTTCTATATCTGGCTGGTTTCTGTAAAAGAAGTACACAAGGAGTGCTGAATTCGATATATCCAACGCTACCTCAAACACGCGATTCGATGAATAACGTCTGATGTGACGGACGTTAGCACGAGTATGTCTGAACTGTATGTCGGTGTAAAAAAGAGTTTTTAAGTGAACTCTAGCGTAGTACTTGAAGTTATCGTTTTCTTTTTGTATTTTTATGTATTTAATATCTATTTTTCATATTTCCTAGTATTCATATATGTTTTTTGTGGACGACACACCTTTTATAGCACACTGACAATGTCGACAACCTCGAGAGTGTGACTTTTCCTAAATGTCCACAATACCAATATTATTGTGGTGGACTTGGCTTTAGGCGCAACATATTCTGGTCTCTGTGGATAAGGTCTTGAAAGTTATATAATAAATATTAAGGTTTGAGCAACATATCTTCAAGCTGAGTGGTAAATTGAAATCGGGCTTGTTAGCTCTTTGACTGGTGGCGGAGGCATTAGGGCCTTACTTAGCAGTATATATTTAACTTCGAATATTGAATTTTCATTTAAGACATTGCATTGCGTTTGAGGATATGTGTTCAATTAGTTTTCTGTAAATGATTTTTATAGTCCAAAAAAAGCCTGTACGATACGTTTGAATTATTTTCGGGAATCGCATAAACCCCTTTTTGGTCAAACAATTTTAACGTTACCTTATTTATTAACACAGGAGACCGTAATTATAGTTTTTAAAAATCACAGCAAATTAGTGTGCCCAGAACCAGAATGCAAGACATAACAGATCAATGTTTTACCTTTGCTTATTTCAAAATCGATTTTTTATGAGAATAATGTATAGTTCAGACAGTGAAAAAGTTGTGGACTAATTAAAAAAAATCTGTAAAAACGCCAATGATTTTTTTATTAAGTAGTACGCTGGATGAGTTTATGGGCACTTTAGTAATTAGAACATGATGAGATTTTATTTCTTATTTTAATGGTCTTCTTTTATTGGAAAATTAAAATTCCGATAATTTACACTAATTTTATTTTTTTTCTCATTTTATGCACGTTTTATTATTAACTTTTGTAATTGCTTGTCTTAATAAATTTGTTATCTATACCATTGTTTTCCATTTGGTACATTTTTTTAATATAAATATATTTGTTGTTAATTACTTTTTAAGAAGTTTACTTAATTTAACTTTGTTATAAAGGTAGATAGTTTTAGGTATAGCCATGAAATAAATAATAAAAGTTGCATGTGGCAACACTTTGAAAATTTACAGTTTTCCATTGATGTTTCTTGATTAGGACTTAAGAATAAGCAAATGAAAACTGTCAAAAAATGAAACAGTTAGGCTTCATTTGACATTGAGTATCCCATAATTATATTTACTTAAAACTCTTGAAGATAATGACGGCAGGCGCCTTAATTTTTATTTTAAAAACCTGTGAAACTTATTTTTAAATTATGTTTATTTATTCATATTACCAACTAACTAATTACCCATGCGAGGTTAGTTTCAATATGTGTAATTTCTTGTAATTCAATCTTCATTACACACCTACATTGTCCACTTACTACCCGTTAATAAGGTAAAAATTCACACCAATTACGGCATTCAGAAGAAACATGATTTATACATCGCCTTGCAACTGAATTAAATTACAATATTTTGCACCAATGATTCAATTTCAAGTTAAGTCGAGGTGGAATGATCAATCATTGTGAGATTAATAAAAGGTCAATATCAGGAATTATTATTGATATCGAAAAAGCGTGAATATTTTTCAATTCCTTTTTTGTCTAACTTTATATTTGTTAAATAAACCAAATAGCAAAGAGTTAGTAGAAAATTTTAATAGTTAGTTATATGTTTGAAGTTTATATTATTTCGGCTGGAAATTATTTTTCGAGTTTGTAATCGGGACTGTACAACATATTTTCTAGATATTCAAAAATAAATGTATAGATGTCGTTTGCCTATTAATATTTTATAGTGTAGTATCGAAAATATTGTCAGATTTAATATTCTCCCGACATGTTTAGAACTTTAGATTTTATATAGGCATTTGTTTCTGCGAAATTCGCTCTTTGTTCGTTACAGCTCCATTAATAAGACCATTAGGTGATCGAAACCCATGTGAAAAGAGGACCGGAGTTAAACTTGCAGAAAACAATCCGACAATCTTTTACATTTAATGGTGTGAAGGAAAAAAATGGTAAATTATTAAATGGATTCTATCACCGTAAAGATTTCATTATCTTACTAAAATTTGACAGACGGATTAACTATGAAGGTTTAAGACTTAGACTTGATCTAGTTACCATGGAAGTTAGATCTTCTAGTTAACTAGTTTTGTTTTGCTTATGATATTGTTATAATTTGTATTAAATATTTTAAGACGGATAACTACTCTCATTTTTCCAAAAACAATCATGACAAGGACTACCTGGGCAGGACTTAAAAGTTCACAAGGTGCCAAGAATCTCTGTCTGCTAGGGTGGCAACTTGGGATGTCAGAAGCTTGTTACAAGCTGGAAAACTGCATAACACAACTAAGGAAATTAATCATTTGCACATAGATATTCTCAGGCTAAGTGAAGTAGGTTGATCAAGTAACAGTAATATGACCACAGACAATAGTTGGATTGTTTACCACTCCGGGGATACCGAAGCACAGAACAGAAATGGGGTAGCCATAATGTGGAGAGGTTTGTCTCAGTCTCGGATTGAATTATTATGATAAGCTTCAAATCTACAAACATAAAAATCAACATCATAATGGTATATGCCCTCATCACAGAGTGCAGCGAGGAAGTTATATAAACGTTTTATCATCAGCTGGAAACGACTATTGAACGTACAAAAAATCATGATATGAACAGAGTTATGGAAGACTTCAATGCTAAAGTGGGAGATAAAAGATGCCAGGATATTGTCGGGGATTGTGATCTTGGTAATAGGAATGGCACAGGCGATAGATTGTTCCAATTTTGTCCGGAACCGAAACTTACCATAATAAATACTTGGTATAAGCTGCCAAAACGAAGATTGCACCTGTAGATACTCCTAATTACATTATTCGAAATCAAATTAAAGGCATACCTTGATACAGATGTGGTGTCAGATCATAGTTCAGTAATACTTGGGTCAAGTTGCGAGTAGCTTGAAAATTGGTGATCAAAAATTAGACTTGACAAACCTAAAATAATACAAACCTGTACAACCATTTCTCAACTCGTCAATAACAGCCTAAGAGATAATTATAAACATGAACATGATGTACAGGGAGAGTGGTACATCATCCAGTCGATTATCAGTGCAATAATACCAGAAAAGAATACTCTTAAAAAAACATGGATGACTAGAGGCATCTTGGATATGATGGAACAGAGAAGGATGAATATTAAAAATCAGTAACAAGGAAAGAGAATATTGGAAATTTTACAAGAGAATAAGGAAGGAAATAATAAACGCAAGAAATGAGTGGCTGAAAGGAAAACGAGAGAACATGGAACGTCTACAGAGAATGCATGATATACGAGAACTACATCAACAAGTTTATGATCCAAATAAAAAAACTACGGACATAAACCTATTAATTAATTCTGTAAAAGAAACTTCAGCAAATACTGGGGAGAAATTAAATGAATGGAAGAAATTCATAGAAGGTTTGTTCAGAGACGAAAATAGAGTTTTTGCGCTCATAGAAGTTAATGAAGAGGAAATTATCCAAATCATAAAAGAAGAAGTAATAAAAGCCATAAAGAATATGAAGACTGGGAAGGCACCAGGATCAGATGATCTATCCTCAGAAGTACTTTGACTGTGAGACGAAAATAATATCTTCATATTTGTAAACCTTTTCAATATAATAAATAGCACAGGAATATTGCTTATTGAAAGGCCAAACTCGACGTTAATTTTATTCCCGAAAATCAATATTCCAGGAAGATATAAAGATTATTCATCGTACAATTAGCATAACTGTACTCTCTAAAAGCATTCCTGAAGGTTGTACACAGCAGAGTTCACAGGAAATGTGAAAAACAACTATCTGAAAAGCAATTCGGCTTTTGAGATGCACTAGGAACTCGAGAAAATCATTTCTTTATGCAAGTACTACTGGAAAGATGCCGCGATGTTAATAAAAACGTATACCCCTTGTTTATTGATTATGAAAAAGCCATTGATAAGGTGAAATACATAAAGTTATTTAAAATTCTTAAGAAACATCAAATAGACAATGCTGACATTCGAGTCATTCAAAATTTATATCAACACCAGAAAGCAAATATAATGATTGATGGAAGCAGCATTCAGGAAATTGAAATACAACAGGGAGTGAGACAGGGCTGCGTTTTGTTTGCATTCTGCTTGACTCATGTTGTGAGCATATATTTAGCAGAGCAATAGAAATTGAAAGTGAAGGACTGGTTCTTAACGGTGAAATAAAACCGACAATTTGCTCTGCCGATGATATGGTGCTGATCGCTGAATCAGAACAAGAACTACAAACGGTTCAGTTTAAAGATAAAAACCTACAGACAAAGCCATGATGATTCGGTAATATATACAAACGATTTTTTATTCTTGTATTTGTATGATTCAAAACTTATCTGACTTATTGTTGTACTTGTGAATTTAAACCCTCCACTGTCAGTTTAAATCTGTCTTAAAGTTAAACCATATTGGTGAATTAGGGGGTTAATTTTGTATATTTATGGTTTATATTATATACGAAATTAGTCTGCATGGAAAATTTAATAAAATATCGACTCTTGATGCCCCTTAATTGTAAATCTTTCTTTAAAATAAAAACAACCTAGAAGTAATAAAAAACATTGATAATTAAATATTAGGTAACTAGCAAATTTACATACCCATGATGTCTTTGTTTTATAAAAAACTGCTTCACCTTGTTTCAGTATGAAGAGTGTACAAAATACCGAAAAAAAGTTGCGTAAAAAATCCATTACCAATTTATTCATTCATATTAAATAAGTCCAAATTCGACAAAGCAGTCACGCATAAAAACAAATTAGCAAAGTCATATATTTTGAGAGTATCACAAGTATAATCTACCGAAGCGTCTGTTTTTAAGGTGTTAAGAATTCGCCTTAAAAGGACATCAATTAGTAGTTTAAATATGGAATACGCTAAGAGCACTAACATGATCAAAATGGCCTGGCGGAACGGTTATTGAAAATCAAACGAGATTTATAACTTAAGGCATTCCCATTTTTGTACTATAGGCATACCAGGTACTTTCTTTTTATAAATGTAGATACAAGATATTTACAAGTTACACGCCTTTAACGTTATTTAGTTTTCACTTACTAACTAGAAAATCGATTTTTGCAGTATCGTTATTGTAAACACCTACATATACATAGAGATATCTTTTTGGTTAGTGATGCGTGTAAGATAAACAGTTCTGTGATATTTCAAATGTTTTGCTATCTTGATATATATGAATGTTTTCCTGTTAACCTAAATAACAACTCATATTATTGTATTCTGGTTTTATATTGTTAAATTATGTAGGTACTTATAATAAAATAATGGTTTCAAGAAACGGCAGCAAAACAGTGTGCTTTATGAAGTAGAAAACAAACCAAAGATTATTTATTATCGAAATAATAGTTATGTTTTTGTCAGTAGCGCCATATCTACAGTTCTTGATGCTTAATTCAATTATTTAAGCTGGCAGCGTAAATGATATTGTTTCGTAAGTTACATATCCTAACTTATATATTTTTGCACTCTTTATAAGCACTTAAATGCGGAAATTTATGAGAAAGTTTTAGTCATAATACACAAGGGTACCCGGTAAGTATCTACTAATCTCTCGGAAGCATATTATAGGGGACGTTAAAATAATACTAGAATATTTTGTTTCTATATTTCCTACTAACGGATAACGGACCCGAAGAAATACCTAGACATTATGTTTTTGTTCCAAACTTTGAAAGCTCCTTGTATATTTTGATTTAATTTTAGCGTAATATGATAGATAAATCTCCATGATCTGGCGCTAAAACGGACCTTGTTCAAGGAAACTTAAAACGGGCGGGCCCCAACATATAATTTACTTAAGATACTGGACTGAAAATATTATTTTTAGATACTCTGAATCTTTTTCATTCAAAAATATACTGTTTATGTATTTCGATAAAATATAATGATGTAGGAGATAAACCGGTTTTTAAATCCATAATAAAAACAATTATTTCATGCATTTAATTTATGGCAGGCGATTAATTCAGTGGAGGCAGAAATATGCCAGGCATCGAGATCTAAAAAATTACTAAAAAATGAAAAATAACAATATAATTTTTATGTGAAATTGAAATTTTTGAAGCCGGTGCCAAACAAATGTGACACCAATAAAAAGATTGAGAAATAGTTTATTTGTAATGAATTTCTTACCGTAACTTGTATGTATCTCATGTTGGTAGTTATATGTTTTATTTAGTAATAATTTGGAGCCGACTTCAAAAATTTCAATTTCATATAAAAATTTATATTGTTATTTTTCGCTTTTTAGTTCTTTTTTAGAAATAGGTTCAATTTTTTTTATGAAAATTTTATTTTTCGATTTTTAGATTTGAACTGAGTTGAGTTTCTAAGGTCGCAAGAGTGATTCATTTTAGTTGTAGATCACACTAAACTAAACAATAAAAAATTCTTTGATTCTGATAATTCTCCAAATATCAGTTCTGAATGAAATTGTACCAAATAAATATTTAGTCTGCTATAGTAAATCCGCTATCTTAAATTTTAGGAAATTTTAGATTCGCAATATAGGCCCACAAAACCCCTACCCCAATACTGAAAGAATTTGAAACATGTAAATCTTTTGGCCCGACGTATTTTATCCTGCATATTGGCCTTGAAGAAATTAATTTAAGATCCTTAATATACGCCCCCAGAATTTCCCAATATCAATTTCTACAAAATTGGAAAAATGTAAAATTTTTAGTCCCCATATTGCATATACCATATTGAATTGCCAATAATTAACTTCAGAGAATAATTTTAAATCCCTCAAAAACCCTTTTATACCAATTTTGGACAAAATCGAGACACGTAAAATTTTTAATCCGCCATATTGGATCTGCCATATTATCGGGGCAATCGTGGATTTAACTGAACCAATATCAGCCAAACTAATAAGGGACCAGCAATTTCCTGAATATAATGCAAAAAATTTCATTTAAATCGGTGCCGTCATTCCGAAGTAATTAATATACATACATAAAAGAAACACATAACGGTCGAATTTAGAACCTCCTACTTTTAGAAGTTGGTTAAAAAGGTATAAGATTTAGTTCGAATGACTTAGGTGACCATAAAAGATGTCAGCCTCTATCTATCAGTCGAACACTAAAAGCATCTGATACTGGCTGGCGCACTAGTCGCTCAAAATGAGGTGGTGCATCATTATGCTTGTACTACATATATCCTCTGATTTGTAGGAGTAAGTCCTTTAAATAATTATTTAGATTAAAAGTTGCAAAAACAGAACAATCATTGAGACTTCGTTTCCGAACAAATGAAATTATGGGATAATGCCACCCACATTCATGGTGTCGGAGCTAACTAAAAGCGTAGTCACTTTTCTCATCCCATAAGTGTAAATTGTGAATTTATCATCGACATATAAAATAATTCTATAAAAACATTGATGAAACTTTGCTTAAAAATCTTCTGGAGCCATATTCTGTATTTTTTCAATGTGGCATCAATGAAGTCATATTTTCCTATGTTTGTTTCCTTATATAAAGGACCCGTAGTCTTCTAGGGGTTCCTTCGCCACCACGTTGCGGTTCTGAAGAAATAAGTTCCTTCTTTATTTTTTAATTTTTAACTTCTTTTAAGCTACGAACAACTCCTTCCAAGATTTTAACACTACGAAGTTCGAGCTGGAAATCTTTCAATATAAAATTTTGCCTCCATAGAGTTGCATATCGCATCCCCAAAATTTAAGGTATATCAGCACATTCAACATGCAAACATTTTTAGTAATACGGTTTTAACAATCTTTTTCACTAATAATCAATTTGGCAAGTGGAAATAAAAAAAATGTGTCTAACTATATTTTTATTGTAGTATTTTGTTTGGTCCACTACACAAAATCCGATTTATTTCGAAAACACTTTATTTTGTCGAACTAAATGAGAGATTTTGTAATAAAAAATAATATTTTTACTTCGACACTTTGACGGGTTAAAGTTTTGTATAAATGATGTGTTGTGGCCAGTTCGCTTCTGGTTTCCTTGTAAGAGTCAAAGACTGGTTTTAGCATCAATGTATGCAGTCTTATCTGTAATACAAAACGTCAAAATTTCAATAAAATTTACTGGGCGGTTGCTAAGTTAAAACCGAAAAGGTAAATTATTAGGTATCCATTTGGGGCTTGATATGGGACTTTAGGCAAAAATTTTAAAAAGTGTTATAAAGCGGGTAAAAAGATAATGGTTAAGAAATGGACACCTTATCTTACAAGAAATGTTGTTTGCGCTGTCAGTCGGAACTATAAAGCAAATATATGGTCTAGAATTGTGTCACTATCGATTAGCGATTGAAATGTTGCGTTAATTTCTTAATAGTATCTTAAAAATTGTTGTCAAATTTATCTGCCTATAAAATTGATGACAAGTGAAGCGGAACGCTGAATATTTGTTATAATTTACATCATCCTTCTTTCATTTTCTTGTTCTGATATCATTCATATAATCCATCTTCTTTTTAGATATTATTTGCTGAGGTGACAGATATTAAAATTCATCTGCCAACACAAATTAACTGTAAATTTGTATATATTACCCACATCAAAAGTGAATTGCCTTCTACAAAAATAAACCCAGTCAGATAACTACGTTAAACGGCTCAATGCCTCGGGGTATTTAGCTTATGCGAACAATCACAAGATGGCATATATGTAGCATTTAAAGTTTTCTTCTGTTTCTGGGTCTATAAATTGCAACGAAAAGGTTAATATTTGTGTTTTTGATTGTACCAAAGCTAAAATCAAAAAAAAAAGTTAATTTGTTTGATTTAACTATGTAAGTAGTTTGAGAGACAATGGCTTGATATTAATACATTTTTGGATACAAATGTGTGCAATTACGGAAAAGTTATGATCATGGATATTTTTGGGGATGGGAGGAAAAAACAATAAAGTACATAAATACGTAAATACTATACATATAGTATAATCATTTCCATATTTTTTAAAGTAATCACCGTTTTTGGTTTAATACTGAGATTTTGATGCATTAGTAATTACAAGGCCTTCGATATATTGCAATTTAACTTTTGAAGTGCATTTTCGCTTTCATCCAAAGATATATAACATCTTAATTCGTCAACTACTGATAAAGGCTGAGCGTTTAACAAAACTGAAGCTGACTCCTCTTCATCGACACCACTTAGGGTCACTTTTTAGGTGCTATTCACATATTTAATAAGATCTTTGATTAAACAGACTTCGATGGAAGAATATCCAGGAACATTCTGCAATATTGCGGGTTCTAATTCTTTCAATACTTTATCTTCGTTATTTTGGTAACCTGGTTTCTTGAAACAGTTTCGGGCTTGCAAATTCAAGGGTCTTTTGCAAACGGGCTCGTCCATTTTGTTCAGAAAACGATGTTCTATAACCTTGTTTCAAAACTTTTATAATGCCCTGCATAGGTTGCAACTTGCTTGTCGCATTTGGAGGTACACAAGTTTGACATTTCTTTTTTTTTCCTTCATGGGTTCATCCAGAAGCTGGATGCACTGCAGCCAGTATAAGCTTATTGTGAACTCCTTGATTTACAGCCACTGTGTTAACTTAAACTCATCTGTACAAGTCCACTAAGAACTGAGTTAGTATTTCAATCAGTTCCAAGTTTGTTGACACGAAGTTTTGTTGTATCTTTCTATCTAGTGACTCGCAATCACATGATGTGGTTTACCGTTTCCACGGTTTAACCACATAGTCTGCAGCTGAGGTCATAGTGGTAAAGGTTCATTTTATTCGGATAAATTTTGACGGCCATGTGTCTCGTTATTATGCCCTTAATTGGTTTCTGTTCATTTGTAGTATCCTTGCCAATTCTAGCTCATGATTCCCAATAAATAGCTTACTATGATTCAATCCTAGTCTGGCTGCCCAGTGATTTTTGTGCTCTTTTTTGATCCATTTTTTAACAGTTTGTCGCGCCGCACACCGTAGTACCGCAATAGCCCGTTTGGATCAATATATTCATGATTAGCCAGCTCTCGCCAGCTCATCAGCTTTCTCATTTCCATATAAGCCTTCGTGTCCTGGTACCAGCTTTAACATAACTCTGTTGTCTCTTGCTAAAGTTGTATATTCACTCTGGCATTCCTAAACCAATCTAGATTATACCTTTTGACCCTTAACGGCCTTCAGAGCGGCTGGGCTGCCGGAATGAATGTAGACATTGTAAAATTGCATATATTTCTGTCTGAAATACTTTTTTCACGATCAGTGTACCAGGTAAGTGTCCCAGAAGATGGCTCCTGTTTAACTTGTTTGCTTGCCCCTCGATTCTTTATAGTGACCTCGCACGGTAGCGGTAGGACGCGATCATATGGTCTGTGTCCATTTCCTACCCAAGGCCCCTGGTGTTATTATATATAGTTTGATGTCTTGTCATCAGCATTTGTGCTGTTGGCATTGAGTAGTGTAGCCTCTCCTTGAGTCACTAAATATACTGGAGGGAGGTCTAGATTGCACTCCATGGCTGAGATTGGGGTCGATTTCATAGACCCCGTGTTGCTCCAATAGGCGATCCTCTGTATGCAACCAAGCTCGGTCATAGCCGTCCTTTGCATTACCTTGAACCACCATTGGGCTGCATATATAATTACAGTTCTCACCACACTGGTATATAACCAACGCACTATCTTTGGTGAGAGACCCCATGTTTTATGAGTAATAGCTCAGCGTCTCTGGAATGAGCAGGGCAGTTATCAATGAACAGTATTATGTATCTAAATATCTGGAAGTGATCATTTAAAGCTGTTAACCAGTCGCTGGCTGCTGTTGCATGAGATAACACGTAGACGGTGGGCAGTATAGCGGACGAGAGATGGCGTATTAAGCGCGAAGGAGAATTGTATGAAATCTGACAAAATATATGCAAACGTGCCTCAGGTTGGAAGGGCCGACTTAAAATAGCATGTGATGCAGGCAATCGTATTAAGTGGGTTTACTGTATAATTAATTGCGACTTAATTTATAAACTAATTCTCTTTATTACCATTAATTAACGTTTAAGAAGATGATGTGAATTGAGTAAAATTTGTATTGGTCATAAACACTTTGAAATTTAGTTTCGTATTCTTAACACATTTCAGAATACTAAAACCTGCTCCATTCTTCGTATTCTAGCTAAACATGGTGCTTATTTGACAACAAAAATTCGAAATTGAAATCTTTAATTAGAAAATATGAATCTATTCCATTTTATAGCGACATTTCTATTGAAAATCCATTTTTGTACATGCAGAACATGATAGGCGTGAAATCTTCTGAAAGATGCCTTATTGTCATTTTTAGGAAACTATTATTGAGTTTGTAATTAGTTATTTACAACCTCTTTAATCTTGGCATAATATATCCTTTATTGATTAATTACCCTTGTCTTTTGTTAGCACATAATGCGACCAACATGTAATTTTACTAAATGACTCATACATCAAAGAAAATATTATTTGTGTGAAACGTGCACCGAATCGTTTTAATCAAATTAAAATAAATTATTCATGTGTAGTTTAAAATTGGAATATTTCTTTAATATCCAGCGGTAACTTTCAATATGAAAACCAACAAGATATGTCGGTGATTTCATTGGCGCCACTAGTTTGACTGTTAGAATGCCAACAAAAATTGATGCATTTTTATAGGATATAAATATTGAAAAAAAAAATAATATATTATTGACAACACTTTAGTTTTAATTTTTTTTAATATGTTGTCGAACTCGTATTGTCTTTATTTTTGTTTGTTTGTACGTTTCGATTAGGTTGTATCCCTAATCGTTATCATGTATAAACTAAATATTTTGTCTTAGGTTACGAGCTTATATAAGGACTGTGTGTGAAGTTTCGCTTCACTCTCTATAATCTTGATGATCTGATGTTACAAAGTAGTGGTTACCAAAGATTAGGTATCTCAACACTGAGTTTACTGAATATTCCATTATTATTTTTAACGCAAGCTGCTTCTATACATTTTCTCTTTTCAGTGTTGGTCTCCATATAAATTGCCGCAACCTCAGACCATTTTATATGGTGTTGTTTATCCCAGACCTACTCTGCAATACCTTTGTAAACAGATTCTTTCTTATCGGTAGCTTTTGGTTTTGTTATTGTTAAATAAGTTCTGGGTGTATTTCCTGATTTGAAAATTCTTTTTATGTTGTAACTGCTAGCAATTCGTCTTATTTTTATCGAGGGTCTCTGAGTAGAAGGAATTGTGAAGAAGGAATGTATTTCATGCTGTCTAGTTGTCTAAAGTTACTAATAAAATCGTCAATTTATTTTCGAATATAACCATTCCGTTATAAATCGTTGCGTAAAATTCTTCGTTTGCTACAACAGAATGATTAAGATATTGTCCAGTATGTTGTTGGTTTCCTGTATTATTACTGATGTCTTAATAATTACGCTATGTACGAGGTGTGGCAATAAAATAACGCGTTATTATTACTTGCAATTGTATATCTTCTCTATCTACAATGCTCCAAGCGAATTATTCATTATTTGGAATAATGATGGAAGTATTCTTCTGTGAGCTCCTTCATGACGAGTGCCGCTTTTCCTTTACAGCTTCAACGAGTTAAAATATTGTTTCTTTTAATGTAGATTTGACCTTTGCGAACAGATAAAAGTTACATAGTGCAAGCTCTGGTGAATAAGATAGATGATCTAACTTGTGCTTGGCTAGAAAAGTTTTGACAGACAATACAGAATAAGGCGGCCGTTATCTTGATGAAGAACCTTGGAGGATTTTGGTGAACACTGGTGTGCCCCGGGGCAGTGTTTTGGGTCCCATTTTGTTTTTTATCTATATTAATGACCTTTCTTTATTCAATAATAAAAGCTTTATAACACTTTTTGCAGATGACACATCTACGGTAGTTGAAGATCATGACGAGTACGTTTCGAGTAAAGCTGCGACTGCATGTGCTAGGTAAATATCAACCTGGTCGGAAAGGAATGGACTAGTAGTACAGAATCATTGAAAAGAAAACAACTAAATTTTTAGGGACCACTACTAATTAACACTTGTCTTGAGACGCTCATACTGCTTTGCTATGTAACAAGACGTATTGAAGAATTTTATTATGGCTATGTTTACTATATACTCTGTGCATATACAGAGGGTTTTGATTGTAAAAAATAGGACTTCGTGTAAGTCTTGTAGGGGTAAATTTGCTGAAGAGGGATTTCTCACAGTTATGGGTATTAATATTTAGGAGAGAGCTTCATACGTAAAAACAAATTTAAATTTGTTTAGTATGTGTGGTAAAGGGAACTCCTGTGATTGTAGAAGCAGGGATAATTTGTACATTCCCTTTTCTCGAACCAGTCAACATGCAGGGGGTCCATTGATAACCTCTTTAAAGATTTTTAATCGTCTATTGGCGGAATTAAGAGCTGCGACGGAAATAAATTAAAAAGAAAGAACTGCAGCTGTTCTTGGCTACTAGGCCATATTATTCTCTTGGTGAGTAATCCCTCGAAGTTTTTTAACATTGTGTTAACTTTTTAGCATGTATTATATTTTGTCAAGCTAAAGTATTCTGTTTTAAATCCTTATTTTTTGTAAACTTAAGTTCATTTTAGAAGGCTTCTAAATAATCTTGTTTGATTTTTGGAAATGGGATCATAATTTGGCAATTCTAATATATTGTACTCATGTCGAAGGAAATATATATGATCTGATATGACATTGCTTTTAAATCAATTTGTTAAAACTAAAATAATCTGACAATTTAATACCTCAATTTTACAACCTTTCTTAATAAATATTTGATTGACCTTTCTGAACAAATGGTTGATTAGCTTGAAAAGAAAAAGTTTTGTATCCTTCCTAGTATAAAGGAACATAAATTATAATGTCCTTAATTTAATAGATTATTTTAATAGGTCACAAATATATCCTTTATTAAAATTGTACAAATAAAATTAAACACTTATACCCCCACTTTAACATACCAGTAACCATTGTATTTTTTAAATCTCAAGACTTACAACACAACAAACATAAATCAACTAGCTGATTTGAAATAAGATTTTTTCAAGAAGCAATTTAGTTACATTATTTTTAAAAATGAACATACATACATGTATACGAGTACATTTCTACTATAGATCTTATTATCTTAAATATGGAAGTGGGTTGACTTTATTTGAAACGGAATTCCATTTCATTTTCAACCTATGGGAGATAAAATTAAGTTATTTAGAAGATATATTTATTTGTCCAACTTAAATTATTTTAATTCGTGTTATAGTGTATTCAAAAGAATGGATTTGTAAAAAACTGTTTGAGCATAAATTGACACAAATTACTTTTATTAAGTTAACAGCCAGGTACACGAAGAAGGTTTAGATTAAAATCCGATCTAGTTGTCATGGAATTTAAATCTTCTAATAGGTCAGTTTTGTTTTACTTTTGATATTGTTATAATTTGTATTACATGTGTCAACAAATAAACGCCCATATAGAAATATTAAGGATAAAAACTATCAGTAACAGGAATAGTCTCCCAAAAATAAACAAAATATTCAATATTTGCCGGTTTAGTAATAAATCAAAATTATTTTTATCCTTGTATTTTTAAGGTCCAAAACTTTGCTTAACTTATTGTTGGACTTGCCCAATTAAACCCTTTACCGTCAACTTAGACTTGTTTTAAAGTTAGACCATGTTAGTGAACTAGGGGTGAATATCTAATCCTTATAATAGTTAAGTTTGCATTTGCAGACAATAGAAAATTTGACAACGCAGTTCATTTGAAGACAATCGACTCACAGTTCAGTCTCTCAAATATCGATGACATCTTAAGTATATTCAGCGTCGTCCTAAATGAGGACCTAACACCCTACAACAATGTATGTAATTTTGTAAATTGCTTTAATGTGTCCGCCATTGTAAAATTGTTCTTTGTTAAATGTATCATTGTTTCCTTTTAAGTCTTTCAGTAACTTACAAAATTAATTACAATTTTATTCTCAGCTTTACGATCCTAAATGATTGAATTATTGATTGGATCATATAGCAGCAGGCTTGGGTTGATACGTTCTTATACTGAAACCTGTAGGCTCATTACGTAATTTGTTATATCTGTTTAATGTGAATAGATTGGTTCCCTTAATCAGGTTTAAGAGCCCGCTCACCAGTTGGTCATCTGGAAATAGATCTGCAGGAATGATCGATTTTTGAAGATGTCAACATATTGGTTCTTCATCATAAATATTCATTATGTGTGCATGCTTTTTTAAGCTGCAGTGATGGGTTATCAGCCCCAGGAGTAGCGTAATCTACTGTTTACTTAAGTGCAAGCCATCGTGGCTTAATTTGTATGAAGGCTTGCTCAGAAACTCGTTGCTGTATCTCTCACAATTTAATTCCAATGGTTCTGGTGTCCACGATTTATCCACTAGAATACCCACGCACGAATAACGGTTTTAACAATGCCAATTTCTGGTTCCCCAATTAATGTGGTAACAGTTCTAGTTTTGCCAGTTAGTCTGCGTGATCTGCATGAGAGTGGCCTTGTTCTATTTCGCTAGGGCAATAAGCTTTTGAAAATAGTTTCAAATCTGTTTAGACTTTATCTGATGATATGCAAGCGCTTTTAACGGTGTCGGACAAAATGTAAAAGCTATGCCCCTGAAACTTTCCTAAGATTTTTTCGGAAACAGATTGCATGTATTTCTGGAATGTAGTGAAATGCTGCCCCAGTGTCTCACTTACATTGGTGTCAGGGTCCGTTTTGGACTCATCTGTAAACCATACTATGTTTTTTGACTGACGTCATATTAGGCAGATCTTGCCTTCCAGACAGTCCGAATGCAGTCTGAATGGCAAAGTATCACTGCTGATCTACAATAAAGAGTTCATTATCATGCTAATATTGGTATATTCGAGGACAGATCCAGTCCAACAGCCCTTGTTTTGCTCCAGCCTGTATGCCACTTCCTTTATCTTAGCCTTGATTATTATGTTAATGGAGGCGGGGAAAATTTAGTGGAATTTCCATAACTGATGTGAGGTGCTTCACATATCTCCTGTGATGTACAGGTAAGCGAGTATCTGGAGCGGCCTGTCTGAGAGTGGTTTTCGTCCGAGCGATAGGTTCTTGTCCAGCACCCCTTCTGCTGCCATGATGGCAATTTTACATTTGGAAAAAGTTATTTTTTAAATTGCTTAATCATATCTTCTTCTAGAAACAACTTTGAAAATTACTTGTCACTAAAAAAGTTTTTGGTCTCAAGTCACAGTTTTTCAATTCAAATGCAATTACTAAATTTCATTTTGTAATATTCAAAAGTTTTTGTAGAGTATTAACATCTTTAAAATCAAAATTAATACGCCGTAATCCAATAGAGCTTGGGAAAGTAGTATATCATCATCATCATCATTCACAGCTTCATCTACCGTTTCCAACTACGGTTCAGCCCTTATTCAATGTTTCTATAGATACTTTTTCTATTTGATGATGTAATTTATTCAGTGTTTTTCTAATTTATGCTCATTTGTGCCCATGTTTTTCTATCTTTAGCTGTCTGAGACCAAGTTTTTACTGCCAGTTTTCTGATGTCATAACTCCATCTGAGATTCGGGCTTCTTTTTGGTGTCTTGGCGTCTCTGGGATACCACATAATTGTCCTAGTGGTTCATCTACTGTCTGTTCTTCTTGCTAATGTCCTGCCTGTTGCATGCATCTTTCCAGGACTCTTCTTCAATATCCAAATTTCACACCCGTATGTCATGACAGGTAATAGGCGTTGATCAAATAATCTTTTCTTGAGGAATAATGGCAATCTTAACTTGAATATTGTATGTATATATATATATATATATATATATATATATATATATATATATATATATATATATATAGTCGAAGATTTTCGGGTATATGTGCTGAGTCTCTCTCAGGACTGTAAGGCAACTGACGTTTCGGTGAAATCTCATTCACCATTTTCAAAGCTCACTGTATGGCGTCTACGAGCGAACTGACGCCTGTGGCTCGGGTGCTGTCGGTCCCGTGTGTACTTCGGACGCGTTCGTTTTCCGAATGGATTTGGAAAATCAGGTTGCGAGACCTGCTGCACGCCATCGGCCCTCTTGCCAGTGTTTGGGGTTGCGTTGCCGAGTTGTAATCTGTTTCGTTACTAAATGGTACTGGTTGATGTTTTGTAAGCAGATTTTTCCAAATATTAGGCACTCGCTGACGATCATCTCTGCTATTTAAGTTGTTGGGTCTCTTTGCAATTTCAATGGCTTCCCTTATAACTCTTGTGGACAGGTTTTAACATCTCGATAGCATTTTTGTTCCTGAGGAATTTATCTTATGTCCTGTATTTAACCAGTATTGAGCCAGAGCAGAAGAAGTTGTTTTTAGCTTGACAGCGTTTATATGTTAGTCTCTTCCGGCGCTTATTTTACGGTTGGTTTGGCCTACGTAAGATGAGCTACATTCTCCGCAGGGAATTTCGTACACTCCCTGGTTTTCTAGAGGAATTCTTTCTTTAGGTCTTGACAAGAGATCTTTTACTTTACGGTCTGTGGTGAAAATGGTTTCAATGTTGTGTCTCCTGAGAATTTTTGCGATCGTGTCTGTTGTGCCTCTTACATAAGGAAATTCCATGCGGAGAATGCAGCTCATCTTACGTAGGCCTAACCAACCGTAAAATAAGCGCCAGAAAAAACGAATATATAAACGCTGTCAAGCTAAAGACAACTTCTTCTTTGGGCAATATTTTGAAAATTTAAGAAAATAAATTCAGAGGTAAATAATAACAAAGTTTTTTTAACCAGGCAAATATTTTGTGCGGGTGCAGCGCTATATACCCATAATCGTCACAATATATATATGTACATATATATATATATATATATATATATATATATATATATATATATATATATATATATATATATACAGTCAGTTATTAAAGGTAATGTATTTTTATAAATTTCAGTTAAATACGGCAAGCTATTGTACAAATTGTGGGTTTAAAATACCTTTAGATAATAATTTCCAATGTAGAATAGGCTTAAGACAAGACTCTTTATTTGTGCGAAAAAATTTAAACTTAAAGGCTAAGGACTTGTTCGCCTACGACCGTTTGAGTTATACAGATTTATTCAAGCCATTAAAATCAAACTGCTTTAGTTTCCTGTTAAATCGTGTTTTACTGGACAATTATTTTGATAGAATAATTATTAACATTTTGAATGCCAATAGAACTAATTGAATTTAATTGAGGTGTCATTTGCATTAATGACCATGAAAGCTTCTATAATAGCTAGTTATACAGCTTTACTGCTCAATATTTTCTAAGTTAATATATTCCTATCAAAACGTTTGGCATATCTAGTAACTTTTTATTTTTTTTTATAATGATTGATTCAATGCAACTTTATTGTATAATAAATCAAAGGAATGAATTCAGCCTTTTTGCACTGTTAAAATTTTCCCAGAAAAAGTGCTGAAAGGCATAATACACAACCGAAATATTTTCTACAAATTTGGCATGCGAAATGGCATACTAATTTGGTTCAAGTCCGGAAAAAAATGTCATTATACTTTACATTGTCTAAGAAATCTTTTTTCGGCTGATGCCAACAGACATAGAACAGTCGTCAGAGTGGATAATTGAATAATTCTCGTAAATACAAGTACTAACACAAAACATTAAGATATATAAAGTTCATTGCCATATATTTGGAGTATATTCATCGTATCATCATTTGTTTAAGTATTTTATTTAGAAGTTGACATAAAATTTTGATAGATTCTTCTATTTTCTTTTGGTTTAGTGATTGGTTCAAATATGTTGAACGGCAAGTAACAATATAAAAATATTTGTGGATTCAATAAACTTATTTACTATGTAGTTCTTAAGTGCATCACTTATCTCTAATTGAGCCAACTTTGATGCTGAGAAATGAATTTGTTACAGCCTGTATAGATCAATTCATGGCGTAACTTTACAACATACCATAAGCCCGTTTTATATGAAGGACGCAACTTCATTGCCTTTTTATAAAAGGAAGTTATTAGTAAAGCCTACCGCTGAGATGTGTATACGTACAAAGCCAGACGTTCAATTTAAGAAACTGCGTAAAAACTTGACGGCCTTTCTGCATGTTTAATACGTGATCTGAACGTAATGGAGAATCGAATTTTATTGTTAAAACACACGATGACTCATCGAATTCCAATTTAAAAGACAGATTGTTTGTGTTTTAAATTGCTTTTTTGTATGAGCAAGTTTGACTTGATATATTTTTACTTCATAATTGTATATGTTATCGGTATAGAAAACTAACAACTAGATTATTTTTATAATATGAAAAATTAAAATTTGCTATAAAAAATGCAGTCGTCATATATGCAACTATCCCAAATTTAAAGGGTTTAAAATTCATTATAAGAGTGATAAAATTTGTCATTGTCGTTATTGTAACTACAGAGAAAAAAATAGTTTTATCGAAGATACGTTTAGAATGTCCTTGTGGACACAAATCCCCTGAATTAAAAAGAATAGATACCCTTTTAGTTCCCTATCAAAATTATCCATATTATCCAAGCACAGTTATTGAATTCAGTGTTGAGATACTGACAAATTTTTACTTTAATAGATAGCAGCCTTTAGGTAATGCATCTTAGAGCAAATAGAGTAAGGGCTGGTGAATGATTCGATGAAAATGTTTTACTCCAGTTGAAATTTTTAACAAAGTAGATACCGACAACCATCTTATGTAATATTTTTCTGTGTTTCAAGTTGCAAATGATTTAAAATATTGTAACTTTTTTAGTTAATATTGCAAATGAAATGGCCTGGCTATAAATTTAAACTAATCAGGGGTTTTAAATCTTAGGGCAATATATTTTTCCCCCAGTTTTAAAAATTATACTGGTGGCATAAGCTCATAAACAAAATGTTTTTGTAATAACTTTAAATATGTATTTTCTGATATTAAGTGTCAACTTTCGATTTAACTCAACCTACAAAAATTCAGTTAACTTCGATTAAAATATAAGTTAACCAAAAGTTAGTCTGTTGAGATTAGAAGAAAAAGGATAGTAGAAAGAGAAGTTAGTTTGCTCTAAAATCCGGTATGGATGTTGAAATTAGTGTTTTACCAATACACTTTGATTTTCTTAATATTGTACCGTATTGTCTTGTAAAACCAAAACGAGAGTTAATACAAGATAACTCAATAATATTGATTTTTTCCCGTCGATTAAAAAATATTTTTTCTGGGATTCGAAAACATTGGGGTCATTCAATTTTTAAGAAAAAATATGGATAAATATGAACTTATATGTATTCGCAATGCCTTTTTAAGAAGAATTCGCTGAGTAAAGCTGAATTTATTACTTTGAATAACTATTTGATATACGATTTTTTCCATTTTCGACAGAATGCTCAACATTTCAAATAAATCGTTTATGTATGCATATGAATTTTAGATTTTAGAATATCGTGTCGTATGAAAAAAAGTGAGTATTTCAAATATTGTTTAATATTTGAAACTACATGTTTTTGCCAATGCGCGAAAGAGTTTTTATCAATAAATAGCAATTATCCATTTATTGTGTAAATATTAAAGGTTTGCCGAAGGATTTATTTGTTTTTTGATTAATAATTATTTAATTTTAATTTTAATACGACCATATAAAAATTGCTATAAAATATATTTAAAAAAATTAAATCTAAGAAAACCAAGCCCAGACCATATTTATTTCAAGACAATGAATTATTACAAATTTTCATTAAATAACATATGTCTGAGCATATCAAAGATTTAATAGAGAATCTAAATATCTAAAAGTGTATTATGTCTAAAGAAAATCGAACACTCTGCTAATAAATATATGTCTAATTTTAAGTATTACGAATAGTTGAAAAAGACGAGAATCAAAAAGTTCGTAATCATTTGATAAATTAAACGAATCATACTGCGTAAAATTTTTCATAGATTATTCCGCCGAAATTTCACTCCGAGATCTCTTTCCGTTTGGAATTTTGGGAAAAGGTCATGGTGAATTTTATTTTTGATAACCGATAAATTTTGTTTATTATTAAACTTATGCATTTAACTTGAACAAACTATATCAGCATTACGGATTTTATACAATTAATCGATATTGATAAGATTATTTGCCTTTAATTATAATACTGCAAGGTCAAGATTTTTATTACGTTATTACAAATCAACGACTTTTGTAGAAGTTTGTTTTTAAAAAAGATTAAAGACTTACCTCATCAGAAAGGCTTTTGATAAGTTTTGTAATCTGGTACGTACCTGCAATTAAAAAAGAAAATGAATAATAAGTTCTCGTAGTTTAACCGAAACTGAAAAATAAAGTTATACTGACTATCCGCCATAATGATTTTTTTTTATGTAAATCAACATTTTGGATGAATACACTCGCAACAATAAACTAAGAGACAGATATATATATATATATATATATATATATATATATATATATATATATATATATATATATATATATATATATATATATATATATAATCGGCTAACATAGCACTATTAATCAACATTACTCTCGTGTTAAAATATCGGGAGAACTCCAAGGCGAATTTGCATCCTAAAAGCTGATTTTAAAATTCAAAAAAAAAAAACAGCAAACAAAACACAACAGCGACATCTCGATGGTTCACTTAGTAACACAGTGTAATTAAAAAAAAAATAAAATAAGTTTCGGCTGATCGGACTTGAAAATGCCAAATAAGATTTTGGCGAATCGTCGTGAAAACGACTGGTAAGAATTGATTGAAACCCGGAATAACAAAACCATTTATATATATATATATATATATATATATATATATATATATATATATATATATATATATATATACAGTTATCTTTTCTCCTTAACACCGTTAAGAAAAGAGCAGACAGTTTAGTGTCTGCGCATTTCACTCTGGTTCTATCTCCAAACTAGTTTAATGGTCTCGTCAGTGAAGCTGTAACGAACCCAGAGCGAAATTCACAGAAAACAACAGCGTATTTAAAATCCCTATTCTGTATTGTATCGGTAGGATATTACCTGCATAACCACACAATTTGGTGCCGGACTGTAATCCATCAATAGCCAAACTCTAAACATACCTCGGAGCGCTGGGCAATTAATTTTATGATATTATTGTAATTTGTATGCAAAAGTCACCAAATCGACATATAGGAAAAAAGATAAAAGTGAGAAGTGAAATTTCCCTAAAAAAGGAACCATAAGCAAGACTTGAAGAGCTACGAGAGATCGGAAGAGATAGGTTTCACAATAAAAAATAAACAAGATAACTGGTAAGAAAATAAAGATGCTGAAAAAAGTCAATTCCAGTATTAATATACAGGGTATTTACGCAAAAAATCTACCATAAGCTGCAAGTAACACAAATACATGATGCATGTGAATGGATATATACATTAAGGAAGATGAAAGACATACTATATACAAGAACGAAATCAAAATGGAGATAAACAGGTCATGTGGCTAAGATGAACAAGAATAATTAGACATGGGAAACAACGGGATGGAGATCTTACACAGACAGGGACGACTTTTAATATAATGGTATGATGATAGCAGGAATGAGAAACGACACCGTTTTTTGTTTTCAGCAGTCTATTAATAAAAAATTTCAGTTTCAGGGGAAAGAACCCTTTTAGTTTCGCGATGTTCGTTTGTGATGTTCAAATTCTACAATAAATCAAGTTCTACTTTTTTAATAATCGTACGAAACCTTTTTTGATAAATAAATTATATAAAAAAGTACAAAAGTGGTAATAATATAATGAAGCAAATAAGAGGCAACTGTAAGAAATTTTCTTGATTTTGTTTCGAGAAAAGGCCACCATTTAGATAATTTTGAAAATTCTTCGGCTTTCAAATTTTATGACTCGTGTGGCCTTAATCAAAAGAGGAAATTAAATTACATCATACAAGTCATAAGTATATAAAATTTTGAATAAAACAATCGCAAAACCACTAATCTTCACTGTAAAATCTCGATAACTTCGTTGAAAATATTTTTTTGCAAAACGGCAAAATATGCGTACATTTTTTTAGTTTCTAAAATGATATATTTTGCGGAAAAATCTTTTTTTTTTCAAATCTCATTGCATGGTTTGAAATGAAATCGGTCATCGAAAAAAGAAAAAAAAAATATTGTGTCTCCCCCCGTATTTTAGCATCCATGCAGACAATTATAATTGAAGAAGCATAATAATAAGAAAAAAAATTCATCAAAAAAAGATGTAGTTTGTAAGAAAATGGCGTTTGTCTAATTTCGAAAATTTTTCGGTTTTCATTTTTTTTCTCAAAGTCTATGGACTCATGTGATATTAATCAAATGAGAAAACTCAACTACGTCGATTAGTCATAATAATACAATTTTGAATAAAAAAATACTTTCATTTTTCTTCACTGCAAAAACTCTTTTAGCTCAACTTACAACCTCGCTAACTTTGTTGAAAATGATTTTTTTTGCAAAACGGGAAAATATGTGTAAACTTTTTTGGGTTCTAGAATAATATATTTCACGGAGAAAGCATTTTTTTTTGACTATTTTCACTGCATGATTTGTTTCAAAGTGCGCAAAGAAATATTTTTTATAAAATCAAAAATGCCGCATTTTTATAGGAAAATCACCATTATATAGAAATAAGAAAGGATAATTTTTGAGGTATCACAATTACTTCAGGTTATTTTTTTCTTGTTAATGTTTTTAAAGATATTTTTATTTCATTATAAATTAAATTTGTTCACGATTCAAGAGAAAGATAAAAAATAATTTTCAAAGCATCGTAAATTTCTGACTGCGACACGTAGATTATGTCAATAAATCTTGGCCAATTCCTTTACCGTCCCTAAAGAGCTTTTCCTCAACAAAGGTATAATATACGGCTTCTAGGTAAGTAGCTGTTACCGCCTTTCCTGCAATATCTAATTTAGGCATTGTTTATCGAAGAACTATTACTCAAGGGAGGTTGGGCTATTATTTACTATTGAACTCCTGCATACTATTCTTGTTCTTACCTTAATGAATGAATTATGGTACAAGCAATTATGAAAACGAGGGCAGCTGCAGCTTTTTTAAGACGATTTGCATGAACAGCACCGAGCTGATTTATAGTTATTAATTTATTATGTAAATTTTGCGTTGAAAGAAAAGGCAAACATAACAATTAATTGTGGAATAAATTAACTTTGACTTGAAGGCTTTTAAAATACCTCTTAAATATTTTTTTGGTTTGCATTTTTGCCCAAAAAGAAGGCTTTGCATAATTTAATTCCACTTTTCACCTTCCGCGATTTGTTGTAAATGAGGTGACTAATTGTTTGAATTTTTTCTAGAAACTGCTGTAATTCTTAATGTATTGATTTGTAGTCTGGTCAATTTTTCGAATATTCTGGGCATTAATTATAATTTATTTTTATCTTAGAGATAACTGCATTTCCATACTATACAGGGTGATAATATTCAACATTTTTTTTTTATAAAATCAATTTCCTAGGTATATTGTAAGAACAAAAATAAGTGAATGTGGTAACGAACATTTTAACATTTAGCAAAATATCTCTAGAAACGAATCTACTCATTTTGTCCCTAATCTTATTTAATAGATTTATTTCAAATCCTGAGAAGCCTCCTCATACCATTTCTCAGCTATGTTTCTCGGTTGGATGAATGAATTTTGGTTTTAGAAAGATGTTAATCGATCATTTAACATGTTGGATTCTATCCAAAGAAAACAAATTAAACTTTGTTCGTCACTCAACGACATACATTTCCATTCTCTTATTGTCAAAATTTGGATTACTAATCGTACAAGATAAAAGTGTCTGGCGATAACTGACTCTCACATGTAATGAAAGAATCAAGTTCTAGCACGTTCAATAAAAATTAGCGGAAAAAATATATTATCTACTTTTTTAGGCAACCCCAAAGCACTTTTAATTACTTCTTATCATTGCTTGACAAAAAGAGAACATATATATTAATAACCAACACGAAGAAATTTAAATTTGATTGGATATATTTAAAATACAAGCCCCATCGATCATTTTTGCTTTCCCTACCTGACAACAAGTAGAGCTTTAAAGTTTTATATTTCAATAAGGAATAATCGTACGATAATTAAAAAAAGCGTTTGAAAGCTCTTTCCAAGTACTTTCAGATAGTGGTGAGCGGGAATAATATTTTAAAATTTTTAAAGGTGTTAGTCGAGAATTAAAAAAAAAACGCTAATTTTAACGCATTTTTTGTATCGAGGCTTGTAGGAAAATTCTGCTTAGAGAGTTTTTTGAGGTTTTCAAGAGTTTCAAAATCATTTTTTAAATTTTGTCACAAATGAATTTTTGACCAAATTCGCCCTCTTTACGAAAAAATTATTCTTTCTTCAATCATTCAACAACCGAAGAGAGAGAAATACCCCGCTCCTTTATCCCTACAACGCTCCATTCGAATTTTCCATTGTTGTGAACTGTTCTGGAAGTCTTCTTCTGTGAGCTCCTTTACGCGTGCTGCTTTTTCTTTCACAATTTCAACAGCCTGAAATTTTATTCCTTTTAATGCACATTTGACCTTGAGAAATAGATAGAAGTCATGGTTCAAAGTCAGACGAATAAAGCGAATGGACTAACAGTGGGTATTGTCTTGACAGAAAATGCAGAATAAGTCCGCACGTTGTCTTGATGGAAACCAATGACTCTTTCACGGAGATGAGCAAGAACTCCAAGGTAGTAAGTAAGAACAATTGTTTGACATTGCAGAACCCAGTGAAGGTACACAATCCCATCAAAATCATCGAGCGTGAGTCATGTTTAACGTCTTCTCGATCATCTTAAAAGATAAATTTCATTATCGGTTTTTTCCACGTTTCTTTCACAATTCGTAGCTCTATTACTACTTTCATTTGTTAGACAAAACAAAAAAAAACAGCTCTGTAGAGGTTTGGTTTTCAAATTGGCAACACTATTTCTAATGACTGTAAATTTGACAGTTGACAGTTAATTTGTACTCAGTACGTTTTGTTATTTCACCATGGACAGACTTATGCCAGAACAATGGCTGCAAATTGGGTAAATCTATTTTGAGATTCATGTTTTAGTTCGCCAAACTTACCGTGTGCTACGTTCATTTTACGCTCGATATAATCATTCATCCGAGCAAGTTATTCGGCAAACCATGGATCGTTTTCGTATACGTAGGCTCTGGTTGCTAATACGCATCCACAAAGATGCCGTACAGCGCGGAGAAGTGATTGGTGTTGTGGAACGTAAAGTTGAGGAGGATCCGAATGAGTCGATGCGTCATGGAGCACAGTTGAAGCTGTGCCCATCCATTATGTAGAGGATTTTGCAGAAATCTTGGATTACGAGCTTACAAGATCCAGTTTGTGCAAGAATTGAAACCACGTGACTACCATAAAGAGGCCTTTACATCCATCAAAAGTCACTGTTTGATGTGCTTTATGGGCAGGTGGAATCATTGGTCCACATTTCGTTAAAGATGATGCCTGCCAGAATATTACCGTCAATGGAGAGCGCTATAGAGCAATGATTGATGACGTTTTCGTTCCTTAGTAGAATGGTATTAATGTGACAGAGGTTTAGTTTCAACAAAATGGCGCAACATATCCCACAGCGCGCGACACCATCAATATATTGCGGGAAACATGCAATGAGCGCATAATTTCACGTAATGGATTTATGGCCTCCACGATCATGTGATCTTACACCTACGGATTACTTTCTTTGTGGATATGTAAAGTCACTAGTCTACGCCGATAAACCACAAACGTTGGACCACTTGGAAGTCAAAATTCGTCGCATAATTGCTGATATACGGCTTCAGTTGCTCGATAAAGTGGTCGAAAATTGGACTACCCGATTGTGCTTCACTCGAGCCAGCCGTGAAGCTCGTATGCCCGAAATCATATTTAAACACTAACAGCATACGATTACCTTTTAAATCAAGCCAAAACCATAGCTATTAATATTATTTATATATATTTTATTTCATTTTTAAAATTGTATACGTTTAAAAAAAACACCCAGGGCCAGACTGATTTGTCTACAGAAATGGGAGGTATCGCATTCGAAAGAGAAGGCTTCACGCTACACAGCTGTCGGTCGTTCGATAAATGCGCATTTCTTCTGTAGAAGCACCAGTCTCGTTATTTTGTAGCCATACGTCGCCAAACAGGAATAAATTTAAATTTAATTAGATATATTTTTATTAATCCACTTATGATTAATACTGTATTATGCCACCTGTTTATTCAGGCCCTTTTTGGTTAAAACAAACAATTCCTTTTATATATACACGTATTTTTATTCTAGCAGTAAAACACATTCTTATTAAACAGATTTATCTATGCAATATCAATTACACATTAAATGGCAAATTACCATCTGCCGGTAATTTACAAATGGAAAAATCAACACACCTGTCTGCACAATTATAGTAGCGCTCAAGATAAAAGTAAGAAATGTCTGATTTTACACAATAATAACAAATAATTAACCTTGACAGGTAATTTTGCATTCTTACCATGATCCATGATCTTTTACTTTTACTAAGAAAGGCAGTAGTCATATTTTGTGGTATTTCTCAAGGGTACATGTCCTAGAACTTAATTTTAGGAATCAAAAGTAATTTTGTAATAATTTCGTTTTCTTGGAAATATGTAGATTTTATTTTAATGACATATATTTAAAATAAAGAACTGTGGAACTTTTGTGATTTTTTTTATACTTAGTTATGGAGAAAAAGACAGAATGTTTAAAAAGTTTGAAAAATTCTTTTTGAAAAGATACATTTTGATGAATTAAGTCACTAAGACATATTGTACCAGGAAGAACAGTTTATTTTGTAAATTTTAAGTAATCAATAAGTATAAAAATCGTAAAAAAATAATATATATATATATATATATATATATATATTATTTTATATATAAAGCAGTCGGTAAAATAAAAATAGAAATTTGTCAACATCGATACATAAAACATGCCGTCGATGTTGGTCTTGTGTTATTGAGTGATCTGTCGATGTTGCTGTTAGTGCTTTGTCTGCTATTTTCTCGATTTAAAAATAGTAGATAGGGCAGGATTGCTAAATGAGGAATTAGAAGGATGAAATATTGCTGGCGTCATTTTTCGGACATAGAGCTTCTCCATTCCCTTAGCGTTCTCCAAACTGTTTAATACGAAAGTAATGTTCATATATAGTATATAGTATATATATATATATATATATATATATATATATATATATATTTATATATATATATATATATATATATATATATATATATATATGAAGTAAAACGCGAACAGTAAATGCAAACTTCGTTCCATCATATCCTTTCCGTGTTAGAGGTTGCACAGTTTGAATAAATTGCTACAGAACAAAATTCATCCTATTTCACCACCATCGAGATGATGTCCTACCTGTACCGCTATATCGAGAAGAAAGTCAAAACTTACCATCCCCGCTACAGTGATACGGCAGAGGTACATTATTTAAACTAGTATAACATGTTAATCGGTACGTTAGATTAGGTTTTTAAATTTTCTATTTGTTGATATTAATTATAAAGTTCTCATTTGAAGTAGTAATTTTCAACATTTAAAAATGCCCAGAGAAGTCAGGACAAGTAAGAAAAAAACTAAATGCAAAATTTAATAAAAATATTTATGTCTGTCAAACATCAAAAATGTCCCACCCTCATCGACCATAAATAACTTTCATACAAGTTTAGTTGTTTTACTATTAAATCGAATATTATCTACAATATACGTTGTTTTTTGTTTTAAGAGATAAAGACAATATTTACAGTAGATTAGCATCGTTAAGACTCGCGCATTGATAAGCTGAATTTCAGTAAACATAAGCCACCTACATGCTCATATATAATAGCCTGGTCTATAAAACGTGGTCTTTTTGAAAATATTCACCTAGATGGATTTAATCTAGTAGCAAATTAGAGTCATTATGGGGTGAGATCACTTTTCACTTATATATACTAACTAATGTATATGTTTTAGTAAAGATGTCCATAATGTGCTAGACAATCCCTAAATCAATGGACATACCGAATTTCGATAAAGTAAACTTATATGCATCGATAAGTTTTCGATATCGTCTCAAATAACATTTTGATATCAAAGTATTAAAATGGCAACGATTTAGTTAATGCAAAAACTACAAAACTTCAGGAAACTTTATACTAAAATAAAATTAGTAACGTAAGTAAAACTATTGCTAAAATTTGGCATCCTTGTAGCTCTCTTAACTTTTAAAGCGAACGAGTATTAAAAGAAAATAATTATAGTACATTAACATCCTTAAGACTTACGAATTAATCAGCTGAATTCCAATAAAACAAACCACCTACACTCTTTGCACGTCACACAACTTCGCAAACTAAATGTGGTTTTTTGAAAAGATTCGACTCGATTAATTTAGTCGAGTGGGAGATAACCATGACCATGTGGTGTCCCCACTAAACAAGATCACGATCTCAAGATATTAAGACCATAAAGAATCGGTCAATTGGTAAAAGTCGTGTGTGAAATCAATGAATCCTTAACCGTAACACTGAAATTGGTTTCTGTAATTTGAAATGAATCAAACCTGATTGGTCTGTATTTTTTGCCATGAATATGATATAATTGTAAATGGAATTAATACTGACTCGCTAATATTGAATTTGCGGTTTATTTACATTAGTTAATTTAACTATTATAGTGTGGAGTTATAAAAATATAAATACAGAATAAAGAGCAGACATCGTTTCCAGTGCGTGAGTATTTCGTTAAAGCTCTTTTCGTTCCTTTTATTACAAAACCAAAAGACCCTAATTAAATAAATCGTAATAGGAAACTGACAATGCATGAATATGAATTTCTTACAGAATTTCGAAATTTTTAACAATCAAGCAAGCCAACAGGAATAAATTAGCCAAACATAAGGAGATAGTACACAGAATGTAATAATTAAATGCTTGTTTCATTTTTAGATATTTAGCTATAGTATTCAACACATAATGCAAGATATCCCAAATATAATTTTAAGAAACTGTCACAACAAATTTTTGATATAAGTTAGAAAATTATTCTTCAATTTTATCTGTGCATTTAAGATTTTCTAACAAATGATCCTACAATGATTGTAAGACAATTAGCTACGATACTATATATATCAAAATCATTGGTAGTTTAGAACCAATTAACCATACAATCCTTATCATTTTGAAAAAGTCCATGCTGTGACATCGGACCATTATCTCGCAAGTATGCATTACGCCATCTGGTTTTTGCAGAAATGACAACTAAGCAACACTTGTACGTAGAGTGCTGTTTACACATGGAGCGAATATTCTAGGGATGAAGTTACATGTTGCATTGTTGCTATAAGAGAGCCCAAATGTAAAATATAAACCAAAAATTAAAATCAATTTTTAATAAATATATGGATGGGAATCATTGGATCCTTTGACCAGAGAAAACCAGTTGTAATTTATTAGATTTATTGGAGGCGGTCCTACTCCAAATTCGACATAACATTGTGGTTTATACAGGACGGTGCTCCATCATATTTTAGTGTAATTGTATAAGAATATTTGAATCATCGATTTCCTAATCAGTGAAAAGATCTGGGGTTATCTATTTACTTGGTCACCTCGATCCCCAGGTCTGTAATTTCTTTAGGAGGATTTATTGGAGGCGGTCCTACTCTAAATTCGACATAACATTGTGGTTTATACAGGACGGTGCTCCATCATATTTTAGTGTTATTGTATAAGAATATTTGAATCATCGATTTCCTAATCGGTGAAAAGATCTGGGGTTATCTATTTACTTGGTCACCTCGATCCCTAGATCTACATCCCTTAGACTTTTTTATTGCGTTATCTTAAAAATCGTGTTTATATAACTCATGTGTAAATTAGAGAAGAACTGTTAGAAGAAATATGTATATGCAGTTGGAAATAATCCTGATATATTAAAAATTAAAATTTCAGTAAAAAATAAATAAATCTTTTACTGTCATGTTTAACAGGTTGCCTAATTTAAATTAATTTAAATTAACAGTCTACGACACAAAAAAGCATCGTTACAGACGTAACCGTGCTTAAATAACAGCTTTTTTGAAACCAGAAAAAGAATCCGTCAAACACAAAAACTAGATATGGAAAAGCTCAAATATAACACAGACAAGTAAAAAGAAAAAATAAAGAAATACATACACAACAATACAACTACAACAACTATATCCCTCAACACATAAAGGAATTATTGAATAAAAGAAGGACGCTGCTTAAGGAAGGTAAAATAAACACAGCAGAATCTTCAGAGACTAACAAAACAATTAGAAAAAATATCAAGGAAGATAAAAAAGGAAACAAGAAACAGAGATAGAAAGAGTAATTCAGCAAAAAAAGAACATGAAATACCTAAAACCACAACTGGGAAAAATACAGATAAATAGTATAAAAAACAACGAAGAGATAGAAACTGGTAACATGGAGCAAATTATACAGATAACGCAGGAATATTATACAAGTCTTCATAATACAAAGGAAAAACCACCACAAGAAATCCTTAATCGATTATACACTAAAATAAAAAACATCAACTCTTACATTCAACCCGAAATTAGTAAGAATTAAATTAAAAAGGCCCTGAAAGAAATGGAAAATAACAAATAGCCAGGTAAAGATGGAATCACAGCAGAAATGGTGAAAAGTGGTGGAAAAGCAATAAGAAACGTTTTGTACATCCTTCTGAACAAAATATTAAATACAGAACAGATACCAACCAGTGGGAACGAAGCAATGACTCTTCTATTATTTAAAAAAGGAGATCGAAAGACTTTGAAAAACTACAGACCAATAACACTACTTAATATCATGTCTAAACTGCTAACTAAAATACTAACAAATAGTCAGACCCCAAAATTCGATGGCTACCAAACACGAGAACAGGCTAGATTTAGGAAGGACTTCAGCACATGCGACCACCTACTGATAATAAAAATTCTAATTGAAAAGGTCAACGAATATCAGATTCCTCTATATATAGCATCCATAGATTTTAAAAAAGCCTTTGACAGCGTTGAACATTGGGCAGTGACGAGGTCGTTGCAAAATAGAAGGATCGACTATAGATACACAGATCTAATAACAAACATATATAACAATGCAAAGATTAATATCAAAATAACGGAAGAACATAGGCACTAAACCAATAAAAATAGGACGAGGGGTCAGGCAAGGAGATACAGTGTCACCGAAACTATTCAACTAAGCTCTAGAGGATGACTCTAAAAAATTATAAAATTACAAAATTATGGGATCAACATAAACGGAGAGCTATTGAATCATCTAAGATACGTGAATGATATAGCTTTGATAACAGATAAGGAAGATGAATTGCAAAAAATGATTGAAGAACTGAAGAACCCAGTGTCAAAAATAGGATTAAAAATGAACTATGACAAAATGAAAGTAATGACAAATCAAACTGAAGAAATGGTTATAACGGTCACACAAAGGAAATTGGAGGAAGTATCAGAGTATATATATCCAGGTCAAAAAAAAACTAAATAAAGACAATCAAACTGCAAAAATAAAAGGAAGAGTCAGACTATTCTGGATATCATTTGGTAAACTCACATACATCCTAAAAAACAAGAAATATCCGCCCTATCTAAGAACTAGAGTATTAAATCAATGCATACTACCTGTCTTAACATATGGATCCCAAACATGGATATTTACCAAAGAGAATATAGATAGAATTGCCAAAACACAGAGAACAATTGAGAGACAAAGGCTAGATATCAGACTTATAGATAAAAAAAAAAGAGCACATGGATACGAGACAAAACAAAAGTAAGCGATGTTTCGACACAAGTAGTCAAGCTTAAATGGAAATTCGCTGGTCATACTTTAAGACAGAAAGACAATAGATGGAACAAAATAATCCTAGAATGCAGACCCTAACAACACAAACGAAGAAGAGGAAGACTGCAAATGAGATGAACAGACGACGTAAAAAAGCAAGCCAGACAAAGATGGGTACAGACCGCTCAAGATAGAGAACAATGGAGAGAACAAGGGGAGGCCAATGTCCAAAGATGGATTATTGAGGCTCATTAAATAGATTGATAGGAGAGTCTACAGGTTTAATATCCTGCCGACAAGGATAGTTGTTTCCTGTGAATATTGTTCTTGGTTAAATACAGCTTCACTAATGAGACCATTAGGTGGTTGAAATGTGTATGGAAAAAGAATTAGAACTATATTTACAGGAAATAAACTGTTTGTATATATTGTTTCCTTTAAATGCCTAGGAGGAGAATAAATATATATATTCCTGATACATTGTTTCAGGTTCAAAGAGCATGTCTTAATAAATTAAGAAAATATGTAGCTGCATATGGTGCTAACTTTGAGCATATATCGTAGTTAAATTAATTCATAATAATTTTTTGTTGTTCTGCCAACATTCATACAAGATTTACTTTGCTGTATAGTTGAGACCTTATTTTCATCCAGTCTATATGATCCCAAATTTTAGACCATACTTTTGGAACACCCTGTATATGCATTTTTTTTTATCGTATTATATATTCCTTGGTGATGTAATCGACCATTAATCATTCATCTAAACATCAAACTACTATTATTTTTAAAAACGGTTTCTTCAAAATTGTAAGTGTTTACTGATAGAGATCCTGCAAAAATTTTAAAATATTTATTGCTTTGCAAAAAGTCTAATTTTATACTTCTAAAAATATAAACTTTATGTTGGAAAAATTAACCTTGGTTTTTAAAAGTTTGTTTAGTTTTCATTAGTTCTCCCTATTTTATATTTTATAGTTTATAGACTATTATTTTTAAAAAGGGTTTCTTCAAAATTGTAAGTGTTTACCGATACAGATCCTGTAAAAATTTTAAAATATTTATTGTTTTGCAAAAAGTCTAATTTTATACTTCTAAAAATATAAACTTTATGTTGGAAAAATTAACCTTGGTTTTTAAAAGTTTGTTTAGTTTTCATTAGTTCTCCATATTTTATATTTTATAGTTCTGAATTTTATTGGATTGCCAAAAATGAAAAGGTGGTATTCAACAGAAAGTTTCAATGCCTAATAAAATTTGTATTAAGTCATATTTAAAATATGTAAATGATCAACTTCGTTCTGTAAGGTATGACCCAACATTGCAGGAATTTCTAAATGTTAAAAGCTTCTTTAATGGATTCCTGGAAGCCTTTTAATCAAATCACTTTCTGAAATTATCACTATTAGTGTTTACTCTGATTATAATACGGAGAGAGGTGCTATGTCTAGGACTGTAATTTGTAATAAAATATGCAAAATGTGTGATTTATTGAATGTTGTAGGCGAGCTCCTGGAATGACATGTGCCAAGGAACATATAATTGGACGTAATATGTGACTTACTGTGAGGATTCTTTTCTTAAAAAGGAAAGAACTGCGGGTCGTGGTGAGTTTGTAACGGGATATTGTCACCTGTAAGGCCATCTTTATAGGATTAGGAAGAAGAGAATGAAACCGTACTATGTTCTCCGAGAGAGCTCGGAACTCAACGGACTAAGATAGAGACATTTCGAAGATACAATAATATTACTCGAGGCTGCTTGGATTCGAAATGGTGATTTTCCTCGAATGAATTGTGGTCATGGTGGGATATAATGAGCCCAGCGAGGATCGAGTATCACCACTCTTATTCATTCATTCATGCACAAGGTATCGGCACCACTTTCCTTATTATTTTAAATAAATTTTATGTGGTTAATAGCCTGACCTGTATTGAATCAATAATACAAATGAGGGTAAGCAAATCGCACCAAGTTAACTAAAGTTAGCGATAATCTATTATATGTTCTTGAAAGAAGTTTGCGACTCATAGTTATAATTTATCAGTGAATTATTTTCCTTTTACATACGTTTAGCTTCATTTTAAAAGTTATATGGTTTTTTATATTATTTATAACACAGGAAGTAACAAAAGTGAAGAAACAAAATAAAAAACTTGAATATTCTTCAAAGGAACAGGAAAAAATCCACAAGCGCCATCTGGATAACCCTTTAAGAATCTTCAACACACCATAAAGCTCATTGAAAAACCTCACTAACATTAACATTAGTTCACTTAGTAAATTTGTACAACATTTTTGAGATTAATACTTAAATAACGTTAACCTTATTATACAAATGATGAAAATAGGCCACCTGAAAGGGATTTATGCGAATAAGTAGCAGCTTGTCAAGCTAATAAGCGGCGACAGAGTGGATAAGTTCCAAAATCCGAACCAGGTGCCAAAATTCGGAAAGATTTATATGTGATTATACTATTATATTCGATCCTACATCATTCTCTGGCAGTTCTGAATAAACTAATTTGTTTTTAAACTGTAGAATCATCTAAAAATATATTTTTATCGAAGCTAAACGTCGTATTTTATTACCTAGTTAAACAAACATGAAGAAACAAGGTAACCAGAACACACAAATTTTGCATATGGAGGTTTTATTTTGATTTTAATAATAAAATACTGCAATGCGAAAAAATCGAATATTTTCAAGACAAAACTAATTATTTTTGTATATTCTATAGATAGAAGTGAGTATAGGATATACGCCAAATTGAAATCATGTCAAATTTAAGCAACTTTTAGGACTGAAAACAGTTGCATTTTATATGGTAATTTGTAATATTTTTCAATAAGATGGTTTTATACGTATTTAATTTCATTAGTTTTAAGTTTCCAAAGACATAAAGTAGTCAAAATTAAATTAAAAATATACCATTGCTCGTTTTTTGTACTTTTAATAATGGATTGTAGGTTTGTGAGCAATTAAATTTCGTTGCAAAATTAAACTTTAATCGCTTATAATTTTGGATAATATTCAAAACGAAATTACTTTAAGTAGAGATTATAGATTGTGAATGGGTCGTTAAGGTTTTTCTTGCCCCTCTACAGCAACTCTACCTATAAGATTTTTTGTAAGTTATTACCTACTTTAATATAAGCCCGGAATATTTTGACTTTTCAGAAAATATATTATTTTTCTGAGAGAGTGAGAGTGATTTAATGCTTTATGATGCCTGTTTCAGCCACACAGTTGCAAAAATAGCAAATCTCGTCCTCACTTTTAAGATCGTATCTTAGAAGGCCTGTGTTCCCAGCTCCGTAGGTCCTCTTTTATATGGCTTATTAATAATCCACAGCAAGGTTTCGAGCCAAGAAAAAATTTTGCTTCTCCTTATGCGAGATTGCCCGCTTCATCATTTTCTTTAATTCCCTTGTACCTTTGATATCCACATCAGGGTTACCGTGTTGTTCCTTGTCAATTACTTTAGGGTGTGCCGACAGTCCAAGTCAACTTAAATTCATACGTATTTGACCTAAGAACTTTCAGCCTTGCTTGGTTTTCTGTATATTTTGGTATTCTTAGTGTTTCTATTCAGGTATTTGTGGGTACAGAGTGGAGTTATATGTATTTGTGCTTGAAATATGATGGTAGACTAGTCATGGTAATTTCTTCCCGTTTGCTTGGTACCAATCAGTTACTATTTTATAGTTTATGTTAAATTCATACATATAGACATGACGTCTGTAAGTGTCGACATAAATTGCCTTGGAATTGTATCTTCTTATGCCCAAAAATTTTTCAGCTGTTGGATTTTCTATTTGGAATAGTTTAAGGGCATCCGTTGCTGTTGCATTTATCAGAGTTATGTGTAATGGAGGCAGATAGGAGCACATAAAAAAATGACCACAGGGTATCCCAAAAACAGGAGCTATAATCTTTCTGATGAGTGCACTTTGAATTTTAAAGAGATAGAAAGTCATTGTGATATTTAATTTTAGAATCCTAGTGATGGACTAATGTTTTATTCATTGTTAGCGCTCTGTCAAAAAAGTTTTCTATGTTTTCTATAAACCTAGCTAAAAGAAGCTATGAAATAATTACACGAGTTCGCTTTTGGGATAATGTTAACTATCAGGGTATATACCTTGAAAACAACTTATTCAAGTTTTGTTAGAATATCATAGCAAGTATATTTCTTCAACTCCCCCCGTTTTTCGTCAGTCTTGCGGAATAATATCATGTACTTTATCAATGATGTCTTGAATCGTAAAAATTACCGGAGGTCCACCTGAATGTTCTTATTCACATGAAGTTCTACTACACTCATATTCATGGCACCACTATTTTACAATCTATAATATTCGAAAATATACCTCAGGCCCTCGTGAATTTTAGTAATTCTTAGCTCACTTCATTTTGATAGCGAATAACTTATTGAGACTTAAAGCTTTGCTTGACAAATATTTAGTGAACATATGCGTTAAATAAAATTTGATGCACAAATACTAAAAGTTGATCACGCACGGAACATTAAGATAAACCCTCATATATGGTATACTATCATGTCAAAGTTTGTAGAAATGTTAAATTTACGGAATTTATTATATATTCATTTGACTTTAATATTTTTAAGCAAGTGCATATACATTAAATTTCTATTCTTAAAATTTCAGTAATTCAACACCTGTTGCTTCTATAATTTATTTTGTGAAATCTACAATGTTAGCTAAATCGTCAAGTTTAACGATTTCCTTATTCTATATGAATATAGTCAGTTCAGGCGATGAATCAAGTCAGAGGTTTTATGTTTTATAGTTCATTCGAATATCAATTTGAGATTTATTTTCTACATTAGAGTAAACCTGAAGAATTAAATATATGAAGTATGCTACTAGAAAAATAGACTTAATAGAATGGTAATATAGTTTTATTCCTATAGTGTAAAATTTTAGCTTGATATCTAACAAATTTGAATACACGTTCTTTTTGGCGCCGTTACAATATTTGGCTTACGCAAAATCGATGGCCCCTTGAAGTTTTAGATTAATTTAAAATAAATATCATTATAAACAGTCGCCTTAGTTACTATTTAGAATACGCAGACAAGCTAAATAAACGGAACATCAATTAAAATCTTACTTAATATCAAGCACCTTTGAGACAGTTAGGCTAATAGGTCTAAATGGTTTTTTGAAAGTATTTATTTTTTTTTGCAAATTATGTTAAATCTGTTTAAAAGCACAATATCAGATGTTTTTTCTTAAGTTCTAATGCTAATATCATTATTAGTTGACGTAATCGATATATATTTTAAATGTTGTCGTTTTGCTTTCTATTTTTTATCGACATATCGCTATTACAAAGGATTATTATTGATTCAGAAATAATTTCTAAAACTCTAGTTTTTAGTACCGATGAATACTTTATATATTTGATAGTAAGAATAAGTGGAAATATTTTTAAAATGAAGCATTTTTGAAAATGTCCGAGATGAAATTATGCTTAAAAAAAATTAATAACAAAAATGATCCATTTGTTAATGGAATTTGGGAACATACTCTTTAATTAACTATAGTTAAGACTACGCATTTAACTTATCAAAAATAATAAAGCAGGCTATTAAAATGTTAATCAAGCTTGAAACTCCTCGAAATAAAACTAAAACAACAGAAATAATATGAACTTACCAAAAATATCCGAACTTAATTTGATAAATGGATACAGCAGTAATTACAGTGTCACCTGTCAAATTTGACTTATATAATAAAAATTTGTAATCTTAGTTTTAAACTCGTTAAAAAATAATGGCGTCCACAGCCACAAATCTCAGGCTTGTGATACTACATACACGAAAATAACACGGTTGGGTCCAGAAATAACGCCAAAGCCGAGTTAAATCGACTAAACCGACTTACTTCACCGGCAAATAAGCAAAAGTATATTTAGACAGCATTGTAAATTTATTGTGGGTGGTTTGTATATTCTACATGGGATACAGGTGATTCAAAACCAACTTTATACTTCAAACTTTGGCAGTTTGAGGCCATGATTTCAGATTTATTAGCAACTTAAAGAAAATACTTTTTATTGTATTGTCTAATAATACGGTATGTACGGCTAACAAAATGAGATTTGAGAAAAACAAGCAGTTCAACATATTTTTGTTATTTTTTCGACATTTTTTCTGCTATTTGAGTTTTTAATGCTTGTTACACAGTATTAACGTAGATGTTAGGAAAAACTGTTTTTTTAAATACCTAATCCTTACAACAATTTGTCAACTTATTAGACAAAGAACCGATCAGATAAGATGTTTGGAATTTCTAGGTAAGTGTGAAAGAATAGATGTTTTCATTATTGGAATTGTTCAGTATACTACTAATATTTTTTGTTCTAATGTACTCTTGAGTTATCATTTTTATTTTAGAAGATACAGATAGGAGAGGAAGTAATGTTTTCTTCCTTAAGACCGTTAAGAAAGGGAAGTAGACAGCTTATTCTCTGCAAATATATATATATATATATATATATATATATATATATATATATATATATATATATATATATACATATATATATATATATATATATATATATATATATATATATATATATATATATATATATATATTAGACAAATCGATATGAAAATAAGAAAAACATTTTTCGGATTTTCCATTTTATGCAAACGTACTATCCAGCTCTGATGTCGCCACTGTGTCTTATTTAACATGAGTAATATTTATCAACGGTCTTTATGTCCGAGAATTTCCTATTCTAATTCCTTCCTATCTTATTATCACTTTTGAATGAAATTGTACCAAACAAATATTTAGTCTGCCATAGTACACCCGCTATCTTAAATTTTAAGAAATAAATTGTAGATTCGTAATCAAAGCCCCCAACAATCTCCAATTCCGAAATTGAAAGAACTTAAGACATGTATATTTTTTAATCCGATATATTTTATGCAGTCTATACGTCCCAGAAACTCCCCAATATCAATTTTGTGCACAATCGGAAAAATGTAAAAACTTTAGTCCCCGTAACTCCCTAATACCTATTTCGAAAAAATGTGAATAATGTAAATTTTTCAACCCATCATATTGAATTCCAAAAAAATAATTTTAAACTCTAAAATCTTGGTCTACCATATTGGACATTGATTATTTTAAAAAATAATTATAAATTCGTAATTTGCACCCTCAAGAACTCTCCTATACCAGTTTTGGACAAAATCGCGAGATTTTGATTATTTTTGAAAATAATTTTAAATTAGTATTTTAGATCCTTAAAAACCTCCCTATACCCATTTTGAACAAATCGGGAGATTCTGAGAACGCCATATTTAATCCGCCATATTGAATTTTTTTTAAATAATTTTAAATTGATAATCTCAAAAACTTTTGACAAAATCGAGAGATACAAAATTTTTAATCCGCCATATTCAATTTTTTAACGATCATTTTAGATTCGTTATGTGCGATTCCAAAAAAACTTCCTCATTCCAATTTTGAAGAAGCTAGAAAAAATTAAATTTTTTTTCCGCCCCATTTTGAATTTTGCGGAACAAGTTTAGGGCAAAATGATATGCGACCACTGCAGCAACTTCCTGCTGGAAATTTTATTGAAATTGGTGCAGCCATTCCGGAATAAACGGCGTTGAGAACCCTTCTTTTCAGAAGTTGGTTAAAAAAGCGTACCATCATTGTCATAGAAATTTATGGTATTTGATGAAATAAAAGATTTTTAAAATCAGAGAATGATTTTTAATTTATAACGTTTATTAGCTATAAAAAAAGTTTGAATATTAAAAGATGTAATTTAGTTATTGAAAAATAAATAATCTATTTTAAAATTATGAGTAAGAAAATCTCGCCATAGTCATTTGACAATATTTAGAAATTACTATTTTAAATTTAATAAATCTAGATTGAACTGAAATCAGTTATGAGAATGCAGACAAGTACCTTTAATAGCTTTTTAGCTGGTATTATAAGCGTAATTACAACTGGGACTAAAAGCGTAATTAAGCTCTTTTTGGATTAAAAGGCTGTTAGACGGAAAATCGATATTTGTCATCGACATAGAAACTCTACGATTTAAATTTAAGCTATCTCTATGCCCTGTATCTCAGCTATTAAATGTGATGCTTTAAAACAGTATATTGAAAATTATCAAGCTCATCTACCCATTATAACAAAGGGAATTTGACCTCCACACAGCTTTGGTTTAAAACAGAATATGAATATTTTAAAATTTTTATTTCCCTCTATTACAAAAAGTAATATTTTTGAGGTTATGTTCTTATCAAACATTACTTTTATTTTAAGAATAATAATCGTTAAAGTTTGGACATGTATAGATTTCTCAAAGTTTGTCTTTTGAAATACTAATATAGGAATTATTTCAGTTTATTTAGTAGGTTAGAGCTAATAATTTTCTCCCTTTTTTGCAATCATTTGCAGAGTAGTAGTTGTCAAAATGAATTTTTTTTAGAAAACTTGATTTAAAACGTTAGAAGTAACCAAAGAAATATAAGAGTAAATTTTACAATTTCCCTTAGTGCAAGGTGTTAAGCAATGAGCTAGTTTCATGTAATCTTATTTAACTTTAAATTACACAGTCGAAAAATAGACATTTCATTACATGTACATATTATTCACAGCATCTCTATTAATCTGTTAACACTTATTTATCTGATTTGCAATCTCGCGTGTCGTCAACGAAATGAAGCAATTACGGTAATAACTAGGATCAGAGTCTGATTTGCAGATTTTAAAAAATATGCCTTTGGGGTTCTAACGGCTGTACAGAGCTTCGGTTTGATATTATGAGAGTAAAAGGAAGTAAGTATATTGAACAAATTTATTAAAATTGAGCTTCAAACGATTATATTCTTGACAACTTCAGTAAATAACATATATAGATATGTCATTGTTGATACAAATAGGCGAATTTTGGTTCTCCCTGTCGTCACAGCTACAAGGATTCTTCAATTTTTCTTTTAAAAGCTAATCATGTTATGGACATCTAAATATTGTTTTTATTCTCTTGAAATATTTTTTTAAACAGGTTTAAAGAAGAAAATCGAGCGTCAGATTTTTTATGATGTCAAAATAGAACTGAAAATAGTTGTTAAGTATTCCTTAATAAACTAAACACTGTTTTCGTGTCATCTTGTATAATGGAAAATAATGGAGTCTTTGTAGTTTTGCAAAACAAACTGTCTCTAAAATGACGAGCTAATTCCATTATATTTTTAAGAAATACTAAATACTTTATTTACTAAGAACATTGATTTTCTTGAAAATTTTTGTAAATAAAATATCCATATAATATGTTGATACAGTTAATGGTAGTCATGTTATTTAAGAAGGTATTCACTGTTTTTTTTCAAATGTCATTATGTAATTGTCATGAACATTCAAATATTGTTTTTAACCTTTTTGAAACATTATTTATATAGTTTAGAAGAAGAAAATCTGATGTCAAAACGAAACTGAAAATAGTTGTTAAGTATTTCTTACTTATGAAAATTTAACCTTTTTTTTGAAATAAATAAATTTATAACGTCTATGTAGTTTTTGAAAACAAATTTTTATTTATCCATTTTTTTACGGAGATTTAATCCACGAGTAATAAGAAGGGAATATTTTGTACCTCATCTAGAGGAAAATTGGCGAGAAATATAAGATAATATAAAGTTGAATGCCTACACTTTTCAGGAACGTATTTTAACCTAGATGGAAATTTGTCAGCTTAAATTTACCTTAAAATTAATTTCTATGATCTTGTTGCTAACACAGCTTTTTGATCCTATCGAACTGATCCAGTGAGTGCTATATCTTATTGAAACCCACGTAAGAAACGGTTCTGACGGAGGTTTCTATCAGATCAGAATGCTGTGTTAGAAACGAGGTCTGTGTTCTTAAAAATGCGTTTATCCAAGGTATGTATTTGCCAAAAACGGAGAAATGACCAAATTGCAAGATTATAATGTATCGAAGGACAGACATACGGGGGAATGAACGGACATAAACGAAACCTTAAAAAACATATCGGTCAAAATTTCAGTTAAAGGTATCTACATTTTATGAATAGATATGACTGTTAGAAGATAAAAATGCAACAATTATTTTATGTTACTACCAATTTAAAATATTAAACTAGAGTTTGTTTCGATGTATTTATATTTTAAAAACTTCATAAAAGTGCGTAATGAGAGGTGTAACAGCAACGTATGCGAGGAAAACCAATCAATTTTACGGTCCAACTAAAATTAAGGTTTGGATATCCTAATTACAGTTTCAAGATGGTTCTTAGCGTGCTTGCTTGCATATAAATTTAAGAGGTATTTGCAATTTATGTAAATATTATTTAGTGTGTACTTGATAGTTGCTTGTCCTAAATTATATATTCACCAGCAAAGCCGTATTACCTAAATTAATACTAAATATCTATATAATATTAGCGGTTTTTTAAATACTATGAATATACAAAATGATAAGTTAATTTTAATATGGGCCTTTTTGATTAACTCGTAGTATCTAGAAGCAGCTTGAATTAATCGGATAATAGAATAAAATGTATGTTCAGAAAAAATAACAGACATCAATATCGAAGAAAAGCAACATGTTCTAAACGAAGAAGGAGAAATGGTACCCCAAAAACTAAAAATAATATATAATGAATGCCTTCAAGAACAAATAACACCTTAAAACGGGAACAACACTGTAATGGTACTACTTTTTAAGAAGCAAGACAACGTTAACCCAGAAAGTTATCGCTTCATAAGTTAGCATTCTCAACATTCAAGCTGGGGTAATCTGCAACACAATAATGAATACATCTAATACCTATCAACCAGTTGAACAAGGTGGATTTAGAAGGGGACTCAGTACATATGATTACTTAATTACTATCAATGCTATATCAGATAAAGCAAAGGGTAAAAAAATATATTCTTTCATGATGTATGACCTTTATAAACTTTCAAAAACGTCAAGTTAATCGAACATTGGGCACTTGAAGAAGAACTAAAGCATGCAAGGGAAGATCATCGATACAAACTTGCTCAGCAACATATATAAAAAAATAACATCAACAAGAAAGTTGTATACAGTCACAGAAAAATTACAAATTAAAAGAGAAATATAATAAGGAGATACTATTTCACCCATATTATCTACTTTCGCACCAGTGACTCAACTGGGATGACAGAGTCATAGAAATAAACGATCAACGATTAAATAATTTATGATTCGCAGATGACGTGGTGCTTATTGCAAATCACAATGAGAATTTAAAAAGTATGATCGCTGAGTTAATTAAACAGGCAAATCAAATCGGATTGAAAATGAGTATCAACAAGGCTAAAGTTCTGAATAAAGAAGATCCAAATAATTTACTAGACTAACAAAAATTGGAAAATGTAGATGAATATGTGTATTTTGGACACCTTATAAGATCAGATACAATAAATAAAATCAAAGAAATCGATAAAAAAAGAAGATTGGGACTTTTGGAAGTCCATCACATATTCTCAGAAACCAAAAAATATCTTTATAGTTAAGATCCAGACTCTTCAATCCGTACATACTACTAGTCTTAGTCTATAGAATACAAACTTAGAGGCTGACAAGAAAAATAACATTAAAACTCAGGGTGACACAAAAAAGCTATGGAAAGATCGATGTTGGGTATCTTATGAAGGGACAGAAAAGGGAATGAGTGGATAAGAAGTAGTGCGAAAGTGACGAATATAGTTGAAGTGATCGCCGAGCTAAAGTGAGAACCTGCAGGACACATAACAAGAAGATAAGATGATAGATGGAAGAGAAAAGTATTCATATGGCAGCTTTATACTGAAAAGGAAAGCAGAGGTATATTACAAACAGATGATGAACTGAAGAAAGTTGTTGGTTTGCGTTGGGTAAGGGAAGTACCAAACAGAGAAAATTGGAGATTAAGAAAGGAGACCTATGTTCAATACTGGATGGAAAAAAGCTAATGATGTAAAAAATAAAATAAGAAAAATATATTTCGATATAATAATTTTAATATTTTAGTAAAAATTTTGTATAAATTTACCTTTGATGCAAAGGCAGTGAGTGGGACACTTTCATCTTTAACGGAACTACGAAATTTGGCATTTTTAATAGTTTATACACCTTTTTATCTTGTTGTATAAAATCTAATATTGCGTTGGCGTTTGTATGTATTTAAAATAAGTGTAAGTAAATTATATGTAAATATTAAGAATTGCCTTTTAGCTTGTTACTATTTTTTTTTTTTGATAAGTAACATCTTACTATAAAGGTTGGTAAGTGATTTGTTCAAATTGTTTTATATGGTTGAAATGGATTACAATTACGTTTTATTAACTAAAATTGCAAGGAAAAAGTAAATTGTATCGCATAAAATTTTAGCATGAATTTGCATACGTTTGCAGACCGTTATTAAAAAAATAATTTTGAAAATGAATTTTATGTTATGTTATATAGTTAACAGGTAATTTTATACGAAACGAAATGATGTAAAAATGATATATTTTACTGTAATAAAAAGTTCACTGTTAATCGCATTTTCAGTAAAAGAAGAGGCAACAATAAACTTTTTTTTTATGTAGCCGATCAGCGGTCCATAAAAAATTTGATTTTAATATGCAAATATTTATGAGTATAGTCACAAAAAGTACAAATTAGTAATACACGATCAACGCAAGATCAGGATTATCATGGGAACAGAATATATGTCTGGTTAGAAATTGATATAAGTAGTGGAGTTTTGCCAACAAATTAATTAATATTTTTCTAATCGACTAATCAATATTTACTTATTCCTGATGTCTGAAGGTGAAATGTCTGTTTTGAAATATTTAGAACATTTTGTTTAAATTTTCGATCATACCAGTAGATTTCAACAACAATAAATTTCGGAGCGGTTTTTTGATGTTTGATAGACACAAATGTTTTCATTTAATTTTGCTTTCAGTTTTTTTGCTTGTCGTGAGTTCTTTAAGTGTTTTTAAGTGTTAAAAATGCGAAGTATATAATTAATACGGATAAAAAGATAATTTATAAATTTATTTTAATCTGTTGTTAGATATATTAAAAATAACATAATAATTTACGCCACCAGAAACTCATACTTTTCTTTATAGTCGGTTATTTTATTCTCGAACTGACGTACCGACTAGGCTGGTGTACTAGTTTAAATAATGCAATTAGAAAAGGGTAGCATAGAATGGGTGTGAGTATCTCGCATTATCTATTAACACTTTTTCAAATATCAGTAAAAACATTATCACGTTATTCAGCATTCACATAACGCGTGTTTGTTCTGACAGGGAAAATCGATGCTTTATATTATCAAGAGTACAACTGTGATAAGAGAAACTGCTCATGAAATTTTAGGTTAAATTAGAGACAGACACCGACAAGAAAATTCTTGTCCAACATTCCCGACCTATGTAAATATTTAGTGTCTCAGGAGTACTCGTGTAGCCAAGCAATCACCAGGTAATGTATGTGCAATGCTTTTAAAAAAATTGAAGATATTGCAATTTTAAAAAATTTTATTTTAATTAACATTTTGTGTTTATTTAATATCATAAGACATAAATTAATTAATTAATTTTTGAAATATATTGAATTTTTCGACCCATAACAATTGTTTTTATTTAAAAGTTCTTGACTCTACCCAGTGGCGTAACTAAGAGTATGTGCGTCTCCCCGCAGATTTTTGAATGCGTTCTACTATTTTGCACCTCTCTTGATCCTTCGTATTTATTCATTTTCATCAAGAGATTTAAGGCCCCCTCGCCGCATTGCGGGGTCATTATTTACCCCTTCTCTCTCCTCTACCTATAATGTCTGTCCAACAAGTAGAATTCGTAAACATTAAATCCCTTTAGATTAACGGCACAACCCGGCAATATTGCTTATCAATAGTCATTGTGCTCTAATTTGTGATAATTAGCAGTTCGTTTTCTTTCAGCAGTGATTACTTTTTAACTTTGATCGAATTTTAGTGATATTTGTATATATTTGTGAAACAAATGGAAAACAACGATAAAATACGGTGTAATTTGCAAAAATAAATAAATGTGTAAAGCATTACACATCTCTTAAAAAAAAAAAGAAAATGTGCATGCTAGAATACCAGACTTTGTTGTCACGCATAAAATGGTAGTTTTTGCTTCACGTATTCATAGCAATTTTGGTTGTAAACAATTGTTTGGTTTGGAATAGGCTTGATGGCCTCTATTACTTTAAAACCTCTTTGGAAATTACCAATGAGGAGTTGTTTTCAGATTGTTTGTTAGTTTTTGCTATTACATGTTTTACGAAAGCCTAAAAAATTCCTTCTCTTGAATCTATCGATAACTAATAACAATATTACACCAACAATTGAATAATTTCTTTCTAATTCTTAAATTAGGGCCCTGCTAATAGTAAGGTAAAAATAAAACAGTCAATTTTAATACGTCGAACTACCCTATTAGTTACAACAGTCACTATTTTTGCCACACTGAAAATATCCTAAAGCAAAATGCCAAATGTCTGAGATACAACACATTGCGTGTTACAAATTTTTCGTTTACCGAGTAATAACCTAAGGCTCTTAGCAAAACTACCTTGTAATTTAGGGGAAGTCGGTGACGTAAAGATTCGAAAATATACAGTTGTAATAGGAACTGAATAAAAGTTTTATGCGATATGAGCACACTACTTATCAAAGGGTTAATATTAAGAGAGTGATTCTCAAGCTGTGGAATGACTTTCACTTAGGTAGGCGCTCTGTAACGAAAAGGAGGGGCAACATATAAATGAATGCATGAATGAAACAAAAAGGTGGTGATACTTGATAATTCCCTAAGCCACGTTGAGCCCTTTACATCCCCTCATAGCTGCAGGTCATTCGAGGCCGATCACTTTTGCGAATCCAAGCCGCCTAGTTAATTGAATTTGCCTAGCCTGTGTACGGTAACAAAACTGTATCTCCGAAATGTACCTGTCTCAGTCTGTTGAGTGCTGGATACTGTACGAGGACATGGTTAACAGTTTCATCCTATTTAAGACACCAACTGCAAGTCAAGTCATCTTCAACACCAATCTTGTGAAGATGGCCTCTCAGATGACAATATCCTGTCAACAGTCTCACCACAATTCGCAGCTCTTTTTTTCCTGAGGAAAGAAGCTACTTACTGTGCCGTGCGCTAGGTCCACTTATATGTTTCTTGACATGCCTCATTCTAGAAGTTTCTTTCCACGATTCAATAAATTTACCCTCCAGTGACAATTTTAATTTTCTTTTACTAACGGCAACTGGGACAGATAGAATTGGTTCCGGTCAATATGGTTTAATTGAGGATTCACCAGACGGTTCGCTTCCTCATTCCCGTGTATGCTCGAGTGACTAGGGACCACACTAGTCTGTGCAGCCGTTCCTTGTTAGACTGTACATCCTTGCACCTAGACACTAGTCGCGGAGTTATGACACTGGACTTCAGTACCATTATCGTAGCCCTTCTGTCTGAGTATATGTTCATTACTATATTCCTGTTTATGTCCGTCTCTCAGAGATAGTCCCACTGTAGAATTGCATATATTTCTACTGTAAAGATCGTCGCACATTGTCTGAGAGAATAGAACTCTCTGACTTCCTTGTTCTTGCTGAACACTCCGCCTCCAGCTCTTTTCTTATTGAGAGCCATCTGTAAAACACCAGAATCCATTTCTCGGAAAAATTTTACTCCTTCTTCCAATCCTCTCTATTTGGAAAAAGTATCTTAGGAGAGTGGTTTTGTTTCAAGAGCGGTGCCATGTAATCGGTTTGCATGGAAAGTGATGAACATCTCTCCACCTCGCTTTCCCAGATACCTGAGTAGTGGCTCATTCCAGTTCCGAGATTATTCCCACACAAACCATTCTTTGAACTTTGTCAAGTTAAAGACGGTGTTTGCACTTTATTGTACACCCTTCGATAGCGGCGTACGTGATAATGAGGCAGATCACCATAGTGTATATTCAAAATAACACTCTCGGTGTTAAGTTCCCACGTGCACCCAAAGACTCTTTTACGGGTCCAGACAGCACATATGGCCTTCTTGGTTCGAGACTTATAATATAATTACTAATATGATCATTTCAGCTCAGTCGTGAATCCAGAATTACTCTCAGGTATTTAATTGTTTCCTTGTATTGAAGGATTCTTTCCAACAATGTAATTGTGGGAAATCTCCCCGTTTTTCTCTTGTTTGTAAAGAGTATCACCTGGGCCTTGTCTGGGTTTATTTCGAGCCCTTCATTGCGGCACCATTGCTCCGCGATCCGTAGGGCCCGCATCATTGGTCTCCCGAGGTCCCGGATATTGCGACCAGGCCACAAAATGACTACTGTCGGTTCAGAACTTCGTATTTGTAGAGCATTACATACAAAATCGTGCGATGTTTTGTCAAACGCCCCTTTGATATCGATAAAGTTACGAAAGGGGATCGACCATTCGACAGCGCGTTTTCGACTCTTTTAACGAGTCGATGTAGCGCCGTGTCTGCAATTTGTAACGGATGTAAGGAACACGTCCTTCCTGCTTTGGGAATAAAGAGGGGGGCGTAATTTTATCACTTGTAAGGAGATGTTGAATTTGTGATGGTGTATCGAGACCAAAGGATAAATGAATATAATAAATTCAGTTACAATTCCAAAAAACTCGCGATTAAACCGGTATCGAAACTAGGATGATAAATACTGAAAGGTTGAGAAACGCCGAATTAATGGCATGAAAACAAAAGCTCTTTATTTCTTGATTGAGCGAAAAAGAGTACAAAAAACATTTTACTAACAATAAGAAATGAATTACGATTATAATTCATCCTGTATCTTGCAAAATTTGATTTGAAATTAAGCTATTAAAGCAAACTATTAACGTATTTTTATTACACTAAATTTTATAATTTAAATAAAACTTGTTCTTCCTCTAATTAGTTATTATTTTTGGTTTTCAATGGATCCTGTTCTCACTTTTCTTGAATTCATTTCAATTGAACCTGAGAATAGTGGCTTCAACGCATTCTAATTTAAAATACTGCTTTTATTTTTGATTAATTTCGCTTAAAGGATTTCATGAAAACTTACTAAAGAAAAGTATTTTTTTTTAGAAATTTATTTGGGTTGTTTTTGTGGAACAGGCAAATTATATAATTTTATTAATATAAGTTTTTTTTTGTATAATGTGTCACTATAACCAGTGACTTACCAGTGGTAATATTTTATAATAATTTTTTTTAATGTAAAAAATGGCTTAATTTTAGCAAATAAAAGCCTTTAGTGTCTCCAAAAATAATTTAATTTTAAGCCCAGCCTGCAAAGTAAGATGCTCTTCGTCGTCAAAGTTTTTTTTTCAAAAACAGGCACAATATCTTTATATAGTACGTATTAGCGACCCGCTCGGCTTCGCGAGGAATTGTTATAGTAATGTTTAACTCACAATCTAAACCTTCCTTGTGAAAGTTTCTATCCACTAGTGAACAACGAAATAAAATTCGTTCAGTAATACCAAGAAAATCGTGCATCGGCAGACAAGGTGGAGAACCTTATATTATAATAATGTAATGATTTTCTGACAAAGTAACCGAAAATAACAACATAACAATAAATAAATTTACATGACTTTATTCTGTTACTCCGAATTACCCAACATAACGTTGTAGGTAAAAGGTTTTTAATAAGTCTGGGCGAAATGATGATATTGCAAAAAAGCCTATTAACCTGGATTATTAGTGGCAATCAATATTAGATAACTATTCAGGTGTAATTATATCTTATAATGTTGTTACTAATTATCAAATGGTTAGGTCAGGCATTCTATTCATACATATAGTTTAATTATGCATGGTATTTGATACAGTTCCAAAGTTGTTGAGATAATTTTAATTATTCTGACGTTGATTTAAAACTTAAGCAGGAAATAAATACTACACAGACAGTAGCAAAATAAGAATATAGAATAGAGGCTGATAATGGAAAATACCATTTATAGGACTCGAATAGTATAACACTAAAGCTTATTGATGAGAATTATCGATTGCGGTTACCAAAGAGTCAAAAAATAAAACTCACCTGAATCAGAATCATCCTCTTCATATTCTTCTAAAACAAAAGGGGAGTCAGCTCTGATGACCGGGTCATCACTAACCATTGTATACGGAACCGCGGGTGTCGGAGCTGGCACGGGATGCCTAGCTTCCGGACCAGGCGAAAAGTGTAATTCAACAGCGCCATCAATGGGAAATCTTGCATCTGAAACAGGAGAAGTACATGTTTTAAAATTTATTGAGAAACGCAGTTATACACTAACATGTTCTAACTTTAAAACTGGCTTATATTGACAGTAGGATTTTATTTGACAAATGTAGCAATAAGTCAATCAAACTGTAAACGTCAAAAATACAAGAATAAATGAAATCGTTTGTTTTATTACTCAACCAACAGCGATGGAAAATTTTGTTAATTTTTAGGAGAGAAAAATTTCTCTTATGGATTTTAAAGCTTTAGTTGTAAGTTCTTATCCTTAGTTTCCTTATACAAAGGTTGTTGATAAATTATAATACTCTCATAAGCAAAACGAGGCTGGCGAAATACAAAATGTAACTTCCATAGCAAATTATACACGGCTTAAATCTTTTAAACCTTTTCAGTGAATCTAGGTATTTAATTTTATGAATAAGGAATATTACAAGCTTGGAATTTTAACTGCTTTTTATATGAATTTCTGGATTTTACGACGTCTTATTCTTTTAAAATGCTAAAACAGATGTCTACTAACATTTAAAGACTAGATTGATTTACAAACCAATAGCAATCCCTCATACTATGGCTGGATGCTGTCGAGCAGGTGGCCATAGGAAATCTTTCGAACAGAACAGAACATCGCTTATTGGGAAGCTAAATTACATCTGTATTTTAAAACTGAACAAACCTGGTTCAAATTATTTATCTGTTTTAAATAATTTCTAAACAGTTGATTGGAAAAATGTACCATTAAAATACCTGATTGCTAGAAAATCTATTCTAATTTTGGTTTTTTGAAGGTATCAGAAAAAATATTAATTTTGGGATTCTGGTTAATCATGAAAAAGAACAAACACACAAATAGAATTGTTTATCATTGACATTAAACATTATTTTATAGTAGCAACTTTTTTGTTTCTTTCAATATTTAGTTAGTAAGCTAAACCGTATTATAAGTTAAATTTCTTTAAAACAAAAACTCCAATTTGATTTTTTATTAACATCAACCTTTCAAGTTTCAAGTAAGGGCTGTTCACAGCGCGGAGTGCGCCTTTGCTGTGCAGCCTTTTGATGGACAGCCTGCTGAGTGAACTGAATGACGCTGGTTTGTATACACATGCTTACGCTGATACCCTGGTCATTTTATGCCCTGGTCGCGATATCCAGGACCTGCAGGGATTAATTGTGCGGGCCCTTCGAATCGTGGAGCGGTGATGCCACAGGGAAGGGCTCGGAATAAACCCGGACAAGGCCGAGGTGGTATTCTTTACAAAATAGAGGAAAATGGGGAGATCTCCTACAATTACATTGTCAGGAAAGGCTCTATAATACAAGGGGACCAGAGAATAATTCTGGCCTCACTGAACTGAAATGATCATATTGAGGCTTGAACCAAGAAGGCCACATGTGCATTCTGGGCTTGTAAACGAGCCTTTGAGTGTACATGAGGGCTGACACCTAGAGTGACATTTTGCATACACAACGGTGATCTGCCCCATGATTATCGCCGCTACTGTATGGTGGCCTAGGACAGCAAAGCGCAAACATCGCCTTTACCTTGACAAAGTTCAAAGATTGGCTCCTGTGGGAATATTGAGTGCGATGAGAACTGCTCCCACTAGAGCTCTTGAAGTCCTGGAAAACCTGCTCCTTCTTCATACATAGAGAACGAGGTCCTGAAAGCTGTTTATCGTCTCAGTTGCCTAGAGCACCTCAGAATTGGAACGGAAGCCACCCGTTAGGAGTCTGGGAAAGAGCGGTAGAGATGTGTCCATCACTCCCTATGCAGACAGATTACATGGCGCCGCTTTTAAAACCTAACCGCTCTCTAGAGATATTTAGTCAAGTAGAGAGGTCTGGGTGGGAGAGCAAAATCTTAAGAGAAATGGATTCTGGTAGTATACAAATAGATCTCGACAAGATGAAAGAGCTGGAGCCGGAGTGTTCGGCAGAAGCACAGGAATAAGAGAGTTCTACTGTCTCGGACAAAGTGCAACGATCTTGACAGAAGAAATTTATACTATTCTGCAGTATGTCCATCTGTGACAGAGGGACATAAACAGGAATAGGGTAATAAACATCTACTCAGACAGTAAAGCTGCGATAATGGCACTGAAGTCCAGTGTTGTAACGTCGCGACTGATATCTGAGTACAAGGATGTAGTGACCAGTCTGGCAAGGAACGGCTGCACAATCAGACTCGTGTGGGTCTCGAGTCACTCGTGTATACGCGGGAATAAGGAAGCGGACTTTCTGGCAAAGTTGGGTTTCAGAGAAAGCCGGAATCTCTCATCAAGAACTTCTACATCAGTTGCATATATGTATTCTCTTTACAAATAGGTAAAGCAAAGAATATATTCAAACAGGTTATTTCCTGAAAATATAACTCTGTTTCTATTTTTATATGGGTTTCGACCACCTAATGGTCTGGTCAGTGAAGCTGTATCGAACCTAGAGCAGTATTCGTAGGAAACAACTGTCTATACAAAATATAAATTCCGAGAAATGTCGGTACGATATTTAACCTGCAGACTTTTCGATGCCACACTGAAAAATATCACCAGTCAATTGACATCTATACATTCAGCGGAATAGTGAGAAACTTAAAAATTAAAACTTCAGGAAGAAATAAACAAATCTTTTTTACTGCAGATGAATATTGCTCTTGGTTCAATACAGCTCCACTGACGAGACCATCGAAACGCGTATGCAGAGAGAAGCCATAGTTGATTTTAAGCAAATAAACTGTTTACATATATTCTTTCCTTTAACTGCCTGCAAGAAGAATAAATATAGGCAACTAGTTAAACACTGCAAAAAAAATTATTTCTTACTGAAATTTAAATTTTTCTACATCAACTGTTAGATGCAATTTATATTTTCGTGAGAAATTAAATATATTTCTTACTAAATCCATACAATTACAAAATTACTTTCTCGCAGTATGTTATTCAGGAATTGATTGAGTGATATATAGATTTATTTTGATAATATGAACCTTTTATATTTTAATCTACTAGAATATAATACTGTATACTACGCCTTTACATAATTTAGTACGTAATATATTAAATATGATTATAGGCTGCAACAAATTTCGGATTATAATAAATATAATTTAGCATCTTAGTTAACAAATATAAAGAAAAATTGATATTAACGGGTAAAAAACAGCAAAGAAAATCTTACATTTAGTTTTGGAATTTTTAGAATCAATAAATCAAATTATTGTTGAGACATTTTTAAACGATTTGTACTTTATTCAATTAAAATGTTCTTTATTAATTTAAACACAAGGTCGCGTACTAAATTTTGAAAGTATAAATTATGGTATTTATGTTTTTCAAAACAGGCTAGAAATTTCGACCTTATACACAATATAATCTTCAAAGTTCCAAAATATTATTTAAGATTTCTTGGAAGTAATCGTAAATATGCAGCTGAAAAGAAAATACGGTCACAACAATCTTACCTCTGTTTAGTATTCCAGGACTCATCGATAAAGAAATTTTTAGAAAAACACTTTAAATATGATTTAAATAATCTTTTACAGCGAAAAATACTACTTTTATTATTAGAATTTTATATTTTCAATGTCATTGCAGACATAGAGGTTTGTGTATTGATCAAAAGATATTTTGCGTAATTTCACCTATAATCCATACACTGATAAGCTAGTCCCCTTATCACAATTATCTTGTCGAGTTTATGAGGATATATTAGAGATATATTGAAAAAATACGTAAGATAAAAAAATATCTCTGGGTATTACTATACTTCAAGAGAGGAAGTACGTTATTTTCCGTAGCTTTTGCGGCAGATTCGAATAGATAATCCTGTTTTCCAGAATATATTATAGAAAAATGAGTCCCAACTACAAGTGTAAATTCAAATGCGGAGCCTCACTCGGACGCTTATGGTTCACATTATAGAGTACGAGAGGGGCCTTACTAGTAAACTAACTTCCATTTTTAGGACAAAAATACAAGTATGCGAGTTACCATACATTTCTTCCCTTGCATGCCAGATTTGTATGGTGTTTAATTCGTTCTAAGAAATGCTAGACGGTTTTGCATTTTAGAGGATGACGTGTTAATACTTCTAGCTTCTATTTTTAGGTTAAAAATATGTTTGGGGGAGTTTACAAATCATTTATTCCTTTTATACCAGCTCTGTTTGGTGTTTAATACATTTTGAGTAATGTCAAAAGTTATCTGTGTGATCTTTTAGTAAGTACATGACAATGAATAATTTTTAAAAAAGCTAGGGTGATCCATAAAATAAACACCGGAATAAATCCTTTAACTCTGCTTATCATTTTATGTATTAAGTATATTAAAACTCTTTAAGGCACTTTATAGATTATAAAATGTGTAGTATGTCACTAACTCGTTTGTAATTGGCGTACGTGAGACTTGTAGGTAACCGTGAAAAATACTTTTTTTATTTATTTATAATTATGTTTTCACGATTTGTTTTCCTTTCTATAAAAAAGTAAATGCTGATACCATATGATATTTAAAAATAAAACCATAATAATGCAAGCCTGTGAATTAAGTTTTAAGGAAATTTGCTCGAATTTGATAATTTGAAGTACAACTGCCTAAAAATTTGTGAATGACTTAATAGTATAATATTTCACTATTATAAAAAACAAATAATGACGCTTTTATTAACATGTAAAAAGTTCTAATTTAAGTTTGAACAAGATTTTTACATATATACGAACGTGGTAGATAAAATTTTTTTAAAATATTTGAATTATAGTTTAAAGTTCAATTGCATAAAATGTAAGATAAAAAATTCATGTCCATTAAAATTAACGTTTACCTATTCCATATATATATATATATATATATATATATATATATATATATATATATATATATATATATATATATATATATATATCTTATAAAATAAAATCTTTTCAAGTTATAATAAATTTACTATTCTAAAAAATGGAGAACTTGAAATACACTGGTAGATCGGAGCAAATAAAAAAGGTCATAAATATATCCTAGAAATATAAATTTCTTTAACATCAATTTAAATATTAAAAGTCGGAATTTGAGGAGACATTTGAAAAAGTTGAAATTTGGAGAGACGTTTGTAAAAGTTAGTAAAAATCAATTTTAAAAACTTTATAATGAGAGCGTATTAAATAAATACTTTGTAATTTAATTTCTAAATAAAACCAAAAAGGCTTATTATGCATGTCGATAAGTAACTTTATTACTAAGGCCATAGTTTCTTCTCTTTTCCATAATTCTAAATATCGAATAAAATGTGGCACAGTTGTAGAAACCTCAATTGTGTTGTTTCTTTAAAGATCAAACATTTTATTTCCAACAATTTAAGTAAAAGGTAAATTTTTCTATTATCTAATAACACCGAGCCCTGTGAGATTTGGTAACAAACCAGCAAGTAATCCTACCCAATATAATGACGCTGAGTACGAATATGGCCTTATAATTTATCATCTCTTTGCAAATTTAAGATATTTTAACCTAAAATTCTCAAAAATGCAATTTTTACCATGTTTCAAAGTACTATTACACTAAGTCAATTTCTTAATAAACATTTTGGTCAAATTTACAATAAGGTATGTATGTATCCAGATATATTTTGAACTGTCCAAAATAATACTTTTTTATTCAGATACAAGATTGCGAATTCTAGGCTTGTACCAAGAAAGAAAGAGTTATAATAGAGCAATTTTTATGATTACCTAAGCTCTATGTTATCTTTGCTAGGGAGGATTTTGACGAAAAGTTGCCTCAGACAAAAGTTATAGGAACTGTAGAAGTTCAACGGATTATGATCTTAAGCTTGATCTAGAGGACATATTTGAAGGTCATTTGAATCCTAATGGGATTGTGGTAATCCTATGTTTATAAATTTGACTCCTAGAACAAAGCCAAGACCTCTATAATTCCTATATCTTCTGTATGGGGTTATTTTTTCTAATAACCTTGCCCTCAATTAGAATGGCTTTATTCTTTGTGTTGATTTTTGAATGTCTAAATATACAAATCTTGAAAAATCAAATTTAGGTAATTTAAACGCTATCTGGAAAGTGATATTCATACGTTAGGGTAGGAAAATCGCAATACTTATTAAAAAAATCTACCTTAGCATGACAGAACTTTGAACTGTGTTAAAGAATAAATTTTTCAGACTTTAGGGTTGGGGCGTCTCAAAATTCCGAGCAATTCTGAAGTCAGATGCTTGTTCAGTGCCGAAAATAACTTCAGGAATGACTATCTGCCTGTCTGGTTCCTTTATGGCCCATAATCTCGCAGGTCTGTCTTACTGTTGGTTGGGTGTGTACAAAGAACCGCAATATTTATAAGTTCTATATTTTATGATTTACATCTATGAATTTGTCTAAAAAAAATACTATAGAAATCTTATGATATTAATCCGATATCACATAATGTGCCCTTTTCTCATTAAAGCTTTATCTTACACAATATAATGGTTTATAATAGTTTCAAAACGTTATAAATGTTTATGCAGCACTTATCTTTATAATGCAGTCTCAAAACAATAAAATCTCAATAATGATAACATGCACCATTAGCTTAACCTTTTTTTAAAGTTGGTTCATTTTCTCATAAAAACTGCTGATAAATTTTTGCGCTTGGATTTACCTGTTTTATAGACGTTAAAAATACTAGACTATTAACAATACTGATGTCAACGACCTGAACCACACATTGTTTGGCTGCTTTTGATTTCACCGAAAATATAAAAAAAGGGTAAATATCCTTGATCCCCATTAAACTTTTATATTTTGAGTTATAATATTTATTATTATGATGGAATCACAAATGCCCCCATAAAATAATTGCCCACAAATCAAACAGCACAATTAACAAATATAGTCAACAGACACAATATCCACAGAACAAAATTAAAATCATAACGGGAGATCTAGGAGCAATCCCAGAAGAATAGTTTGGTTTTCAGGAAGGTCTCTCCCTGTCCACCAAACAACCTGAATGGTTCAAATCATTCCTGCTGCATTCAACAGGAAGGCCCAATTATGCTATAAATATCAAAAGTCTTTGATAAAGTCTACGGTGACGGCTGGGAATAAAATTGATAGAGTTCGAATATCCTCATGTAACAAAACTGGTTTGTTCATCTTTTTTAGCAAGACGTTCATAGTAAAATCCAACAACACACCATCCAAGCTAAGGGAAATTGTCGTAGGAGTCCCACAGAGATCTCGCGATCTCCACAACTACTTAATATATTTATTGCGGATATGCCCAGAACTAACCGCACCAATATCAGTTTATATGAAGCTGACACAGTCTTTATGATAACGCTCAGAAATACCATTCTTCGAATTCAGAGACTGCAAAAATATTGAAGAAGTCTCGACATACGGATGAATCAACAAAGGTAAAGTAAACCCGAGTGAAATGAAAGCAGTACTATTCACCAAGTTAAGGAAAATTTGACACTGCAATATGAGCCTGTTGAACACGCAATTGCAATGATCCCCTAAAGTAAATTATTTATGACTAGTATCTGACTGAAGCCGCAATCAGTCACAGACAGACTGTATCTATTTCTCAGCAGGAGCAGCAACTGTCTCTCACATACAAGCTGATAATATATAAAATAATGCTGAACCATTGTTCAGCTCGGGCTCATCTGTTCAAAACACAGAGGACCCGATTTCTTTCAAACATTCCAGAACATCTTTCGTATAGCGATTAAATGCTTTATACTTCCTGAAAACAGTAGTAGAACTGCACCGGAAGTTTCAGATGGTCACTATCGTGGAATCCCCCAATAAGCTGCTGAAAAGTTCTTCACTGCAATAGAACATCACCCAACCGGCTTCAGATCTGAACTCTTCTACTGACATAAATTCCGCTAAACAGTAATCTGCTGGTATGAGCTTGCGAGAGAAAGAGACAAAGAAATTTGCGATCATATAAAAAATTAAATATAACTCAAATTATTAACAGAGCCTGAACTTTTCTCTATAAATTCCTACTCTAATTTTAATTTATAATTACTTTCGCACGTTATTGTATTCATACTTCAACGCTGATTGTACCCTGTAACATTGCCGTAATGACCGAATGTAGTTTTCTAATAAAACAAGGTTTCTGAAAGAATTACTGTCAAAAATACTCACCATTACAAGCAAAATCCAACTCCTGCCTTGTAAAACTAAGCGTATGATCGGCAACAGCACAGGTATGAAATTGGCACGCAAAAATGGTTTCTCGGTCGTTGCCTAAGCCACGATGGTAGCACTTAATTAAAATATCACCACGAAGTTGAAGGCCACGTTTTCTTTCGCCCGCTACGTTTACCGTGAATTGCGATATGCCGCTGGATACGGTGTAAACTCCTAAAAGAAAAAGAAGGGTTTATTTAAATGTATAGGTATAGAACTGGTTTCCCTAATAGGAAAGCAATTAATTGAATTTTGATATATATCGTTTAGTTTATTTCGTTTTGCATGACACTCCTTTATATGATATTATTGAAAATGGTTTTTAAAAACTAGTAAGATTAGGTTTCACGTGTACGCAAATTGTAAATTTATTCACTATTTACATGCAAGAATAATAATGGTCAATACATTAGACCTTATAGAAACAATTAAACAACTTTTACAAAATCCAATACATAATAGAATGGAAATCACAATGAAGCAAAAATGAAAGATTATGTAAGAAATTATAAAAACTCACAAATACCAGTTTGAACGCTCTAAAGAAGAAGATGGAGTAAAAGAAAATACAAATTACAAAACTGTTGAACGATAAGAATCAACTAGTCATACAAAAAGATAATCTAACAAAAATGACAGAAAATATTATAACTTAATAGCAGTATAACAGCACCAGCACTAGGAAATAACGAAACAAACAGGGTTATGGTAAAAATTAAAGAAATAAGATACTGTATGAATAATATGAAAACTAGAAAAGCTGTGGGAGACGACGAAATGAACAAAGTACCGTCAGCTTGGTTAAACAGCTTACATTGAAAATAGAAAATAAATACAAATTAGGACATTACAGATTTAGCAGCTTATTGTCGGTTTTCTGCAAACTCTTTCAAAGAATAATAATACAACATCCAACAAACAAGCTTGATAGTTATCTGCCCAAAGAACAAGCGGGTTTTCAAGGAGGATACAGCACTCTAGACACTCTTTAAACAATACGAATCCTAATCGAAAGATGAACGAGTACACACTAACAATATAGATTGCTATGGTCGATTACGAAAAAGCATTCGATTCAATATGAGAGCTTATTTAAATGCCTTAAGCAGCAACAGTGTAGATAATCGATATACAAAACATATATGCAAATGCTACATCACAAACAACAACACAACCAAAACCACAAAAAAATCAAATTATATCGAGGAATAAGACAGGGAGATTCAATCTCTCCAAAACTTTTTATTGTGGCTCTGGAAGGTCCCTTTCGAACCCTACGATGGGATGACAAAGGTGTGACAATAGATGAAGAAAAAATAAACCATTAACTAAATCTCAAATTAAAAGAAACTGGTCTACAGATAAACAAAATTTATGTCAATTAACTTTAAGGAAAAATGATGAAAACTTATTAGGAAAGCAAAAAGTAGACCAAATTGAATCGAATTAAAAAATAAACAGACTAAAACCAAAAATGTTTGACCAATATGTACTGTCCGTATTAACACGTTACCGAAGCTTGGGCATTAGTAAACTTCAAGTGAACAGCCAAAGAAGATAATAATGCTTGGCATCAGACTAAGATCTAAAGTAACAGACAGCATTCAACGGATTTGTATACTCGGATGAAAGTGGTCTGCTCATCTACGACGAATGGGAGACCGAGACAACATAAAAGAATCAAAGTTGACTCCAAATTAGACGGACCGATGATATCAAACGAATAGCAGTACAACCGGTTACAGAGAACAAATGACAGGAATGAGTGAACAAACTTAAGGGAAGCTCATATTCGACGATTGATTGAAGTGATGAATAATCGTCGATGATAACAGTAGTGTTCGTAGTTACCCATCTAAGCTATAGTAAACTTTATTTTTTTAAACATGTGCTGTCCTTAAATAAGTTATATAAAAACAAATCAAGGTTCACAGAAAATTTATCGATAAACTAGGGAATTTTTGGTTTTGGTTTTCCCCATCATCATTTATCTTTTTCGAATTGTATAAAAATAGTTTCAAATGTATAAACATCTAGTTTAATGTAATATTTAAAAAAAAACTAACCTGGCATGATTTTGGATTAAAGATTTAATATATATTAGCAAAATTTAATAAAGCAGGAGTTCCTTTAATTAATACTACTTTATTAAGTCCGTGATATAATTTGCCTTGTATTTTTTTGGAACATACACAAAATAGAAGGTCTATTAGACACATTATTTCTTGATACTAAAAATTCGTGAAATTACGCTTATGCATTGTTGTTACAAAAACTCACAATATTTTGCACTTTTGACCCAGTGTTTATTTTAGATCATAACGCAGCGACATACTTATTTTTATATATGTTATCTTTTAGGAGATCACACATTATATTAACACAAAAATCATATTGTTTCTGCGTTCTAGTCTAAAAATACTATTTCCAAAGTGAAAAATATTCTTCGACAAACCTCGTTTTTTTTATGACAAGAAAGCAAAAAAATTTCTAATTAAGAAACTTTGTGTCTTATGTATTTTGAAAAAGAAAATATTAGGAAACATACCACGGACTTTATGAATTTGTATTCATGGGGACCATTTTTCTTAGAAAACTGACACCTCTCCTTTTGGCAACTAACAAATATAATTAACAAACAAAAAAAATTGCTCAAAGAAACTGTGCCTTGTTATTGTGAGGGAATAAAACAATATTTTTTAGACATTCATTAATGCTTAAAAAATATTAAATTAGGGACATCTTATTCATTTAACTACTAGGTGGATTTATTCACTTGTTTTAATGCTCACATTAATGACGTTTACTGTCTCTGACGTATTTCATAAGAAAAAATTCTATACAAAATATAATAATGAAATAAATAAGTGATAGTGAAGGGTGATTGTTTTTTTCTCTGTTTAAAATGACAATATTTCAACAGTTAGATACTGTAGTGAAGCTGACGTGACAACAATCGTAGCTTCATATAATGAAGGATACATACAAAAATATATCGCAATACGTCCCAAAAGAGGTCAATCTACAATACCGAATAGCTTGCACTGAAAATTTCATTCGAAGATTCGATCAAAGGCTAGGCTATTGATGACAGTGTTTTAGTACAAGTGGGGGATAGTGATTTGCGATAATTTTTTTCCTAAATTTAAAATAACAATATTCCAACAGTTAGACACTATTATGAAGCTGATGGGACACAAATTATAGCTTTATATAACAAAAAAAAGATAATCATATATTGCATGAGGTCTCAAAAGAGATCAATCAAATATCATACACCAAAAATTTCGTACGAAGACTCGGTCAAAGGTCAAGCTATTGATGGTAGTGTTTGGTATAAGTGAGTGATAGTGATTCGCGATTCTTTTTTCCTCATTTTAAAATAATAATATTTCAACACTTAGACACCATTATGAAGCTGACGCGACACAAATGGTAGCTTATATGAAGAAGGATCTAGACAAAAATATGATGATCTCTCAAGCGAGGTCAATGTACAGTATCGAATATCACACACTGAAAATTTTGTTTGAAGATCCAGTCAAAGACCAAGCTGGTACTCACTTCAACACGGTACTTACTTCAACACAAAATCATACGTTGATATCCACACATCTAACGAATGAGTCCGAAAATTAAAAGAAAAAGGTTTATAGTCAAGATGGTCTGTCAAATTTTCACGTTTTGTTCCAGAAGCACAAAACGTGCCGATTCGAAATTACGGGAACAAATTTTCAGCGGAATATCGACAAGTGAAAAAAATATTCTATTCACGTAATAGACTAGAATTCAGTTAATGAAAACTAGGTGGAGAAAGTCATATTTGTCGAGGAGTTGGTGAACGATACGCGACGTGCAATTCCATAGTTTTGAAGGGGAGTTACATAATACTTTGAGGATGTGACTGGGAGGGACGCATCGAAATTGTGGAAGTGACCAGACGAATGACTAGTGACTTCTATGATATATCGGAAACATATCGCCAGATTATATTTAGCCATATGCCAGTCATATTGGATACGAAAGACTAATATACAAACACATGCAGCTGGCATAGTAACTAATTAACCCGATGAAGTTTTGATTCAAAAATTGGATCGGTACATCTCAGGCTTAAATCCAATAAAGTCTATGTTAGAGCAGCTAAAAGATAAGACACTCTACTAACTATACTCTTATTTTATTCACACGACTAGTATTTGCTATTGTACTAACAAAAATATAAAATTTACAATGTTGTCACTATAGAAACTCGAACCTATCGCTGCGGCTTTCACTACAGCACACAATGATTTTGAGATACAATTTCGGGATACCTTTCCGAGATCATCGAAAATTTCAGCAGGTGCGACGCAGAGAATACCCACTGTGATATGTGAATACTAAAAGTGGATAATATACTTGCAGTTGGGTGTATAAAATTTAATTATATAAGAGAAGCTTATTTCTCAACCAACTGAATAAAACTTATACTATAGCGACAAACGTACTCTGCTTCTAACACAGTTAGAGACAAAACACCATCTCAGATTACAAGAACACCAGGAAAGGGTGGAAGCATTTTCCATGGTGGTGCACCGCCATCTGTAGACAGGTTTCAAACTTTTTGGTTCTCGTCAGCACAGAATAAGCTAGCGCACCTCAGAATCGGAGAAGCAACTTAGTGCTTTGTCTCTAACCGTGTTAGATCAGAGTACGTTTGTCCTTATAGTATAACGTTTTTTCAGTTGATTCAGAGCTAAGTTTCTCTTTTATAATTGTTAATAAATAAAAAAATAAAGTTAAATAAAACGCAACTGAACATGCTAAAATCAACAATAATTTTATGAAACTAATTCCTGATCTTTCAAAGAATGATTTTCATTTCATTTTTTAAAGCTTTTTAGTTCACTCAAAAATTATCCAATTTTCAAATATATTTAACATACGTCAGAAGTGGCACTATTGCAATTCTGAATTTTTGGCTTTTAAGGAAATGAACTTAAACAAACGTCTAAAATATTTTATTATTTAATATAAAATAATTTTATAGAAATAAATATGTATAATTACTTAATACTAACCTGAGGTATAAACTGAACTGTGTCCTTCATAAAGCTTCAGAAAGGCTTTACAGCCACCATTTTGTATAGATGGGGCTCCGAGAACGGTGACATGTGTTAAATAAAGTGGTGCAGCATTAATTTTGATATTGTGGGATAGAAGTCCAGCAAAATAATCTACGTATCTGTAAATGAAGATTATTAATTAATAACTGTCTACGAATATGGGGAAAATTACAGTTCAATGACATAAAAATTTGCGTTCGTACGAGAAAGTTCGAAAATATCTAAAATACAACCTTAGGTAAGGTAAACGCATAACGGGTATTTTTATTTTATTAATTATAGTTATGTTTTCACCTTCTGCCCAAAAATTTTGAATAAGGAATAATTTTGTAGGAAGTGTTTTTAGATTTAAATCGTTTTTTTTATATTGTCAGTAAAAACTAAAATTACAGGAAACAGTTTTGAGTTTTAATAGTTTATTTATCATATAAAATTTTGAAGTTTTTTCTTTAAACTAAATTACTTAACAGACCCGTTGGTAGAGAAATCACAGACATTCAGCGCCAACCAGAATTAACAAAAACGCTCAGGTGACAGTTTGCAAACTGTTTTTGAACAAACTGATTAGCACTGAGTAATTTCTGATTGTACTGCGAATGGAGCTACTATAAGTATACATTTTTAAAGATATTACTATAAGTATAAGTTTTTACCTTTTATTGGAAGGCAATTTTAAAGGCCCGACGTTATCATCAAGAAACTTTCTCATAGAAAATCTATCTAAGGCTTGTTCTGCAGTTCCACAGATGCTCGAGTAATGCATGTAGGCTGCAACAATTACTCCCAATTTTTCTTTTGAACCCCTAAAATGAAAATATGTGTTTATCAATTACTATTAACCTTATTATTACATACACTGGAAATAAAGATCGTAAGTCGTTTTAAAAATGCTAAAACCTCTATGGTTTCTTAGTTATAGGTAAAGGAAGTTAATTTTTTTATTTTACTTTTATTGCACAGAAATGAATAGTATACAGATTTAGAATTCAATATAAAGAATATTAGTATACAGTAAAACCCGCTTCAGACTATTCTGAAGAGACCCTACAAAAACGCGTTTTAAACGGAAAAGTCTATTAAGCAGGAAATTAAAAAAATGAAATACACACATAGATATGTATAAGGTTATTTTATAAAAATCATATTTTTCAAGTAGCTAACTATACATTGTTTTGAATACATGCTTATTTTACGACAAAATATTAAATTTCAGGTTTAACATTACCAAAACTCCTTAAATAAATTAAATAATCTAAATAAAACGGCATACAGTGCTAAAACCACAATTCTTTGATTGCCGAAACGGGGAAACCCAGATAACAAACGGCGCGGTGCCGGCACTTTGACTCGGTGCTTCCCCGAATTCAGAGCGTGACGTCACTACTGCTATAAAAGTAAAAAGTCGGCTTAAAGACATTACGGGTTGCTCGTTTGGAGCCAACTCGTCCGAGCATAGTTGTCAGGGGCCACGTTAATTATTCTATTTTTTAGGCAGCTCATGGTTCTCAAAGTAGGTTGTCTATGATAACATACCATTCTACAGACAATAAAGATTGTGCACGTGTCTTCATTCCTGAAATTGATACCGTAGATGAAAAGGCCAGGTTAGCGGCGCGTACGAGTTACTTAACCAACGCGTCCTGCCTTTAAAATAATTGCCAGAAAGTGACAAAGTGGAGATAAACTGATATTGACATTGCGACTAACAGTCAGCTTCTTGTTGGCTATAAAGTTATGAAAATCCCGAGTTTGATAAATAAACCCGAACATGACAGTGGAGAGTAAAATAATCCCGAACCTAATTTTCGGATAACAATACTAAAAAAAAGTGAGTAAAAAGTTAACTAAGAGTCGAGGATGAGTGTTACTTGATGACCTATTCCTAAATAACTCATTCCCCAGAAGTCTTCTCAAACAAAATTAAAACTTAATTAATCTTCGTTAACTCTGAGCTTCACTCACCCCCTTCTATCCCGGTGATTGTGTTAAAACTTAGGTTTTACACAAATAATTGATAATGTAAAAATTCTTACAATAAATCAATCCCGATGCATACGAACTTCCGCGTTTCCTGAAGCATAAAATTAATCCGATAAACTCGGTAAATGCGTAAATAGGTCCATATTCCCGGAAATGAGTACAAAAATACGGAATAAAGGCGAGGTGTGTTGACGTCTAGCTAAAATCGAAAAATAGTTAAAATTGCGAAAGGTAGTTGAAAGAGACTCTTGGAAAACATTAACAAAAATTCCGTAAATAAAAACCGTTAATACAATCTGGAATCTGAAAAGGAACATGATTGTTATTGAGGTGACGAAAATTAAAAAAAAAAACAAATAATCCTCATACTCCGTTAATACGATAACATATAGAATAATTATTTCCATATTACTTAGAGTAGCCACTAATTTTGGTTTGATGAAGAGATTTTTATGTTTATTAGTAATTACTTCGCTATCACTTGTATCATCATAACGCCTTGAATCGTCAACTGCTGACAAAGCCTGAATGTTTCACAAATTTGGAGTTGACTTCTTTTCATCAACATCGTTACCATCTCTTAGGGTCGCTTTTTGAGTGCATCCTTAATAAAAACTTCGATTGAACGGACTTCGTAGATTGCAACATTGTTATCGATGGGATATTCAGGAAATTCTGCAGCATCGCGATTTCGGCTTCTTCCAAAACGATATTACCTTTGCTATTTCGGAAACCTGCTTTCTTGAAATAATTTTGTATTATTTCGGGCTTAATTGCTTTCTATGCCATTGGAATGTTTAGTATCGCATCATGCATAGAGTTCCTTTGCAGTGTACTATAATCTGGTTTGAGAACTTGAATAATACTCTGATTGTGACTTGCTCGTCGCATTTGGAGATAAGAAAATAAGCTTAATATTCCTTAAGTCAACATCTTTGGGATGAGTATGGGAGTTTCCAATTAACATTATTATCCGACCACATTTCATCTAAATCTTCTAACCAGTCGCTGGCCGCTGCCGTGTCAGATATTAAGCGGAAAAGCGAATTAAGTATGACAAAATGTATGAAATATATCCCAAGTTGCAAGGACCGACGTAAAATGGCGTATTATGCGGGAAATGGTAATAAATGTGATCGTCTTAGGATTATATTATTTGATGCATTTTTCACTGCATTTAATTAATATCAAAATAAAAAAGTTATGATATCTAGATAAAGTGATCTCTGGTGGAAAGTTAAAGAAAACAATTTTGCCCGTAGATGAGGTTGTTTATAATAAAAAAGACTGTGAATAATTTCAAATATCCGTTAAATTACTTATATTCAACAGTAATTTTGAAGAAACCTCCATATATTTCTCCATATATTTCTCCATTTTTACAAAAATTTGTTCTCAATTTCCGTTAATAAAATAATTCTTTAAATTATTGATAAAATAGCCTTTGGGACTTAATCTTACCTTGAATGTAGCACCGCCATCCTATGTTCGCCTTTTGCCAGCCAAGCGTCTATTTCTTTACATACACTGCACAACCTTTCTAACGGCGGTGCCAAATTGGGAGTCCAACCTACTTCTTTTACATATTTGTGTTCATTTCTTAAGGCCCGTTTTGGTTCGGAAAGATTAAAGATCTGAAAGAACAAAATATTTTTTAGGAAAACTATAAGCCAATAAAATATTTTACTAATTCATGTTAAATAGTGAGCATTTATTGCTCAATAGTCTTGCAATTTTTCAGATTTACTCTTTTTGGTGAAGATTATTAAATACTATTCATAATGAGCAAGAAAAATTAAATAAAATGGCATTCAAATTATAGGTTATTGTTTTATGGTTTCAATATTCCTAAAAAATTGGAATTTAAAACAGGAAAATAAAGCATTCTGAATATTATTTATTTTATATTTTATTACAAGACTGTGCTACTGCGAAATTCTAAGCATTAATGTACCAAAAACTGGGTTTTGAAAGTTTGTGCTTCGTAGAAAAACACTTACTTTTCAAACAAATATTATATTTGGCCTTTAGTTCCAATTTTAAGGAAAATCTAACTAAATTAGCGTAAATAGTCCATCTCACAGAACCCGAGGTAAGTAATACATGGATATATTACGAATTCTACCGCAATATTCATTTTTTTCTGGTTTTTATTCGTTTCATTATGGTGTATTTTATATAATTATAAGTGCGTAGGCAATACTATTGGGTAGTTGTCCTTCCCTGATACGTCCAGTGCAAAAGAAAGAGCACTATTTTATTCTGGACGTATCATTTAGATTGTAGGTCATTTGCTCGATTATATGTAGAGATTGGAGAAAAAAAATGACTATAGAAATTTATGGTTTTAAGCTGGCACATTTATCGTTTAGCCGTTGGCCAGTTATGAGTGCCGTTTTCTATTTCTCCTTTTAGAAGCCATAGTCCTTTTAGAAATGAGTTTTTTTTGCAAGAAAATCCTATATTCTTTTAAGCTGCTTTATTATTTCTTTTAGGGTGCTTGTTTCCCTGGGTATATGTCATTCTCTAGCGCTGCGATCATCTATTTTTTTGGGTAAGTCTGAGAGGAAACACATGGCCGATACGGCATTTTTTTGATATTTTCTTTGCTTGCCACGCGTCAACATGAGGCGGCATCTTCAGGTCAGACATTCGAATCCTTCCAACACCACTGGAAAAATCAGGGATAAGGTATGTATCATTTAGCTTAATTATTTTATTTAAAATTCGTTGAAGAAGAAGAAAAATAGACAAAATTTCTATACCATAACATTTACTTTATTTAAACTCACCCATATGGATGTTTTTATTAGGTTCCTATGATAAGGCATCTGGGTAAGGAATCTAAAAACTTAATAACATTTTATTGCATCCTCAGATCTTTAATCGCCTTACCCAGAGAGGCTGATTTAATCAAAATTTAATATCGTAGCAACAATCAACCTTATATTAGCAGGAATTTCTGAATATTATTGGAGTTTCTAACATAAGATTATATGGTTAGGTTTTCTCTATTTTAACCTTAAAAAACAGAGCGGCATCTTTATTTAAAAAAAAATAGTTTGAACAGGTAAGACTAGAACCCATCACTCTCGCCTTGGCGCACTGTGTTCGTTGTGTACCATTTTAGTCGACGAAAGGGGTTACAATGGAAAGAATATTTATAATTTTGTTTTTAAATATATTACTCTTGATTATATTTTTTAGTAATATAAGTCAAAACAAAAAGTATAGTTCACTTGAAAGTCCTTAAACTTCAATCTTATTTTTTGCAGACTTGGCCAAATAAATGCTGCACAATATGCGGGGATTTAAATAAAAATGTGGCTATAATTACATACTACAGGTTTGTTTGCTTGCCTTGATTATTGTATGGTAATAATACAATGTAATATGCGTGTACGTAAATCTGAGAGGAAGAGGTGTTCCCGTGCCGTGTTGAATTTTATGGATAAGTTATAAATATTCTTTGTTACCTAAGGCATGTGACATATGGGATGTAACTAAATATTTTTATAGTTTAACAGACAGGAATGGTGGTGCTTGTTAGACTGCAGCAGAACAGGAAACTGTGTCCTAATAAAATTTTCCCGGTGAATTTCTAAACTTTTTTAGTTCTTGTTCAGTGTAAAAGATATTTGTTTCCGAAAAGACCGCATATCTGAAAGAATAGTACCAATAACTAGGAAACGGTAAATGAAAGAAAGATTGCCCATAGGATATTCTGTAAAAAAATATGTTAAGTTCAATCCCTTTATTTTGGTCAGACTGTGACTGTAAAATTACATAGGAATTGTATTGACCTAAGTCAATTTGATATGTATTTATACGGAAAAATAAAAATAAAGTTTGTAATAAAGTGTAACATTTATAAGGAGTATGAAAAGGTTATAGGGGCAAGTGTTAGGAGAGGGCAGAAGCTGGAAAGATGTAGGAGACAATAGAATGGAAGATAAGGGGGGCAAAAATTTATATTTTTCAATATTTGTTCAGGATCTATAGTTGTGAAGTAATAATTAATAATCTGAGAAAAGCTTTAAAAAAATGTAAGCTTAATTTTCCAAGTACTTGGAGCTCGTATTTAGCAGTGTTAGTTTTACTTAATGAAAAGGTTTATCTCAAATAATATATATATAGTCATGGACAAAAGTATAGAAAGATCCTTATATCCTTAAGATTTGGTTATCAATAATTAATTGTATATCAAAAAATAAACATACAGTACTAAATTGATAACTTTTTATTCAACAAATGAAAATATAAAATAAAACTAAATTCTCCTATGATAAATAAAAAACATTTGGGACAAAATTATGGAAAGAATCTTGTTTCCACAAAAAATAATTAAATCTATACAAATTAAAGAAGCAAAGTTCAATATTTTGTTGAAAACCCCTTTGCCTTAATAACTTCCCTATACATCTTGGCATTGAATTGACAAAATTTTGACATACATTAGCTGGAATATTCTGCCATTCATCTTGTAAAACTCTCTATAGATGATTTTTATTATGCATTATTCTTTCCCTAATTTTTCGCTCCAAGTGTCCCCAAAGTTGCTCAATCTGATTTAGTTCTGGCGATTAAGAAGGCCACTCCAGTAAATCAACGCTTTTCTCTAAAAACCAATTTTCTACTAAACAGTATGAGTAGTTGCGGTCATTATCTTGTTGATATCTCCATAAAAGCGGCATTTCTTCTTCGACATAGGGCAACATAGTATTCTGTAATATATCGCAGTACATAAACCGATCCATTTTCCTAGTCATTTTCACTATCGGGCCCGTCCCAGACTTGAACAAGCATCCTCAGACCATAACACTGCGACTACCATGTTTCACAGTAGGTTTTTGATACTTAATATTATTTCTTTCCCCTACAGGCCTTCGAACCAAATACTTTAAATTTAGTTTCATCATTCCAAAACACAGTACCCCAGTTTTGAGGTGTCCAATTTAAATGCATCTGAGCAAACTGAAGTCTGGCCTTTCGATTTTTTTTGAGAGTAAAAATTTTTTGATAGCAACTCGTCCAAACAATCCAACTTCACAAAGACGTCTTCTCACAGTTCGAGTCATTATGTCTGTGTTGAAATGTTCGCGAATTTCTGCACTAATTTGGATGGATGGCTTATGCAGATCAGTTATCGAAATTCCTTTAATACACTTTTCAACATAGGAGGTAGTTTTTCTATAGTCCATTGCTTTACACCTTATCTTTTTAACTCGACAAGTCGCAACTTTTTCGACAAATACTTATTTTTGTCCATTCTTAATACGGTGTTGGTGACAACAGTGGCAGAACAATACTGATCCAATGATTTTAAATTTTAAAAGTGCACAGAAGAAATAATTTTTCTATACATATATCCAAGACATAAACAAAAAAGGCAGATTAGATATTTAATACCTTAACAAATATATAAAATAAACGGCACAAATTGTTGTTAAATACAAGGCTTGTTTTTTCTCCATGGCTGTATATACATTTGACGTATATTAAAATCAAAACCTTTTCATTTATAGACACCGCCTTTAATTTTTAGGACGAATAAATGTTTATTTCTTATAGGTTTAAATTTGTAACGGATAATAGTCTATATTTTATTATATCTTGATTTGTTTATCATGCCGCATAGTAACAATATTAACAAAGGTAATGACAACTAAATTAAAATTTAAAATGTAAAATATACATAACCACTAAAAATATGTGTTTGTTATTAAAATTGATTTCCGCGAAAACATTTATTTTAGTACACAACAGGGAAATCTAGATAGGAAATTTTCTTTTTCCGTTTTCCTTTATTTATTATATACAACTTGGATATTGAATTTATTTTCTTTGTATAAATTATTTCAACCAGATGTTTCATTTTTTTTTTTAAATTTAGAACAGTTTTTAAGATATCATAATTATTTGTTTTACGAAAAAATACAGGTTGTTTATATAATGGTCATACAATTAATATACATTTAATGCATTTTATTATTATACAGTTGTACACAATATTTAATTGTATTTTACACCCCTATCTCGTTTATTATTTGAGAGATTTGAAAGCAGAAAATTCAACATTTTTAGTTTTTTTTTATAAGTTTTCTAGCAAACTTAGCACACAATTTATAATTATATATTGTAATAAATATAAGTATTTATTGAAAGATGTGAGAAAACTCAGTTGAGTGATAGTGGATCTTGTCACCAAAGATGATTTTGTTATGGAATAAATCGCCATTTTGCAGTTCCAACTGAAACACAGTTGGTAAAGTTTCTGCGATATCCACGGTCAAAAGGCTGTAGTTCTTGAGTAAGCTGAGTCCTGTAAGCATGAAGGTGTAAATTATTCTTCGCTGTTGTCCTTCATGATTATTACACACTGTAGTATGCATTTGTCATACCTAGGTCAGCGCAATTTGAAAGATAAACAAAAAATCCTGACTCGTGTTATCGTTTGGTGACCCACTTCATCTTCATTGTATTTGTTTGTGCCGGTCTACATACGTCTTTTTATGAGTGTCGTAAGTATATCTCCAGATTTGACGGGGAAAAATGCCCAAAGTCGTTAGAAAACGTATTCAATCGACCTCTGAGTTACAAAGTATGGGAAATTCAGTAAAATCAGGATGTAAACTATACCGGAATTTGGAAAAGCCAAAAGAGAATAATAAAAAATATGATTAGTCTTCCACAGGACCTAAATTCTGTAATAACTTGGCATGTTCATGAAGTGAATCAGATTTGTGAATTATAAGAGTCACATAGATTCACTAACTCTATAGACAATACCTATAGATTGTCTATACAACTCTATTTTCTGCTTAACAGAATCGTCCTTTTCTTTAAGAAGAATTCTTTACTACTTAATCAAATATCCAGTCTTACCATATAATTATCCCCATGTTTATTCCCAAGCATATGAGCCGCTTGCTTCTGTCCTTGTCTATAAGAATGGGGTGTGGCAGAATCTGGAAACCACATGGATATAATCCTTTCGGTAACATAGCTCAAGTCCATGCTTCCCGGCGTATTAGATGTCGGTCTCGAGGATCTTGGTTGACTCGTAAGAGCCTCTCCATAGCCATTGTAGGATGTCGATCTTAGCATCTGGAACAAAATATATAAATTTCAAATACATACTAGTCAATGTTACATGTGTAAGAACTACAACTAAAGCAATAAATCAAGTGGTAAGAAAAGTACCTTTAAAAATAATTTACTCTAGATATCAAATAATAAAAATAAATTTATTGATATTGAAGAAATAAATAAAGAAGTATTGGCCATTGCGCAAAAATAATGACATCTAGAAATTTTTGGGCAATATGTGGTGCAATTTAATTCGACAAACCGCAAGATTAAATTAATTTTATCAATTAACTAATTTAAATATATATTAGACATTTTAATGAAATAATTTGACCGATAGTATCTTGGCCCATTAGATTAATAAATTTAAATATTGAAGAATAAAGATCAACCAGGTATTTGATTAATTTAACAGATAACAAATTGACTGCTAGTTTTTATAACTTAATATTGTAATATTGAATTCCATGATTTAATTAATCGAATACGGAATATCGTGCGTTTAAATAAATAAAAAAGATTTGATATCTTCGGCATTATATTATAGTTTTCACAAACATCATTCACATTTAAAACTAAGAACTTTTTCAGTGAGAGAAATAAAGGATAAAATCAAGATTATGAGAAATAAACTGATCCAGTCTTATTTTGATCAAGTCAAAATGAAAACATCATTGTAATATTATGGATAGAATAATCATGGTAATCGTCACTGATGCATCGGGGAGAGAAGCACACATAAATAAAAGAGGTTATAAGAATGTGAACTGTGTAAGAAACGTTATAAAATATGTCAAAGAGTTAACACATAAAATAGTTCTGACGTAGTGAATATAAATCGGTTTGCAAGTTTTTTGCATCCCTATGCTAAAGAAATAGTTCTCAATATAGTCAATTACTTCGAAAATGATCAAAAGAAGGCTACTAGAACCGGCGAGCTATCAAAACCTATGTCTATTGAACGAAAAGTTTCGGAAACACTGTACTTTAAGACCTACAGAGGATTGTCCATTGTAAAAGTTAATGAACAAAACACCACGACGATAAAGTAGAAAGAAATCTGATACTTTTGAAGAATCTATAAAATGAACGTGAGAAATTTTATACACGACTTATATGCATTGAAAAGACTTCCAGTTTGAGCAAACCAGGTATACTAGAAATAAGACTGAGGTCATTATTAGCGCTGATAAAAGTTTAGAATGCAAGTTATAGAAGGATTGCAACGGAAGACTTTTATGCTAACATTAAATGATTGCAAGTGAAAGAGTCAAAGTTAATAAAAGCTATGTGTTAAAAACATTATTCAAAGTTGTTTTTTTGGTAGTGGATATTCGGTAAAATAAATGAAATAACAAAAAGATTGCGGTTCAGGGAAAAGAAAAAAATCCTCGAGATTAAAGAGCACCGACTACCACAACAACATGCACAGTGAGCTTTTTGAAAAGTGAATGAGAGAAAAACTTATACCAGATTTGAATGATTTGAAGCCTATATCCTGCCTAGTTAATTGGAAGGCTACATGATTTGAGACCAAGAATAAAATTATCTCTAAATTTTTTGAAAATTCTGAGACAAATTAATACATAATTTTCTTCTTCTACTTCTTATTTTAAGACAACGTCTTTTTTTTTCAAAGTTGTAGCCAAAGTTGTGACTTCGATGTCCAGCTTTTATACTAGCGTTTGGGAGGTCTTCCGGGAGGCCTGCAAGTGTTCGGTTTCTCCCCTTTTGCAAGCTTTGCAAGTCGATTATCAGCCATTCTATCCATGTGGTCTTTCCATGTTCTTTTTCTTGCTCTAAACCAACTTATTACATCTTGAATATCACATAGGAACCTAATATCGCTATTTTTGATTCTGTCTAGGGGTGTTGTCCATAATGGTTCTTAGTATCTTCATCTCTATTGTTTGTTTTTAGCACTTGTATCTGCTCGCGTTTCTGTGGCGTAGGTCATAATAGTTATTGTAGCTTCGCGTCTTGCTTTCAATATTCATATATTTATTCTTTCACTCTCTCTAATTGAAGGTTTTCGGGTATCCCGTGTGGGTGCTGAGTTCATCTCAGGACAGTAGGGCAGCTGACGTTTTGGTGTAATCTCATTCATCAGTTTCAAAGCTCACTGTAGGGCGTCTGTGAGCGAACTGACGCTTGCGACTTAGGTGCTGTCGGTCCCTTGTGTACGTGGAGCGCGTTCGTTGGCTGGATGGTTCTGGCCAATCAGATGGCGAGCCCTGCTGCGTGTCATCGGCCCTGTTGCCAGAGTTTGAGGTCGTGTTGCCGAGTTGTGATCCGTTTCTTTACTACCTACTACTGGTTGATGTTTCCTAAGCATGTCTTTCCAAGTACTAGGTAATCGCTGACTATCATCTCGTCTATTTAAGTTGTCGGGCCTTTTTGCAATTTCGATGGCTTCCCCTATAACTCTTATGGACAGGTTTTCAGAAACAAAAATGCTATCGAGATGTGAAAACCTGTCCACAAGAGTTATAAGGGAACCCATCGCTGAGAACTGTTTTCAACGAGTAACGAGACGAACCGCATTTGAAAATGCCAAATGAGATTTTGGCGAAACGTTGTGAAAACGATTTTCTGAACGAACGGAATGAAACCCGGAATAACTAAATCATTCATTCCACCAATTTGGATGCCATTGGATAAGTGTTTCCTTCTTCGTGCTTCAATTCTAAGATTAGTTTGAGACAGCATCTGTGTTTGTTTTGCGCTAAATATTTAGTTTGTCTGTAGTAGCTACTTTTTGCTGTATAATTCCTTATGTATTGTAAATAATTCGGTTTTCCAGTCTACTCTTCATGTCCTCTGTTATTCCTTTCACGATCAAGTGTGTGAAACATCCTTCCATGTCTCAGTGTTTAGTTACGAGATAAAAAAAATTATACGTAAAAACAAAAGTCGGCGAAAACAGATAGAGATGATGTGACTATACAGAAAATTATCGACCAGCCTGATTCATAATAGAAAAAAAAATCGTGTAGGTGTCATAATTTATATTTGCGAACTGTCTTGATGTTGTAGTATCGTAACCTAAATTAAAACTACCTACTATTTTTTAAATTATTTTTTAGGACTTCTTTGTTTAATTTTTGATGTTAATAAAACCATGCCATAGAGTAATTTTTAGCAAAATTTAAGATTAGTATGGATATGAACTTGGTTCATTAAACTTTATCTTTCTGTTATTTTACTTTACACACACTCTTATATTGTTCATAAATATGTATAGTTAAGACGTAAATAGACAATTATTAGTTGCCTAGTTTTGTTCACGTTAATAAATTATGATGTTTGTTTAATTACATTAATCTAAAAATAAATCTTACGATTTTTTCAATTTAATAAAGGAAAACTCAATCAAATTATAATATAAATATGTATTTTATAACATTATATAAAGGTTAGGGTTCTAAGTAAAAACAATATTGAGTGAGATGTCGAATTTATTTTTCTATGAAGTTTTCTACGTTAATTGTTTTTCCTTCAGGAGCTTGCGAACTCCGGAAAACGTTATCTTTAAATTTTTTCATTTTAAAATGTACTTGTTTTTATTTTCAAAGTATATAGCAAAAAATCATTTGGAAAAATTCATGGATGTTGGCAATCTCAACTTTAGATTATTGGTCAAAAGCTATTTTAAGTTAATAAAAAAATAAATAACAGATGATAAACTGTCTTTGTCAACCACGTTCGATTTTTGACCATAACGTATATCATTGAGATTAAACAATCTGTGGTATTTACTGTAACATCAATAATTTATATCAAATTACATTAATTTTAGCGTAATCTAAAAGTATCTTGCGGGTAGCATAATTGTTGGTTGGTATATATTTGTGGTTGATGTTTTACGTTGATTTGAATTATGTGAACGTATTGCAAAAAATTTATTTGGTAACAATTTTAGATTTCTCTGTAGCTCACGTTTCAAAAACAAGATCACTGGTTTTTTTTCGTTCTATCTAAGCTGTGAGAAAATAATGAAATTTTTGAAAAATGTTTTAAAAAACTGAAGAACAACCATGTAAAATTTTATACTTACTTATAAAGTTATCTTAATGTTAGGATTTTAAAAGAACATACAAAGCATACAAATTAAGACCAAAGTTATCAACAAGAAATTTTCCTTACGATGTACCTACAATTTTTATTTCTAGAGTTAATTGAGAATTATATTAGGTGTTTTAAAAATAATGGATAATATTTTATTAACTTCAAACTGCCTGTAAGCAACTATGAAAAATACTTAGATATAGAGGGCTTTCAACGCACCGTCAGTAATAAAACAAATTACGCTTTTCAAATATAATTATAGTGCAAAAATTACCATTGTATACTAAAATGTTATAATGAATTTCGTTATATACATTTACTCAGGGTTGAACTAGAACAACTGGTAAACTTATGCCATTGTTGCAAGAATATCTTCATTATTATTAATTCTAGGAATATTTCCAAAATATATTTTTGATATTTATTATCTTGAAACCAAAGCTGATTCAGAGTGGGTTATTTGATCTAAAACTAATCAGGGAATGTTCTCGGGAGCCCGTTTTTGATTGGTTTCATTCCGTAATATTATAACGGACTTTATAGCAACATATACTTTATAGTACTAGTTTGTTTCTCTAGTTTGTAAGGTTTATTTTCATAATGTATTTAATTAATTTTACCTTTTGTTAATTTCCTCATGAGACGTTTATGAAAGTAGGTATTGAACTTTTTAGAAAATTTTCTATCTTTATTTTCGACATGGAAAGCCTAGGACACAAGATCTATCTAGAAATTGCCCTTCTGGAAAATTCGGGAATTTTCTGGTATCTGCGAAAATGATATATAAAAGGTCCAGATCTGCTCTCGTGGACAGTTTATTTTGAGAAGTCTTTGATGTAACTTGAAATGTGTGACAAGTTGTTAGAATTTTGAAAGTAAAAGTTTCTAAAACAATTCAGTGTGTATAAAGACGGCCGAAACAAATTGGTATCGGAAGTAGGATAAAATCCAGAACAGGTTAAAGAAGAAAAAGTGAATAGAAATTGCATCTAGAAGAAACTAGGAAACAAGACAAAAATGGAAGAGTCACTTCAAACTAGTATAAATTAGATACTGATGGTGATACAAGATATGAAAAAAGCCAAGAGATGAAAGAAGAATTAAAGCCAAACCAAGAAGAGATGAAACAAGAATTGAAAGAAGATATAACGAAAAATCAAGACGATATGAAACAAGAATTATGGACAAGCTAAGGCTATATGAAACGAGAAGTAAAAACAAGTCAAGATGATATGAAAAAAGAATTGATGACACTGAAAACCAGCCAAGAAAACATGAACCAAGAATTGAAAGCAGACATTAAGAAAAATCAAGAAAGTATAAAACAAGAACTAAAAACAAGCTTGGAGGGCACGAGACAGGAACTTAAGACAAGTCAAGAAGACACGAAACAAGAACTCAAAGAAGAAATTAAAAAATCAAGAACGCATAGAACAAGGAATGCAAAAGAAGATTAGCAAAATTAGAGAAGACGTACATGGCGAAGGTGACTGAAATTCAGAAACAGATACCACAATTACATTTATAAATCCAGAAAGCAGCCAGTAAAGGTATATAGTGTTCCTGCAACTAATGTGATGAAGCCACTTACCTTCGACGGCAAAGTACCTTGGATTACCTAAGTTCGTCAATTCGAAGCCGACTCCGCCGGCACTACAAGGTGAAACTATGGAGGTTCTACGTAACATTCCCGAAGAAAAACAGAATAGTTACGAGTTTATTGTTACTTTTTTGAGATGCGCTATGGGGAAACCCAGTTCCAAGAAGTTTGTAAGACCCAACTCCAAGGAAGAAGACAAAAATACAACGAAAGTCTTCAAGAATATGAGGCGGATATAATGATACTAATAAATTTGACTTACCCAACATATCCGAAAGAGTTAATAGTAAATAGTTTTATCGAAGGTTTACGCGACCCAGGAACAAGTGAAACTCTAAGAATGGCCTAACTGAAGAAAATTTCCGTGGTTCTTGCTTATGCCCTTCAGTTTGAAACAGTTAAATAGGCCTCAAGGAACCAAGGGAGAATTATAAGAAAAGTCGAAGTTTCCAGGATGATCGCAAGACTAACGAGGAAATCTTCACGAGGCTAGTGAGGGAGCTGCAAGAATTTTTAAACAAAAAAAACATAACCTTCCATAGCAGAAATATAATTCGTTGTTGGAAGCATGACTAAGAGGGGCATGTACAAATCCGCTGTACTAGCAGTATTGTTCCTGATAGTGATTCTGATGGCTATCGGCTTCATATTGCTGATATAGATTATGAAGTTCGAAGGAGCGACTTGGAGAAAGTATTTGCCCTTATTGTGAAGTTAAAGAAGTCTGGTTAACTAAGAGTACCCAACGTTTTGGATTTGCTGTTTAAAAAGATAAAAATACTGCAGTTGACTTCAAAACTTGCGATGGAGTTGAAGTTTGCGTTTGTCGCATTAGAGTGACTTATGCCAGACCAAGAAAAAGCAGTTGGGGTCGCCAATACTATTCGAATAACATGCGTTGTTACTAGTGCGGATATAACGGTCACTTTTATCGAGATTACCCGGAAATTATTGCTGGTGTAGACGATGGAAGAAAGAACTGTTCGGAAGAGATAGAAGGAGTACTCGCGGTGACCCTGGAAACGGAGCAAAAAGGGTCGCGATCTCGACAGGATGAAGACTCGCTATGACCTTAAAGCCAATACTGGTAGATTCATAGTTGGTAAAAAAGTGTGATTGTAAGATCCGAAGATAATTAAAGGGCGATCGCAAAAGGTTTAGAAGTCATTGGAAGGTCCGTACAACGTAGTTACCCGACTAAATGATCTGGTGTACCGAATTCAAAAAATGCGAATATAAAGGTCATGCTTCTTGACAGATTGACCCATTATCAAGATCAAGAAGGATGATCGGGAGGATCAAGACTTGGAAGGGGGCAATGTAACGGATTTTATAGCAGTATACATTTCATAGTATTAGTTTGTGTTTCTAGTTTGTAGGGTTTTAAGTTTATTTTCTACGAGTTCATAATTTGTTTAAGTAATTTTATCTTTTGTTAATTTCCTCATGAGACGTCTAATAAAGAACGTCTAGAACTTCTTAGAAAATTCTATTTCCTTATTTTCGACATGGAACGCCTCTAAGAGAAGATTTAGAAATTACCAGGTTATTCCTTTTTCTAATTTTTATTACACCATGAAGTCACTGCTGTTTCACCTATTGTTCAATTATTGAATGTTGTTCACTGAAGATGGTTTAATTTAAGTAAGAACAAATATTTTTCATTTTTCTACATATATTATAGAAGGGAATTTATAATAAAAAAGATTTTTCAGTTAATCCGTGTTGAATTTAAGTTTATAGGCCTTTATTTCAATTTTTCTTGTGTGTGTGCGAGGTTATGGAATCAATGTTCGACGTTCTTGTTCATGACTTCTAGTTTCTTTATATTTCTGATGGCAACCCTTACTATGAGTAGCATGTAGTGGGTATTTATGATTTCGAAGTCAGTAGGTGATGCCATTCATCTGTGATATATCGTAGTCTTATTTCACGTCCTGGTTTATGCCTGTTACGTAAATATCGACTCTTAAATTATTTTTCAATTTTTGATCGGATAAAATGAATTTATATATTTCCACCCTCTACCCCGCCAAAAAAAAGGGGGAGCAAACTCTCATTTAAACTATATAGTGTTGAAAACCACATTCTAAAGCCTGAATTTGCTAGCGATTTAAAAAAAATCCTTTTTATAAAAAATTTAGGAATACCACTTTCAGGGGTTAAAGTTGGGGATAATTGACAGACTCTAGACATGCAGTGTAGGGTATACAAATGCTTACCAAGTATATATTATTTTATGAAATACAACATATCACAAACTAAGCACCATCAGAAACAGACTTAAAAAATTTCCACAGAAAATCTTATAGGAGTAGTTCCCTTTTAGATGGGTGTTTTTCTACTAATAGCTATTCGTAATTAATGTTCATGACTGTATTGGTTGATAATAAATTTCTTAAAAAGAAAGAATCATTAATTTTTTTCATAAGATATGACAAAAAAATAATATAAATTTTATTAAGAAAAAAACTGACACACGTTGACTTAATTTTCTAAGTTCATGTACGACTAAGCAGTTCTTGACCGAAGTAAATTCATATATTTGTTGAACCGTTTTCACTTCTATAAAAAAAGAAACTACTAAGAAAATGTCATCTATAAAACTATTTTCGTTAAGCTCATAATATACAAAGGATTTTGTAGTAGAAATTGAAGAAAATCCGTTTTAAGTGACCAACTTTAGAGGTAGTTTTCACGCTCTAGAAATTCGTCGAATATTTTTCAATATACTACAACATAACACAGAATAAGAAGATTCAGGTACTGATTTATTTTAAACTTTTTCACAGAAAGCTGCAAAGGGGTTGTAGGTTTTCACTACATGCTATATACTTAATGTTCCTGATTGTTTTTATTAGAATTTCTTTTCATAAAATTTAAAAAAGGAGTAGGTGATAAATATACTAAAACATATCACAGAATAAGAAGACTCAGGTACTGATTTATTTTAAACTTTTACACAGGAAGCTACAAAGGGGTTGTAGGTTTTCACTACATGCTATATACTTAATGTTCCTGTTTGTTTTTATTAGAATTTCTTTTCATAAAATTTAAAAAACGAGTAGGTGATAAATATACTACAACATATCACAGAATAACAAGACTCAGGTACTGATTTATTTTAAACTTTTTCACAGAAAGCTGCAAAGGGGTAGTAGGTTTTCACTACATGCTATATACTTAATGTTCCCGATTGTTTTTATTAGAATTTCTTTTCATAAAATTTAAAAAAAGGGGTAGGTGATAAATTTTATTAACAAAAAAGCCGTTAACCTAATTTTTCATTTTGATGTACAACTAAAAGTATCAAATTACGTAAATTTATACATTTAATTGGATAAAAGTACCCGAAAAAAAAAACATTTCCACACCTATAAAACAATAAAGAACAAGCCTTTATAGAAAAAATGACATGTATGAATTACTTTTCGTCAACCTAATAATAATAAAAAAAATTTGATCTATGAAATGTGTGACTAGTTACCACCCCTTGTAAATGTAAATCAGGAAGTATTAAAAATACGTGTTGATTACTTTTGGTAATTTCCAATATTTTATAGAATGGGACAAATCAGAGGCAACCCCCAGAGAACGTTCCCTTGTAAATCAAAGCTTTTTAATAGTGCTGTTAAAATGTCTCTCTATGCCTATTACTAAATCTTTCCCTTCTACGCTAAAAATGGAATAAATAAATTAAGAGATATATATTTTTTTAAATTCCGAATAATAAAATGTAAATTGGGGTTTCAACTGAATTTTTACTGTTACATTTTTAAAATAAAATTTAATTAAAATTGAAAATTCTAAATAAAACTAAGTGCCCTTAATACATTTATATTTATTGATACATTCTTTTATGGTATTAAATTGTTCAAATACGCAATTTATTCAAACTTTTTTGTAACTACATTGTAGTTACTCGTTTCTGATAACAATAGACTCTTTATTACGGACAGTACTCAGAATAACATCATAAATTATGTTCGCTCCATAATAATTATGGGACTGAAATAGATGATCAGTTTGTGTCTAGTAATAAGATTTTCTTACCTTTTGATAAAAATTTAAGCATCTGTCCCTAATTTTCCCACCTTAATTTAGTACTATAAGCGTTAACAAACTCCTACTGCGATTTATCAATAAATTTTACCAGTCAGCAATACTTTAAGCATATTCTCACGGTCCGAATTAAGCAGATCAATTTTCGTTGATCAACTAAAATAGAATTAAATTTAATTCTCATGTTCCACTGTAAATACATTAATATATTCGTAATAGTATGAAATATAATTATTCGTTTACTTATTTGTGAGCTACTAAATTCAAATTCAACAAAAGTTTTTATTAAAATTTATGTAATAAGAGCATTTCAACAGCTTTTGGAAAAAAAATTCGTTTATTTTTTTAGCTTAAATTTTGAGTAGTACTAGTGTAAAAAATATTACACAACACCTTTTAACTTCGCTGTAAATTCGCATGAGTGAACCATATCAACTTCAATATTTCTTCAGTCTCTGCGACATGAATTACTCCAATCGATCCAATTGTTTAATTTTAATTTATCAACAAAAATTAGTCGAGATAAATTGGGTTCTGTGGACTCAGCAAAATAAATTCACACTCGCCCGCCATAATAATGTAGCTTAAATCATTTCATCTTGGCTTAATGTTGGAAAATTAAAAAATAAAGTTTATGTAATATTCCGACAGAATTTTGAGAAGGAAGAATTTAAAGATTATTTATAAAAAGAATAAAACGTTATTTAAATAGGGCCGAGTAAATAATTACTTCAATTTTTCAATTTAAATCTTTAAACTTCTATTAAAAACACTTTAAACTAAAAAAATGTTGCATACAGCATCCTATTGAAAATTAAATATTTGGACTTTTTACTACCGTACATCTCTAGCCTTAACCGTCCTGTCTCTTCTCTCCCACTATACTTACTCTCGCCAATTTTTTAATTTACAATCATTATCTTCCTTTGTTCTATCCTCAACTATCCCCACTTTTACCTATTCTTTCTTATCCACTTCCTACCCATACCACATGACACTACCCTCATCTAGCCATTTCTTATATTTTACTGCATATTTAATTTCTGATATTCTCGCCTTCAGCTGAGAAAACAATGTAGTTAACTCATTGTCTAATAGTAGCTAATTGATAGAATTTCGGGATATATGATATTTTGTGTAGCGTTTTGATGAGCAGAATGTATTGGCTATCCGAATTACCAATTTTAGATATTACTTTTAGTCTGTTTCAGTATGATTTTTTTTGAAAAGCATCTAACAAATAACGCAAAAATCGAAAACTATTCTCAAGTTGCAGAGATACATTCGTTTTGATGCTACATACTCTTTATATATATTTTCCTTCGCCGATCTTGGTATAAATTTAATATTCATCGAGACACCAAAATAGTTACCTAAGAATCGAGTCATAATTGTTTGTTATTCAATATGATCAAAATAATCAAACAGGTAACTGTAGCCACTCCTGAGCAATCCTGGGATTTCCTATCCTTAGAACCAGGGATGAGAAAGAGTAGTTTTTAAATATCAAAGTCCAAAATTGGTAGATTGATACTTCTTTTTCCTGTTGGACCCCTCCCAGTGTGATGGGAGGAGCTTATTAGTTGAGTTCCAGGCTACCGCAGTAAATATAAATACAAAATCTGGCATAAAACAATCAGTCTAGAAGACCAGAGGTTAGAGTACTACCGTGAACTGTACTCTCATAACTCCTTTAGAACATATTCACTCACGATATCCTCATGACATTAAACGCGATAATGTCGCTGATGACACGGTCATAATGGCAAGATCAACGCAATCGAGGCTGATCAGCAGATATCTACAGAAGGAAATGGATCTAGTCCATAACTGATTCATCTCCTGGAAAATATCGGTTAATGCAGAGAAGAGCCAAGTATTCCTCCTGACAAGGAGAAGAAAGGACCAGGGCGAAGCGATAGACATTGATGGCGAAGGTATCAGACGGACTGATCAAGCCAAATATCTAGGTGTGACGATAGATCAAGGACTGAGATGGGACAAGCACATTTCAACTATCGTCAACAATTTCAAATTTGTTAGAGAACAGCTCTACCCGCTGCTCAACAAAGCGAGCAAAATAAGCCTTAAGATGAAACTGACAATAATCAAGACTGTACCAAGGCCTATTCTGAATTACGGATCTGCAGCTTGAGATTACGCAGCAGCGACAGACGTTAAGAGACTAGATGCTCAGAAATCATAGTATCGAGGATGGTTTTAGACGCTCCATAGTTTGTCAGGAACGAGCAAATATACAGTGAAGTGAGATAGGGCAACAGAACTCAGGAACTATCCAGAAACAAGGGGCAGGAACCAACCGGCCAAGGAAGAAAGAAGAGACACAGAGAAAAGCTATCCACTAGGTGAAGCACCACAAAGTCGCCCAGGATTCAGAACCAGGAAGAATCACACTATTATAAACATAGGTAAGAGACAATTCCTTATTTTTAATAATGGAATACTTAAGAGATCAACCTTACATTGTATGCGAAAGGTAAGAGAGTGCCAAGTATTGGGTGTATTGGTACACCAATGCTGTGAAGATCAGAGGTTTGTAAAAGGCCCACCAGCTCGGCAACCCAAAGGACTGTCATTGCGGATCGTGGCCTAACCACAATCAGCAAGGACTACAGAATCGTGGGACCCTCAGTCAAGAGGGGTTTTAGCCGGTAAGAATCCGACACTGTCTCCATATTTAGTAAAGTTGTCAATGCAAAATTTCTCCTCCACACAAACAGAGTCGAAATGTACCAATACACTATAATATAAATATATTCACAAATACAGGAATGCACCAGACACGAGTGAACAAAAGTGTTACTATCACCACATAAAATTTGAAGGGTTTTTAGTAATATATTTCCTCGAAAAATAAATAAATAGTAACGAGCACAAAATTAAAGCAACTAACAAATTATCTTCTATCAAACAATAGTAGTAACAAAATCTAAAAGGCAGTTTGAGTCATTTGATGAAGTCCTGCGAGCACATCATACACCCATATATGATAATAATATACCTCAGCTAACAACAGCTAGTAATTTATTGTTTCACACCGGCTGGACAAGCTATTGATAGCGAACGCACAGACTTATATTGCATTATTTATATATTGTAACAGACAATAAAGAATTTCCAAAAGAAAAAAAGGTAACGAGAGCGACCGCTCCGATTATTAGTAAACAGAACTGTGAGAAAGTGCTTGCCACCACCACATCCTGACTTTTGGCTGATAGCCAGCGTACTACAAATGCACGACTACGTATACTACGCATTGAAGTATATATTTTTAACATTGTGTTTTTTTATTGTAATTAACATTTTTCGGGATGAAATATCTTCTTATTTATAACGAAAAAATGGGTAAAAATTTGGTTGTGATTGATGGAGTAGTTCTTTTGTTTATCCCGAACAAACAAGCACCCTCTTCCTCTTTACATAATAGTATAGATTATATTTCAAGTTATATTATTATGAAAACAAAGGGTAAGATAAAATTTTAAAATGTTTTGGGTTATTTCATACAAACAATTTAGTATTTGACAAAAATTATGACTAGATTAAAATAAATGTTTAAAGGCGCTTTATTTATTTATATTGATTTTATTTAACTAGCTAAGTACTTAAATAATTCGCTAAGTTATAAATCAAAGACACAGATAAAATTGCAAAAATTCTCAGAAGACACAACATTGAAACCATCAAGTAAAAGATCTCTTGCCAACACCTAAAGAAACAATCCCTCTAGAAAATCAGGGAGTGTACGAAATTCCATGCGGAGAATGCAGCTCATCTTAAGTAGGCCAAACCAACCGTAAAATAAGTATCAGAAGAGATGAACATATAAACGCTGTTAAGCAAAAAACAACTTCTTCTGCACTGGCCGACCACTGGTTAAACACAGGACAATAAATTTCTCAGGATCAAAAATGCTGTCGAGATGTGAAAACCTGTCCACAAGAGTTATAAGGGAAGCCATCGACATTGTAAAGAGGCCCAACAATTTAAATAGTTGAGATGATGGCCAGCGAATGCCTAATACTCGGAAAAATCTGCTTACAAAACATCAACTAGTAGCACTTAGTAACGAAACAGATTACAACTCGGCAACGCAACCCCAAACACTGACAACAGGGCCCATGACGCGAAGCAGCTCTCGCAACCTAATTAGCCAGAACTATTCGGAAAACGAACGCGTCCGACGTACACATGGGACTGACAGTATCCGATTCGCGGGCGTCAGTTCTCTCGTAGACGCTGTATAGTGAGCTTTGAAAATGGTTAATGAGATTTTACTGAAACGTCAGCTGCTTTACAGTCCTGAATAATAACCTTGTTATGTCGGATATTATCATGGGTGTGATGTGTAATCGAAGGTTTTCGAGCTTCCCGTGTATGTGCTGAGTTCCTCTCAGAACTGTAAGGCAGCTGACGTTTCGGTGAAATCTTATTCACCATTTTCAAAGTTCACTGTACGGCGTCGTCGTCAGTTCGCTCGTAGACATACACGGGATGCCCGAAAACCTTCGATTACATATATATATATATATATATATATATATATATATATATATATATATACATATATATATATATATATATATATATATATATATATATATATATATATAGATAGATAGATAGATTTCAGTCCGTTGAAGCTCTCATCATAAAGCGGCACTCATCATGAAGGAACTCACAGAAGAAGACTTGCAGCACTGTTTCGGACAATGAAAAATTCGTATGGGGAATTGTAGAGATCGACGAGGGGTGTATACTGAAAATGATAATAACTAAATATGCACAAATCTAAAATACAATGTTTTACAGCAACAGTTTCGTTATTTTATAGCCAACCTCGTATACTATATTTAAATATGTAGATCTCAAGATCTCATCTAAAAAGTGACATTTCTATAGCGTGCGATTTACTATAAAGTGGTTTGTCCTAGTTTTTCATACTCCCTATGTTGTCGAGTATTGTCCCAAAAATTTTTTTACAAAAAATTACCTCACACTAACAATAGGTTTGATTCTACCAAGAAAATTTGGAAGGCTATCAGCTAAAATAGTTTGTTTCGTTCTTCATCGATAATTAATTATCGGTTGCTAAATATTTATGTATATATTTACTTAGTAAATAACATACTCGGGATCCTATATAGGTATTAATAATTTTAGAGAAGGTAGATATTTGATAAATTGAAAAGATAAACACTAGATGGGCTTTTATCCGTTATCGGGATATGGTATTAATTACAGTAATTTGTGGCTGTTAAGCTCCCACAAACTAATACTAAGTTTAAAGGAAGTTACAAAAATATGCAAAAAAAAATATTAGCACTAAATAAACAATATTAAGTAAGGTATTTATTACTGGTAAGATTTAATTATACAGGATTTCTTAATATATTCTATATATTATAGAGTTTTAATAATGATTGTTAGAATCCAACGCACTAATTAACTATAAATTTGAAGTTATCATGTAGTTGACACCGTTCTGTATTTTGAAATTTTTTGTCGCTCCCTGCCTTTTGTTTTTGGTTTTTCGTGTCTACTGTAATATGCTGAATTCAAATATGAGTTCGGCTTTTACTTATCACCTATAAGTTTTTAGAGAAGGAAAGATATAAGAATATAAAATTTGAGAAACCCAAACCATAAATAATCTAGTGAAATTTCAAATATTTATAAAAAAATAAAACCTCTTTTTTTTACAAAATATACTTCATTTTGTTTTGAACAATGTATCAAATAAATTATATTCTTGTCTTTTTTTGCTCGTATTCGCTGGGATCGGTTTCACGTTTGAGGCTTCAACAGTGGTCCGCTAACACTCCATTTTCCACTATACCTGTTGTGAAAACGTTCACAACGGGGTCAGTAGATAATTCCACTAATTAAATCTAATAAATAAATCTGGACATGCCAAAACTCTCTATAACATTCACAAGAAAATGTTATTCTAAAACCTTTTTAAAAGTTGCTGTTTTCCTTTAAATAAGTTGAAATATCATATTTTAATTTTTTATTGCTTCCAAGATTTACTAGATCTATTTGATCCGTGCCGCAGTAAAAGCGGAACACCGGTGGAATTAAACCGAGAGATAAACCGATACTTTTGGCATCGTCAGGATAAATTGTGATCGTCAGTTTATCAGCCATCGAGTGCTTTTAAGATAGAAAAGGACGTGAATATGAATTAAAAAGAGATATCTTCTCCTCATCTAAAAAGCGTCAGAAAGTACTCAGCGTTTGTAATAAGAACTCTCTCAGCTCGCGTAAAAAAGAAAAGAAATATCTCGCTCTCTCAAGTTGAAAAAGAAAACGCTCGTTGTAAATCTCTGGAAACAAAGGCACGGTGTGTGCAATCCTGTATTAGTAAAATATCTCCCTCTCTCGATTGATGGAATAAAAATAAAGTGAAATAGTATAAATGTAAAGTAGAAAAGTAGTGCAGTGGCGCATTATAAGGTTTCAAGAGAAATACTGTAAATAACCATTTCTATAATTCTTCTTTTTACTGTTATTAATAAATACCAAGAAAATCAGCTGTGGTGCTCTTTTATTTATAAACTTTGATGGTTCTTCGAAAAGCATAACTAAAGCAAAACTATTACAATAACCTATGGAAAATCCTGGGTATGTCCTCCCCGTGTTAGAAGCAGGGTTCTAAGCAGCCCGTTTCAAAACAATACTGTTTCTCAATTTGAACAGTTTGCTGGTGAAATTTTTAGCTGTTTTCGTCTGAAAATGCACCTAAATTGTCAGGGAAAATCCTAAATGGAAGTGAAGAAAATGTAGCTTAAGTGGCATATTGTAACCTAACGTCTTGTAAGATTGGATAAGTTCTTCAAGTAGATCTTTGTAGTTCTCCGATTTCTTGTTACCTAGGAACTTGCCACATCCATTTTTGAAGACAGTCCATGCCCTATTTTCTTTTCTCAAAAGTATGGTTTCAAAATTTAGGTGTTTAAACAGTTTTCATATTTGCGCCCTAAAGAACATTTCGTCTTTAAACTTTGCTTCACTTGTACGCGCGAATTTCCGTCTCAAATAAAGAAAAACATTTCCATCCCTATTTAAGGCTTTAACAATAATTTTTGTAAGCCCTAGTTTAATGTACAGAGGAGGTAAATACATTTTCTGCTGCTCTACTCAGGGTTCATTAAGGACGTTTTTCAGATCAAGTTCAATGTTTTCACGTAACGGCCATTCTTTAATGATATAATGTTGGATTCTAGCTCTGCTGTCCCATTCATGTAAGAAACAACAATATTTGGTATAGACACTCTGCAATCCTGTAAGTAGTGCAATAACTTTTAGATCAGCAAAGATATTCCATTTATATTCTTCGTATTTTATGCTTTGAAGCAATATAAGCATGTTCTCGTAGGTTTTTCAAATTTACAGCATGATCCACGGGAAGAGATGGTTGTTTATTTCCATTAAACAGTTAAACTACCTTTAGACTTGTCCTCGAAGAATCAATAACCAGTCGCTGCTTGGTAGGTTTATAGGAAAGGCTAAATTCGTTGATCAAACCAGAAATAGCACGACAGTAAACTAAGTAATTTGCAATTGAAAAAAATACTGTAAATGATATTCAAGTACCTTTGACTTTGTTTTGCGAAGATCCCAATCAAGAATAAGATCGTTTTGAGCTCTTCCTGATATATAAAATGGGGCTGTTTTTGTTGCTACATTCGTAATCGTCTTTCTATCGAAAACTTGGACATGCTTTTGGTTGTTGTTTGTTTAGTTGGTTATATACCCGTCTCGTACATCTGGCGATTTCTAGAAACATCGGGTATCGGAAAATTCGATAAGTAGCTGACGCTTTGACGACTACTATGTACGGTGAAATTTGGAATTACATAGAGTTTAACGGGTATCTCCGTTATTTTAAGACCTTGCGGGTTGACACTTCGTAGATGGAGAGCCGTTCCCAGACGCTTGCATGCGGTGTATTAGATTATGCACAATTTCCCAAAACTTAGAGAAAATATCGATTTTGTAACGTCGCACCACGTAGCAAAATGCAAAAAACATGTTGATGTTTTTTGCATTTTGCTACGTGATACGACAATTTACAGGTTAGTATAAGGGTTACGAAACTAGAAATTATTGAAATAACACATTAGTTTGGCGGGGAGGATTCCATATTGTCTATATTTGGAAAATTTATTTTAAGTGTTAAGAGACAGACCTGGGTGCAATTACTTTACCTATATTCACATAAAAATGGATTATCAAAAGGATGACATCGCTTAACCGAATTTACGTTTCGAAAGATACCGTTTTACTTCCAGACTTTAATTTTCTTGAGGTAAGATTTTAGTTAACAATCGATTATTTCAATTCTGCTTCGTGACACTATTTAAAATTATACAAAAATTAACTATTATTATTACTAGTTTCGCTATGCCCGTTTGTTCGTCTGTCTGTATAGTGGTCTTATTCATGAAATACGAGTTTCACAGGTTGTTGTTAAAATGTCTCCCCTCCCCCTTCAATTTTTCCAACGGTAAATTTTGAAAATTGGCATAGAACTTACCAATAAAAATTATTGCGGTTACATAATTTTAAATGTGTGATATTTGGTGAATGGGCCAGTCAAATAGTGGCGTACAATATGTAAGTGTATGCTCTATTCTGTACCTAAATATTTTCTTTGCTTAAATACAAACTTATTTCATAACTGCCTTCCGAAGTTTATATTATTTGTACATTTATAATTATTGACAATTTTCCATTCTTGTTAGTTTAATAATAAAACAACTTTATTCTTTGTGTTTTTGAGGTTCCTAACTTGATTGACTTTTTGCTGCAGTTATTCTTTTAATCATTTTACTGTCAATTTAGATCATGTTAGTGAATTGTGGCTAGTTTATCAGCTATTATTGCTCTTCACTTATTAAATTTTTAAGGTCTTTAGTAAGTAACAGAGGCTCTCAATATCGTAATGACCTTAAAGGCTAAATAAGGGTCATTTTCGCCCAATCCGCCGATTCGACTAATTTTGATCTAAAAATACCAGTAGGGTTTGATTATGATGTCAGGAATATTCATCCTTTGAAAAAACATTTTGCTTCTTGTACTTAGAGATTTCCACTAACATTATCACCCACTAGGAGTCAGAATGAAAATACTTGAAACAATGAATTTTTAATTAATCTCTTTATCTACCACCTAAAACAGAAGTGAATGAGGGGTTTGTTAACTTTCTTAGGCCGTTGTTTTTCTCTTCGAACATACCCTTGTATAATTAACATAACGTCAGAACTAGGGTCCGGTTGTTTGAACGCTGAATAACGTAATATTATTTTTATTTATATTTCAAAAAGTGTTGATAAACAGTAGATACTTAATTTCTTGGTACAGGGTGAGTCAACGATTGGATGAAGTAGGTTTGTGCCTTTTCGGTGAAATTAACAAAGAAACTATATTTATTGTTTGATACAGTTTATTTTTATGCAGAGTTTAAAAATATTTAGGACTCTATAGGGTGAGCCAAAAAACTAGGACAGCATAAAGTTGTATTTTTTTAAATAGAACACCCTATATACGAATCGTATTTTCGATTTAGCTTATAATTTTAAATTTTTTTTATTAAGGGTTTACTATAACAAAACTTGATAGTTTCTGAGATAATTAAGTCTAAAGAAAAAAAGTCACATTTTCAAGCATCAATTCAATCCTAAATAACGTTTTCAATTTTGTGACAAATATATTCAAATTTGGAATTTAGCAAGGCCAAGGACAAGTTAACATAATTTTTACCTAATATTTGCAATAAAACCTACAGGGTGTTGAACACATCGGCTCAAATTTGAACAAGTTTAAATGAATAAATATCTTTTTTTTTTAAATGGTATATTTTCATGTTATTTAATAGAGTAATAAAAACCCTAAAAGTTTTGTTCAATATATCCTATACCTATATATAATAGTTTTTGAGATATTTCAGTTTTTCTTATTTTCCATACTTTTTTACAGAAATAGTCTTCATTATTATAGTAGCCATGTAAAATAATAAAAAGAAACTACAGAAACAAATAGAATGTGGTTAAATATGATGAAATACATTATTCGTTATATTACAACGGCAATAGTTTAATTAAACATAATGTGAAAAAATTAACACAACAATAACGACAAGGCAAATACATATTTACTTTTATACTAAATTGAAACAAAAAAATTACCTATTAAATACTGAGATTAATTATTTCTTTTTAATAAGTGTTCGAATAAACGACCCTCTTGTGCAATGCACAAATTTAGTTTTTTTGCAGATTTTCTCGGACCCTGGACAAAATGAGTGGCGTTATTGTTCTACAGGTATCCCTAATCCTGTTTCGCATATTTTCCACTGTTGTTGGTGGATTAACATACACCTTATTTTTAATATAACCCCATACGAAGAAATCTAATGAGGTGATGTCGCAAGACCTTGGTGGCCACTCAATGAAACCCCCACGTCCAATCCATTTTTGCGGATATCGTTGGTCCAAAAACGCACGAACTTCACGATAGTAATGCGGAGGCGCACCATCGTGCTGGAACCACATACTGTCGAGCTCATCCCTATCGAGACCTTGAAGCAGTTGGGGTAGTTCTTCTTGTAGGAAGTTCAGGTAACTATGGCCATTTAGTGGTTCATTAAAAAAGTGGGGTCCAATAATTCGATTATGATGAATACCACACCAAACATTTAATGACCAGTGGTTTTGATGTTGCACCTCTCTAATCCAAAATGGGTTTTCTGTGGCATAATAATGCATGTTGCGTCTATTTACGGCACCGTTACTTCTAAAAGTAGCTTCATCACTAAACATTACCTTGCATAATAAATTTGGATTTAATTGGATCTCCGCATTTATTGTACGACAAAAGTTTACACGACTTTCAAAATCCTGTCCATGCAATTCTTGGTGTAATTCCATGTGATATGGATGCCTATATTTCTTGGTAGTACGATTAGCGGTGGTTTGTGATGTTTCACATAATGCTGCTAACTGACGGTTACCAATATAAGGATTTTCCTGAACATTTAACAATACTTATAGTTCTTTTTCTACATTAGTTACTGGTTTGTTGACCACTTTACGTTTTGGATAATCAACAGTACCAGAAGAATCAAATCTTTGCATTAAGTTTTGAAAAGTATGGGTATTAGGCTGGCGTCGATCAGGATACTTCATTTTGTCAATTCTTTGAGCAAGAAGGCAATTTTTTTGAGCCTCTCCTATTGTATAAATCATATCTATTAACTCATTCTTTGGAAAATTCATTTTACAATATAAGATGAATGCAAAAAAAAACCAAACTACACTACATAAAAACCAAAAGAAACGATTGCGGTTATAAATTTGACACACAGAAAAATGTTCTTTTACATTGTTTTTGCCATGGCTACTATGATAATGAAGACTATTTCTGTAAAAAAGTATGGAAAATAAGAAAAACTGAAATATCTCAAAAACTATTATAAATAGGTATAGGATATATTGAACAAAACTTTTTGGGTTTTTATTACTCTATTAAATAACATGAAAATATACACGGTGTACCATTTAAAAAAAAGATATTTATTCATTTAAACTTGTTCAAATTTGAGCCGATGTGTTCAACACCCTGTAGCTTTTATTGCAAATATTAGGTAAAAATTATATTAACTTGTCCTTGGCCTTGCTAAATTCCAAATTTGAATATATTTGTCACAAAATTGAAAACGTTATTTAGGATTGAATTGATGCTTGAAAATGTGACTTTTTTTCTTTAAACTTAATTATCTCAGAAACTATCAAGTTTTGTTATAGTAAACCCTTAATAAAAAAGATTTAAAATTATAAGCTAAATCGAAAATACGATTCGTATATAGGGTGTTCTAATTTAAAAAAATACAACTTTATGCTGTCCTAGTTTTTTGGCTCACCCTAAATATTTTTAAAATCTGCGTAAAAATAAACTGTATCAAACAATAAACATAGTTTCTTTGTTAATTTCACCGAAAAGGCACAAACCTACTTCATCCAATCGTTGACTCACCCTGTACAATTGAAAATGTTTTAAACAACGGTATCTATTACACTTTAAAATATCTGTGTTTCCCACCACCCCGTATATATCAACAAATAAACTTTCATATGAAACATTAAGGATAAAAACCTATAGATTAAGCCAACGGTTTTTTAAATATTGGTTGATCTATTGTTGCACTCGCCAATTTAAGCCCTTTGTTGTCAACTTAGACCCGTTTTAAATTTATTCTATATTCTTAGGTTAGTGGGTGAATTTTGATAAAATATCTTACCTTATTATCAATCTCAGATCCATTTTTGTACGGTTCATCGTGAGTGTGCTGAAACAAAAACATATTGTAAATGATTTATTAGGAAAAATCAAACCACCACAAACAAAAAAGTAAGAAATAAAAACGACACAAAATATTCAAAAATTACTCTTATATTTAAATGTATTACAATTTTTGGAAAAACGATTTGTTGGTTTTTCAAATTTTGATTTGCATATTTACAAAACAGATACTAGAACAAAATGGATCAGTTTTTCAGTTATTGTGAACAAACAATCTAATAATACTTATTGTCAAAATTATTTCATTGGAAAGCTCCCAACCAAAGAAAAATCTTGTTTTTAAAAAGTAAATAAAAAAATAACATGCACATTATGGAAAATACGTCACATCAAATTAAAAAGTAGTTACGCCCAAGATTTTTAGTAAACTTTGATTATGTGCCAAGTAACCCATATCATATACACTTGACTGGCGCCAACATACTTTTAAGCACATTGTGGGTGTGGGTTTACTCTCTCAGGATGTTTGTTTTTACTTTTTAACCAATTATTAACTTTAAGAGACACGGACGTTATTTTCCCACAGAAATAGCTAATCTCTAAAAAGCAAACCGCAGATAATAATACATAAATAGCCGTAATTGTTCTAACGCAACAGTGTGTTTTTTCAACAGTTCTTAAAGGATAATTATAAAGATTTTATGCATTAAAGCAGCAAATTTAAACATGGTTATTTTGATGGAAAAATTTAACATCTTTTACACAGATTTTGCCACTATTACAGGTAAAATACGTAAAATACCACCTTGTGTTAACTTTTGTGCTAAAACATGTTTGTTTCTTTTTATTTTAATTACAACATAAAAGATTTATTTTGAATTCCAGATTCAATATTTTTGATTGCTTGGCAAATCCTGGTACTGATTATATAACTCTTACTATAGGTTATTTACAATACCTTTTAAATACAGGGTATCCGGTAGTAGATATTTTATAGAGGTTATTGCGGAAAGAACATCCCACCCTTGTTCTCCCACAAAATTTGGCTTAAATAGGAGTTCCAAGCTGTAAAAAGTAGATAAGGATGTCTGGGAAAGGCATCGATGGATCCCGCTGACAAGTCCACCACCGATGCCGGGGCGAAACATCCTAACATTTTGAAGGTGGTCGCAAATAAGATTGTGATTATATGTCCTTAACATCAGGGGCATGATTAAAACAAAGTCATAAAGACTTATTAAACCATACTACAGTAGATGTTCTAGATCATCAAAGAAATCAGAAACGGACTTCTAGCCAAGATAAAAATCAGGTTTCTATTGATAATACCTTCATAATGAATTACTATTGACGGAACTTGTCAAAATCGCCTTCAAGTAAAAATAATTTTAAGAAATGCAAAAATATTCTTACGTAGATTATTCTAATATGCATTTAATTTACGTTGAAGCGTTCTCAAATTCCTTGAAGGCAAGATCACTTTATGCTGAAAGATTTCCAGCTCGAACATTGTCAAGTCCAAAAACCTTTCAAAGGGTTGATCGAAGCCGAAGAGAAGCAGTGAAAAGATGATTGGAAAATAATTATTAGAGTTAACGAATTAATTTTTTACATATTTTATTCAGGATTATTTTTGCCGTGACGTGGCGGCGAGGGCCCTCCGAGGAGAGTACGAGACGCTCACGTAAAGGAACAAATTTTGCAACATGTTGCTGATAATCCTTCAAACAGCATAAAAAAGCTCGCGACATAAAACAATATTACATACAAATGGATTTCACATAAAACTCTAACAGAAAAGATACTTTCCCCATACCATGTTGAAAAAGTGCACGCTATGTCTCCGGATGATTATCTCGCAAGGCTCCAACTGGTAGTTACAGCAATATAGCCTAAATCTAATTTTTTCTAACCTTATTTTGTTTGCCGATGAGGCCTGTTTTACAAAAGATCGCATAATAAACTCACAGAATTTACATTTTTGAGCTGATGAAAACCTGCACGCTATAATTTAAAACAAACACCAACAAAGGTTTATTGTAAATGTGTCGGTTGGAATTATCGGAAAGAACCTGATAGTTTCATTTGTTTTGGAAGGAAGAGTCAGTGGTGAGGTTTATTTACAATTATTGCCGCAAAATTTAAATAATTTATTGGAAGACGTACCTCTTGATAGAAGAATGGAAATGTGGTACATGAATGATGGTACTCCACCTCATTTTAACCATATAGTACGTCAACACTTAAACGTTTTTGGCTCTGGATCGATAGGTCAAGGTGGGCCTGTTAAACGGCCACCAAGGTCTCCAGACCTAAATCTCTTAGATTTTTACTTATGTGGACATCTAAAAGAACTAGTTTATTTAACATCAGTAAATACTAGAGAAGAACTACTAGCTAGAATAGCACAGCATTCTAACGAAGTCCGTAATAATGCCAGAATATTATTTGCCGCGCAGCGGGAAAATATTCGAAGAATAATGAAATGTATTGAAGTACGTGGAGCCCATATTGAACATTTAGCAAAATAACATTTAAACGTTTTCACTATTTTCGCATTTTAATAACATTATAAAGTACTTGAGCCCCGACCAACCCTTTGAAAGGTTTCTGGATTTGATAATGTCTGAGCTGGAAATCTTTCAGCATAACATCTTCTTGCCTTCGAAGAGTTAGACAATGCTTCCCCATAAATTAAAGCACATCAGCACACTCTGCGTATTTTATTTTTACCTATTTGTGTTTAGCATTGGTAACTTTTTAGTTTTTCGCATAAAAACCGCTTTTCCTCGAAAACCGCCGGTTTTATTGAAATAGATTAAAAGTACCTTTTTCGAAAAGGAATGACCCAAGTATTTAAAAATCAAAATGACACCTGTCAAAAATTAGGCCCAACGATTGTGGCAAGTTCGTTCCTGACTTCTCTGATGATCTAAAACATCTACTGTACTATGATTAAATGGGTCTTTATGATCTCTATAAAATATTAAAATTTCATTATATTATACAAGGCGATAAGGTAAATCGCTCGGTACCTTTGTAGGGCTCTGTTAAGGGGCACTTTAGGAATTTTTGTCCATGACAATGGAGGGTTATTCTGACCTCCCCTGTATGTTCCCGAGAAATTAGGAAGTACTTACCGGACACCCTGTATTTAATGTTAACGCTATAGAAATAAAAGCGGATATTTATCTGTATAAACACCTTCTCTATCAATGTGTCAAAAAAAACTTCATATAATCCATCCTTAATCTTCATATTTATTGTCAAGAAATTCATTAATTTGTTCTTTGACTTTAATTTTTTATTTTAAACGCAGGATATCCTCATTCTTGTTATTTATATCGACAAAATAAAATTAGGTTACTTCAACGTTGTAATTTATAATAAATTATGTTAAACGTTTAACAGTAATGTGAATAATAACAATTATTTATGCAAAAGATTTTAACAGAAGATATGAACAAATCACTAATTTCCGACCTCCCACAACGAAAAATAAACAACCGCATATAATTAATATATAATTCATAGTTCTGAGAGTAATACGCGACAACTTTATCTTGATTAAAAACACATATTAGCATGCAAGTACAACCCTCTTGGAGGTTATTCTTAATTTTTGCAAATTGTATCTAATTACATCCAATTATTGTTAATCTTCCACTTACAGGTCTATCGTTAACGAAGTTATTAAAATGTTTCATGACAAAAATGGAGCTACTACTGGATATTTAAAAAAAGGGAAAATAACATGTCATTAGAGATAGATATAAATATGTTTATGGAAATAATTAGAAATTCATATATCATTCCACCTTATACAAGGTATTGGGTCGGCAAGGAAGTATTTGTAGTTGTCACACATAGAGAGTATTTTAATTATTTTAAAGGACTTCTCTCAGTGTTATCAGTCACATTTAGATTACTTTAGAAGCAACTTGTATGTAACTTTGTTTATTACCAAATTACTTTGGAGTCAATTTTAAGATGGAGTGCAGAAACGAACATTTTCAACATATTTTACTTTTTATTTTTGTAAAGGACAGAAAACTGCTGAGGCTCACAAAGACATATGCGAACTTTATGGTGTTGATTACATAACAGAACGCATGTGTCAAAAATGGTTTAGAAAATTCCGTTTTGAAGATTTTTCACTTAAAGATGACCAACGTTCTGGATGATCTACTGAAATTCATGATGATTAAATCAAAGCCACAATTGAAGAGAATCCTCATTTAACTGCAAGATTGAAGAAAAGTTGAATGTATTGCACACCCGATTAAAAATTGCTGAAAATATTTTGGATTTGCTAAGAAGCTCAATATTTAGGTTCCGTATAAATTAAAAAAGAATCACTGGACACAGGGAATTAATATTTGTTTAGTGTATATCCTGCTCAATGAAACCAATCCTTTTTGAAAAGAGTCATCACTGATGATCAAAAATGTCTCATCTACAGTAACATCGTTTCAAAATGTTTCAAGAGTGATAAACAAACACAAACCCCATCTAAAGTTGAAATGCGTCCAAAAAAGGTGGGACTACAATGGAATTGTGTATTTTAAGCTGCTTCCAAGAGGCCGAACGATCCATTCAGATGTTTACTGTCAACAACTAATGAAACTGGACGAAATAATTGATAGAATTGGCAAATGGCAATGGAAATGTGTTTCATCATGATAATGAAAAGCCTCATTCATCTTTAGTAACTCGTGGGAAATTATTGGAGCTCTGTTGAAAAGTGATGTCGCAACTCCCATATAGCTCTGACCTAGCACCATTTGATTACCATTTCTTTCGAAGTTTGCAAGACTTTCACAAATAAGGATGCCCTTAAATCGCACTTGGTTCAGTTTCGTGCAGATAAGGATCAAAACTTCTTTGATCGCGATATCATGAAGCTGCAAAAAAGACAGCAAAGGTCATAGAACAAAACCGAATATATATAATAAATTAAAGTTTATTCTTTGTGTAAAAAAATAGTTTTATTTCATACCGCATAACGAAAATTACTTTCTTGTCAACCTGATATAAGGGTTAAATCTGTAAAAATTTGTTATTTCAGTATTTTATGTTACTGTGTTTATAATGGCATATTCTCAAAACAAAATAAGAATCAATTGTTTTGACTCACATATTCAAAATTATTATTAATATTTCAAAATAAATAATTCACGAAGATCCTATGCCCGGATTAGTTACAACTTCATTCAACAGTATTAGTCTAGTTGATTTATTCTCATAGTGATGTATGTAGGCCCTCAGGGGTCGAATGCGACCTACAAGGGGTCCATATCAACGGAAAAAAAATAAGGGGTGCATGAGATCTAGATGGGGCTCCACGAAAGTGGACCCTTTTTCGGCAGATCATCACTAAAATTTTCCTGTAGATTAAGGTAGAAGCCAGGAATAAAGTGGGTGTTCAAAATGACGAGATTGGTCATGAAAAAAACTTAGTTAAGAATTATAACCTTTATTTTATTTATTGTTTTATTGTCCAAATATGGCTGATGAGAAAGAGGGATTACCAGCATTTTTAAAAAATCGAAAAAGGATAGGGATTTAAAAAAAAGGCAGAGAATGATCTTTTAGTATTTGTATAATATCTGTGTCTGTTTCAAATGTTAAAGATTATGTTAGCTCAATATATTTTCATATATGTATCAATATACTGAAAGAACGTATGTACATATACAATCTTATAAATGTGATTACGATATTTTTATTTTCTGAAATAACAAATGATATCCTCCGTTTACGCGGCCTGTATTGTTGAAAGCAGTATCTAAAACGACAGTTTAAACAATATCTTAGTAAAGACCATTTAAGATATCATGTACAGCTAACGATATGTCAAGTTCAGTTACTGATGAAAATTTAACAAGCTGTTCAACGTTATTGGAAGCTATAATAGGAAGTCGGCCAATATTCTTACTTCAGGAAGTAATTTTATACCGTAGCGAATAACTGCAAAATTTTGACTATAAATAAAGTCTTTCTTTATGAAATCCATTTTTATTTTTCCAATACCCCTAAAGAAAAGTTAGTTAAGGTTAGCCAAAAACAAAGCGGTAATTGAACACTTAATTGGACCGTTCTACGGGATGTAAATATATTACGTTTGGTGACATAGGACGGTTAGAACTAGCCTGAACTGTAAGGGTCTTGCATAGCAAAATGTAAAATTTGAAAATAGTGATCAATGATTTTTCAGGAGAAGTAATAATAAGATGGAAAAATAGTTCACAAGAAAAATATCTAATACATTTTCTAAAAACTTTCTTAGAAATCGACTGTCAGGAAAAAATAAATAGAAAATGCTTCTACATGCAATATAATATAGGAGAAAAAACAATTACTTTAAAATTTTGTATATGCTTCTTAGTTTCTCCTGTGCAATTCTGGTAGTAAAATTTGCACCTGTTATGCGGGTCTCTAGTGTAAATAGAAAATGGGAAGTTTAAATAAAAATACAAAGTAATGTTTCTTTTCTTCCATTAGATAGTGTTTTTTTTAGAACTTACACCATCTATTAAAATTGTAGTTTCATTCTCTTTCATAATAGTTTTTAGAATAATATTATATATTATATTTGATATTAGAAAAGTATATTCCATTTCAACATATTTAACATTCCATCTCCGGATATTTAACTGAATAAAACCAATGCGTGTAAATCTCTTTTAATGGCACGTGACAAAAAATCTTTATCACATAAACAAGGAAGCCTATATTCTTTCTAATTGATTAATAGTACTATTTTAAGATAGCTGTAGAACACCTTCATTTTTTAATGTCTGTCATCTATCAAGATGTCTCATCGATTCGATGTGCGCTTGCATGTTTATGATTGAGTGGATGTTCTTCAGATATTTAGATTGGTTTATTTTCCGCAGCATCAAGTTCTTGTTTATTTTTCGTTTTAAGTGTATATGCTACGAATCCCTACTTTCAGTCATGAAGTAAAAGTAAATTTAGTATATTTAAACAGTGTATTAAAACTGGAGATAAATAAATTAAGAGTACAGGCAGCAAACTTCTATGTATCAGGATTTCTGGTATTGCTTAAATTAGACTTGTATATTTTTAGAAAAGTCGACTTAAAATAAATCATCGTATAAATATTAACCTATGCCAACGATTTATTTCCATAAATAGTCGTTATTAGGGTGCTTCGACCACAGACAATTCAATGTGGAAGAAAAATATAATAGTAGATTTATTTATTGCTGTTTGCAAACTCTTGGAATTTAATAATATGGTTGTATTAATTTATTGCAAGATATTTACATGTATTAACTCAAAGGCAGTGCCCAAAATCTTAAAACAAATAAGTCTGAAACAACCGTGGAGGATATTTCGAATTATTTTGAAAAGTTAAGAAAATCTTTACATGATATGAAACCAGAATATGTTGATGGTATCCACGAAGACGTCTATATATTTGCGGTGAAAAAATTTCCTTTATAAAACCACAGTGAAAATCATCATCTTTTCATATATGCGACGAAAACTAGAGTGTCAAATGGTGTAACGCAGAAAAAAATTAAATTTTTAAAAATGCGGCGAAAAAAATTACATATTTGAAATGTGCGGCGAAAACTATTACAGTTTTAAAAACACGAAGAAAAAAAATTACGAGTATAAAATATGCATTAAAAAAATTATTTACTGAAAAGTGCCGTGAAGATTATTATAGCTTCTAAACTTCGGTGAAAAAAATTATATTTCGGAACATTGCGATGAAGAGAATAACGTTTCAAAAATTGCATCGAAAACTATTACACTAAACACAATAAAACTGCGGTGAAAAAAATTACAGTAAAAATATTTCGGCGAAGAGAATGACACTTCAAAAAGTGCGATGAAAACTATTACAGCTGTAAAGGAGCGGTGAAAAAATTATATTTTAAAACTTTGCAACGAGAAAAATGATTCTTCAAAAAGTGTAAAAAAAACTTTCTAAATTTTTTTTCACCATTTTTCGTCACTTTTCATCAATTTTTCATGGTTTCTAACAATTTAAAGGTACGTTGAAAAAAAATATTTTTTTAATGTAAAATATGGACGCGGAGAAAAAATTTCGCCTAAAAGTTTGCGGAGAAAAAAAAAATACATTTATAAAACCACGACGAAAATCATCTTCTTCATCTATGCGGCAAAAACTAGAATGCCAACCGGCATAACGGCGAAAAAAATGACATCTTTAATATATACGGCAATAAAAATTACAACTTCAGCGAATTATCTTCACCGTATTTTAAGAATTATAATAGTTTTCGATGCACTTTTAAAAGTGTATTTTTTTTCGCCGCGTTTTCAAAATTCTAATAATTTTCATCGTACTTTTGGACGCATAATTTTTTTCGCTGCATTTTTGGAATCGCCATAATTATCAGCGATCAAAACTGCAGTAACAATTATGTTTAGAGGTACAGTACCAGGAAAACTGATGCCTCTGTATATTGTGTATAAGGCCGAGTTGCTTTGTGATAGGTGGGTATATGGTAGTCCTCCAAAAACAACCTGCCATCAGACTAAACCTGGTTGGTTCGATGTGGATACATTTCAAGAGTGTTTTTAAAAAATACGGGTGCCTGGGCACGTAAAACTAAACTTTTAAAACTTGTTATTGGGGATTTAAAATCTTAAAATCTCACATAAAAATTGATATCCTTCGGGCTTGTCAAAGATATAGGGTTTGTACTACTGCCTCCGAATAAAACACACATGGCGCAGCTATTTAATGTGAGCTTCCTTAGGCGTTTAAAAAACAACTAACGAATTTAAAATTAGAACAACCAAATTTAAACTGCGTGTAAAAAATTTTTCTTCCAGAGCTATTAACAAAATTAATTAAATAATAAAAACTTAATTTAAATAATTAAAATCTTCAAAGTGACTTCAAGTTCAATGCAATATATCCATTGGATCCTGATATGATATACAATAAAATACTACATGAAATATATAAAAATCATGTGAATGACGATGCGAACAATGTACTACTTAACTTTTTTCAAAAACAGAGAACTCTTTCCAAAGGATCGAAAGGAAAGAAAAAGAGAATAAACATTACAATAGGAAAATCTATAATCCAAGAAGATATTATTCAAGAAAAAGTATTTTGAAAGAAAGAAAAATATACTGAAAAATGTATATAAATGGAAGAAGGTAAAAACAAAAAAACAAGTGAAAATTAATACAATGAAAAATGAGAATTTTGATTCAGGATCATATTGCTGTAAAGATGATTATGAAACTGAAATAGGAGAAAGAAAAGAGCCAACAGATTAGATAAAAACAAAAAAAAAAAGGTTTTTGTAACATAGATCAGTCTACAGTCTTTGTCCCTGATGATTTACACCTGGGAATATTTATAATAGTAGAATTTTCTAAGAAAAAAAATTATAAATATTTTATTGGAATTGTCTTTGATGCAGAAGAATAACCGAATCATTTCCATGATAAATTGACTGTTAAATTTATGGGAAATTCGGGTTTTGGATTTTTTTATCCTGATACTACTATAATGAAGAGAAAAGTTTTATATATTTTTAGAGAAGAAGAATTAGCCAACTTTATATTACATTGATTATTATACATGTGTTATAATTAGTTTTAGATTGTGTTTGATTATTTTATGTTCATTTATCTGTTTAAAATATTTCTAAAAAACTGCTTAGTTTCTTTAAGCATGAGATGATTTAGGGTTCTAGTTAGTTTTAGTATAAGTTCCACAACTACTCTCAAGAGTTCTAAATTTAGCTTGTTATGGTGAGATATCGCTTGTTATGTCCACCAAAGGGTTCCTAATTAATCTAGTAATCTAGTATATAGAGATGAAAAATAAGAGTTATTTTTATAGGAAAATTTGATATGCTTTATAGGTACCTTAGTTTTGCTCTTTTGTTTGATTTATTTAGTTTTTTTTTATAGTTTTCTTTACTATAATAAGGATATACCTGAAAAGTTTTATATGTTTGTCAAAAGGATTTTTTTTGAAATCCAGATTCTCCTTAAAACTTTCAAACTTGATAAAATAGTTCTATAGAGTGTCTTACTGTTATTATATATATATATATATATATATATATATATATATATATATATATATATATATATATATATAAAGGGTATTTTTATAGAGGTATAGAACTTTTAAATGGAATAAAATAAAGATAAATTTTTTAAATTGACATGAAATTTACTTTATTCGAAAGATAAACTTCTGGCATTAAAATTTAAATATGACTTCTGGCATATGACCGCCACGGCTGGCTCGGACATAGTCTAATCTGGAGGTCCAATTTTCGATGACTTTTTCCAACATTTGTGGCCGTATATCGGCAATAACGCGGCGAATGTTGTCCTCCAAGTGAACAATCATTTCGGGCTTATCGGCGTAGACTAGCGACTTCACATATCCCCATAGAAAATAGTCTAGCGGCGTTAAGTCGCACGATCTTTGAAGCCAATTCACGGGTCTGAAACGTGAAACTATGCGGTTACCAAACGTTTCCTTCAATAAATCAATTGTGGCACGAGGTGTGTGACATGTTGCGCCATCTTGTTGAAACCACAGCTCCTGCACATCATGGTTGTTCAATTGATGAACGAAAAAGTCAGTAATCATGGCTCTATAGCGGTCACCATTGACTGTAACGTTCTGACCAGCATCGTTTTTAAAGAAGTACGGACCAATGATTCCACCAGCCCATAAAGTACACTAAACAGTCAGTTTTTCTGGATGCAACGGTGTCTCAACATACACTTGAGGATTATCATCACTCCAAATACGGCAGTTTTGTTTATTGACGTATCCATTCAAACAAAAGTCAGCTTCATCGCTAAACAAAATTCGCTTATGAAAATCGGGATCAACGGCAATCTTGTTTTGGGCCCATTCACTGAATCTACGCCTTGCTAGGTGATCGTGTGGCTTCAATTCTTGCACGAGTTGGATTTTGTAAGCACGCAAACCAAAATCTTTCCGCAAAATCTTCCATAAAGTGAATGGACACGTGTCCAATTCCTGTGCACGATGGCGGATAGACTGATTCGGGTCTTCCTCTACGTTACGCTCTACAGCAGCAATGACTTCTTCTATACGCACTGTACGACATCTCTGTGGATGCGTATTATCATTTAGAATAAACGTGGTGCGAAAACGTTCCATAGTTAATCGAATTAATTGCTCTGATGGACGATTATGTTGACCGTAAAATGGACGTAGTGCGCGATACGTATTTCGAACAGAACCATGATTTTCAAAATAAATTTGCACAATTTGGAAGCGTTGTTCAGGCGTCAGTCTATTCATGTTGAAATGCCAAACCAAACTAAACGTAAATCACTTGACAGCTGACAAAATGGCCGCCAGTTAAAAAAGTGTTGCCAACTTAAAGTTCTATACCTCTATAAAAAACACCCTTTATATATATATATATATATATATATATATATATATATATATATATATATATATATATATAAATTATATATGGCCAAAGTTGTAATTTTCAAACACAACTTTGCTAGCAGCATATTTTGTTTTTTATTGGACTGTCATAAAAAATTTTATATATTTTACGATACTCATTCCAATTTTAGTTTTGATATGCACCTACGAATTAAATGGGAATATTTCAATAACTAAAAAAAGGCCGGCAAAATAGGCAACATCTTCTTTAACCAACAAGGGAATGTTCTAAATTGACCGCCCCTGATTTCGTTCACTTTGTGATATGTTAAAATATTCAACACGTTTTTTTTAAAGTTTTGAACTCCATTTCTAGGGAGTAAATAAAATGGAATATAAGGGGTGATTACCCCGTAATATATTTTATCGTGAAAAAAGCCGATACACTTCAATTATATTTTTTAATTTAATAAAAATCTAATTATGTTTTACCCACTTTAAGTGAATTCTGACACTTGATAAATGAAAAAACTGGAAAAAAATAACGTTTCCATCCCTTCGTAAAAATACCAAGCAATTTCTTTGTGAGAAAACGACATGTATATAACCCTTTTCGTGGGCGGTTTCATGCGAAAAATTAGCATTTGTAATTATAAAAGAGAAAAAAATGTTTTTTCGGATCAACTTTCAGGATAGTTTTAACCCCTTAAAAATTCAGTTTAGGGCGTAAAAAATATGGTCGCATCTTTTTTAGTGTACTGTGACTTAGCACAAAATGAACGAAATCGAAGGTGGACACTTAATGCACGTATTCATATAAGTTTACTTTTGTTATTTAAAATCATTTGGTTAGTATTGCACGTATGATTACAAGATTTAATGTAATATGTTTGCTATATTTTTATCTTTATCTCTATGTATTTAATTACCTTCTTTTCAATCAATGTACAAGAATAATGTCTATCAAGATAAAATATGTTTTAAATAGCTGTTCTATTTTTACTATAAAATCCAATGATATTTAGGTATGAAATGAAGAGATGTCAACATATTAAATATTGAAGAAAAAGATTTTTTTATTTAATCAACGGTCCTCGTATCAGAAATTTTTTTTACATTTTAATATTTTGCGGTATAGATAAACCCGTCACAAATGAGTATTCCTACCTGTTGTTTATTTTCAATGTAAAAAGAAGCATGCCACACAGTAAATGCTAACTGGGATAAAATTTTTGCTGTCACATCATTTAAAGTACCGTCACTTTTCCTATTATAACATTTTAACGAAAATTGCGACTGCGATTTTTTAACCGACATTTTTACAGTCCAATAAGAAAATTGCATATCAAAATAACTAATATATCACATTTCAACCAGTCAGTTACAACATATTTAAATATGCATAAATACGTCCCCTAAAGTTCGTATTATATTTATCACAAAGTTTTTAACATTAAAATATCACACATATTATGATTGGCCTTGTTTTTATAATATGATATGTTTCCTGTAAAGCTACACATAATTTTACGGGTAACTTCAGTTATATTTCTCTATAAAATCGAGAAAAATATTACAACTACACGCGTTTCCAGACCCGGCAATCCGGTAATGCAGTATAATGACACGCCCCGTTTATGTTCCCGGAATCTGTCTCTCCCGATTCCAGACTCCGGGTCTCCCCATGGCTGTTTCCAATTTTACTCGGGCCATCCCGTTTCCGTCTACATCTTCTTATCACGAGGTCCGAAAATTGCCGAATGAAATGATAGTCAGTTTATTTGGGTGGTTGTCATAGTGACGGAGTGACGCTTTAAAGGGGCTTTAAAAAGTCATGAATGCGTTGTGTAGTTGTAAATGGCCAGCAAAATTACTTCTAAATGTTGAATAAAGGTATGGAGGTTAAAAGGAAGTGGAGAAATGACTTCTCCTGGGGAAATTTTAGAGGTTAAATTATTTTAAAACGTTTTGATAATTAAGGTTTTTTTAGGGCAGGAAAGAATAATTTTTTTAGTCGCAATATTTAAAAAATTATATTTACGCTTTATTCCAATATTCACGTGACGATGCCTCAAAAATTAGATAAATTAGTGTAGCAATTTTCTGAAGCCTCAAACGTTGATTTTTTCTCTTATATATATATACATATATATATATATATATATATATATATATATATATATATATATATATATATATATATATATATATATATATATATATATATATATAGGGTGGCACACCACATTTTTTTTTCGGATTAAAAACAGAGAACGATAAAAGATTTTAAAAGTACTTATAATAAGACATGTGTAGCGGACCACATTTTAAAATTACTGGTGAAGTATACACAGTAACTCAAAAAAGTTTCACACCAAAGTTGTTACAATTTAAATTGAATGCCCTGAATATATCGTATATTTTGATAACGCGTGCTAAATAAGGGTAAGTTACTTGTATGTTTCATATACTTAAGACAAGCCTTTCTTCAGATGTTTAATTATTCTTGAAATTGAAGACTAAAATTTAAGTTATTTGATAACTGCCTTAATTTGAATGGATTTGATCAATTTATGAGAATAAAAATCAAATATAAGTTTTTCTCAGCCCTGTATAATTTTGTAAGAGCAGTTTTATTTTACAATAAATTATAATGACTCTATTAAAAAACCAATAGAATTTAAAATATCTAGCTGGGATTGGCAAGGCAGGAACGTATCTTAGATTTTGGTCTATAATTTTGATAATAGTTAAATATGTCAAAAACGGTTTGTATTAGGTATATGAAACATAACAGTAAGTCACCCTTATTTGGCGGGCGCTACGAAAATATGTATTTCATTCAAATTTTGATAACTTTGGTGTGAAACGTTTTTTGAGTCACTGTGTATATTTCAAAATAATTTTAAAACATAGTCCCAATAGACCTACATATTCCATATTAAAAATATTTTAAAATCTTGGAATTTCAAACATTAAGTTATTATTTTAAAAATATTTTAATTGTTGTAAATCTCAACGAGAAATTAATTTTTATAGCAGAGATCAATCCTAAAGATACCAACCACTGGCAGTATCGTAACTACAATTTTGAAGGGGCCGTTTAAATATTTATTTTTGAGACTTTCAGATCTTCCAGAACATTCTCAACTCGATTTCTCAACCTATATTACATCTATTACATTGTCGTATTACGACACTAAGAGTAAGTTAGATAAATTATAAATATAGTTAGATAAATTATAAATATAGTGAGATTGATTTTTACTTTATTACTGAAATAAAAAATTGTAATTAAAATGAAAATATTTTATAGATTCGAATTATTTATTAGATTCGAATAATTAAAAGCCTTTAAATAATTTATTGGGCAATTTTCTAGGTAAATAAAATTTTATATGCTCCATAGGCGGCGCCGGTGGTAAATTTCAATATAAAATTAAGTAATAATCTGAAAATTACAAAAATAATAAAATATATTACACAGGGTGTTAAGGAAATAACATTTGTAAATTTAGCCAATGATTTTCCACATTAAAGGAAAAAGGCCCTTACAACAAGGGTTTAAATTTAAGGATACTCGAGAAAAAAAAATGTAAAAATCCTAATAACGAATCTAATTAAAATTTGTAGCAGATATGTCTATAAATATATTTGATAAATATTAGCATAATGAAATTACTTATAGGAAGAAGTAACCTATGTCCAGAAATTTCACAATTGAAATTTACTGGATTGAAGAAAAAACCAAGTATTGATGGGTGTTATGAAAATTGGTAATACCATGATGTGTAAATGTAGCTTTTAGCGGCCATCTTTTAATGGCAATATTTGACATCTATCGTCACTTGTTATCAGTAAGGCTTGTCATTTCTTCATGAGTTACCACAAGGTTTGTTAATTGTACAATTATTTTATCAAAATTCAAGAAGTTTTGTTGCTATTCGAAGGGCTCTGCGTGCGAAACCTGGTCGTCATTCGGCTCGCTCTGTGCTCCAAACTCGCCGAGTAATTAATAAATTAGAAAATGAGTTTACTCTTCATAATAATAAGCCAGTGAGACGACAACATAGTACCCGTAGTGATGAGAATATAGCCGCCTTTCAGGCAAGGGTTGTAGCAAACGCAAATGTGTTCAATTGGGGCCATTTTTCCCAATGTAACAGCCTCTTTTTTCCCTTTATACTTGCTTTATTTAGACTAAAATTTCGTAAAAGGCTGAGTAGCGATTTCAAGCGGGTTTTTTGTATAAGTATTCTCGCCATATTTAGGTACCTGTAAATTGATTATCTGTTTCCGTTGCAGTTTTGGGTGAACAATATTGAATTTTGAGGTTACGTCGGGTAGAATTTTTTTTCCAATAAATGGTTTTAAAAATCTCTTGAAGTATGCATTTTGACAAGTCTATTATTGACATTTTGGGAGAATTCAGCCATTTTCTTTATAACTGATTGATCCAGCAGTCGTATAGAATTGTTAAAGAACAAAATCAGTGATCATCTGTGTGTTTTATTACTTGATATGATCAATCTACACCAAAATCAGGCAACTATATTCTATATTTTTCGTTGTAGTCGTCGAGTTCAATAAATTAAATTATTTCCATTTTATGCGCAACATAACCTCTTAAACAATTTCCAAAATACTGACCCCGATATTTTTCTCTTGTTTCAGGGTTTTTTAAAACTATATACCAGCTTTTTAACCTATAAAAGTAGTTTAAAGTCTTATCCAGCAATTAAGGAATTTGAGTAGTTCCAAGACTTGTCCAGCACTTAAAGCATTGAAATCATTTATTTAAGCTTTACTTCAATTTCTGCAAGCTATTATCCTAGTTTTGAAGCTTTACGACCGTTTTTTGTTTTTTGTTTTTATGCAAGGCCTATCCCATGTTCTTTAAGCTTTCCCGTCCTTAATGGAGATACTACATACATCTCCGACATTAAATACTTTTGTTGGCGAATACGTTGCGTTTGATTTGCTTTTGACCACATATACCAAACTACTCACAAGAAAATAGTAAATCATCCAAGAGTGGTGCTGCCTTCAAGTATTTCATTTGCTCCAGATCACCCATTGGTGACTACAGTCTGAGAACTAGCAGTTATAAACATATAAGTAGCTGTATTGTTTAAATTTGTAAATAATGAAGTATTACTAATATTGTAACGAACAATATTTTTGGTATATTAATTTTTTTAATTTACAGCTTTCCTTATGTTTCATAGATTAGTATAATGTTGTTGGTATATTAATTTTTTGAAATTAAATTTCATAGGTTAATACAAATATTTTGAGTTTTATTTAGATAATCTGAAGAGTCTATCTGTAGAGACTTTGAATTTGAACTTTCGGTTCAGAAAGTGCTGTTTTTGCATTTGTTAGCTGATTCAGGCTCTGTGGATTTTTCAAGGAATGGAACTTAATATCATTATCTTAACTTACTTGAATCACTTATACACCATTCAATGAGTAAGTAATTAATCCAGCAATAAGTGTACTAATGGCTATAAAAAAATATGTGAAAAATACAATCTGAATTTCAGGTAAAGTGACCTTGGGTGGCACAGTAGAGAAACATTCTTATAACAAAATGATGGAAGTGTCCCTGTCCCTGTGCTAAATAACTTCAGTTAAAAACTAATAGTAAGATATTAAAAATAAGAAAAAAATTTAACTTTGACAGGTTCTAACTCGAGAAGTATTGAGATGTCATGTAGAATCACCTCTCCAAGTATCATAATGCATTATCCGAACACCCTGTATACTTTGAATTACATGCAAGTCTAAAAATAAATCTTAATACGTTGAGCTAAAAATAATAAAAAAAAACATTTACTAACAAAAGTGTCTTAAACCAGAGAAATTTCTTAATTATACAGCTGTTTCCCAAGTGCGAAAAATATGTTTTGATAAAAATGACTTCGTAACAAGCGTTGAAAATTTGTTTCAATAGTATTAAAATTAATTGGCTGTTATTAAAAATACTTTTTTTAAGTGGCGTAAAAAATAAGTAAAAGTAGTTGCTTTTGCCAGAAAGTGTTTTCATATTCTTCTCACAATTTAGACAGCCTAAGTTACACGGTAACCCAAAGACTATAATTTTAAATGATTTAAAAATAGGAATATTAATAAAACAAATTCTAAATAGAACCAAGTGGGATACTAAATTAATTACTGTTATAATTATTCCATAATTTTCTAAAACATTTACTACTTTTTTTGCATATGTAAGTAAAAATTTTTTAATATACTTTCAAGAAAATAAGTTAGGGATATATGAAGTCAACAATTAAAATGTATTCTAAATTTGAGCAGTTGTTAGTAAAAGTAGAACTTTAAAGTATGAACAGATAACTTACACATTTGTTACGTATATATTTGTAGCACCAATACAAAAACACAAATACGAAACACATGAAGGGAAAACATAATAGTTTATGACTGACTGGAAAAAAAATTCGTTAAAATACAAGTTGCTACAAAACGCGTGAAAAATTAGCGGTTAATTTCCAGCAAATTAACTAAAAATAGATTTTGCACCAATTAGTAAAATTTTTAAAGTAAGCAACGCTTTAGTGAAAAATCTACTTCAACTAAAAAACATCTTTTCGAATAACTTGCAGGATCCTACGTATCAAAAAATGCTTTGCTAAAAATAAATGCTGTGTAGATATTAAGAAGCTGATTCGTTTTTATTGGAATTAAATGGAAGCCATAAATCGAATCGCTCTTACTGATGTGTTTAATAACATTTCAAGTGCTATTGGCATAAATATCGATTCCAGTTTTAAAAGTAATTACGAAACTGTAGTATTTAAACTCGGTATTTGTGATATCGCAACGCAAATATGTCAGGAGCTAAATGGCAGTCGAAAATTACCACCCTTCATTACAAAAACATATTATTAAATTGCTTTTGTATTTGGCATCCATATAGTCAAAACATTTTGTTCCTTTCGTACCTTTTGGAACTATTTATGAATATATCAAGTGAGGTTTATTATATAAAGTATATATTTAAATTTGTAACTAAAAGATGGGCTCAGTAGCGAATGCATTTTTTGATCTATATAAACTTTTTTACTTAGTTATTCGGTGAATAATTGACCATAATATGCTCCTATATAAAATATTTATTAGACCCGTAAAATTTAATTTCAAAATTGTCAAATTTATAATGTCAAAATGTAAACACAGTTCCACACTTTGCGGCATGCGCACTATATATATATATATATATATATATATATATATATATATATATATATATATATATATATATATATGTTCAGTTGATCATCGACAGAACCGAACTTTAAAAATCTATTATCCGTTTTCCTACAGACATTTCCAATGTCAGTATCAACAGTCAAAATACATCTATGCATACACTGGATTGGTGCGAAACAAAAATTTAAGTTTCAGTAAGATATAAGGAAATATTTGTTTTTTCTTAAACGTCTTGAAGGGGAAGAAGAGCGGCAGCTTATTAAACTAATTCTCATCATCATCATCATCACCCATCCTCTGTTGAACACAGGCCTCCATTGAACTCTTCCACAGAGTTCTGGCGGTCTTCATTTGCGTCTTTTATCAGCTCGAGGTCTTCAATTAATTATTCTTAGGGACCCCCTCTCATGTTTGTTTCACTCTCGAGATATGTCCTAACCATTTCCATTTTAATGTTGTTATTCATTCAATTAATTAATTGAACGAATAGACTAAATCTTATGGTCGTAAAATATTTATCTTACTGAAATTTTAATTTTTAAGTTTACAGTTAAGTGTTGCGCAAATAAAAACAAAGTCAAATTTAAATAATAATTTTATAATAAAAGAAAGCATTTACATTGCATTCTTAGTTACCGAATTCAAGGCACCGTGACAAAGTTATATAAATATTTTTAAATTACATCGCATGCAAGACATCTTCGAACATAACCCTGTAGAATTAGCATAACGTCAGAACTAGGGCCCAGTTATTTGAAAGTTGAATAACGTAAAGATATTTTTATTTATATTTGAAAAAGTTTTAATACAATATATTTTTAATATACAGGTAGCGGTTCTATGCTATCATTTTCTAATTGCATTTAAATGAGTATAATATGATAATCGGTAAGTCAATTCTAGAATACATATAAAAGTATGACTTTGTGGTTGCTTAAATTACTATTATTATTTATTGTTATTTTCAATACGTAAACAATATCTAACAATATTTACTAATAAAAATAAATTTTTAAATCCTCTTTTTGTTGATATTAATCGCAAACGTCGCATTTATAGTAATTTCTAACACTTAAAAACACCGAAAAGAGTCACGACATGCAATAAAACTGAAAGGAAAAATAAGTAAACATATCAAAAAAGCCTTTCGTCCACCGACCATAAACTGGCTTCAAACAAATTTATTGTTGTTTAAATCTACTGGTATGATCAAAGCTCATTATTTTCTGTTGTTTCAAAGCGTTTTTTTATGAAACTTCGGAATTGTAAAAATTATTGTGAATGGTATTAACGTAGACGTTTTTCTATAGTATTCGAAATACGAAACATTGGAGACTCTGGTCTTCGAACGAAGTCTATGCTCAAAATTGAACCAGTCATAATTCCATGTTATCATATTACACAAAGTCAAGTTCCAAATATAATAATTATGCACTTTTTATAAAAGTTCAAAAAATACATGGTGGGAAAAAGAAAGCTTCATAAGAGGATGTTCCATATACACTTTTGATATAATGATATTTTCTAGTATATCAAAGACAAATAAAGTCTATTTATCATGTTAATCTTAACTAATAACACATTTTTTTAAACGAAATATCTCGAATAGCTTATCATTTTCTAATAGAAACTGCAACTCCACATAAAATATATGAAATGCGATATTACTAAATTCAACGGTTTTTAAATAGCTGATATAAGACAAATTACATTTCTAACTCTTGGATTAGCTACAGCATCTACAAGGTGTAACCGAAAAAAATGTAACAAATACATTAGTCGTTTTATTCTCTACTAGCGACCCGCCCCGGCTTCGCACGGGTGCAATGCTGATACTAAATACACTACAGAAAAACTGTGACTATTTATTTTATTTTTACAACAATTATTACATCGGCCTCCGACGCGCTATTTATAGGCACGCTGTCGCCGCCCCGGTCGGCCAGTACCGCCGCAAGCGCTACTTCCCGCAATTTTAAATCTGTAATATCTTCGAAAATATTCATTTAAATCTTGTGCTGTAAAGGACCATATAGATCTATATTAAATCAACAATGTATTTAAGCTATTTAATTGGATAAGGATTAATGCTGTATTGGTTAAAATCGCTTCAAAATTTGCCATTATTTGTCGTAAAAAGTAAATGACAAAAAAATGTTATTGTGGGATATCCATGAGAGATAGACATATACCATCGCGGAGTTTTCTGTAGACCTTTTCAATGTGTACAAATAATTAGTACATTATTTTGATAAATCTCGTAGGGTTCAGCCTGCGTTTGCAATGTAAGCGGAAAAAAATATGATAATTAACGACATCACATTAGAAACCTCAAAAATAACAGTATTTCTCCACTATTTAATGAATGTTATTATACATATAAACCTTCCTCTTGAATCACTCTATCTATTGAAAAAAACCGCATCAAAATCCGGTGCGTAGTTTTAAAGATTTAAGCATACAAAGGGACATAGGGACAGAGAAAGCGACTTTGTTTTATACTATGTAGTGATTCAAAATTTTCAATATTCGTTTAACCGGAAGCAACCAATTTCAAACTACTGAAAATTGGAATCTTTGATTGGGAATAAAAAGTACGATAAAAATAGACAAATTGTTTTAAATGTATTAAGGTAAGTTAAAAAAATACATCTGTCAGATTCAATGCTGTATGTTTTTTGTAAATTAATAAAATAACGTTTACCATGGCAAAAGTTCTAAAAACATTTGGGTAGTTGAACTACTAATAATTTTTATATTCTTTCGGTAAACATTACTATATCAATTGTAAGAATTCGAATGTCCTAACCTACAAGTTTAAAAATAATAAAAATAAAATTTTGGTTATAAGGGATAAACAAAAAAAAACTACTCGATCAGTCGCAACCAAATTTGTATCCTTTTTTCTTAATATAAATGAGAAGGTTTATAAATATATTTAATCTCAAACAAATCATTAACTGAACTAACAACACACGTTAAAGAGATAATAATTTAATGCGTAATGCGTAGTATACACAGTCGTACATATGTAGTAGACTTCCTTAGGTGGCGAATACATTACTTTGTTTTTGCCCATCTATTATTTCACTAGTTATTTCACTAGAATAATACCTATGACAAGAGCAATATCAGCCGAATGATAGCTTTCATGAAGCAAATTGATACACAATGCACAAAATATTTTAAAAAATAATCGGGAAAACAAATAAGCATATTTACAAAAAAAAACAAAAAGAAAATTAAAGGAAATGTAGTAATAGTCAAAACAAGGAAATAATAATATATTTATAGATTCTCTCATTTTAATGAATGTGGTAAGGTACATTCAATTACTTTAAAAAATATTTATATCAACTCAAGGATAAAATGAAATAAATAAATATTATGGTTGACATTTTAGTTTTACATGTTCAATATAAATGCTATTATCTAAGAAGCGGCTTCAAGGAATTATTTGAATTCATTCATACATGTTAATATTAAAATAACAAAAAACAGTATTTAAATAATTGTTGAACTAGCTTTTAGGTAATGAGAAAAAATAATAGTAGACAATGAAAGTTTCGTTCAAAAGCCTGTCAGTTTAGATTTTTATTTGGCACCTCTCTGGTGGATATTTATAAATATATTACCACTCTAAAAGGTGGAAAAAAATTACAACTATTTTTCTCAAAAGAGGGTTATGTTTTCTGACACCCTATTTGAAACGCTATTAAGAAAACTTCCTCAAACTATATTATAAATGTGAAAAGATAAAAAAATTAAATTGATTTGTTTTTGGATTTTTGCGAAAAATGGTTCGTTTCCTTGATTTCGAATTTATTCCATTTACAATTTCTATTCTGCGCTTAACATGGGGCTGTTTTTATCTATATCAGAAAAATTTATCGGTCCTGGTGAAAACTAAAACCACTGTTTTATTTAGGAAATTTTTTACGACACATAAACTGTTTTACTTGCAAACAATTTTTATTTATCAAATCTAAATATTCCACGTAGGTAAAACAAAAACAATGTTAAAATAAAATCAAATCTGGCGATGTGCCATTTTTGTAGCATAATAAATCATCTATCTTATTAATTATGCAAAAATTTTTAGCCCGACCCGTTTGGGCCTTCGCTGGTATCACAATAAAGATGTGCTTCAGAAAAAGGTTGATTGTCTCTTCCGGAAAACCAATTGTTCATTGATAGTTGGAGTCCTAAAGAATATATCAAAAATTCTTTAGATTAAATGAGATCGCTAATGTACAAAACTTAATTGTTGTGAACGAACTAACCTGAACTAATCTACCATCATAGGTTTTTCTTTAACTTCTTTCACTGTTTTAATAATTATTGTGGTTACGTGTTTTTTAGGGTGAAATACAAAAAAAAACAGTCTGAACCGTTTTCAGATGCAGTCAACGCCCTAAAAACAGTTGATTTAGTAACGATGTTGACATAATATAATCCAATAAGATGTGATATTTACTTAATTTAAATTTTTACAACATCCCTTATGGTTAACGTGCGCTTTTAATCTGTTTTAACTCATTTTATGTTGATATATTTTATGATGTTTCGCTAACGAGATATTTTAATCACCTTATCAAAAGCCTTTGGAAGAGACGCTCAGTGGCGTAACCTTTTGGGAGGGTTAAGTTATGACAAGTATCTATGGTAACATGTAGTTTGTTAAAGGAAATTTCGTACTCTAAGAATAATTTTCAAGTCACTAGAAGTAAATTAAGTAATAAAATTAGGAAGAAAGTGCAGCAAATTAATCAATTTTAAAGTTATTTTTGGAAAAATAATTGAATACACCACTTAAAAGACGTGAAGTGTTATTCGTAACTAGTAGCGTAGCTAGGGGCTAGCCGTAGGGGCGCAAACCTCAAGGAAGCGTATAGCCAGACAAACTTTAAAGTTATAGTATTGTTTCTCTTTCTACGAAATGGGTAAAAGCTAATTTTATATTTAATGCTTAAATATATATCTCACATTATAGTTTAAAGTTATTGTATTGTTTTATTTCCGACAAAATAAGTTTTAAGGGGCGCAAAATTCAAATCTCGCTTTGGGCGCTCGTACCCTTATCTACGACCTTGTCCATACTTTCTATTAATCTATAAATGAAATACATAATATGTATTCATATATTTAACGTACAAATGATGAATCAACTTCTGATTATAAACTTTAAATTCACAAAACAAAAACCACTTACCCATTTCTTCCCAGACCAGAATCGGTAAAATAAATCGTACCGTTCTGGACAAGTCATTGTCGAAACCATCGCAAAAATTCAAATTTAATTACACCACTTTACACCTAAATAAAGTAGTTCCAATCAGTTAATTATTGGAAGGTCAAGTGCTACCATCACGCTAACTTTATCCACAATCTTTTACATTTCCAACTTACAGGTAAATTTTTTAATTGACCTTAAGCTTAGTCATTTTGCTCTTTCTTTCCCGTTCTGTTTAGCTTCAGCACGGTTTTAACACTGACAGTAATTGGCCGCGAATTTTTAAAGATACCAGATACTCCGCTTAGAAGTCTGATGTAAACAGAATAGAACATAGTCGTGCATACAGAACGCGATTTGTAAAACTGGTATTTTTTTAAACGTCGGGTTTTGATTCGAAGAAAGAGCACTAAACAATGACAAACCTAACAAATAATATTCTTGAAGTAAAAATGTAAACTTATTTTAAAAATAGACATGATGTAAGCAGTAACAAACTGTAAAGAATAAGTGCAAAAAACCAAGTGAATTGACCACGTTTGTTGAACTAGTTTTATTGAATATGTTTTTATAAGTTTAAACAGTGATAATTTTTTTGAATACAATTATAAATGAAATGAACAGTTGAATCAGCTAATGAACCGAAATAATAGTATTTGAGCAAGATAGTAGTTAGTTTAAATACGAATAAATGCATAATTATACTATAATTTACACAAGAAGGAATAAGTATTAAAATAAAATAAAGCGTGACTTAATACAAATAAATCGCAAAGGGGCTGTTCTATATATGAAATATATTCTTCCTCTTGAACCCTTTTTCGTACGTATTTTGCATGGCTGAATCAAAATACAAATTCGTTTTGACTAGTACCCACTAATTTATAGGACGGATTTTAAAATAATATCGAATTAACTTTCTTTCGTTTCTAAAAAATTACACAAAAATTCAAGTCAAGTATATTTTTATTTTATTTAAACAAACTTTTTGAGCAATATCTTAGTGATATCTGTGCCTAACTTTTTCGTGATAAGGTCCAGACGGGTGTGTTTCAATGACATATTACAAAATCTTCATAATATCTAATTTTATTTAGAGCGGAAATAAATATAAACTTTTTTCAACTAAAGCTTCATGTCGCAAGTCCTTTTGATCTGGTGGAAGAGGCATTTTTAAAATATAAAGTTTAGTCTTGGCCCTTGTTTCGATCGCATAAAAAGAAGTAACATTTAGTGAACTCTATAATCAATTCCCCCATATAATTAATCAACGAATTATCCTATAGCACATATCAAAATTAGGGCCCGTTATGTGATTGATGAATAAGGTGATAATATTTTTATTAATACGTGAAATGATGTTGACGAATAGTGCGAGATATTTTTTTTTGGTCACACATCGATTCGGTGCATTATTTAAAAAGTATAGCATGCTAACCGGTATGTCAATTTGAAAATAAAGTAAGAGGGCAATAATAAAATTACACATGCCGACAACATTTCAGACCCAGAAACGAGACTATCTTTTTCCAAAGGTTTTTGACGCACCGAATTCGGATTTGACTTCTGATTTGACCCATCAGCTCTGGTTTTCGAGTTATTCTAGCCTAAATTGCAAAAAAATGCTGTTTTTCGTTATACTGGAGAATATATTTCAGGATAGCATGAAACTTTTCGAAATGACACGACATGGCATCTGAAACTACCACTCGTTGACTTCAAAACCCGTTTTGAACCGTCTTAAAATCTTTTTTCCTCTCCGAGATATCGCTTGTGGGAATTTATGCTTTTGTCGACCATATGGATAACGCAAAAAAACTCGCTTAATACTGAAAAAATTGTCATTTTTCGAAAAATATGTAACAGGGATACTTTTTTGGAATGACCCAGGGATCGGGAGATTCTGGGATCGCTAATTATAAATCTTAGGTCAGAATTTGATAGTTTCAATATCCAAGATTGCGAACTTAATATAGCGGATGTGGAAATCGCAAAAACTATAAAAAATTGATGATTTCGGTCGAATCTTGTTACTTGGGGCTTAAGTAACAAGATTCGGTCGGAATTATAGATTTTTTGTGGTTCTTCGATTTTTAGATCCGCCATGTTGAATCTGTTATTTTGGATTTTGAATTTGTCCAATTGTAACTTCAGATTTATGATCAACGACCCTAAAAACCCTTGATTTTCCTGGGTCATGTCAGACAACTTTTCTGTTACATATTTTTCGAAAAATGAATATTTTTTAAATATTTCGCGAGTTTTCTTGAATTATACATATGGTGCAAATGATCGGCAAAACCATACATTTCTAAAACCGATACCTCAGAGAGGAAAAAAGATTTTGAGGAGATTTAAAATGGGTCTTGAAGGCAATGGATGGTATTCTCAGATGCCTTGTTGTGTTATATCGAAAAGTTTCATGCTACACTAAAACATAACTCCCAATATAACAAAAAAAGAGAGTTTTTTGCTCTTCAAGGTTTGAATATCTCGAAAACCAGTGATGGATCAAATCGAAAGTCAAATTCAGATTCGATACGTCGAAAAAGTTTAGTCTCGTTTCTAGGCCTGATGTTAGAAGAAATTTTGTCAACCTGTGTTATCATGTTGCTATTAATATGTAAATAATATCAATCATTAAAATAAGTTATTTAATCCTTTTTTGTCGATATTAACTATAAATTTCGCATCTGTAATGATTTTTAACATTTAAAAATACTCAAAGGAGTCACGAAAACAAAAAAAAACTGAAGGCAAAATTAATTTAAAACTTTGTACATGTCAAACATCAAAAAAACTGTTGCTCCAACGACCATAAACTACATTCAAATAAATTTATCGTTGTTTAAATCTAGTAGTATGATCGAAGGTACTCTCCTAGAGGTCCTGTAAGTAATGCCACTACTACTTTCAATTAGCACGATTCTTCCCTGATATTCTGGGTACTTATACTTTGGATTAACACTAGAGGCATAGATATGTAAAAATGTTAATCTGTCATTCGAAGGATAAAATTGGGATTTTGCTACAGGGTGCGTTAATATCAAACATTGTCCGTGGGGTGTTACCGCATCATCGAAAAATGTTTCGATCTAGGGAAAAGTAAGAAACTTAATATTGTGTGATGGTATTGGCCGCATCTTTTAAAACTGGTGCGAGATGAGAGAAAAGAGAAATTATGCGGAAATCCTAATATTATGGTTAAACGATTAAAAACAGTTTTAAGAATCTCTAAAGTATTAACAGTAAATATTGGCATTCTAAATTTTTGTACTTAATTTTAACTGTTAATAAAATTGCAAATTATATAAGAGATTGAGATATGTTTTCTTCAGTATGACGGAAATAATATTTTTACATATGGGGAGAAAACTTAACACTTAATATTGGACCTTATTAGCTTACATTTTGGAAAAAAATATAAATAAATCACGTTAAAACAGATGGAAAAACTAGTAATTATTTATTTAAAAAAATCAAAACATTAATCAAACTGGTTAAAAATGGTAAGAATAATAGCAAGTTTTGAAACTAAAAATAAAATAGGTGTTTCCAGGATTTCTGAAATTATTTTCGAATCGTAAACCCAGGCTTTCTTATAGAAAATTTATTATTATCAATAAGCAAGTTACATAAAATAAAAATAAATTACGTTGAAATAGGTGGAAAACCTAGAAAATTTTTATTTAAAAAAATAAAAATATTAATCAAAACTGGTTAAAAATGGTAAAAATAATGACAAGTTTTAGAATTAAAAATAAAATAAGTATTTTCAGTATTTCTGAAATTATTTTCGAATCGTAAACTCAGGATTTCTTATAGAAAATTTATTTTTATCAATGATCAAGTTTTATTACTACTTATGACTTGCGTTTCATATTAGCATTGTTACATTTGTGAACTGAAAACTAAATTATTTATCTTTTTAATAACTAGGTTATTTTGTATTTCTTGTTATAAAAACATTGAAAGGACGCATTTGCAAAAAAATTCTTATTAATATTGTCCTCAAACACCAACTGGCCCTGTAATCCATCAAGTGCTAATTGACAGAATATTCTGTTAATTATTAAACGATAAAAATGACCGTCCATTATGTTTCATTTTGAGATTTTTATGTCCATTATGCATGACCAATAGAAAGTGTCACTATACATAACTCAGTGTCATAAAGAAGATTTGCGTCTGAATATAATTTTAACGCTTTCGAAAGGTTTCTTATATTAATATTTATACATTTTGGATCTCATTCATCCAAATCTGACAGCTGCTACAAAGTTATCAGGGAACAAACCTGCTTTCAAATAAACGAATAAATTAAACACGCAAAATAATCATATTACTAGTTTTGCTGGAGTACCAGGGTATAAGATGAGTTATTTGCGCATTGTCAGTATATTCTACTAAAGTAGAACCTTTTTCTGTCTATTGATAATCAAAACACAATACGTCTAAGCTAAGACAGGTACATAGTGTTTGAAACAAACACAGTCAATGTCTATTTTTCATTATAATTCACACTTGGCAATGATTATTGTGCCAAATGTTGCCGTAAGGTCAAGGTAATGATATACCGCATTCGCATATAAGTTAATTAATTGAATTTTTTTTAATATAATTATTACAAATGATGATGGACCATCTCTATCTTGAAATAAAATAAAATTTAGATTGCGACAAACATGTGCTAGACAAATGAGCTCTCTTGGTATTTATTAGAAACGATAGGCAATAAAATACCGTTAAAAGAAGTAAACTTAACTTATTTTATATTAACAGATAGCAGTACAGAAATATATAATTGATTGAATACATAACTTTCCTTTAAAGGAACTGATGATGTTGATGATGATGATGATAACAATTCGGACATTAAAAGGAACATCGTTTAAATTTGGCTATACTTCTTCTGAACGTTTACTATTTCTTCTCATAAAAAGTCATATGTACAAATTTATAATTATATAATGTATAAAATTTGTTGTTCAAAGTAAACCAAGTGATATTGTGAAATGTATATAATCTGTAGAAACATCTTAATGAGTTAACATAAAATTTATTTAAAAAAAATAACTAGAAATTGTCTAGTGTCGTCCGTTATAAACTTGTAGTTAGTTTACCAACTTATTTTGTGTGTAGGACTCCACGATATTAGTTGAAGGATGGATGAATACCTTTTCAAACGCGTCAAAATATATTCATATTTGAAGGCATTCCCGCCACTGTAGTTTTTGCAGAAATTGTTTAACTTTACATTGATTTCTACTCGTTACCCTCTTATTATACATATGTGTTTATTTTTGCAGCTGAAAAGTTTATTCAATCAGACAAATATTTAAAAAGATGATAAAATTTAAAAGATAAATATTATGAAATAGCGTGGTCAGTCAAGAATAAGTTCAGTTAATGCTCGTGCGGAATGATTCACAATCAACAATGTGTGCTATATATTGTCAACTAAACTAAGATAATAAAGAGTTAAAGCTTGTTTGTTCGGTTAAGGTAATTTCGAAACTACCGAACCTATTTTAAAATTTTTCCACTGTTGGAAAGTAAACATTCTCTGAGAGTCTATGAATAGTAAGTTAGTAGTAAGTTGAAATCTGATATAAGTAAAAATAGTGACTAATATGAAATTTTATGATATCCATGCGAGGTAGTAGCGCCGCGAACAAACATACTTGAGAAAGACAGAGAGTGTCATCCGTCGGTACTAATAGTTGTTGACTTTGTTGATATCAATATTCCAGTAAATTGGTTAAAATTGAATTATTCGGATCCAAATAAATAAAGAGATATATATGAGCATTTTTAAAATTTCATACTATAGAATTGTTTTATTCTAAGAAAAGGAACGTTAATAAATAAAATAAATAAATAATCACAACATCAAATTTAGCTCGTGGTATACTGTTAAAACTGTCGATAGCAACTTAGCCCGGGGATCCAGTACGCCAGTCTATGGATGAAAATCATGACATTAATCTGCCACAGGATGGGAAGTGTTTTAAGTGGTAGGCAATACAAGAATGCCTATGTAGTTTTAGCTGCCGAAATAATCTGCATTAACAAATGGTAGATGTTCAAAATTTGGGAAAACATGTTTTTGGTTTCTGCAAGCTACAATGTTGTTTTTAGGGCACAAGTCCCTTATACTTTTTTGAAGGTATTAAAGAAAACCTTTAATTTAAGTTATCGCTGGTCTCATTTGGTCAATTAGTTATTGGGAAAATGCTGAAAAAACGTTAAAAATGACTGTATTTGCAATGTTGATAATTATTGCAAAAACAACTTTTTTGATATTATTTTGGTCTTGAATTGAAGCTTTCTTAATTCTAAATAGAATGAGCTTTTGTAAAATTTGATCGGTTCATTTGTTGCTAAGATATGTTAATTTATTTATTCCGAGGTGCTTAATGTTGAACGCCATAACGTATTTGTTTATGAATATATCAAGTCATTTAAACGCTTATTTTCTTCCCTAAGACTTTGTGAGTTCCATAAAAAAATAAGGTGTACCTCTTTGTTTCTGTGTTTAGAAAAACAAAGTACCCATTTAAAGCAACAAATAAAGGGCTAAACATTATTTTTTTTTATTGGACTCACTTATTTATATCAAATATGTCTTAAGGTAGGAAATAAGCATTTAAATGAGTTTAAATATTCATAAACAAATACGTGGTGGCGTTTAACATTAAGGGCATCGAAATAAACAAATTAACATAGGTCAGCAACAAATGAACCGATCAACTTTTATAAAAGTTCATTCGATTCAGAATTAAAAAAGCTTCAATTCAAGGCAAAAATAGTATTAAAAAGTTATTTTTTCAATAATTATTAACAGTTCACAGTAATTTTTGACGTTTTTTTGTGCATTTTCCTAATAACTAATTGATCAAATGAAAGCGGCGGTAGCTTATATAAAGGTCTCCTTAATACCTTCAAAAAAGTATAAGGATTTTGAACACCTACCATTTGTTAATGCAGATTATTTTGGCGGCCGAACCTACATAGATATTCCTGTATTGTCTACAACTTAAAACACTTCCCATCCTGTATATATATATATATATATATATATATATATATATATATATATATATATACAGTGATGGAAAAAAGTAGGGAAACATTTAGGATCACGAGTTGTATCAAAAAACATTATTGTAAACATACGACTAACAGTTTTTTAGTATTTTGTAGAATACCCTTTAGTATCTACGACCGCCTGGCATCTTCTAGGCATCGAGTCAACTAATTATTGGACAGTTCCTGGGGGGAATTTGAGGCCCAGTCTGATTTAATGATATTAAACAGTTTTTGTTGATTTTTGATATCGGAATGCATTCAAATACGGCAATCTAAGACGTTCCAAAAATGTTCAATTGGGTTTAAGTTTGGAGATTGAGATGGCCACTCAAGAACGGTTATATTTTTCTCACCAAACCATTGTTTTACTATTTTAGACCAATGCTTCGGATCATTATCCTGTTGAAATATCCATCGTAATGGCATCTTTTCTTCTGCAAATGGAAGCATTGTATTTTCTAATATTTCTTTATATTGAAATCGGTCAATTTAACCCTGTACTTGAATGATGGGCCCTATTCTAGGTCGAGAAAATCATTCCCAGACCATTATGTTTCCTCCTTTATGTTTCACAATAGGAATTTGGTACCTTGCCTTGAATCTTGGGCCAACCGGTCTTCTTACATACTTCCTGCCATCAGATCCATACTGTGAAATTTTGCTTTCGTCACTCCAAAGCACCATATTCTATTTTTCTGTAAACCAAGAAAAATGAGTTTTAGCAAACTCCATTCGGGCCTTCCTATTCTTCTTTGTTAGAAGCGGCTTTTTAACAACAACTCTTCCATAAGGGCCTCCATCAAGTAGACGATTATGTACCGTTCTACTTGTGACTTTAACAGGAAACTGCTCCGAGATTTTGTTTTTTATTTGTTTGGATGTTTTTCTGAGGTCAAGTTTTGAGATCCTTAAAATAGATTCGAGAAGTAGTTTTACGAGGTCTTCCCAACTTAGGCGCATTTCTTACATCACCACGACTATCATATTTTTGTATTATTTTCGTTACGGCACTTTTAGAAATATTTAAATATTTTGTAATCAAGGACTTTTTTCTTCCCATTTTAAATAAATCCACAATTTTTTGTTTAAAATCACATGAAAAATAACGGTGTTTTGGCATGATTTTAAATTCCAATTGAATAAAATTACTATATTAACACTGACTCAGTTACTAAATATTATATTTCTAAGATATTTCCAATTCACTTGAGATGATGATAATTTAAAGATCTTGCTAATCGTAAAAGTGTTGTTTACAAATTAAATTCTAGAAATAGGCATATTGGTAAATAGGAATATAAATCAGGTAGAAGTATATGGCGGCTAACGGCGATGTATTTCAATGCTGATTAAAATAATATATTAAACGAAAAACCGCGACCTAAAATGAAGGTTCTGAATTAAAAAAAAAAATATTACGTTTGCACCGGGATTGAGCAAGTCTCAGATAAGAATGAAATAAATATATATATAAACCAAAACGAAAAATGAAAAAGAATATCGTGGCTGCTAAATTAATGAAATCGAATTTCAGCAAAGTTAACCCTTATGGGAATTACTGGTAATGACAACAAAAAGATGGCCTATTTATTTTTCAAATCGATCTAAAGTTTCATAAAAAAAAACAAATTAATTTGTAGTAATTCGATTTGATCATTACGCATTCTAACATTACGTTGACCTCGTCAACGATTTTAAAGTTGTCATTTGTGTGGTGAAGATAAACAATTTAATATGAACATTTAAACTATTCATAAACTTGTTCTGTAACGTCACTGGATTCTGCCTTATACAACGTAAATTTGGTTAATGGTAGCGCTCCCCATTAATTTTGGCCACAAGAAAAATAGCGACGTATTTGGTTGACCTGAGAAAAAAGGCCCCAATTTCTAATCACATATTCCCATTAGCTGGGCCAACCTGTTTTTATAGACATGATGTTTGGAATAGCAAATAAGGAATTACATCACTTCTATTTCTGGTCAAGACGTAAAGAATTAGCATTTTAAGCTGATTATCTGAATGCATAAGTAAATTACTGTAAATGTATAGTTTCTTACCAGTGCTAATCCATTAATGATACTTGGAAGTGAAAGAAAAAGTGGCTGTCTTCTTTTTAAACATGTCTATACGAACATACGACATTCAGATTGCTCACAGTTATTTACAAATTTCTATGTTTTTTAGAGGAGAATGGTATTCCCAAAAATTATAATAAACATAATCGAAGAACGAGAGGAGAGCTTAATAGTCAGTTGTCTATATTTTAATATTGATTACCTTTTTTTATTTAGATGGTATATATGTAAATAGATTATAAAGTATAATTTATCCATAATTAATAATTTTTGCCAATTTTTTGTTCCTGTAATACTGTGGTTCCGTATAGTGTTCAACAATATGTAATTCTAACTTGAGAGCAGATATGAGAAAAAAATTATAAATTTAATACAGGATACAATGACAATAGTTTTAAATATTATTTATGCCGTGAAGCTGAAAACTCTTCACTTTTTTCACTTCTAATTGGCAAAGGAGATATTTTGAAAAACTGATACCATCAACAAAATTATTTGTCTTATATTTGGAAGACTGCTTTTATTATAACGTAAAAACTATGTAATTTTGTTATTGAAACCTTTTTTTTAAATACAGCTATAATTATAAAGCGGAAAAGAAGTAATGAAGTAACGGTTATTAAAAATTGTCCTGGTCAACGTGTAACAAATTTCTTTTAAGTAAACATACAACGTGATAATTTCCCTAGTTTTGATATTATTAGCCTTCTACTATTTTCATGTTTTCTAAGTTTTAATGTAAATAATTAAATAAATTGCTTCAATGTGCTAATTAAAGTCACATTCTACTATTATAATGAATTGTAATATATATAATCCAATTTTGGATAATGACAAGTCTAACTTAGTTTAAGTAGTTTTCTCACTCGTCATGAATTTCATTTAGTCCCGGAAAGATTAAATTGATTCAAGATTATTTAATTTGTAGAGTAAAATATATTTATAAGACTAGATCTTACTTTTTTTCCAATTTAGAAATAATTTATTGGCGATTCGTGAAGCATCTAATCAAAAACTATCTATATTTTCTGTTAAAAGAGAAATTTTGCCACTATCCTGACTTTTTGAGAATAATTTATTTATAGCTAATGAGGATTGCATACTGAACAATCCTTCTTTAGTTTTTTTTAATAAAAGAAAATAATTTATTATTAATACATATGATAAGTTTATAGATTTTAATTAAAATTGACTAATAAACACACTGTACTCACTAAAATGTTAAATTGCAAAACATACACGTTTTAAAAATATTTGGAGCTATACAGGATGCGTCCAAAAACTCGGATAGCATGAAGTTATGCTAATATACCAGGTGATTCGAAAAGTCCTGAGACTGGCACATAGATGGCGACCCTAATAACATATCCATCTGATTTTTTGTTAGTACCAACCTTCAAACGATACATATCAAAATTTGATAACATTTTGACTATTAGTCATCGAGATATTGAAGTTTAGTCACGCATCTTTTGATATTTTCAAAACAATAAAGAAACGAGTTCCGTATGTTAATAATACACTGTTATTTGATGGGAAAACATACCGTTAAGAATCAAGAATGGCTTGAAAAGTTTTATAAGGGATCTTCTCCGTCGAAAGCAACCATTTGTCCCTGGTTTGCTGAATTCACACGCGGTCGTATAGACATAAACGATCTTGAAAGTTCTAGAAACTCAAATGAAGCGGATACACGAAAAAAATTTTAAAAATCGACAAAATCGTCTTTAACAATCATAAATTGAAAGTAAATAAAATGGCTGATATTGTAAAGATATCTATAGATCGTGTACATCATAAAGGGTGTCTCAGAATATTTTGCGTTTTTAATTCTTCAGAAATAAAACACCAGAATTAATTTAGACCTATGTAATTGCTATTAAATTATAAGGTAGTCTTTAAATTGTTATTTATAAAAAACAATCATCCTTAGATGCGCATCATCCGTTTTTTCATAATCATTTAGCGTCAAACTGAAATTTTTAATTACTCGCTGGAACATCGCTCTTGGAATCGCGTGGATTTTGTCTGTGATTCTTTACTTTAGAACATTTAAGTTGGATGCTAATGGGTTGAAAACCTTACTTTTTAAGTAGTCCCATAGAAAAAAACTAGCAGATGTTCAATCTGGATTCCGCGGTGGCCAGTTGATGTCTTCTCGGCGCCTTATCACTCTTTCAGGGAATAAATCATGAAGAGATGTCAAAGAATCATTCATGACGTAGTAAGTTGCTCCATCTTGTTAGAAAAGTGTATTCCTGCTGAAACCAATTTGGTTTTGCATTTCTAGTGCCAAAAAAGTCCAGATCATATGGCAATAACGATCGGAAATACCAGGCTGAGTGCGGCCACGGTCATCTTCAAAAAAAATAGAGACCGAAAATTCCTTGGCTTGATATGACAGCTCAAACGACAACCTTAGGTGAGCGTAGGGATTTCTGATGCGGTTCCAAGGGATTGTCAGGAGTCCAATATCTGCAATTTTTTTGTTCATGTGGCTATTGATGTGGAAATTCGATTCATCAGAGAACCATATGTTATTGAAGCTCTTAAAACGGTTTTTCATGGTCCTGCAGAATTCAAGTCGTTTAGCTATATCATCGGGCTTCATTTCCTGCATAATAACAATTTTGTAGGGGTGGGAATGCAAATTTTTGCGAATGCAATAGACCGTGGATCTATGCAAATTTAGAGAAGCTGCGCGGAGCCGCAGAAACTGTCGTGGATCGACTCTAACAGACTGGTGAACGTAGTCAACATTCCTATTTATTTTTGAAGTCCTTTTGTGTCCAGATGATTTATCCGGCATTATGTTTCCAGTCTCTTGAAACTGCACCCAATGCTTGATCAAATTCGTACTTGACATATTTCTCATGGTCGTTATATTGAAATGTGTCCTGAACAGACGTCGTACAATGGACTAGTTATTGTTGTTTTTATACAACGCTCGTACACAAAATGTGCGCTGTGGTCCTGTGAAACATTCCATCGCTACTAAACTTGAAAAGCTAATTAAGCGTTTGACACGATTCTCCTCTCCCCGCTATTGGTATTTGGAGCGTAACAGTCAAAATAAAAACGAAAAACATTCAGAGATACCCTTGATTTGGTACGAGTATTTGGATATACGAAACCTATATTCGAAGTAGGTACCCGATTTGTTGACTAAAAATAACGTGTTAATGATTCAGAGCGGTGTATAGTTAGTTAGTAGTTAAAGGATATATTTATGTGGTAAATGGATTAAACGTGGATTTACCACTACAATCTGAATCAAATCGGCAGTCAGCTGAGTGGACAGCGAAGGATGAAAATCAACTAAAGCAACCAAAAACCCAACAACCAGCTGGCACGGTTATGGCGTCTGCATTTTGGGATTCCCTTGGTAAAATATTCATCCACTATTTTAAAAAGAGAAAAATCATTAATAGTGAAGATTATATGGATATAATGGAAATTTTTTCATTTTCGATAGATAACTGTTATTGCTACCGGTTTCAGTGCTTCATCTCTAGGTTTTTATCGCTTAAATTTCTATATAATTCTTCATTTGTTGGTCTATGTAATACAAATTATAACGATGTCATAAGCAAAACAAAACTGGGTAAATAGAAAATCTAACTTCCATGACAATTAGATTGGGTCTAATTTCTAAACTTTCTTAGTTACTTTAGCCATTAAACTTTTGTTGTCCTGTCCTTGAATAATTTTTGAGAAATTTTTAACTTTTAGTTACATTCATTCGTTCTTTCCTTCTTGCTTTTTATCTTTGGTCTGCCCACTTATAGATATAGACCTTTGTTAAATTTTTATGACTCTTTGTTTTATGTAAGTTGATACCACCTTTTTCCCACTATCTGTTTAACATTATTCGGCCACCTCTTTTGCAATTCTTGGCTTCTATTGTAATATTTTAAGGGCCAATTGTTAGGATCTTGATTAGTCACGTGACTTGTTTACCTCCTCCATTTCGTTGGGGATGTCTTTGAGATTATATTTATAGCTCTTGTTCTTTGCCGAATTTCCTCGTTTCGTACCCTATCCTCCATAGCAACTATATATTACACAATTTAAAACTATAAAATATCATTTTTTTGCTGTATTCTTACTTTAAAAATTAAATTTATTTACAGACATAACTTAATCAGTATTTATTATTTCTCGTCAGCAAATGTTCAAAAAATATCCATTTTGTTGAATGCATATTAATTATTTCTCTTGTATCTTCCCTTAATATTGGCAACAATTTAAACACGACAGTAAAAAGTCTTCTACTACTCAGGTAGATGTATAGATGTCGTTTGACTGGCGATATTTTTTCGTCTGACATCGGGAAGTGGGCAGGTTTAATATCCTGCCAACATGTCTCGGAATTAATATTTTATATAGGTAGTTGTTTCCTGCGACTGTGGCTCTTGGTTCGATACAGCTGATGAGACGATTAGGTGGTCGAAATGAGTATGACGAGAGAACCAAAATTGTATTTACAGGAAATAAAATATTAATAAATATTATTTCCTTTAACTGCTTGAAAGGAGAATAAATATAGGCAACTATTTAAACACGGCAGTAAATAAATTTCTTTATTTGTTACTGAAATCTTAATTTTTAAGGAGAATAAAACTGTTCGAATGACTTGCAGTAGAATGTAAGAGGCCCAACTAGGCCTCAAAATTGAAGATCAAGGATCATATTATTCATTCATTTACCTAGCACCAAGCTTATGATGTTTGCCTATTAAACTATACTTGTAAAATGAAGCGCCATTGGTCAAGTCTATTTATTTTGGCAGAAATACAGAAAGTTGCAGAATAAATGATCGATAATTTTATTGTTCGAGATTAGCTAAAAAGAATTAAAGCTAACTACCACATATCATAAATCACAACAATTGAAAGCCTTGTATTATTCTTAACCAGCCTATACTATTACCAGGTACATTGACTCTGCCTTTAATTAATTCAAGAGCATGGTCTTCTGTATTTTTACTATAGTGATAATTTCATTTTCTAATTCTTAAGAGTAACCAGTGCATTGTTACCTTCTGAGCATTGACTGAATAAGTAAATTTAGACCAAAAGTATGTTTGCCATTTTAAAGTCACGTTATCCATTTTAATGTATTTTTTATGGCATTTTCTAAGTGACTATGCGTGTTAAATGGACATGATTATTAAAATCAACGATCATGGGCGCATGATGTGTTTTAGTACGTGCATTTAATAAAATGTTAGATAAAACTGTATTTAAAGTCAACTATTTAATTAATATAGGATGTTTTTAGCGCTTACGTTAGAAATAAAAAGAACATGTTAGTAAAAAAGTTGTAATTGATTTTCATGCTATAAAGTGAAGTTTTCTAAACATTGCAGTTTTTAAAATATAAAATATAACTTATAAGTAATAATAAAATTATGATTTTATATAAAGGTGTTATGTTTCGATATACAAATGTGTATATAAAATTTTATGTAATATTTTATATATCAAGTATGGAAAGAAAATGCAATAAATAAAGAGCACGTTATTTAACAAGTTTGTTCCAATGATAATATGAACGAAATAGAATACTAAATCCTTGTCATACGATTTCGACCAGTGCAAGAGCTTTTACCTGTCCATGTCGAATTGAAACTAAGCTTGTGTCGATTCATTAATGAATGGAGAGCACCTGATGTAAGTTTTCATAAAAAAAATGTATTTAGCGATGAACTTGTTTTACAAGAAGACGTATAACAAAGTTACGTAATGAACATGTTTATTGCTGATGAAAATCTACATGCAATAAAGGTTGTGTTATCAATATGAATTAAAAATAACGTATGGACAGGGATCATTAACAGTTATTTAAATGGTTTGAATTACCTAGTAAATTTGTCAAATTTATTCGATGATCCTGACCTGGCTATTAGATAAAAAAAATGTGATTCATGCATCACGTGCATCCTCACACTTCAACATTGAAATAAAATTTTTGAAAACGATGGATCGGCAGAGGAAATGATGATCCTGCAAATTGGCTACCTCGCTCACCGGATTTAGAGCCTATAGATTAATTTTTATGGGGAAATCTTAAACAGATGGTATACTGTAGAACATAAAACATAGAGGAATTGTGGACAGGAATACAAGATTCAATAAAACTTTATGCTTAAATACAGAGATGATGGAAAGAATGCAATTGAACTAGGTTTAGCCTTTGGACAAGTGAAAACGGAGGTCATATTGAATATATACTAAACAAGTAAAGGTCATTTTGAATGTTTACTAAACAAGAAAAAATTAATAATTAAATAAATAAATTTTTTCTGTTTTGGCTTGCTATTGATTTTGTTTGTTATTCTTATTGTTCTGTGCCAGTTTATTCTTACATTATTATTGAGCAGTAAGATAAATTGGACTAGAGCCTCATATTTTAACCTTAGAAATTTTGTACAGACCTTTTAGGGACACCCTGTAAAAGATTAGCTTAAAAATTGTTTCTATTTTGATATCCCCACAAAATAGCATAAAATGTTAGAATAAGTTAAAGTCAGGTAAGGTATTTAAACCCTTTTAGAGCATACTGTTAATATTAGCTCACACCATTTTCTAAATAAACTTAAGTGTTTCTTTCCTACCGTTTCAACTGCATTCCTGAACTATTTACCTTTAAAAATCTATGTCTGCTGTATTTTAAATTAACATCGGTATAAAGGTGGGTACGAGAAATGTAAAGATAGATGTCTAGTAAAAAAGACACGCTAAACATATGGCACATCTAAAAATATTTTGATATTTATTTTAATTAGAATATAAAAGAAGGTAATTGAAAAATAAATTACTTTTTTTATGTTAATTTCAGTTTCTTTTTATTAGATTAATCTGAATAATATTGCGTTGATGAGCAATAACTCGTATTTATGCTTGCCTCCGTAGATTTTAAATATTTATTTTATACTAATTCGATTTATTTTTTAATCTACATTTACTACTGGTAATTTCCGGTACATCTTTTTACGTATGGTTTTATGTATGACATTCTTTATTCGCTCTAAACACTGATATTTTATCAATGGATAAAGTTTGTTTACCTTTCGACAATCGACAACAATGCATCACAGTCCAATTCACGTTTCCAAATTGTATATGGCGAATAATGGTAAGTTTTAAACAACCTATCAGTTTTAGAAAGGAGTATCGTTAAAACTCAAAATTTTTAGCATTTTCAAGCAATAGGATAATATGTCAAGTTCGGCAATACCGTAAAGTAGCCTATTATAATTTTACGACTATCGTATATAAACAACCAATGAAATCTTTCGATATCCGACATCCTGTCGAGTAGCGACAAAATATTTTTTAGGAAGATTTTCCAGTGTCTGGAAATATTTTTCGTTATTTTTTATGTGTTTTCATGTTATTTTTAGTGTTTATTGCAGTTACGTCAACTAAGTATGAATAGTATACTTTGGTATTGTGAATTGTGTTAAAATTTTGACCATTTATAATCAAATCTTAAGTCTTACAGATTAAATACTGTTATTTATAAGTAAGATATGTTATGTAAATGGCGAGTAATTAATCAACGAATGATTACATGCTTAGACCAATTTTTATTTTCATTTTAAGCAACAAAGTTCTCCGTGAATGTAAATGTTTTCGATTTTTCCCGTTATCAGCATTTTTAAATAATAGAGAAATAATTTAGAAGTGACATTTTTTCGGCTGTCCAAGAAAGCCTAACATTTGTATTTGTCTCTAAAGTTTAGTTGTAAATTTATTAAGTTTAAGAATAAGTATTTCTACTAACTTATACTCTCTTTCCCGCATCCCTAAAGGTCATTAAGGTCACCCCTATTTACAAAAATGAGGGGTAAATTGACGATTCTAATAACTATCGACCTATACTACTTCTTCCTATATTTTCAAAAATTTTTGATTCTGTTTTAAAAGATCAAATAAATAACTATTTTGGGAGTCCTGATATGATTTTTCAGGGTCAGTATTGTTTTAGAAACAAAAAATCTGCTTATCTCAGCCTTGATAACCTCGTAGACTATGTGGTTATGGGTCTGGAAAATGGCCCGGTCTCTTTTTTTGATTTAACAAAGCCATTTAATTGTGTATCACATGATCTTCTGTTGCAAAAGTTATCTTTTTATAACTTTCACCCCAATAAATTCTGCTAATCAAGTCATCAGACCGTATTTAATATATTTATTATAATGAGAACAAGTCAAGTAAGCAATTAATAATTTACGGTGTATTCCAGGGGTCCGTATTGGGCCCAATATTATTTTTAATCTACATCAATGATTTTGCTAACTCATAACATAATTCTGTTTGCTGATGATACCAACAATCACATAAATTACCATCTTTTTAAACCCATACAGAGTATAATTCGTGATCCGCTGTCAAATGTAGAAGACTGGTTCCTAACAAATAGACTAAGTCTTAATGATTCCAAGACTCATGAATTTCTCCCTAAGGACTCCCAACCCGATGGTGCGGTGAAGTTTCGTCGTGTCTACTTGGTTGTAGTTTGACCTGGGGCGAGCATGTTACACAACTCGATTGTAAATTGTCAAGAATCATTCATTTGATTAGAAATCTTTCCAGATGAGTATTATCTGCAGTGCTACTGGGAGCTTACCATGGATACTTCGGATCAAACATGTATGTTATTATTAACTGCGGGCATACTGCTCTGGCTAAAAAAATTTCAAGTTGCAGCGCAAATGTATTCGTGTTATAGTGGGGTTTGGTTACCCTCAGTGTTCTCGACACTGTTTTAAGGAGCTTGCCATAACGACCTTGCCTCTGCGTTTATCTATCGGTGTCTGGATTATATTAAACAAAATATCCAGCTTTTTATACCACATCACAGTGTACACCTCTACTTAACAAGAAACAATATTGTACCGAATTTCCATCGACTTGCAAGAACCCGAGGAGGCATTGACTATTACAGTGTCAAATTTTCCTACCTCGCAATATAAGGGAGCTGGAACGACGGTTTTTAATGAAAGTAAAGATGACTATATCTAATATTGTCTTTATGATAAAACCTTGTTATTTCTGACTTAAAATCATTTTACTATTTGACTAGTGTATTTAATTATATTACTGTATTGTCTATATCGTTTTACATTAAGTAATAGATCTTTTTATACATTTTTTTAAAGATATTATTTATTACTAATACTTTGACTTGTACCAAAGATTATTATAGCTAACGCTAAGCTATAATAATCTTTGCTTGTACCTATTTTAGTAATTTTTAGAAAAATTTTGTTGAAAAGGATATTAGAGGTATATATCTTGAATGAAACGTATAATGAGATATTTTCTGGTTTTTTGCTTATTATGACCAAGACTAAATATTTTTGTATAAGAAAATACGAAAATAGTTTAAAATGTCCTCCAGCTTTTTACCAAAATCTTTGATTTTAAAAAATACATTTTTTTTACATGTTCGTATCGGTTTTTATCAGAAATTTATTTATTTTTTATTTTGGCAAAATATGGGAAAAAAGTGAAAGTAAAAATTCTTTTCGGATGTCCAAATATCTAAAACGGCATTGGCGGATTGAAGCAAATACGATATGTGTATTTTTTTACTGCAACTTTCTATAAAATTATTAGAAAAATGAAATAATTGTCAGAGCTGATTTTTATTTCCATAAAAATCACAAGGGAAGGATCAAGGTGATTTCGACTGAATGCGGACTAGGCAGGGCAGCATATTTTGAATATGAAAATTTCAATAAACTTGAAGGCCAAAAATTGACAACCAACGCATATTACTAGTAATATCATTAATAAAACACCACATCAACAAATAGATCGAATATAGTTCTCTAAATGATAGGGGGGACATGTGGCGAGATATATGGACAACTGAAATGATCCTATTACATTGAGATGATAAGAAAATCAAGGGGTGTCCTGAACACAGATAGTATTGGACTTTAAAAAATTCGCTGGGTTTAATTGTTACCATAAGGTCTTGAATAAAAAGGTCTATATCCAACGGCGGACAGATAAATTGGATAAAGACAGGAAATATTTCTTTTTTTTTCATATGCAGGCCATTTTTTAATAACCTTTTTCTTTTGATAAAGAAATAAACAAATAAAAAAATAAATCTTTTGTGTGCAAGTAAGTATAATAAGTTTGATAATTATGATATTACGATAGTTTCTATCCCTGTAAAATAGTTTCTTTTTTTCGGTGGAGAAAATTATAAATGACGAACATTTACCCCGCATTAATTCCTCGATCCAATACTAATTTAACTTAAAATAGCTTTCTAAAATCATAAAAAAGTTATTTGCTAATAAGTTTCAATAAAGTCTTAAGAAAGAGTTAACAAACTGCGAGATTTTACAGATTCTTGAGTTGCAGCTTTAAATATAACATAGTTTTTCTTCTAACTTATAAAAGAACATCTTTTTCAATTTTATTAATAGACTAACAAACTAGATAGGTGATAAATGGCGGTTACTAAATCGTGAATTAATCACTCGATTATTACAGCTGCTCAAGCTCATCATAAAAATAACAAATCGCCTTACTATAAATTGGAATAATTCCAACTATATGAACAAACAGAAATTCTTAATCCTGAGATTATTAGGAGATTATAAGGAGGAATAAAAATGTCATTTAGTAAACATTCACTTTGCAATATGAAAATGGGACTTACTAGAGGAAATAATGCACAAAAAAAAGTTTAAGCTCTAACGTTACGAACTGAAATAATAATATACTTTATATTTCTTGTAATTTAAATCTCAATAAAAACATTAATGTGAAAAGGAAGTCAAGTTCTTTGCTATTTTAGATTGTTTCAGTGACAGATTAATTAAGATCTAAATAAGTGCCAAATTCCATTCCAAAACAAAAAAATACCTTTCAAGAATTTAAATTCATTGGGATCTGTTAACCGTGAATAAAAACTAAAAGTTTCTGCCTACTATTGAAACTTTTACTTGGCAAGTCTCCATATGTGCGCCATCTAAAACGTATACGCACTAAAAACTTAACAAATGAAAATTTCAATAATAAACAAACATGTTTTATTTATATTAACCATGATTACTAATAGTAACATTTCTTTCTTTTTGTATTTTGAATTCATTTTGTATATTACTTTTTCGGTACTATTAGTCCTGTTTTACTATATCATTTTTCTTGAACTCTTCAGCTTTTTTTTTGTCCTTTATCACATTTCGCAAATTTTATCAAGTCAACTTTTCAATAATTCAGTCGACAAAGTTTAGTTAAAATATATTACATTCCACACGAAGACTTATAGTCCGGGCGCAAATGGGTTTTAGTAGCCGATGAAGAAGTATGGCTTCCCCAAAGTTTTTTATATGTATTTTGACCCCCTGATTATAAACATCGAGGACGAATTCCCGAGAAATATTGAGGTAATTTGTTATAAACAAAAAAAATTGTTAATAATTAAAAAATTTTTTTTTGTAAAATAAAAATATTTTCCTGCCTCTTGTAATTTTTCTGTCCGATCTATAATTTTTGAGCTAAATATCATAAAACATTTGAAGAATGTAATTTTTTGCCACTTTTCAATATAAATAACTTTTGATTAAATAAATTTACTCTACTGGCTTTACTTTAGTTCCCCAACACTGTTGCGTTTTATATTCAAAACAAACAAGTGATTCCGAAAAAGAAAATGTTTTTTTTTAACATTGATGTGTGCATTATTTATCAAGAAAATGTAAAAGGCCTAAACTTAACGAGTCTGCAAGTGTCTAATAGGCGACGCTGCCTATTTGGATTGGGACACTGTGTTTGTTGCTGGGTTGTAACAACCAAAGGAGGTAAAATTATTTTACAACATTATAACAAACTTTATACATATAATTCTAGACTTTAAACATTTTACTTAGTAAATAACTTTAAATAAACCATAATTCAATACAAGATGTAATTATTGAATACGATTAACGTAATTTTTAGATTTGTTCAAAGTACCACATGATCAATGAGTGCTATAAAAAATATACACATAAAAAACTCAATAGTTTAAAAGAAAAAAATGAGAATCTAAAAAGAGAAAATATTGATCTAAATAAAGATGATATTGAAAAATGTAAAAAACTTAAACTTAGTCACGAATCAATACCAAAGTAGTTAACAATGAGTCGCTTTAATATATATATATATATATATATATATATATATATATATATATATTTGTGTGTGTGTGTGTAGTGTTTCACCGATAGGAACATGTGATTCAGTATTAATCCGGGAATACATCCGTTCGCTCGTTTGTTTTCCTGTAGAAGTTTGCAGACGTCTCGCCAAAATCTCATTTGGCATCTTCTGTGCTTGGTAGTTGTTGATCTATATATATATATATATATATATATATATATATATATATATATATATATATATATATATATATATATATACATACATATATATATATATATATATATATATATATATATATATATATATATATATATATATACATAATAAGTAGTAATATACAAATGTTATTTTCGAGAAAACATTGTACAAAGAAAATTCTCAACCACGATAGATGAAATTCTTCCCGATTATTTAAAGATCACATTTACAACAAAACCATGTTAATTTTTTGACGAAAAAGTTTGAAAATCAAGTACAAGAAGTAGGAGATATTTTTGTTTAGAATCGACAAGGGAACACGAACATATTTTATTTCTCAACAAAATATTTTTTTTTGTTATTCACAATTTTTTTGTTTATAACAAATATTCGTGATCAGAAGGTCAAAATACATAGTTTATTCAAAAAATTCCGGAAATAATTTTGTATAGAATTTACAATTAGCGCTATCTGTTACTCGACGGTAGAACTATGTAATATTATTCCTTAGTTACCCAGTGAGTACTGTAACATTTATTGGTCAGCTGTGTTTATTTGAAGTAGACGTATTTTTGTCACTGCGTCATAATTTTCGCTGTTAAGCAGCGAGCCACAACCAAATTTTGTTTCAAATTGGGAAAAAGTGGTTCGAGAACATTCGAATTATTGAAAAATACATACCGTGAGGATTGTTTAAGCCGCAGCAAGATTTTCGAGTGGTATGCGCGGTTCAAGAACGGTCGTCAATTTCTGGAAGACAATCCAGTGGAAGGGCGTCCTTTAACCTCGACTACCGATGAGAATGTCAAACGTGTGCGCGTCGCACTATCGCGTAATCGGCGAATTACGGTTGAAATGTTGTCAAAGGAACTCAACATCAGTGTAGGAAGGGTACACCACGTTTTGCACGATAAAAACAAAATTGTAGCCGGCGACGAATCATTACGTTCTCAATACGATCTATCACCCAAACACCAAACTGCTGAGTGGCGAGGCAAGGGCGAAGGGCGGCTTACCAAAGTTCCAGCGACAAAGTCGAAAATCAAAACGATGCTCATTTCGTTTCTCGATTTTCGCGGGATAATCCGTAGCGAATTCGTACCCCCGGGCAAAACAGTGAACGCACAATTCTAGAAAAGTGTACTGGATCGACTTTTGAAGCGGATTCGTCGCATGTGACCGAAATTGTACCGCACCCGTGACTGGTTTCTGTTGCACGACAATGCGCCAACCCATCCCTCATCACTCTTCACACAATTTTTGGTCCAAAAGTCGATCTCCATGATTCATCGCCCGTCTTACTCACCAGATCTGGCTCTAGCAGACTTTTTTAATTCCCTAAATTGAAAATGACGATGAAGGAAGAACGTCTTGAAGACGTTGAGGCGATTCAAAGGAATGCGACCAAGGCTCTAAAAGCTATTCCAGACGAGGAGTTTTCCAGGTTGATCCAGCGGTTATACGAGCGCAGAAAAAATGTATAGAACGAGGAGCGATTATGTTGAAAACAAAATAAAATATTTTTTTTAAAACTCTTGTTTTCATTCATAAAAAAATTATATTCCGGAACATTGTGAATCAACTGTATACATATAAACATCTTTGGTGGAGCCTTGACTTTTCATGGGCTACAAAAACCCATTGGGCTAACCGATTATTAGTATGAAGGCAAAGGCATAATTAAGTTTGTTTGGTAATATAAGTAGTTTCATGCAAGGTAGAGAATTTTAGTTTACTTTTATCTCTAGTTTAAATTGTGTGCTAAATTTCACAGCATTATATTCAGCCGAGTTATTTATTACCATATCTACAAGCAACATACCCAGTAGTGTAAATTAATACCAAAAATGGATATCGGAAAGTACGGGTAAAACATTTAGCTCTGTAAATAATTAACATATTTAAAGCATTTATCCCAAGAGCGGTATGTGCGGCGACGTTTTAAAAACTGGCCTTTTTTTGCAAATATCTCGAGGACAGAGGCGTACGAATGAATATAATTATTATGAAGAGCAAGCTTGGAATTTCCCATAGCAAAAAAGTTGTTCAAAACTTTTATAGTCATTTTTGACGTGTTGTTAACATGAATATCAATATAAACATTAGACAAAGTGTATGCTGTTTACTTTAGAAAATATGTTCTTATTTATTACTAAATTAAATAGGCTTATTTTCAAATGCCGATAAAGAGACATGGCTTCATCAAAGTTCTTATATGTATTTTGACACCCTGATTAAGAATATCGAGGGTGAAATATATATTTTCATGCTCCTCAGCCGATTTTAAGTAAAAAGTAGCTCTTGTAATTTTTCCGTAACATACGCACAAAGCTACTTTCAAGATTCAAGATAAATATACCATAACTTTGATGAAGTTCACTATGTAGAGCGAAACGTTAGAAAAATTGTTGCCTTTTAATTTCCAAATGGAAAAACTTATACCCAAGAAAATATTACAGAAAAATGTTAACAAAAGGTTTAAGATATAAAAATTTATTATATATGGGCTTAAAAAACACGCAACAGATGTCTTAGGGAGATCGTTGTTGCGATACTTAAACTGCGGAATTCGTGGTTGGTGGAGTAGCACGTTTCGTATATCAAGTTTTAATATATTCCTTTTGTAATTTATCCTCGCGCCGTCATATGACGGTTTTATACAACATGGTTGGTTTATATTGCTCTTGTGTTATTGAGTGATCCATCGAGATGTCGCCACTGTGTCTTATTTACTATTTTTTAATTTTCATATATTTTTTTAAATTTACACGGACGAAAACTTATCTCTTTTATATATATATATATATATATATATATATATATATATATATATATATATATATATATATATATATATATATTGAAGTTGTTATTAAAAGTAAAGCAGCTTTTTTTATTGGAAAATATGGATATTTATTTAAATTTGTCCAGTAAGAAACGTGTTCTTATCGATGCCGTCACTGACTGGGAATTGTAATATAAAATATACAGAGCAAAACACTTTGAATAATTCATTAGTTTCGGTAATTAATTCGAAGTCAAAAAAGTGTCTGAACTGAGACTTGCTTAAATTGTTGCTAAAAGTTGTTTTTTAAAATGGTAAATTATGCATGGTAGAATAACCTCATGTCTCACCTTGAGCTATTTTAGGAAAAATAGTTCGTACAAGACATAAACTTTAAAAATATTGCTTTTTTAGAGAAGTCGTGTTTCTTGGGCTTAGACTACATTAAAAAAACATCTATTTACTAATATTACAGAATATTTTCTCAGTAATATTATTATAAATCGAAAATTAGCAACAGCTTTATTGTAAATGAAAATTTTAACAATTTTTGAACACGTTCTTAGAATCTTTTAATGAATATTGTTCAGTTACATAATTTGTCGGTAGGATGACGCATGGTGGAGAGAACGGAGAGATTGAAGAGCTTTATAAAACATACGACAGTGCAAATGATCTTAATTTCAAAACGTACTATAAGAAAAAATTAAGATAGTACAGAAAACATATATCAAATGCCAAGGGTGGATATATTGAACAAAACATACTTGACTCAAAGAACACAACAAGAGAATAATATAAACATGTGAATAAAAAAATAAAAGAAAATAATTCTTCATATATAATTTTTATTGAGATTGATAAGGCTTGCGACACACTATAGTGCCATTCTCGATATATTCTCGATTTGATAAAATATTATCTTTTAAAGTAAAAACTAATTACTAAGAGTTGGCATAAATTTCACTCTGATAGGTTAACGGAAACAGCGTCATGTCTCTGCGGTTTTCTTTTTTCTTTCATCTCTCAACGGCTCTTGACAGTAATGACACTAATTTTATTACCATAAGCTCTCTAGCTTGGGTATCAGGAGAGCGTACTGGATTGGATTGTTAGCCATTTTCCCGATCGAAAACTATTTGTCCTATAAATCCAATGAGTATAAAGCTGATACATGTGTCGCTCAGGATTTAATACTAGGGTCACTCATTTTTACTTTATTTATAACTAGGGGTCTAGTGGTGAACTATGTGGATGATATTTAAATAGCCCTATCAGCAGCAATTTCTAAAGGACTTGAAGCGTCTATTAAACAGATCATTAGTAACATGTCTATGTGGTGTAAAAAATATTCAAATGTCGATAAAACTAAATATATATATATATATATATATATATATATATATATATATATATATATATATTAAAAATATATTCTAGCTAAATTTTAATTTTTTGATAGGCCAGTATTATTTTAGTATGTATTTGCATTCCAATTAATCTAATACTGGTAGGTGGAGATGTTTGTATTGAACTTTATATTTTGTCTGATATAAGTTGCTTAAAAGATTCACTTTTCCTATGTTTAGTTCGCTTGCCTACCCTGTACTGACTATACCAAAGAGTTCGAAACCGGTCTGAAGGTATCAGTATACTGCCATGAGAGAAACTTCTACTCTTTTCTGGTATTTCCTTGCAATCTGAGATAATGCTTTGTCTCTAACCGTATTAGAACCAAGTACTTCTACCCTTATAGTATAAGGCTTTTTCAGATGATTAGGAACTACATAGTTTCTCTAATTTAAATGCGGTTATATTGTACCCACTATTGGGGAGATTCTGGGAGATGACCCTACTTGTATTATACTTTATATTTTCTCTGATATAACCTGCTTAAAGGATTTGTTTCTCCTACGTTTAGGCGCTCCTGCCTACCATGTACTGACGAGAAATCATGAGTTCAAAACTGGTCCGTAGCTGGTGATGCACTACCATGGGAGAAGCTTCTACCGGTTCCTGGTATTCCTTTCAATCTAAGATGGCGTTTGTCTCTAACCGTCTTAGAATAGATTACGTCTGCTCTTATAGTATAAGGTTTTTTCAGTTAGTTGAGAATTTAATAATTTTTCCAATATAAATACAATATAATAACTTTTTATTTATATTTGAAAAGATGCTGATATAGCGCGAGTTTTTTTATTTCTTGATATCCACACCCATTCTATCTATCAGTAATTGGGCAATAAAGGAATTTCTGGTTGTCTAAATTATTAAGTTATTTATATCTAACAATATTTACAGATAAAAATAAGTTTTTGAATGCTTCTTTTGTTGAAATTAATTACACACTTGGCATATGTAATAATTTTTAATACTTAAAAATACTGAAAAGAGTCACAACAAGCAAAAAAACTAAAAGTAAAATAAAATAAAATATTTCAATTTTTTTAAACATCAAAAAAGCCACTCTCCCACCGACCATAAACAACGTTCAAACAAATTTATTTTTGTTTAAATCTACTGGTATGATCGCATATCACTACAAACCTATTCCATAAACTATTTTTTCAATACAAAAAATCTTTTTGGGGAATTTAGTATTGCAAAGTAAAGCACAGAATTTCTAGGTTTTTTCTTATTATACCTGAAAGTTCGCCCTCTTTGTGATTTGTTGTAGAACATTAAAAAATATTGGTTACCTATATTTTGATTCGTGATAATATTCACCTTAAAGGCATAAAAACTTAACTTAAGGCTAAGTAATCTCTTAAAGCGGTTTTTAAAAATTTTCTTTGTTATTACCTAAAAACTTTTTACGAAACAAAGCGTAAATTAACAATAATAAATAAGCAAGCGATATTATGTATAGCATTTTTACCCTCAGGGCCGTCTTCCCTATTTCTAATAAGATTAAGATAAGATTATACAGAAAACTGAAAAATTAAGCTGACCAGCTCTGCAGATTTAAAATTTATCCTTCGTAATATAAGCAAACTCTAGATTTCGTTTATCCTATTTTCATTGAAAAAAACCGGATATTTATTAAGTATGAATAAATTATTACATATATGCGGTACTAAATAAAGGATTAAGCCAATCAAAGGGTAGTTTTCTTGACGGTAAAAATACTACACTAATATCACTTATATATTTAGAGGTGATATCAATTTTGTTGTGTAGGAAAATTTCAGACAGTAACTGATACAATCTAAAAACACGTTTTAGGAGGTATTAATTCTGTATATTCTGTAATTAATAACAAAATGAGCAAAGCTGGCGAGGTATATAAATGAGGCGGTTTTTTTTCCAAGTATATGTTTTAGCACTACCTCTCATAACAATTTTTTTTTATCAAAATCATGTCCTTTAGATTACCGTTTTAAGGTAATAAGGTTGAAATTATCAATTTTTTCTGCTTTAAATAAACGGGAATTCTGAAATTTAGAGGGAGTTCTCCAAAATTTACACCACAAGCAATTTATTAGGAACGAGTAATCCTTGAGAGTTTAAGACGGAAGCTTGAAATTTTTACAAAGCTTTAAGAGAACCAGCTTTAGGATAAGTGTAGCCGATTAGGACCATGGGATTTACAAAGATACATGTCCATATTGAATTAAATATGCGTTAATAATATGAGATGATATTTGGAGGAATTTAAGAAAATAATGTTCGGATTACTTCGTTGTGTGTAGTGTATTTTACTTGAAAAATAAGGTAGGGATTACCTTTTACTATATGCAGAATTTAGTTTTCAGGTAATTTATTTGTACACCGTTTGAATAGAAGTATAGCAAAACCTACAAAATCACAATGACTTGCATATTCGATGAGATATTTCAGTTTAAAATTAATCTGGATGCACCTAGAAATTCCAGCAATTTGTACACTTACACGATACCTCACAATTTCGTTATTTATATTTTTATATTTTGGAAAAATATAAGAAAAACAACTTACGTTACTGCAAGTAGGAGTAGCCTATTAATTGCAACGACAAGTTGGCTGAAAATAATAAAATTCACGTATTTTGTGATGCAGAATGCGAAATGTGTTTTGTGATGTTAATATCTAAAATAGCATTGTGCGTTATAGTATAATTTTTTATTAGATGTGCCAATTATTTTAACTAACTAATAATCTTTTATTTGTCATTTCAAGATTTAAGAATCAGAATCACCGATGGGAGGGTCAGTGGGGATGGGAATATATATACTCTGGTCCTATCAAGGGATAGATAAATTTTTTTTATAGTATATTTTTAATTTTTTTGAATGTTGTAGACAATGTTGAAGAATGACTAAAATGTGGTTGTCGGACTTGTATTTAGCACTACTAAGAACACAAATAAATTATCACCGATGGCGAAAAGCCCTTCTTCTGGATGAAGCTACACAACGCTACGAAGAAATTAAAGCCGAAACTTTTTCAGATGATTATGAGCCAATTGTCCATAAAATAAATAACATATGCTACAAGTTGAAAGAAAATGTGGCGAGGAAACACCGAAATAAACTTGAAAAACTAAAATCAGATTAACAACCGACTCTACCGGAAACAGCTTCAAGAAAAACCATCATAAACTTATCTTCAAGAATACTTTCAACAACAGAAGAACAACTACTAAGCAAGGGGCTTAATTTCGCAGTAACACCAAAAAGCATGCCTGTTCTAGACATCATAAGCTCTGTAGAATCTATACAAGTCGACGACAACCATTCCGATGAGTTTAGGTGGAAAATAAAATCAACTTTGGAAGACAAGAAAAATCCAGTTCAAAATCTCTCCAAGCTAGAAGCATCAGCCTTAAAAGAACTTCGTAAAGATGAATCCATAAAGATTTTACCAGTGGACAAGGGAAATGCAACGGTGATAATGGACATCGTAACGTACGACCAAAAAATCGGAGATATCCTGGAAAAAGGAAAATGTAGACAATTACCTCGTGACCCCACAAAATCTATAGAGTCAAAAATCTACAGAACACTAAGAAACTAGACTTTCAAATGATTCTACTTTATCAGATCGAACCACATTACCACTGGACGGGGTGATGGATCTTTTGGAGTGTTGCCTGCGTAGTGCTTACTTTCAAGTAAAGGACAGGTTCTACGCTCAGGACGACTGGCTTTCGATAGGTTCTTCACTCTCTCCAATCGTCGCCAATATATATATGAAATGGTTCAAAACTCATTCCATAGAAACGGCAACAGTAAAACCGAAAGTCTGGTTGAGATATGTCGATGATACCTTCATCGTATGGAAGGGCAATGATCAAGAACGTAATCATTTCTTGACACATCTAAATAACATTCGACCTACAATTAAGTTTACCATGGAAAAAGAGGTAAATGATCAATTGCCTTTCGTAGATGTCATGGTGAATCGCTCAAACGAAACTATTAAAACTTCAGTATACAGAAAGCCAACACATACTGGACAATATCTTAATCGTAGTTCTAATCATTCTGTTGTAACAAAACGGGGAATTATACACAATCTCTATAATCACGCTATATCTTTATGCAATAATGCCGATTCATTGAAAAAAGAGGTAGCAAATATCAAATCCGATTTACAACAGAATGGTTATCCTTTGAAACTAATTGATGATGTTATAAATAACTTTAGAACAACGAACACTGGACAGCAACAAACACATTCCTTCTTCACAGTTCCCTACTTTAAGGAAACTTCGGAGAAAAATAAGACGAATTGCCAGTAGTTATAATATAAAAACAGCCTTTAAATCAGGGAATACACTTAGAGCTCATTTAACAAAAACAAGACCAAAAAGTTCCGATAAGAAAGAATGTGTTTACAAAGTTCCATGTGAGTGTGGTGAAATGTATATTGGAGAAACCAAACGACCACTAGAAGTTAGAATTAAGGAACATAAAACTCATACACAAAAAAGGGGAAACGTCGAGATCAGGTATTGCAGAACACGCCTGCGATAAACAATACCATATAAAAAGGTCTGACGCTGAGGCAATATATATGAAACCCAACATGAAAAAAAGAAAATTTATAGAAATAGCTTACATTAAAAACAATAATGGAATCTTCAGTAAACCGAGTGTTGAGATACCTAACCTTTGGCAACCACTACTTTGTAACATCAAACTTTGCGCTTCAATGGACACAGTCCCTATATAAGCTCGTAGTCTTAAGACAAAATATTCAGTTTATACTCGATAACGATTAGAGATAAATTTAATCGAAACGTCGTAAAAATAAATAAAAATAAAGACAATGCAAATCCGACAAGCCACATTTTAGGCATTATTTTTAATTATTTATAACCTAATTTCGTTTTTTTTTTTCAGCATTTTTCTATTAACTCGGTAATATTTATTGTTATATAAAAAATATTTAAAACATTTTTCGTCTCAATTGGTATTTTATTCCAAGTATTAACACTTCATGCTTTTAAGCGGTATTTCTTATTTAACAAAAAGTCATTTTACAATCTAAAATTTAAATAACTTAATAGGTTTTTCGCTAATAAAAATTAATTTTATTTCAGAGTTTTTAAACAGAGACTCGAAAACTGATGAAATACTGCTTTATCCGCGAAATTTAAATTTGGATCTCGGGTTCAAAAAAAATAATAAAAGAAATCCTTAAATAAAATAAATCTTACTAACAGACCATGGAATCTACTAAAAAGTTTAAAAATATCATTACAAAAGCTCGATGCAGAAAAATTCTTATACAAGTTCCTTACTTCATGAATTGGTCACAAAACTATCCGTATACTATTTGAAAAAGTTTTTATGCCACCCTGTTTTTAATACTAATAGTTATAAAAGGTGAGTTTTAGCAACGACTGTAAAAAATGAATGTTTTATCTCATAGTAATTGATATGATGATCTCCTTAATCTTCGTCAAAATTTTTGTTTGAAGAGTATTTTTTAAAAACTAGTTTTACTGATAATAAACAAGTCTATAAATCATAATAAACTGTTGTTTAAGATATTAGCTGTATATTGTATGTTACAATTATTATTAGTAATAGATTCTTACGAAATAAACTTTTTTTAACAGATTATGAATTAAGGAAGTCAAAATTGTTCTGGTGAAATTTACTTTTTTCGCAGGATTGCTTTTGGTGACTCTATTTAACACAAAGAATAAGCAATAACAATTATGAACTGCTTGTGCTTAAATATCCCTAAACAACCTTGCTATTCATAAAAAATGTACAAAAGAAAATTAATTGTGCTCTTAATCCTTTTCAGAATTCTGATAAACATTATTATCCGTTACATAGTATTATAAACAAATTATTATCTTTAAATACATGCCATCTAGCGTAATACATTACTAAAGATGAAGACGTAAATCTAATAGTAGTTTATTATTAAAAAATTGAATTATTTAGAGTTATTTGCATATATAATATCAAACTTAAACAAATACTTTATTGGTTGTAATTATTTCACAATTTAAGTAAAAGTTTGCTCATAAACTAATTAATCAATAACGTAAGTCCACCCTATCAGTCTGACCACTGGAACGGTTGGTGGACGGCCAAATCAAGGAAGGAATAATAATGGTGCAGTGTTCCTTACATCCTTTACAATTTCCCTAACAGGCAGGAAAATCCACAGACACGGCGCTACATCGACTCGAGTGTCGAATGATCGATCCGCATTAGGTATTTTTATTGACAATAAGGAGGTCTTTGACAACACAGCTCACGATTCGATATGTAATGCTCTACAACGACGAGGCTTTGCAACGACAGTAGTCGCGTGGATCAAAGCAATGTTAACTCGGAGACTACTATATGCTGAGCTTAAAAATGTAACTACTAAAGCACTGTCAAGTATGGGGTGTCCACAGTGATGAGTTTTATCGCCTTTGTTGTGGATTCTTGTGGTGGACAGCTTGCTGAATGAACTGAATAATCCCGACAAGGTCGAGGTGGTACTCTTTACAAAAAAGAGGAAAACGGAAAGACTTCCCACATTGTCGGAAAGGGTTCTTCAATACAAAGGGATAGTTAAATCATGATGACGTCATAGTTATTTTTACTAATAATCTGTTTGACTTATTAGAACATGTTAATTAAAGAGAAACTATAACTTTTTTTTTTGGTAAATAGGCTGTCTCGTAATAATTTTTTAGATGTGATAAAGTTTTTTATTCCGATTTGATTAACAAATCATATGTAATTTTTATTGTTAAAAAGGCACTGGTAGTTTTTTCTTGTGTATGTTTAAAATAAAGGGATTTTTATCGTTTCTTTTTTGACAAGAAAAGGTCTTTTCTGTCGAAAATTGAATACTCTTTTGATGCAATCTCCGAATACGTTATGGAGTTCATGAATTTTCCGCTCAACTCCTGCTTTTGAATTTTTGACTCATTTTGAGATGTCAGGACCTGGAAATTTCGTTTGCTACAACGTCAGGTGACCTCATATTAAGTTACTTTCTTTTTAAATTTAGAATATCAAACTTTCTACATATTCAGAAAAAAATATCGAAGGTGATGATCGTAAAGTGTGAGCAAAAGCTCAAGAACAGAAATAATTTTAAAGTATTATAAGAAAATGAAATACTAATCAGTAACTAATTAGAAATAATTTAACAAATAATTAATTTAAAGTAATATACTCTTTGATACTGTTGAACTGACGAGAGCTAAGAGTAAAAATTAAGAATTAATTTTAAGGTTATACTTTATTAATTTAAGAATCTATAAAAAATTGCTTTAATAAATTGCATTTAATGAATCTTACCTTGAGTTCTTATGTGGGGTTAATAATTCCGCCATTGAAACGTGCAGAATCTCCGTTTCTGGGCTTATTACAGTAATAATAACGCAATAACCACCAAAACAAGTGGTAATGGGACACTCTTAACTGTTCTTTACCCCAAAATTGGATGAACTAAATAAAATTGTCATGAAAAATGTGTAACTTTTGCGCTGTTTCTACCTAAGAAAGTAAAAGTCAAGGCAAATAGTATTGTCCTTATTTACATCAAAGAACCATGTGTTCGCACAACCCTTCTTCCTTTGACATGTAGCAAAAATTAAAAAGAGATGGCAGCTCAAAAGTAAACGTATGGGACTTCTTGTGTAAGAACAGACGCCTAAAATAAATTTTTAAAATAAGTCAATTCATTAATCATCAGTATTTTTTACTCAAAATCAAATAAGTGACCTACAAGTTATATTTAAATTAAAAAAATACACTTCCCGCCAGCCATTACTGATGCAAAAATAATATGTTTTCTGCTGCAAAAAAAGTAAAGTAGATGATTGATGGGAAATTTATAACGACAGTAACAGAAAGAACAGCATTGATAAGCAAGTTCGATAGTGACAGGAAAGCTAACCTAAACCGTCAACAAAGCAAAATCTACAGAACTGATCAAAGAAATCTTAAGAAAACTGCTAGACTTAAGGACGAAAGGAAAAGTAACATTCAAATACTCGGCGAGAAGACCAAGATTTGATCGGAAAAGGTAAAACTGCAAATTCAACATCAACAGAGCTAAATACAACCATCAACGGCCTAGTGAATGTCAAACAAAACAAGATAAATAGGGGTCAAACAGTGATTATTAAATTTAAAATCGTACTTTGTTGTTTAAGAATGCAGCCAGAATTCAGGAAGATAAAATAACCGAGCTGGGAAAAAATCGAAAAGGAATTAGAATTACGGATATTTGTAGTAAAAATAAAACTGCAACTAACCGACAAATGAAGCATACTATTTGTTATTCAAAGAATTTATGAGAGATTTAAAGAAAAGAATATTGTGTTCTCCCATAACATATATGACATGGTAGTGAGATCCATTCACCGTCCACACACCATTACTAATTTCAAAGAGGTATGGCACATCAACCTGTTACTTTTTGAGAATGCATCGGAAGTTCTTGCAAAATGCAATGAAAACGTCTGCTCAAATTTGTAATATAAACTTTCAATGGTAGGTCGCGTCGGTCGATTATATACATCAAAATGATTATGTAACTTGCGAATCCTAGTTGTAATTTTTCCTCTATTTTTACAATAGGTGTTACCAATTAATATGTATTTTTTTTTACTATACCTCGGTATTTTCATAAATGTTCATATGTGTTAGTTAAAAAATTATCAAATAATGCTCGATAGTTTACAGACAGAAATCGACCCTAATTCGAATAATTATTTATTCGTGACTTAGTGATTGAATAATTTTGTCTTAAATTTAATATTCCTAAGAAAGTAAAGGCAGAAGGATAATTTTCTTCCACAGGAGAAAAATGTTCATTTATTGTAAGTCAATGAACCGCAAAAAATCATTAATAAGTTACAAATTTAAATAGTCGATAGCTGAAAAAAGGATACGTTCATTATTAATGTTCATTTAAACATTGTTCCACTTCATTTAGATTATAAAGAAAAACTGTGAGAAGAACTTGAAGATGATAGGCAATAACGATGGATAATGATGATAGAAGCCAATTTTGCGCTCAATTTACACCGTTTCTTACTTAGGTGACTATTGGAATTTTTTACTCTCAGTAGGATGTTATCTGATTATGGTATAGTATATCTACATTAATTACTGTATTATATAATTTTTCCAGTTTAGCAATACAGGGTTTAACACAACAAACTGCCGCGATCGATTTCTTGGAAACTTTGAAAACATTTTAAAATTTCGCAGTTTACTAATGTCGATGGGAATTTTAGCTATAACGGAAGTTGATGCCTTCTTGCTTATTCCAAATGGAACACCCTACATGTCTTTTCTTTTTAGATTCTACGCAAAATTATAGACATATTTCATGTATAATGTCAATGCCTAAGTCTAACTGTTAATAACGGTTGCGGGCCTAAACATAACTATCTTATTCTCCTATATGGAGGCCTTAATTATTTAACTGGGGTTGGTTTGCTTCTAGAAGGGTACTGTGTCTTTTCAAAAAATTTGCAGTTTTTGAAATAATGACAATTTAACATTTTTGTTTTGTAAAAACGCTATACGGCTGTTAAGTTTTGTTATTAGTTGGCCATGGCGGTGAAACGCGACGAAAAAAAAAATAGACCACCACAGAAGTGTCACTATTTCTTGCCTTAGGGACGAGTTCGAAATTTTATCTTCAGATTCAATTAAAGCGGCCACCCATGACGAACTAACTTGGAGATGCGAAAAATGTTTGAAAATTCAGGGTGGAAACTTTGAAAATATATTAAAACAAGTTGTTTCCCTGTACCATTTAAAATTTTTACAATACAAAAATGTTAAATTGCCAATATTTCAAATATTGCAAATTTTTGAACAATCTTATACAAAGTCACCCTTATTTTTAATGCTAAATAAGATAACACTAAAAAAAATTGGGGGACTCTTCTTTAAAAAAATGGACTTTTGAAGATTTTTTCAAGTTAATAATTAATGTTAGTTTTGGATCACCCTGGGTTCACTTATTATCAAAATATCAACACAGTCCACTAAAGTAGATCTCCTTCGAGAAGGAAACTAACCCCAATTAAATAATAAAGGCTTTCATATAGAACAAATTGACAGTTTTTTGACATAAAATCTAATGAAATATGTCTATAACCGGAATTGACACCATCTTAAAAATATTTTAGTCAAATTGTCCCCATCGACTTTAGTAAAGCCAAATTTTAAAAAGTTTCCAAAGTCTATTTTTCGAGAAACCGATCGCGGCAGTTTTGAGACAACCTGTATTTGCGAAGATAGCAGGTAATTAAAAATATTTCTCCTCTGAACTTTAAAATTTGAAAAATATCACACCTATTTGAAATTTAGAGGCAGTACACGATGATACTGAGATGATTTTAGCCGAGACCACATCTCGCACAAAAGAGACATATTTGTTATTCTAAGTAACAAAGCAAGTTCTATCTAATAACCACCACAATCGACCTAGACTCTTGTAGGCTGTTGAAGCCAGAAATGGTGAAACACAGACGAAAAAGTGGGTTTTTCACATCGGGCACCACTTAGTAGTTTTGGCATATGCACAACCGATTTCGTGTTATAGATCGGTTGGCTTGGTGTGATAGCTTCACTTGTAAATAGTACTGGTTCAAAATCATTATAAGGTGTTGTCGTTTTTGTCTCGTATGGAATTTAACTGGATTTGTAATGTTATAAGTCATTATTTATTTGTGTTTTATTTAGTTTAAGGAGCTCCACAACGTGTATGTTACCGTTTCGTCAAAACAAGGGCAAATAACTTTTCTAAGTTCGATCCTGTGAAAACTGAACATTTTTGTGTGCGCAAGAGACTACATATGAAGCGGTCGTCTTCGGAGGATCAGAGGGCTATACCTAGGCATGACTCGCCATCTGCCGATAAATTTAGAAATGAATATAAAGGGCATTGTTTGATTATCTGCTTATCCGCTGCTTGGGGATTCAAATAAAACAACAGTGGGAGTTTAATTTTACTGTGTGGAGCTTGGCACCCAAGAGCACTTCGAGCAGCAAATTTATTTTAGATATAATTTCCGATATTGCAGTGTGCACTTTCAACGATGGCCTTTGCAGGGTAATCAGTGGCGGATCAAGCCCCCCTCTTTGGGAAGGAGAATACCACGAGAGCAAAGAAAAGTGTCGAAATTACCCCCATTCCATTCCTATACTAGACAGTACAGTATGACAAGCAAAATCGAGTTTTAAGCGGCGGGGAGGTCAGCGATATCCACGTCCCTAGTGCAACAGGCAACCGACTCTACTTCTTCTAAATTTGAAGCTTTTGGGGGGTCTACTGCCCCAACTGCTCCCCTTCTGGATCCACTTCTGAGTGTAATGGACATATGAAAGTTTTGGGCAAGACTATAGGGCCCAACTCTTTTAATTCTTGCTTAGAAAGTGGAAGAGGAAAAAAATCTTGCCTTAAGGCAACTTTATAGAGCTGGCACGGCAGACTATTGGCAAAAAAATTGGTTTTGTTGCATTTTTCAAATTAAACAACAAAAAAATTATATGTAAAACTTTAAAAGTGTTTTTCTAAAAACTAATTGGCGTGATAACTTTGACAATTTTAATCCGATTGATTTCAAATTTTAAACTCATCTTTCTAATTGCATTTTGTAAAGAAGTACGTACGGAATTTTTGAATAATTAAAATCCTTCTATTTTATGAGCAGTTTTACATGAAATTCTTCACTAAAAATTCACTTTTAACTCCAAATGCTTACCATTTTCAAAAAAAAAATCAATATTTTTGAAATTCCATATGTACTTCTATAGGTTTTCCTATGTACATTAATGTAAATTTTTTTGTTTTGTTCTACGTCAAAAATTGTGGATGCCAAATGTCACCTTGATATTTGAACCTAATATATATCTGTAATTAGTTTCAGCTACTTTGTCCATACCCCTTAGTAAATATTTGGCCTGGTGTCTTATCACGCGTAATATTAAAAAAATAAACGCCAGAAGTAAAATGGAGTTTATAAACCAGGATAGTTATCTGCATTCAGAAAGGGGCAATTTGCCAGACGAACGTGCATATTGAGAGACGAATCGTTAATATTATAGTAACGGTGATGTAGAAACAGCCACCTGAGGAACATCTCACCAATAGTTTCCGACGCCAAGAACGTTCAAATATCAGAAATGACGTTATAAAAAGCATGTCAAAAGATGTCTGGGGAAGGCACCGGCAGACTCAGTGATAAATCCACCGCCGGTGTCAGGCCGAAAGTTTGCAAGCTGTTCAGGGTTCGGTGTAGCACTGAGACCCGACCACTAAAGTGGTAGTTTCTACATTTTCTCAGGCATCTTGCTTTCTATATACTTCGAGATTACAAAGGGTTGATCGGGACGATCAAAGTTTGGAGGGAGGCAATATAACGGTGGTGTAGAAACATCCACCTGAGGAACATTTCACCAATAGTTTCTGATGCCAAGAAGATTGAATTATCAGAAATGAAGTTATAGAAAGTATGCCGTCAAAGGGTGTCTGAGGAAGGCGGCGGCGGACCCACTGATGAATTCACAGCTGCTGTCAGGACGAAACACCCAGGATTTTAGTGGTCGCAAGTTTACAAGTCGTTCAGGGTTACGATGAATTGGAATGCTGGTGTGAGAAGTGGAATGATGCCACATAGGGTTGCGTGCATTGTAGTGCTGGTTCTAGCACAAGTGGGATGTTGCGGCACAGGGTTGCGTGCATTGTACTGCTGCTTCTAGCACTGGGATCCGAAAAGTATGTCAAAGGATGTCTTTGGAAGGCACCGGTGGATCCACTGATGAATCCACCGCTGGTGTCAAGACGAAACACCCGGGATTTTAGTGGCCGAAAGTTTGCAAGCCGTTCAAGGTTACGGCGAATTGCAACAATATTAATATATGATAGAGGTCAAAATTTCAAAATATGTTTTTATATTCCGTAGTAGTTCTGAAAATATTTACGAGTATTTTCGGGTCTAGTTTAAGAAAGAATGATTTTCTATGTACAAAGCTGTCCGAAAATATTTTTGATACACTTGCAGCAAAAATAAATTTGATTTTGACGCTCATGAGTTTCCAATAAAAATACATTTTGCATATATTTTTAATAAACTCGTTTCTGATTTATAATATTTATAAAAATAAGATATTAATAGCAAACAATATAACGAGGAAACCCGTAATTTAGTTGACGTTTACAAAGTAATTTCTGCCACATCAATTATTATAAAATCTATAGCATTTCAGCTATCCAGTTAAATAGGTCTTAATTAACATATTTAATTCAATCTTTTCCTAAGTTAATGTAACTTAAAACAAGGCAAAAAACGTCATATTATTAATTAAAGCAAACATACAGTATTAGCTGCTATTTACTCTTGAATACACATGAAACAGAAAATTCTATGATAGATTTTTCAAGCTTTCATTACTATTTCTCATACTGGGAAGACCTAAGTGTAATCAAGATCATTAATTATGCACATTTTTTCCTTAAACATATATTTAATTCAAAAGTAGATGTAGAATATGTCAATAGTCACAATCGGTACAACGCTTTCTTGTAGGAAAAGTAACTGCTTCCCATTAATAGTAATTTTATTTTTTTACTACACTTCATTATTGTAATGTCAAAAAATGTTAAAAATTAAAAATTCTTCAAGAGGTTTTGTTCTCAAAATATTAGATTTAGTGATTTTTTTTAAAAGAAAGTACGGAATAAGATTCAGATACGTATAATCCTCTCGAGATTATTATATATGGCTTTTATAACGGAATATGTAATTAATATTATTATTACATGAATTTTTTACCATAAAAAAGCACATAGGAAAGTTCAAATGTATGTTTAATTTTGATTAATTATGTCAAATTTTAAGTATAAATACAAAAGCATATTTTAACTGTCGTAAAAAACAGAAGTTTGAAAGGAAGAAGTAAATGATATTGCCTAAATATAAATATCTAGCGTACGTCCTGACCCAGTATGCTAGCAATAATATATTTTCTAGTAATAAATAGTAAAAATATTAAAATATTTACACGACAGATTTTATAAAATGGCTATAAAGTTTTAATTATTACTTAAAATGTCTTTCGCTTTAAAAATTAATTACGTTTTCTAGAGGTTGCAAAATCAATATTTTCAAACTGTTTAAATTTTTTTCATTCTTCATTATGTAGTAAAAATATATTAAACAATTTTCTGCCTTTGTTTCTAATTAATCTGTGTCTGGTCATAACTAATTAGAATTTTGTTGATCAAAGTTTGTATTTAATAACAGGATCTTTGTACACGTTCCAAATTTTAAATTAATAAATCTGCTTTTATTTTAGATCTCCACTAAACTTTTAGGTCCAGTTATATAGATAGTATTCAGCATATTTTACCGTTCAATCCTTTTGGTAAAAATAAGATGGCATAAAAACCAGATAATTAAAAAAAAAATAAATATAAGCATTTGATCAGATTAAATGGTTATATTTACTTTTAACTTGGAAACTGCAAACCGTTTTCCCAAAGACACCAAACCATTTTTAATAGCTTTCAACAAATAAATTTTGGACAGAGTATAAAAAAAGCTATAGTTTTTTATATATATATATATATATATATATATATATATATATATATATATACATATATATATATATATATATATATATATATATATATAGTATAGGAATTAATTTTTCTTGAACCATTAAATATATTTTTAGTTGGTTATTTTCTTGGGAATATGGTTCATTTTATATTGAAATTACATATATAAAGTAGTCATACTTATTGTGTATATATATATATATATATATATATATATATATATATATATATATATATATATATATATATATATATATACTTTTATTTTTCAGAATGTTTCGATTCTTTCGAATCTTTTTCAACTGACGGTTTCGGTGAATGCATTAAGAACAGAGATTTTTGTGTTAAACAAAAATTAATTACATCATAAAACAATTATAATCACTCACTCTTTTGTGTATTCACTTTTCAAAAGATTTTTTAACAGTCTAGTTAGAAGAATGGACACTACATTTTTAACCCTATAACTGCCTTAACTTGACTCAAGTCAAGTCAAGTCAAGGCAGTTATAGGGTTAAAAATGTAGTGTCCATTCTTCTAACTAGACTGTTAAAAAATGTTTTGAAAAGTGAATACACAAAAGAGTGAGTGATTATAATTGGTTTATGATGTAATTAATTTTTGTTTAACACAAAAATCTCCGTTCTTAATGCATTCGCCAAAATCGTCAGTTGAAAAAGATTCGAAAGAATCGAAACGTTCTGAAAAATAAAATTATATATATATATATATATATATATATATATATATATATATATATATATATACAATAAGTATGACTACTTTATATATGTAGTTTCAATATAAAATGAACCATATTCCCAAGAAAATAACCAACTAAATATATATATATATATATATATATATATATATATATATATATATATATATATATATCATTATTTAACTTTGTAAATACATCGGTTTAAAACAGAATTACAATTTTTATGTTTTTTTATTATTATTAAGCAAGTCGTATACCGCAGAACATGACTTTTAATGAACCATCAAAGGATGTTACAGAATATTGACGCTGAAGTTATAGTGTGTCGGACGCCATCATATTATAAAAATAAGTCGGATTGCTAAAATATTCGCTACTGTGTTAGATGAAATTCCATTTGGCAATATACTTTTTGTCGTGAACTTCGTCCTCTGACACTTTTACTTTGGTTCGCGACCATGTTACGTTACGAGGATTGGTTACATGTATCGACGCATTGATATATCTTTTTCTTATCAACAATCAATTAATAATAAATAACTCTTTATACAGTCAACGAGTCCGCAGATACATACTTTGTCTATTTCATTAGGGAAAACAATGGATAATAAAAAACATAAAATATTTCATCAGATTTTTATAACTACATATCTATCGCAGAACCGAAAGTGTATTTTTTATATACTTTTGTGCGAAAAAGTAGTAAAATTCGTGACTATACCTATCCGACATGCTTTAGTAAAGTGTTAGTTTAACTCCGAGAAACAACTTATAAGCCCAATCCATCATACTAAATGATTTGTTTTCTATACTTTCATACAGGGCGACCAAGAGTAAATCTGAATTTAAAACACTGACTGAAAATTTCATGGAAATGCTAATTCTGCTTGGTTAACAACATCTTTGAAGGTTATTGAATATGTACGTTAACAACAAAAAATATATTAAGGTTAGTTTAAGCTAGTAGGGTACATGGGTGGAGGACCTACTGTCTCTGTTCTACTAGCATATTGTGAAAATTTCGGAATAGTAAAGGTAGAGTATTAAATATAATAATAGCTTAAGTAGAGCGGACAGCACATAGGCAATAATATTGAATGCTATAGTCACCCTTTCTCTATCACGATGCCTATTTTAATCTACCGGGACCCTACTCAGTTAAATAAACCCATCAAGTATACAATGATAGAACCCGAAATGTATGTTTTGGAATGATCGATTTTTAATTGCTTTAAACACAACCTGAATTCTTCGAACCCATCTACAGCCACTTCAATTTAAAGATTTGAAGATGCTTTTATTTCATTTCATTCATCTCTTGATCCACTCGGAATACCCATATTCTTTTTCTGTTGAGGATTTTCCTCTTCTAATACCTCTACCGCAATCATAACAAATTTTATCTGAATTCTCTTCTACCATATTTAGTAGCTCTGTATAAATTGCCATTTTACCAAAAATAGTAACGTAGTGCGCATGGCTAACTACAGAGCTTCTCGTCTTAGAAAGGAAAGAACTTAAAATCTAGATGGGACTGTTGACAGGACATTGTCACCTGAGGAGCCATCTTCATAATATTGATGTCGTAGATGACCCAATGGGTAAATGGTATCTGGAGAAATATGAAACTGCTGATCATGTCCTCAGAGAGTGTCCAGCACTCAACGGACTGAGACAGAATCATTTCGGAGATACAATTTTGTCATCAATCATTTATTCATTCATGTTAGTGGACTTCACCACTTGGTCTACTAATGTATATTAGACATAACAGACTGCTATTACTTCAATAGTCTTTCATTAGTGAACGTTACCATTTTATGTAATATATGTGGGAGAATTATCTGAACCTAGCTTTACATCTATCGATGTTTTTATAAAGACAAATGCGGCATATACAGAGTATTTAAGAATGTATATATGTGGAAATGGGGATTTGTTTACTGCGATCTTATGTGGCTAACTAAAGCAGGTCTTCCAATCTTATTTCTATTTGGAAACTCAGAAGGTGGAACGGCTTCAGATTGGATAGATCTTTCTCTTCTATTCAATATGCATTCAGGTATCGCATCCTAGATTTTTGCAAGGCGATGCATTCGAAAATAATGTGGATAGAGGTTTCATCTGCATTTTTCTCTCTCTGCTAATACAAGTCTGTTAAGCTATCCCCTCCGGTGGCAGTTTTCTATTAGAACTCTAAGTTGGTTTCTACTTAGGATAATACATTCCTTAAATTTCTTCTGGTTATAGTTCTTTAGGAGTTTATTAGCTTGTTTCATTCGTTGTCGATTTGTCCAATAACTGGATTTAATATTTTTTTTTTTTTTTTTTTAATTCTTCCAGTATAGTACTGTTGCTAATTTTGCAAAAAGGTTTAGGTCTCAGATATGATGTTCCAGCCTACTTTTTGCCAATTTGTCTACTATTTTTTTCTACTCCAATGTGTTTCGATTCCCATAAGAGGGCAAACGTGTTATTTTTGGCTATTTCCTTTAGTTCGTCGAAAATAATATTTATGTATAAATGCTAGTTTGGGATAAAATACAACAATACATCCTCGAGAAGCCATTCAAGTCCAGGCCAGTTACAATCCGGCACTACCTTCACACTTAGTGAAGGTGTCTTTGGAAGATTTCCCTTCCACAAAAAGAAAAAAATACAACAGTAAAGTTGTAAGTACTACGAATAACCCATTTTTACCATCAAGTTTATATGCTTTCATATTTTGTTAATAAACATTTTAGAAAAACCTAATTTTACACTTGGTCACTCAGTATTCAATTATATCTCAATTTTCAGAACATGTGCGTGACCTCTCAATTTAACTTCTTGGCTAGCCGACTAATATCTTAATTAAATGTAAATTTTTTCTGTTACTTTTAAATACAAATCCATTGAACATAATTTGCTGTATACATTTTTTCGTTAATAATGTTTACGTTGTATGTAATAAATTAATGCATTAATATGCTTGAAGTTTTTATTTCAAACAATAAGAATAACAGAAACATTTTGCATGTAAATGAATAGTTATTCATCCTAATAAATCAATATTTATTGTATTTTACCGATCTAGAGTTTCATATATTTTTTTTACAATAGGTTGACTACATATGCGCGTCACGCTCTCATGAAGAGATCGTTACTAAATCTTTTCCGAATGTTAATTTCTGTAGAGGTGTGATGATTCAATCTTTATACTGTAAATCAACTTGCTTTAATTCCTATTTAAAACTGTAAGATTTTTGTGTGATAAAAAGGACAATAACCTTTAAACCAGGTACTTATTGAGCGTAACTTAAAGCCCTTAATTAAAAGGCTTCTTTTTTGGCAATCCACAGTCAGCTAGAAACTCTTATAATTACATCATGTCCATCCGTTCATCCGTTAGTTCGTCTGTATGTCACAGCAAAAACGTTTTTTGTTCTGCCTTGTAGCAAAATTTTACAAGTGGTTTTTCGCGTATAGGAGAATATTAATGATGAATCGAATAAGCAACGAAAAAGTTCTAGGGAGGCTCAGTAATGAAATAGAAGTTATTAAAACAGTAAAATTTGGAAGCTATCGTATTTCGGCCATATTGTAAGACATCCCGGAAAATACTGCAATCTTCAATTAATAATGCGGGGAACGATAGCTGGTAGACATTTTGGTTGAAAAATCTACGTTAGTGGTTCAACATGACAACATCTCTCTTTAGAATTGCAGTAAACAAGGTTGTGATAGATAACAAGATAGTCAACGTTCGACAATCGGATATGGCACGCTAAGAAGAAGATGTGAGATACTGTGAAACTGGGGTAGTTCTGGGCATTAGTAACACAGCGTATATGGCATGAACATTTGCCGCGAAGAAGCGTGTGTTCGTGTTGGATCCCATCTGGTCACCTGTTGTACAGTCCTGATTTGACACCCTATGATTTATTTTTGTTCTTGTGCATGAATAATACATCAAAACCATATTTTGAAAATGTTTTGTGAACTGGTTGAAACGCATGCAAAAGTAACTGATCCTGGTGGATAATATTTTGAAAAAACAATGCAAGCATTTTCAATGAAAAATATTTGTTTTTGTTTCTTATCAGAACAAGTATTTTCATTTTGTCTACAGGAGAAATGACTCATTTACGTCTAGGTTTTTAAAAAAAAACATACTTTTCAATTACAGAATAATAAGGTTTCACCTTAAATTGAAATGTGGTCAGAATCTTATTTATATTAATTTTCACTCGTGCCCGTCTTAAAGAAATGTAACTAACATTACGGTAGTCGTAAAAAAATAGATGTATATTTCACCAGGCTTATGCACGAGATAAGACGAAGTAAAAGCTCAAAATTTCTTAAATCTTAATTTTGCAAATGGCTACTACTATTGTTGTGAAATCAATGGAAACTGTACATTTGCTGAAAAAGAAAACTCTAAATGGGTCAAAAAAATATGGGATTCTTCTATTAGTTTCGCCCATATTTGAGTTAAAATATTTTAAAAACATATAATTAGCATCTCGCAGAAATCTATAAAATTATAATAGTTATATAAGAGACATTATTATCAACACTAAACTTCTGAATTTTCTTAAAACAAAGTTCATTATAAACGTTAATATAACAATTTGAAAGCTTTATAAAACAATAACAGTAACTTACAAGGCATCGCAAAGTGCCAGATATAGTTTATCCTTTATGTAAAAATTGCACTCAAAACAACCCTCCACATTTTTTAACAAACCACATTTACACGACACATTAAAATTTAAACTTTGCCGCGACTAAACCGACAACTCTCGACTCACTGTCGCACGCGACGTTAATTCTGACCTTACCGACACGCGTCCCGACGCATAGACGAATGAGACAAAAAGATATATCAGAAAATAGTTTGAAGACCGACACATTTGCGTCTATTTCTGTTAAAAGACTGTCTAAGAATGTTTAATACACTAGTTATCAACAACTATAATTATATTATTGTTCAAAAATATGTAGTTCAGTAGATAAAATTCAATTGGAATTCGTAAATGACAAATTATCAAAAGACGCGTCGTCGTTATGTCGTAGCGGGAATCTCCATCAAAAAGTTACTGACTTGTTCTTCAAGACACGGCCTTTGCCAAACTACGGAGAAGAGGTCGTGGTAAATAGTAAGTGCATACTGCTGGTGCAGCAGAGTCTGCAAAGATTGCAGGAATCGCGGGTGAGAGGAAAAGGGTGTAGTGCGACGAAGAAGGTATTTGCGATGTAGTGGATATGATCTGCGCGTTTACTAGGTGTATAAAGCTGGCGGCATTAAAGATAAAAATTGATAAACTTTATCTAAATCCACCAGGTGTTAAATTAGATGTTTTTTCCTTTGGTTAGACACATCTTAAAAAAATAGATGCGATAAATTTATGTCGGGTATACACAGAGGATAGAGGGATTATTTATGACAAATTATTATGTCGTATAATTAATACAGTATACAGGAAGATATTGGATCGAAAACTGTTTTCGTTTATTGTAACAAAATATTCGTACTAGTCGAGTTTAAACTTTTATACATATTTCATAAATTTTGTATTATTCAGAATGGGTCAAAAAAGTCCTGGCTTAGATGAATACCTATTTTAATAGAAAGCACTATACAGTGTATCCCACAACGAAATCCCGCGATCGATTTCTTGGATTTCGGAAAATGTTTAAAATTTGGCAATTTACTAAGCCTATGGAGTCAATTCGGCTAAGATATTTTCAAGATTTAAATCGAACACCCTATATGTTATTTCATTTTTAGATTCTACACGTAATTATAAACATATTTTATGTATAATATCCTATACCTAAGACTAGATTATATATATTTTAAATTTTATGTAAAAAATGGCGTGTGTAGGCTTGAAAATAACTATCAATTTCCCCTATATAAAAGCCTTTATTGGTTAGTTCGGGTTAATTTCCTTCTAGAAGGGGATCTACTTTAGTGGACTATGTTGGTATTTTGATAATAAATAGATACAGGACTATCAAAAACTAACTTTAAATATTAACTTAAAAAAATCGTTAAAAGTATTTTTTTTTAAACATAATCCCCCTGTTATATCTTCTTTAACATTAAAAATAAGGGTCACTGAATAAGGTTGTATTCCAGAAATTTACAGTTTTTAAAATATTAGCAATTTACATTTTTTTATGAATATTCAAAATTTCCACCCTGAACTTCCCCACATTTTTCACATCTCCGAGTAAGTTCGTCAAGGGTGGCCTCTCCAATTGAAACTGGAGATAAATATTCGAACGCGTCCCTTAACTTTGCCATACAGTCCTCCATCGTTGTCACTGGATTAAATAAGACGTTTTATATCGTTCCCCCATTTAAAATAATCTAAAGGCCTTTTCTTATTTATAGGTATCCATCCCGGGTTTTACCAGTGACCATAGAAAAAGAAGTAGATCTCGTATATACTGTGACCCATCAGCGGCTTTCGGGAGTTTTTTACTTTTTAATTTGTAGTTTTTTTTTTGTTTTGTATGGCCTGATCTAGCAATTAATCTCGCTCATGTCAATATCAAAAGTACAAAACAAAAAATTACTAGAAATTAAAACCCTAGTAAAAAAACCTTGTAATCAGCTGATGTGTCACCGCATAGATGATGCATACTATTCCAGGGTCACTGGTAAAACCCGGGACCCGGGGTAGGCACCCATAAATGAGAAAATGCTTTAAGACAGCAAATCAGGAGAATGAGGAGGCCACAGAAAAGGTCTATTGTTGGCAATTCACTTGTCATACAATGTTGTTTGTAAGAAGTTGGTAACTGCAACGGTTCTGTGTGTGGGGCGCCATAGTGTTGGTAAAAAATTTGCCTATGTTCCGCCAGAGGTAAATTGCTTAAATATTGATTGTCTAACTCTTCTAAATATCTAAATATCTTTCTCCCGCAAAAGTTAATACGAAACTTAAAATGGGGGACATAATTTGCTATGTATTATTAATGAATTACCATTTAAAATTTTTTCATACAAATACGTTTTTTCATACAATGTTCGTTTAACACTGTTCCGCAATAGCTTTTGTTTATCTCGATATCTATCAGCAAATATCTGGCATGTTGTTGATGGAACTTTGTTACGTTACCCATAGATAATAAACAAATTTAAATAATTTTCGTACGTATAATTTAATTGCCTTATTCATAATTGTCAAATGGTAAGAAATAATGACATTTCTGAAGAGTGTTCTATTGCTTTCTTTCGTCCCGTTTCGCCATCATAGCCAACAAGAAAACCTAAAATGTTAAATTGTCAACATTTCAAATACTACAAATTTTTCGAATAGACAACCTTATTCACCTTTATTTTTAATGCTAACATTATACAATTGAAAAAACTTATTTTTAACTATTTTTCAACTTAATATTTAAAAAAATCGTTAAAAGTCATTTTCTTTAATGTGAAAACTCTGCTTTTATAATGTTATTTTAATTTAGCGTTAAAAATAAGTGTGAATTTTTATAAGGTTATCAATTCGAAAAATTTGTAGTTTTTGAAATATTGGCAATTTACCATTTTTGTATTGTAAACCGCTATACGGCTTTAAATTTTTTTTATTAGTTGGCTCTGACAGGGAAACGCGATGACAAAAAACAATAGAGTACTACAGAAATGTCACTATTTCTTGCAATTTGACAATTATTAATAAAAATCATGCCGGGCGATTAAATTTTACGCACGAAGATTATCTTAATTTGTTTATTATCTATGATGAATGTAACAAAGTCTTATCAAGAACATGCCAGACATTTGCTGATAGATATTCAGATAAATATAAACTCAAATATATAAAATCACGGAACAATATTAAACGAATCTTGGAAAATTTAAAAAATTTGGGCACCACTTAGGCAAAAATGCATAAAAAGATATTTTGCTTCACATCTTATGACATCGTTAAGACAAGTGGGTCTATAAACAGGAATCCCGAAGAGTTCAATATATAGAATTCCTCCATCCTAACAGACAGATACCGATTTGCCGAAAAGAGTGCAATTTTGCGAATTTATATTAACGATGATACAAGAAGACCATCGATTTTTGAACAACATAATTTGGATTGGTGAAACAAAATTTACGAAAAATGACCTTTTCAATAGTCACTATTCCCATTTTTGGAGTAATTCAAATTCTCATGCATTAAGATTGCATAATCAAACTACATTTTTATGATAGTCTAGAAGAGTCAGACAACCAATATTTAAGCAATTTACCTCTGGTAGAACACAGGCAAATTTTTTACCAACAGGATGGCGCCTCACCACACAGAACCGTTCCAATTACCAACTTCTTACAAGCAATATTTTATGACAAGTGAATTTCCAAAAATGGATCTTTCTGAGGCCCCCTCCTGCTCCTGATTTGACTATTTTAGATTATTTTAAATGAGGAACGACAAAAAACGTCGCTTATTGTAATCCAGTGATAACGATGAAGGACTGTATGGTAAGGGTAGGGGACGCGTTCGGAGGTACCACATTCAATTAGAGCGGCCACCTATGACGAAACTCGGAGATGCGAAAAATGTTTGGAAGTTCATGCTGGAAACTCTAAACATTTATTAAAATAAGTTATTTTCCTGTATAAATAAGGCGTTTAGTATTTTTACAATACAAAAATGTTAAAGTGGCAATATTTCAAAAATTGTGAATTTACATAAACTCACCCTCATTTTTAATGCTAAATAAGACAACATTGTGAAAATAGGGGGTTTACATTTAAAAAAATAGATATTTAACGATTTTTTCAACTTAATATTTAATGTTAATTTTTGTTTACCCTGTATTTACTTATTATCAAAATATCAACACAGTCGACTAAAGTAGATCCGCTTCTAGAACGAAACCAACCTACATTAAATAATAAAGGCTTTCATATGGGAGAAATTGATAGTTATGTTTAGGCCTGCAAATGCATTTTTGACATAAAATTTAAAATATGTCAAAAACAGTTAGGCTTAGGTATGGAACATTATACGTAAAATATTTCTATAATTTTGCGTAGAATCTAAAAAGGAAATAACATAAAGGGTGTTCAATTTAAAATAAGCAAGATGGCATCAACTTGCAATATAACCGGAAGTACCACCATCTTGACAATATTTTAGCCGATCTGCTCCATTGACTCAAGTGAACTGCTAAATTAAAAAAAAAATTACAAAATTTATTTTCCGAGAAATCGATCTCGGTAATTCGTCGTATATCTAAAAGGACGTGCGTTGACAACCAACCGATGGTTTATCCTATAAGGTTAACATAATAAAGTATCAACAACACACTATACTTTGAATTTCCTTTAAATCATTGATGGCGAACAGATTAAGTGAGAACTGCCAGATTCATAAGCCCACGAACAAAAATTAGTTAGAAATGATTTAATACCCATTAAAAAACGACATGTGTCGATCAGAATTATTTATAGGCTAGATACTATGGATATGGGTACCTGGATTTTAAATTTGCACCATTGGTACAGTATTTATTTTACAATGTTCGGTCACCAAGCTAAGCTCGGATGATTCAGGTCCGTATGTTGTTACTCCTTTTCAAGAAAAAGCTTCTGTAAAATTACAAAATATAAAAACTGCTGATGTAACACAATACATGTAAGGTTTGCAAAGGTATTCGCAATACAATACAATAAGACTTATAAATGTGTTAGGATTATGTAGTGCATAGAGACCAAAAAAATTAAGAATATTTTCTCTAAATCAAAGCATATCAATTAAATTATAACCTTCACTACAACTACAATTGTCAGTAAGTATAACTTAAATTATTAATCTCCAAATCAATAACGATAAATTATTAATTTGAATTAATAACAACTATGTAATTATTAGTATTTTTTTTTCTTAAGTTGTCCTTTGTAGTGAGTTTTACTAGCGTAGTTACTGTTTTCTTTGGTTTTACATAACAATCTAGAATATATGTGAAGATACATTAGCAAAGAAATTATTAGTAGCAAAGACAGGTTTTATTCATGTCTGTTAGTAGTCATAGCATGGCGTAGTTCGAGTGTTTTGAATACAATTAAATTCTAAGAAAGTAAAGTTGTGATAAATATTTACAGAAGTAATTCAAATCCGAATTATAAACAAATCATGAACAACATCAAGCACAAGCTCTTTTCGATTCCCAAAAGTTTTTAAAGTTTTAAATAATCTATAAAAATGCTTTACACCACAGTACTTCCAATATAGAAGCAATAATAGAGCAATTATTTTGAGTCATTATCACTTTCAGTTGTATCACTTGAAATAGTCATGATCACTTCGACCTAATGACAAGTAAATGCATATTCACAAGAACATGAAGTTATCAGTTATACTTTTTTCACTTTGATCAATTCATAATTACTGAAAAGAATACAGCCAATATAGCAAGTAACACCACCTAAGTGTCAGTCGCCAAATCGCAAGTAACATTGCAGGAAGGTAGACCATCGAAAAATTTTAGACCCATATTTATTTTATACTAGCTCAATCCCTTATTTAGGGATAAAAATCATCTCTGCAATATTTTTAGTTCAAATGGTATCTTTTAAGAAAAAAAAGTTAAAATAAAATAATAATTACAATATCGATCAACAATTCAAATTATAGATATTTATATAAACTTGAAAAATTATATGGTAATGACGAATAAAGGCGACGGTCCGGTTAATACGTACATGATAACTGGGTACTATACTAATCTTTGGTACCAAAGCTTTTGACAAAAGAGATAAGACCTCTATGTCAAATTTGTTATTAGTTTTGCAAAATTAATTTGTTTAAATATTTGCTTTAAACAAATTATTGCAAATCTATTACTGATACTTGTCAAAACCTTTACGAAAGGGTTAGTATATCAAACATATATTAACAATAAGAGAAATCTTGTATAATAAGACCATCACCTTTATTTGTCAATACTATATAATTTTTTAAGGTTATATAAAAGTTCTATACTTTGTGTTGTTAATCGATATTGCAATTATTATTTAAAACTTTTTAGGTTACTTCAACTTATTTGCCTTTAAAACTCAAAATAGTGCAGGAATGGTTTCCACCCTTAAAGAGGAGATTGAGTCGATAAAAAAACACGAGTATAAAATTTCATCCTGCAAAACTACGTGCAATTCGGCAACTAACACTTGGGTAGTATTACTTGCAAGTACTTTTAAAAGGATTAAGGTACCAAAACTATTCCAAATACTTGAACCTAAATTTTTAAGCAATAAAGTGGTATTTTAAAGCCTTAAAAGTATTTCCAAAACAAAAGTAATTGAAAAAAAGGAAATAAATAAGGTCTTAAAAGTAGTTACACAACAACTTAATATTGTAACACATGATATAGTTAAATTCCACACCAGTGTTTATTTGGTTTTGCTTTTTTTTGAGATGGAAACATTTTTTAAAATTAATTTTCCTTTGAACTTACAAGGCTAGATTGGTTTTACTTAAAAAAAACTGAACTAGCAGCTTATCGAGATTTAGAGTGAAAAATTAGAAAAACGAACATTTGTTAATATATCTTTTACATGCAATAAACCTTGATAAATCGAAATTGCTTCCATTCCTGTCCAATTAACGCAAAATGTATAAACAATTTTTTAAGGGAGTACAATATTCTGTTGTGCGTTATTCTAGTAATTACATACAGAATCTGTACTTAAAATACTTAAAGGGTAATTAAAACATTGTTGAATTATGTAAGGTACTTTTCAAAGCATTTGCATTACTTTTGTAACAGTCCAAAATCAAATATTTAAAAGATTTGTTGATTTGTGTTTTTTTAAATAAAATATCAAAATATAGGAATTAATTTTACAATAGCATTTTAATTTTCAAGCATAATAAAAAAAAAACGAAAAATTTTCAGTACCAACAGTTTTATCACCAGCATTGTTATCATATTATATTGGGCCTTTTCTGGAAAAAAATTATACAGGATTACGGTACCTACAACATTTCTCAAGCGAGTTCGAGGCGGACTTGACAGTTTTCTTTTTTTATTAAATTTCTTGAAAAATCTCAAATAATGATTACATGTGTACCACCTGCTTTTAATTCACTCGTATACTTGAAACTAATTGTGTATTTCAAATTTATGGACATAAACAAATATTAAGTTTTCATACCCTTTTAATAATATTATCCTTTCATCTAGTAGTTTTTATTATATATAGAAAATATTTAATGAAATTCACGCAAACAACCAACGTTGCTATTCAAACCGTTGTATGTATTACACACATAAATATTTCTCCTCCCATAGAAGCAAAATTACTTTGTCAGGATGGCACTGATATAATTTCTCGAAAAAGAAACTATGTTGTCGTTTTAATATACATTATTTAACTAGTCCATATTTATTTTCTTTAGTAAAGTAGGAAATAATGTTCGCGTATTGAAAATCTTTAATTTTTACATTGCTCTTTAACATATTTTGAAATAATGATTCATTGTTTTGTAAACGAAAGTCACAACCAAATATGCCAATTTTGTTGCTGAAATAAAAGATTCTAAAAAAAGATCAACAAGATAATCTGTCATGACTATTGAATTTCTTGCAATTTAGGTCAAACGTTAATATTGTAGTACAATTGATTACATAAAAGTTAAGCCTATTAAAAAAGAGGCAAATATATATGCTAATTGCTGGAATGTCTGTTCTCTTTATGCAAAGGAGATTTTTTAAAAACGTAACGTAGCATTGCGAGATATAAAATGAACGAAAAAATCCAATCTATTTTAAAATATCAGACAAAGAAAGTTATTTTTATTTAATTGAAAATAATTATTTTGAAACTTATTCATGGCAGATGGATAAAATACTTTTTGAAGTAATAATTGATCTTCAATAATAACCGAATTATTGGCATAGATAATATATATATATATATATATATATATATATATATATATATATATATATATATATATATATATATATATATATATATATATATATAAATTGTATGCTCATCTGCTGCGACTTTTAAATGTCGAAGATTTACGTCACTACATTACAGAAAAAAAATAGACTATTACCTTGGTCTTAAGATTTTATTTAAAATATTACAGCCAAATTCACTAAAAAGATTTAAAAGTTAAACCTGATATAGTTGCCATGAAAGTTAAATCTTTTAGGCGGCCAGTTTTGTTTTGCTTATGATATTGTCATAATTTACCTTACATATGTCAACAAATAGGGACACTAAGGACAAGAACCTTGAGATAAAGTCTTGAAATATGTAAGGGACATACTTGTATACAAACTTAATCGACTTATTGTTGCTCTTGTCACTTTAAGTACTCTGCTGTCAATTTAGGATGGTTTTAAAATTAAAACGCGTTAGTGAATTCGACTGTTAGTGTTATGAAATCTTTTGACAAAATTAATTTAATAATTGAATATTACCCTAAAATATGAACAGTGAATAAATTATCATGGAACTGGTAAAAATGATATCGCCAGATGATTAAAAAAATTTAAACTTAATTTAGTCAAAAATGTTTAAGCAATCTACGCAGTGACTGCTCGTAGAGTAGTGGTACTACTTAATTTTCTCTAATATTTTTTTTATCTTTAGTTTAAACGTTTCCGAATACTCTTTCTTTGTCCATATTAATTATTTTAACGTCAGGCAACAAAAAATGGTTTAATACATCCGGATTTTCTGTAATCGGCAACATAGGATACGTGCCTCTTATTATTAAGGTACAGTAGAAAGACAAAGATTTAACGGGGCTTATATGTGAACATGAACGATGGAACAATGTATTAAAATTTTCCCTATACAGCTGTGTTTAAAGTTAAACAAAATTTGTGTCAGGAGGTAAATGACTTGAATATTAAAAAAGAAATGGAATAAAAGACACACTTGTTACCAGGGCTGGGATTCTAAAAAAAAATAAAGGGAAGAAGAATATCATAATAAGAATCTTGTATCTTCATTGACTTTATAGTAATGCATGAGTACATCATCGTGAAAGAGATAAGGAAAGTTAATGTCAAAAAATATGCTTACAGAATCGGGCCGCAGGTGACATTACTTTTTTATTTCGGCGTTCGTGTTTATTTTATGTGTACTTATCAGTTCGGAAAAAAAATTGAATATGGTATTAGTTATTTGCAGTCGCAAATTTAAGGAAAAAAATATATATTAAAAAGTTTGGTTGTGCGGGTGCGGGGAAACACAAACTGTATTGTTCTGTATGTGTATTGTGAAGGTGATAAAACTTTGTTAAAACAAGGAACATATTATCATGCTCATATATGAGATCAAATAAAGGCTCCTGAAATATATAAGGTTCACATGAATAAAATTTCAGCTTTTCTATGCTTGGAAAGATAAACATCAAAAAAAGTTTACATTTTTAAGAGGGGGAATTGTTGTTTTACAGAACGGTCACTGGATAGGGTTTAATGTTTGCTACCAAATTTTACAACGATTTGCTTATTAAAGGATTTGCAAGGAACTTTTCTGGTAATGAAACAATCGTTTAATGAAAGATTGTGAACTCCTTCAAATTTTCTTTGTACTTCTGTGATTTTTAAAAAACATTATTAAATAGTATCTCAACATGAACATAAATTGTAAATACATTAAAAAAACATAATTTTTCTGACAAATACTTATTGATATTTACAGGGAAATTATTTAATTAATCATTAAAAAAACATCAGTCAAATCGCCACCGTGGCTTACCAGCAAAATTGCACGTGTGCCAATTGCCAATTGTCTTACAACTTTGCATACATGTAAGATATGATAAAAAATTGAACACGTGTTTTTTATTTGGACTGCAAAAGCTTTTGGACATCAGAAATGACCCTAGAATGTTTTGTTCGTTTATAAGATATTGTCATTATGATATGAACCACTAAAATCTTCGCTAAAAATATTATACGGTTACTTTAAAATCCATCCATGAAAACAACATAGCGATATGTTTTTGAGATCACTGAATTTGAGCTTGAAATATCTTTAATTTTATTATAGTAAATTTTGTCTTTAACCTCAAAAAAGTGATCAATCTAAATTAAGAATTTCTTTAATTCTATCACGTCAAGTTTCCAACCCAACCTTAAAAAAGCCATGCAAATCCAACGAATGATTGCTTAAAAGGCTGAATAGTAATTTTAATAAACAAAATTTACACAAATATATATTTTCGGGGTGGATGAAATCAAATCTGGTTTTCTTTAGCTCCACTTCAGGGATTGAAATCAGTTCCGAAAATGCTGGTTGGCAATTTATTATATATATATATAGCTCTAAGTTTTTGGAATAACAATTAAATCTTCGTCTGTTCACCAAAATTCGAACGTAGGGTTTCCAATTCAGAAATTGTTTCAAAGAATATCATAGATGTAGCTGCAAAGCCACTATTCGATACTAAAATAGTTATGCAAACTAAGAATGTGTTTAAAATTAGCACTTTAATTCAATTTTTAAATACAAATTTGTATAGATGACTGTTTCACCAGTTCAAAGTTTGAAAATTTAATAGCAGACTTCTCCTCACTCAGCAGCTTAAAAATCGCTGCATTATTTTAAATATATTAGACATAAAATTTTTTCGATGATGTGTTATATTCAATTAGAAAAATCCAATAATAATCTTATTGTTATGGGCCAAAACCCTTAGACATGAATTTTAACGAAAATCAAAAACATTTTTTTTTGTTTTGTGACAGCCATATCGAAGCTGTCATCTGAAATTAGAAAAAATAATAACAGATTCGGAGTCAGTGACTTAAATATTAAAGATAAAAAATAGAAAAGAAATTATTATTTTACTCAAAAAACTCATGAACAGCATGCCATTTTTCGCTGTAACCCGCCATAATGAAAGTTACCATTTTGAATTTTAAAAACCTAACACATATATTTTGAAGTTAAGAGTCTAAGGAAGCAAAATTTGTTATTCAAAAAATTTCGCTTTTTGTTAAATAACCGAATACAAACTTCAAAATAAAGCGGCTGAAAAAAGATTTGAAAACCCGTCCGTTGGATCTTGCTGGGTTATACAAGCTTCGACGAATGAATAGAATTTTTTTATCCTATATATATCCATAAGGTGAGTGTCAGTCATACAATTTAGTTAATTATCTAATAATTTAATTAATTATTCAGTCCAATAATATAATACTAACAATTGTGCTGACAATCATCAGCGACTCCCAAAATCTTGTTAGATAACTAATGGGTATTTAAACTACCATGTAACCTTTTCAGCGTTTGTTCTCTTGATTCGCGTCACTTTTTTGAGATTCGTCCTATATTTATGCAAAATTTTAAAACAATGGCGGTTGACACCTAATTTATACTTATTCTTTAGACGATATTTTAAAATACATTTTAGAGTAAGGGCCTATGGATTTCATGAATTTGACATTTCATTTTCATCTTCTTAAATCAAGTCAAGATGATTCATATTAATATTCTTTTTAAAAAAACCCAGAGGAAGAAACCCAAACAGATTCAATCGCAACTTCTTAGCGGCTAGTTATGGTATCGAAAACGAAGGATGATATGACCTGCAACAACGTCATTGTTTCGTATGTGGTGGAATAGATAACGCCATCCTGCTGAAATCACATCTCACCCAAAATTTTTTTTATCATATCACGGCAATGCAATAACTGCCATTGACAGTTATGAAGGCATCGTCATCATTTTCTAAAAGGTATAGTCCGATGATCCCTCTTGCTGCCATGACATACCAAATGGTCATTTTTTGTGGATACGTTGTAAGTTTTTGTAAGGAATACAGATTTTCTGCTTCTTAGATACCAGAATTTCACTTTTTGATGAAGCTGCAGAGGTAAAAGTGAGCCTTATCACAAAATATGAATTTATTATGGAATGCATAGTGAACAGTTGTTCCAAGATCTAGTTGGTAAATTTGCTGCACTGCCCAGTGGGCAACAGTTCTGAAGTCAGTTGAATTTTGTGTGCATGAAGTGCAGCAAATTGTTCAAACGGAGAAGGGTATAGTGGAAAATGAACTCCAAATTGTTAGTAGACTACTGTTCAGGGCTGTCAATTTGCCAGTAATTCCTGGCATTTGCCAGGAATAATTAGCTGTGCCAGTAATTTTGCCAGGATTACTATCATTCCAGGAATAGATAAAATATTAAGGCGAAAACATACAATTGATGGCAAGGGTGTGAAAATCGATAAGAAGCCACATCTCTAAAATTAAATCTTTCTACTATCTCTTTTTGCTTCTCACATGTAGTTATTTCTTTTTTTGTTTTATGGTTTTGCAGCTTAAAATTTAAGGGATGGACAATCTTATTATCATCCGAATTTTTCTAATATTCAGTTTAATTGAGCAATATCAGCTTTTTCTTATCACACGCATTTTGCCAGGAATTGCCAGGAATAAATATAAAACTTGCAAGTATTTTTCTGTGGAATATTTGACAGCACTGCTACTGCTGGATCCTCAAATATGAAACCGATCCCGGCGAATACAAGCGAAAAAAGACAGCAAAATAATTTATTCGATTGTATTAAACTTTTTTTTCAATACAAAATTTTAAATTTTTGAAAATTCACTAGATTGCTTAGGTTTGGGTTTCCCATATTTGATATTCTTCTTTCGTTCAGTAATAACTTATGGGTGTTAAGTAAAAAACCGGGATCATATTTGAATTCAGCACTTTACAGTAGACACAAAAACTCAAAAAAATATCAGGGAGCGATAAAAAATTTCAAAATGCAAAACAATGTATTAACCGATCTTTTAAACTGTAACACAGCATTTTCATAAATGTAAAAAAATATTCAATTTAAAAACTTTCAAATATGGCTAACCCATCAGTTAACAGACGAATATAGCAAATTTTATATTTTTGTTGAGATATCTTTTAGATATCAAGCAAAAAATTTAAACCATAAAACAGGATATGGTATAAAGTAAGAAGGTCCAACATTTCTCAAGTTAATATCAATTTTGTTATTTATACATTTGCAAACCAGAATACTAAATTATTTATTTTACAATATTTTATATGTTGTGTAAAAATATTCCTAACTTAAACGAGTACCAGAAAATAGCAATTTAACTAGTATATTAAAACCAGTCAAGTATATAATTATATTTGATACAAGCTTTTCCTTCCTGCTTGATTTGCTTAAAATATATATTCCTAAATCTCTGAGCTGCTTTTAACCTTGCAAGTTATTGTTTGAACCTACTGCTTTGCTGACATTGTTACCGGTTGTTTAATTCTTACACAGCAACTTTGGGCACATTGGCGTGTTTATTTTCTTTAAGAAATATTTTATGATAGTGTCGACAAGTTTTTTATGTTAGCACAACACATTGTTGAGGACATTCCTTCACCTTTAAACCAGTATAGAATTAAAAGATAAATAACTAAATGTTAACGTCAACGTTCAAAAGGATTTTGAGAGATTACTACAAGGAGATAGAAGAAATGCGTGTTCTGATAGTGCAAACAACTTTGAATGAACGTGTTTTGTTTACCTAATCAAACAAGTATGTTTGAAGCTCAAAATAGGTAATCAGAAAAAGTTTATTGTTTTTATGTAATGTTAAGAGCTACACAACAACTTGGTAAATTGATTAATTTCCGTCGTTCACTTTCTAGAGTAGGAATCTCAGCACCTTTAGTAATAAAGGCAACCAATAGAAAAATAAAATCAGTTCTTCACTATAATACAATTTAATTGATACAAATGCATAATTGCCCATCCTACTATTTCCTTATTATTTAAAATCAATAACTCTGTTCTCAAATTCTGTATAACTCTATCATTGGAATCGATGCATATTTTGCTGTACAAAATAGTTCAGTATCTTTAACAATTTTACTGAAAATTTGACTACCTGGTATCCATATTAGGGTTTTTAATTTTATAACGTTTGGGAATTTTTCTTATTCGGTATTTTCAATTAATATAATAATTATAAAATTAATTTAAAAACCTTCTAGCATTTTTAATGCAGACTGATGTAAAATGTCCTTTACACTATATCCAGGCTGTTACTATTTGACGATTATATTATTGTAGCTGTCTTAAGACTTGACAGTGTGTTTATTATTCAAAATAACCCTATTATGTACAGATTACACTTGTGAATGGACCAACATATACAATTTGCTACTTAATTTTGAGTAACTTAACACGCGCTTCTAGAAAAACCTGAGACTATAAAAAAATAATAAAGGAAAACCTGAACCAAAAAGGAAATTTAGACATGGACGATTTCAACGAACGACTGGTTATGTAGTACAAACAGCAACTAATAAATGCCAACCAAAAAATAATACATACAATAACAGACAAGTTGATCACAAAAAATCTAATAAATGAAGAGAAATACAAAATAAAAACACCTAAGAGTTCAGATATCTTAGTAAGGAAATGCCCAAAGCGATTCGAAAAGACGTAAGAGAATATAATTCGAATGAGATAAAAGAAGTGATAGCAACAAATAAAACTCTTAGGATTATAAGACAACAAATGAGCTTGGGAAGGAAAAAGATTGGTAAACTTTTTTACTTGCTTATCGTATGGCTATATACTGAAATATCAATATTCAAATTTTCAATCCAAGTAACAGCGGATGGAGCAGCCCTCAAGAAGTCTTCAACTATACGATAACTAGGCCGATTATCGCAGTCGTAGGCAAGGTGATGGAGGGAGTCGACACACATTCTACAGTTTCTGATCTTTTACAGGCAGAGTGAAGCCAAGTGGTGTTTGTTTAGTGGGGAGAATGCTGTGAATGTTAGGTGGTAACTTAGCTCGCTACTCTAGTTTTCATTCTTGTTCCATGCTAAAATTGTTGTTAACTAGAAAGTTAGTAGTTTGCATACGTAGTTTTCTGGAAGATAGTTTGTGATCTAATTGAGTAATGTCTTCGTGGATTTTTTACTAATGAACCGCAGAGAGTTATTTAGTTGGTTGTCCACCATCTTCGTGGGTGGGCTGTTCAGCCATACTGGGAAGAAATGCTCTGTCGCCGATGATATCATATTGCTAGTTTTAAGTTTTGCAGCTAACTTGATAAGATATTTTCTTAACGATAGTGTTTTGTCCAGTGTGACGTCAAAATATGGGAACTTATTGGGTGTAAGGCGAGCTTCATTATAATGGATGTTAAATTCAACATTGGCTAATCAGATATTCAAGTGCAAGCACGAAGTTTCGGTTTTAGATAAGCTAAGCTTGAGTCTCCACTTCGTAAAGTAGTTGCTCTTGTTCAAAAAATTTTCATTCAGGACGTCATCCATCACAGACAAGATTTGGTGACTAAATCTAAGGGCCATGTCGTCAGTACAATTAAATGATCGGACATATATAAGGTAAAAAGCAGAGAAACGAGTACTGACCGCTGGGAAGACCTTTATTCAGGGTTCGTTTTCTGCTAGTCTGTGCTCAAAAAGTGTGATTGCTTAGCATGGTTTCAATAAGCCATTTTGCACTTGGTGGTTTTTAGGAATTTTTATGTTAGGCTCCGTAGCCAAACTGCGTAATATGCTACTGTAAGGTCTATGAAAACCCCTAATGTTTTACTCCGTACCTTTGATTCTTCCAGAAACCTGCTCGTTTTACTATAATGTGCTCCATTACTAGATCGGCAATGCGATTATATATTCGTCTCCCCAGCAGCTTGTATCACAAACTGAGAACTATTAGTCTGTAGCTTTCTGGCCTATTTTCATCCTTCTCTGATTTTAGGAATGCTGTTATCCTCGATTCTTTTAGTTGTGAGGGTAACTAACTGGGGTGCAAAGCTAACTCGCCTGCTTTTGGTGCACCCTGGGTAACGCTAATGAGTTGGCAAGAAAAATCGGTGAGCAGACTATTTCCACGCTTATCTTGCCTAAAATACATGAGAGAAGATCAACTCGCAAATACATCTAAGTCAAAACCATAACGGTCTTTCAATTTTTATAAAATCGGGGAAAATTTTAATAGAATTATCTGCAGTTTTGCTAAGGATCTTGTTAAATAAATAACGCACTTTCGATTTATTTTTATCCGGAATTGATAATTTTTTAAGTTAGTGTTAAAAATTATTTTCTTAATGAAAAACATATTTTTTAAGTTCCAACATTCAATAGCTTAAATAATATTTTTGATGGTTTTCATTAAATAATACTTGTTTAAGTAATAATTTTGCTTTTAATAATTGATTAATATAAGAATTAAAACATTTATAATTAAATTTTGTTTTCTGGTATTTAAGAATTTTAAATTTTTGAGAATAAAATTATTTATTTAAAGTTTTAGATTTCTAGCATAAATTTTCTTCAGTCTAGAAAATTTAGTCCTTATAATGATCATATTATATTTTAATGTAGAAGGGAAGGAGTGACAATTGTATCTGTCCTAGGCGGAAATTTTTGCATCTCTCCCTGGCGGCAAGATTTGCATGTGCCGAAACTTATGCTACGCTACTGATGTAGTGGTCTAGTGATTTACTTTATGTCACCTAGGTCACGGATTACATTTCCGATGTAAAAAAGAGGACTGACAATTTTTAAATTGTCTTTTAATTTTATATAATATGCCAATAATTAAATTAGCTAAAAGTCACGAACGATATGGTGATACTAAAAAACGTGTTTTAAGGAAAAAATACTTGTTACCGCTTTGATGCTTTCAAATGCAGTTTCTACTGAATATGTTATTACTAAAATTAATATTAAAAATTCGATTCCAACGTTAGGCAATATTTTAATTTTCAATTTATATAAAGATAATTTAAAGATTTGCTTTTAATACTGACTGTAAATTTTAGGAAGTTCTAATTTTTAGATCTGTTAATTTTTATAAAAATACTTTATTTTTAATTAAAAAAAGCAGAAGTATAAAAAACATTTGATTTTTTTGCCAATATATACATACGTGAAATATCGCTGTAATTCCATAAATATCAGTGCTTACTTTACTTACACTTATATTACAATACAAATTCTATCGTAATCCTTTTTAGATTAAAACTACACCCTTGTTTGAATTAAATATATAGGTCAGCATTTTACTCAGTTTATCGCACGAATCAGCACTTTCCTAATAAGGACTATGTTAAAGGTCACATATAATGAGATAACGCAATATCCTTTAACTTAAATCCCTACAAACATGACCTGATGTGGTAGGACTAATTAGATAAGCATTTAACAGGGAAGTGACGAAGCATTTTAATTTTGTTAATAGCTGGTTAGGATAATATAAATTTGAAATCAGTGACGTCGTTGCTTTGGCTTCAACATCTCCAGTAGCTTAGAAATTTGTGAAACTGTATAAATGCAGATGTCTAGTAAAACAAAGTCTTATGCGGAAACCACTGCGTGTCTACGACTTTTAATTTTTTTTTATGGTAGCGATAAGTTTTTTATGATACGCATTTTTTTTTCCAGAACTTTAGTCACTTTTAAAAGTTGGAGACACAATAGTTTCAATGTGTGTGAGCTACCAGAACAAAATTTCTATAATATTGTTTATGAATCACCTAAAATACTTTTCCTAGACACTGAAATATTTCAAACCTTGAAGTTACAACTTTTAAAACGCTGCTTATAAAACTAAATAGTAATGCCTAAATATCATTATACAGAATAATACAAATTTTATACCCATCATTAATAAAAAAAGCATTGAACTATAAGGGTAGTCAAATAAGTACCCTTTTTTTCACAATATACTGTCCTTTTAGTTAGATACACTTTTCCCAGAGATGTACAGTAGCGTCGATTTATAGTAAGAACCATCGAACTCCTCATAATAGCCATCAACCGCAGACTCCACCTCTTCATTGTTGGCAAATCTTTTACTACCGAGCTATTTTTTCAAGTTTGGAAGGAAAAAATAATTCACAGGAGCTAAATCTGTCGAATCCCGTGAGGAAGCAATTCGAACATTAACTCATTGATTTTGGACATTGCGATAACGGATGGGTGAACTAGAGCAGCGTCTTGATGAAACACTTTCTTTTTCACCAAATAAGGTAGTTTTTTCTTGACTTCATCTGTCAAAAGCTGTAATAAGTTTTCATAATACTCGCTGTTGATTGTTTTTTCTTTTTTGAAGATAATCAATGAAAATTTCCCACGAGCATTCGATAAAATTGACTCCATGACTTTGCTAGCAGATAGATCTGGCTTCGCCTTCTTTGGAGCCGATTCTCCTCTTTCAGTCCATTGTTTTGATTGTTCCTTCATTTTAGGTGTGAAGTGATGAAGTGATGTACCCATGTTTCATCCATGGTTATGAATAGACGCAAACTCGGCTTTATTGCTGTGAAACATCGTCAAACACTGGATTGAAATATATAAGGGTGACTTTGTATAAGGTTGTCTAATCCAAAAATTGGCAGTTTTTGAAAAATTGGTAGGGAAACAACTTATTTTAATAAATGTCCAAGATTTCCAATCTGAACTAACAAACATTTTTCGCATGTGAAAGTTAGTTCGTTATGGGTGGTCGCTTTACGGTGCTATTTTTCCATTGTGAGCAAACGCTGCACCAATCTTGCGCACAGCTTTCTCATGTCCAAATTTTCAGTCAATATGTGATAAAGAACCCTTTTTAAATGCATGCAATGTCTGCTAGCTCGCGCACTTTTCAGTTGACGGTCATCTAAAACCATTTTGTGGATTTTCTTCACCATTTCTGGTGTGGTCACCTCATTTGGTCAACCACTACGGTGTCCGTCTTGGCAATTTCTACGGCCTAATTAAACTCTGTCACTTTATATTCTATTATTATAAACGAAGGGAGAGACTCCCTAAGAGTAGAACCTAGCTCAGCTTTGATATTGGTTGTACTGAGACCTTTCAAGTAAAAATATATTGTATCACATAACGATGACCAATTTTTTAATCTTCACAAATTAATTGGAGGCATTTACTATTGATGACTGTTCAACAAATACTAAACAACAGAGCTTCTTCTAACTTTAAACTTCATTAACCGCCATCTACATAGGTCGGTTACTTCTGGGACTAGCTTCGTAGAATGTAATGGAGCTAACATGATAATAAGTGTGACGATAGTTATTCATAGACGAACTAGAGAAGCTAAAAGCCACACAAGTCAGTCAGTGGATCACCAGACGGGACCTACAACTTTAGACGGAATTTGACCTACTTCGTCTCCATTCGAAAATCTGATAGATGCGACCATATTGAACTTCTTCGTAAACATATTGTTGTAGATCTCCTTGATATATTCAAACTAAATTGAAATACCTTGCGTAAAGAATATTATACGTATTGCCTGTATTTCTGATTTAATAACCTCCCTAAAATAACATGATGTAGGTTTGTGAAGATACTGATCACCAGTCAAGTCGTTCGGTGAAGCTGCTCCATCCGTTCAGTATTAATTATTTTTTTAGAACAAGAAATTTCAATTTTTTGAAGATCTTTACTAGATAGTGCTCGAATTTATGCAAATTATATTAACGAAAAATATTGTTTTTATGTTAATTAAAGCTTGTAAATACAGACGCTTATCAGCTACTAATGAATTCTAAACGATTTTCCAGTCGAATAAAAAAATTTGATAAATAAATTTCCAACTAGAAATATGCTTTGTATATCATAAATCTTTAAACTTGCAATGAATCCTTGACAAGTAAAGATTTTTACACTTGTTTAGTTTAAAATATAGGTCAGGTGACATTAAGTTTAGTCGGTTGCACGAATAACCACTTTACTAATAGAGTATGTCATTGTGGGTCACGTTTAACAAGATAACAAAACACTAAATACTTTCAAAACTTGGAAACCTTCCAAAACTAATAGATATTACTTAGTTATTAATTAAATAAGTTATTGAGGGAGGCTAATGAATTCCTAATATATAACAATAAAACTAGATGAAATTTAGTTTAATACGTGCCTAGGGTAATGCTTTAATGGGTAAATTTCTATTTTAGTTATTAGAGTTTACTTAGTTTCCCTTCTTATTGGCATTAATTTATGTACATTAGCAATATATTCAAAGTGTGCAAAACCTCGTCAATTTTCTATATTTAAGACAGGTTTTGTTTTTTCTAACTGTAATAAGAGATTCCACCCTTCTTATGGTATAACAATATAGTAATAATAATAGTCCCCTTTCACGCCTCGGAAGTTATAGTAAAGGGTGTTTTTATAGAGGTATAGAACTTTTAAATGGAATAAAACAAAGATGAATTTTTTAAATTGACATGAAATTTAATTTATTCGAAAGATAACCTTCTGGGATTATAATTTAAATATGACTTCTGGCATATGACCGCCACGGCTGGCTCGGACGTAGTCTAATCTGGAGGTCCAATTTTCGATGACTTTTTCCAACATTTGTGGCCGTATATCAGCAATAACGCGGCGAATGTTGTCCTCCAAGTGATCTATCGTTTCGGGCTTATCGGCGTAGACTAGCGACTTCACATATCCCCACAGAAAATAGTCTAGCGGCGTTAACTCGCACGATCTTGGAGGCCAATTCACGGGTCCGAAAAGTGAAACTATGCGGTTACCAAACGTTTCCTTCAATAAATCAATTGTGGCACGAGCTGTGTGACATGTTGCGCCGTCTTGTTGAAACCACAGCTCCTGCACATCATGGTTGTTGAATTGATGAACGAAAAAGTCAGTAATCATGGCTCTATAGCGGTCACCATTGACTGTAACGTTCTGACCAGCATCGTTTTTAAAGAAGTACGGACCAATGATTCCACCAGTCCATCAAGCACACCAAACAGTCAGTTTTTCTAGATGTAACGGTGTCTCAACATACACTTGAGGATTATCGTCACTCCAAATATGGCAGTTTTGTTTATTGACGTATCCATTCAAACAAAAGTGAGCTTCATCGCCAAACAAAATTCGCTTATGAAAATCGGGATCAACGGCAATCTTGTTTTGGGCCCATTCACCGAATCTACGCCTTGCTAGGTGATCGTGTGGCTTCAATTCTTGCACGAGTTGGATTTTGTAAGCACGCAAACCAAGATCTTTCCGTAAAATCTTCCATAAAGTGAATGGATACATATCCAATTCCTGTGCACGATGGCGGATAAACTGATTCGGGTCGTCCTCTACGCTACGCTCTAAGCAGCAATGACTCCTTCTGTACGCACTGTACGACGTCTCCGTGGATGCGTATTATCATTTAGAGTAAATGTGGTGCGAAAACGTTCCATAGTTAATCGAATTATTTGCTCTGATGGACGATTATGTTGACCGTAAAATGGACGTAGTACGCGATACGTATTTCGAACAGAACCATGATTTTCAAAATAAATTTGCACAATTTGGAAGCATTGTTCAGGCGTCAGTCTATTCATGTTGAAATGCCAAACCAAACTAAACATAAATCACTTGACAGCTGACAAAATGGCCGCCAGTTAAAAAAGTGTTGCCAACTTAGAGTTCTATACCTCTATAGAAAACATCCTTTATTTATGTACTTACAGAAACCCTGTGACATTTAGAAATCCACGATATATTGCCAAGGCAACTTTGACACATTTTATTGAACTATTATTAGCATTGTGTCCTTTACAGAAAGTTCTTCTCATGTAGTTATAAACAATCATATCTGATTTGTCTTACATTTATTGTATTTATGAGAAAATAGTACATTTATGACATTTTCTATTACCGTTTCCCTGAAAACTCTTAGTGATTAGTGTTAATACATGTTCCATATTTTTCTGTGGGATCCAAATGTTGTAAAATATGCAGGGTATTTCAACAAAATATCAAAGTTGATAGCACTTACCTTCAAACAGAAATTACAGCAGACATACATTTAAATCAATAATACAACTTCTTAACTGACGTTGATGTGTTTTCTTGATAAGAAAATCATTAGGGGATACAGTGAGTATAAAAAATCGATATTCAAAAAGTTTCTTGCAATCGTTACTAACAAATTTATTATATAGTTTTGTTGAATAACCCTTTTTCATATTGTAAATCTTAATTTAGTAAAATTATTGAGTCGGAATTTTTGGGTAATCGCAGAAAAAATAATTTTTCCTTTTTACCGACGTTTCGTTTTATTTTAAAGAATTTTTACGGCTCTCCAATAAAAAAATATAGATTTATGACGTTGTAATAAATAAAAAAAAAATACATATAAGAAAAAAAATACTTTAACCTCGATGGTTTATTTCCAAAACATGTCTCTCAAAATAAATCTTCAATATATGTATACAAGTACCATATATTATACATATACATTTAAAATTTGAATTTTTTGAGATATGAATAATCAATAAAAATTGTATTTAATTCACCTATGGACCCACTGTCAAAAATTATATATAGGGTGTACAATTTAAGTGATATAACTATTGCTTTCTGCGAAATGGTATTACATACGAAATTCGTTAAGTAAAAGAAAAATTACCTTGATTGGAGTATTTTCGAGACACGTTAGTTAGCGGAGTTGCCAGATTTTGTAAAAGACATTCAGGAAAATTAAAAAACTGACGCAATGATTCTTTTTTAATTAATCGATAACTTTGGATAAAAAGACTCATTACATTTTACTTTCACCTGTTCTACAAAGATACGGTATTAAGATTATTGTAAAATATTTCATCCTAAAGGTATCAATATCTACTTAAAATTTGTAAATAAGGATCTGTATTTTTTGATTCATTTTACAAAACAACTTTTTGCTCCAAATACAACCCTGGATTGTATAATGGATTTTCTGGATATAGTATCCTTAAGGTAGTTCACTCGCGACAGTCGTAGACAAAAGTATATCCTTTAAGTAAGTATCAAAAGTTAAAGATTCTCAGGTTTAAAGAATTTTGTTTTTGTACTAGACTGTACCCAACACACGTTGACTTTCAATATACAGACACATTCTTATACAGTAATAACTTTAAATATAATAAATCTGGCAGCGCCGCAAATGCTTATATTGAATGGTCTAGAGAGTAAACGTGTATGTAGTAACGTTCATATAGTGTGAATTTCATACCTATACAGTTTGTTATGTTAATATCCCAACACATTGAGAAAATAAATAATATATTTCAAAAATGTCACATTCTGAAGAACTAACCTAATTAATTTAGGTTTGAATTATCGCGCGTTGCCAAGTTGTGACACTGTACCCCCCTACGCGTCAGATATTTGCAAAAATTCATAATTTTTGGATCTACGTTGCATTACTTTTTAAAAAATATGGTAAAAACTGTTTTTGAGATATTCTAAAATGTATTGGCATTTTTTTATATGAATTGACCTCCAGCATGTTAATTATCCATATTTTAATTGTTAATATTTCGTCTCACAGACGATTAAAAAATTTCGCTTGTATGAATAAGGTTACTAAGACGATTTTTTTATGTTATTTATAACTAAATATGGAGGATATAAATCTATAATTTATTGAACCATTGGAATCTGAATAAGAATTTTTAGGGAGGAAAATATGTCAGAATCATATTTATTTAACAACTTCTGAAGAAAGCTGGAGGATAAAAAAGTTTCATTAGTTTTTAAATAAACCATTGTGCGTATTTAGTTGTAATTAAAACAAAAAATATCGCCAAAGTATATTTATTATACAAACGAAATCAACGCCGTAATAAAGATGGATAATGACAGATATTTAATGTTAAAACGTCGAGACAACCACTGAGTCAAACATAGCCGTATTTGGGACAAAAAGTTATTTGTTTCAAGAAATGGAATAAAAAATACAGATACAACATTATCTTCTAAGCTCAAAAGTTAATATATCATAAATAACTAATTATTGTATTTTTTTTTTCATTTTTTCTAATTCTCGGAAAGTATAATAAATTTGGTTACTCTTCCAAAGTTTCTCAAATGTAGCCAAAATGACTAGTTTTTCCTAATTTAACTGACTTTTTATGTATTATCGTTTCGAAGATAACAATAGTTGTATCATTTATTTTGCACATCCTTTATATTACCTAACAGACCTTTTCACATTAAAAGTAATACCCGATATATATATATATATATATATATATATATATATATATATATATATATATATATATATATTATTAATGCTATTAATAGTTAGTAAAGTGAAACATAACACGACACAAGATGCTTTGTTAGGTTAGTAATATGCCACACGATCCTTACCAAATCGACTTCAACTTTCTTTTTAATCGGCTCGTATAAAACTTCGACCGTTTCAATTTGTACAACTTTTCTTGAATCTTTCTCACGTTCTTTTCTTTGGTTTTCACTTTCATTTTCATTTCCTTTTTCTTTTTCGAAAGAGTCGTTCGAATTTGAATCGACATTATTATTTTCGGAACTTGAAGGCGATATATCATAGATGGATGTTTTATGCGGTTCGGTCCCGTCTACTACAGAGGGCGGTGGTGTAGCGATCAAACAATTTTTTTGGCTTTGACGAAAAATCCGCCAACTGGTATCCGTGTATCTTTGTGCGGCTTCCTGAAAACATTTGAAAAATCATTGTTTTGTTTTAGACGAGACATATCTTACAATTAAAAAAATTATAACAACTGAAGTCAGGACTAAAAGAAATGATTAAATAATTCAATGAATTAAACTATAATTTAATATTATTTATAATATATTTTGTAATCATAACTGGGTACGGCTTAATATATTGCACTCTTTGTAACACTACTACAGTGCAGTTTACGTTCTGCTTTGGTATGATTTAGAATAACTGTAAAAATAACTTTCGTCATTTAATTTTAAGTAAGTTTCAAGCTGTTGACAAAAACTTACTAACGGGAGATTGACAATTTGGTATTCCGTGAAACGTATACAAAGTGTCGTGCATATTCTTACAATGTCCTAAAGAGTAATTTCTTGTAGTTTCTTTACGAATATTACTTTAAAACAGTATGCTTCTAACTTGGAGAACCATAATTTTAAAAATAATTTCCAATAAACGTCCAAGTCTTAAACTTAGTCTGGCCGTTTTCCATTTAGATGCAAAACAATCTATGATTGTTACCTCATAATGTTTTAAGTTCAAAGAGTAGCGAGTATTATAATATTGTATCCTTGGGAGAAGAAATTCGTTGAATACGTAAGTTGTTTATGGATGAAATTGTCTAATCATGGTCTTCCCATTTTCTAAGATTTAATAGTCTTATGCCTTTAGGCAGTCAACGGCTCTTTTTAGTTAAAAAGATTCATCTTAGATGTGAGCACTACTTGGTACTTTATGTAGTTCCAGCCCGTTTTACATTAGATATGAAAATAAAAATACAATTATTCTGCATATTGTATCGTAAAAGTAAGTTTATCTGGAGGAAGATGATCTCACAGGGATGAAAGGTCGATTAAGAAAACAAAATTGGCCATCTAACAAGGAAGGTTTCCCAACTCGACACATCCGATTTAAATATCTTTTTGATATTGTTATAGGCCACAACGAAATCGGAGACAAGAAATTTTTTAAATGTGCCCCAAGAGTTCACCCTAGAAAATGGATTTTTCTAATTGAAATTTTACAATAAAACAAATTCCGCATTACTTCTGATATTAATATGAAACTACTTGATACAGTCTCGATCATAAGGGCTGCAACCTTTATTTTATACATCAAAAACCTACTAAAATTTCAAAATGAGCCAAAGAAAATTAGAAAAAATATATTCGCTAATTGAATATAAAAATAAAAGTGATCACTTCTAAATTGTTTACTTAAACCACCCTTGAACGAAAAATTACCGGCCAAAAAAAGTTTCTCAGTACGCTTCAGCTTCTGACTTGTATTTTGCAAATAATCAAATTGCATGTTACTTTTAACGCAAAACTAAACTATCTGATGAAATTTGAACCGAAAGGGTTGCAACCCCTTATTTATATTTTAAAGATTCGAACTCATTGCAACCCTTACGGTTTAAATTGCATCAGATAGTTTAGTTTTGAGTTAACAGTAACACGCGATTGGATTATTTGCAAAGTATCAGAGAGAAGCTGAAATATACTGACAAACCTTTGTTGGGAGGTAATTTTTCGATTAAGGGTGGTTTAAGAAAATAATCTAGAAGTGGTTAACTTTATTTTTGTATTCAATTAACGAATATATTTTTTCTAACTTTCCTTAGCTCATTTAGAATTTTTTTTAACTAAATGGACATAAAAAAGTAGATTTTTCAATGCAAAAAATAAGGGTTGCAACTCTTATAGCCGAAACTGCATAAGTTAGTTGTACATTAACATCACAAGTAATACGCAATTTGTTTCACTGCAAAATTTCAATTGGAACCTGAGATATATTGAAAAATCCATTTTCAATGGTAAACTGTGGGGGCAGATTTCACTCTTTTAAAGTGTTTTTCCGTAGATAAAAAAATCCCTTGTCTGTTATTTCATTGAAGCCAACAATATATCAACAAATTATTGAAATTGGATGCGTGGAGTTGGAATACCTTCCTTGTGAATTATATTGACATAATCCAACCAACGGAAAAGATGAAAAAAATATTTGTGTATTTAGGCAAGTACCAGATGAATATCTGTCCTTGTCCTTTGGGGTTTTTCTGCAGAAAATTTCTCCTTGACATAGTTCTATACTCCTTCTTTAAAAGGATTCGCTACCAACGACCTGTCATGCTCCAGTATCCATATCAGAAGGATACTGTTGCACTGAGCTAGTTAATTTTTCCATTTTCATGTCGATACTTAGTTAGTTGAATTCCGTAAAGTTAGTTTAGATACTTTCAAAATCTACATTGAGATTCAAAAACGACACCGACTCCCTGTGTCATCTTATATTGACTATATATTGGGTCGACAACAAAGTATGTCAATGTTATGATTTTTTTCCTTTTGACATTTGACATCAGTTATATTTAGATTACTTTAAAAGAAACTTGTGCTTAATTTTCTTTGTAGTTGTTAGTTTAAAGCAATTTCAGTATGGAGTGCAGAAACGAACAGTTTCGGCATATTTTATTTTTTTACTTTGTTGAAAAGAATCATCATTGGTGGCGAAAAATGGGTCATATACAGTAACATCATTCGAAAGCGATCATGGTTCAAGTATGATAAACCAGCACAAACCATATCTAAAACTGAATTGCATCTAAAAAGGTCATGCTATCAATTTGGTGAGACTACAAAGTATTGTATATTTCCAGCTGCTTCCAAGAGACCGGACAATTAATTCTGATATTTACTATCAACAACTAATGAAATAGGTTAAAGCTGCCAGAATTGGCTGATTGCAAAGTAATGGTGTTCTATCATAATAATGCAAAGCTTCACTCATCTTTAGTAATTGGTGGAAAATTACTGTCGCATACCCCCCTATATAACCTTGACTTGGCACTATCTCATCCCTTTATTTCGAAATTTGCAAGACTCTTTGAATGGTAACACTTTTACAAATGATAATGACCTTAAATAGCACTTGGTTCAGTTTTTTGCTAATAAGGACCAAATCGTGAAACTGCAATTAAGATGGAAAAAAGTCATTAAACAAGATGAAAAATAATTAATTACTTAATTTATTCTTTGTATAGAAAAGTTTTATTTCACACTAAAAAACCGAAATTATTTTCTTGCAGACCTGATACAAGGCAAGTGAGTTTAGTTCAGGCTGTTGCATTTCTTTACTTTTAGGTTTCGTTAGTGTTTCAGTTCAAATTATCTCTAAAATTTTGAGGTCAGTTTTTATTTGATTCACTCTGTAGGTACTTAGCAACTTATCTTATAAGTGGTGATCTTCCAAACATTCATTGTTTTTCATTTAATTCAGCAACCCTATTCTAGAAATCATGCTTTGTGATAAAATTTGAAAAAAAATTGGCATTTGATTTAGCCAAAAGTTATATTTTTTAAAACGATATAAAATTACAGGGAATAATATAACAACTTTTTTTCAGGACAATTATTATTTAATTTGTATTTCTAAATTGTAATGTATTCACAAGTAAAATTGAAGGACCAAACGCTTGGACTTAGATCCATCAATTAATTATTACTGAAATAATGATACATGACTTATAGTCAGAAATGACAGATATACATTTTTAAATGATTAATTTTTATCAAGTGTGATATTGATTTTTTTTAGTTATGTTACTGTTTCGATCGTTATTAACCGATAAAAAGGTGAACGTTCTCAATTGGACCATTATATATGTTTTTCGTACGTAAAAACCATTTGTACAAAATATGTTGGCTTATATTCAGAAAGATGCTCTGGTGGTCTCATATAATTTTTCATTGAACCTGTAGTAAAATCCAAAATGGTGCTTTAAATATGATGAATTCTTCGATTTCCTCTAGAACTGGAGTAAGGGCGTTTTCGAAGTCATAAAATGAATTTAAATAATTAATATGGGGGATCCAATATCAAGAGCATAGAATTTAATATTTTCGAATTCTTCCAGAAGTTCATGGTTCTGACGGAGTTCGCACATCAAATAATATAGACAGCTATATGGAAAAGTTGACAGAATTACTAGAAAATTTATTTTAATCGCAAGAGTAAGTAGTGTCAGTCTGCAACCTGTGGATAAAAAATAATAATAAGTACTCTTTACAAGAAAATTTAAGACACATGTGAATTTCCGAAATTTTATATTGCGAAATAATAAAAAAGTAGAATTATGTCACATTAATTAGAGACCTAGACCACCCAATAGCCGTTTCTGTTTTCTTTTGAATGCGACTCGCTTGTTACCTTTTAAAATAATTGTTATGTAGGCAGACCATGCAATTTCTTAGCGCACTTAATGAATTTTCAATATGCAATAATACATTAGCTGAATTGATAATCGTCTCACTTACCGTACCTATTTATATTGTTTCAATTCGTAAAGATTTTTAAATATTTTATGTTTAGGGTAATGCTAACTTGCGCCTTTGTTAACTTTGCAGTATTACTGAAAAAGTCAAAATAAAACTGACGAAATATTGAGAGCAATTGAGTTTTCTTTTCATAGGCCACTTCCCGATATCTGTTTTTCTTTATACACACTCACACACACACACACACACACACACAAATATATATATATATATATATATATATATATATATATATATATATATATATATATATATATATTCCATGTTGACTTTGAAATGACTCAATTTTGGATATTTTGATAGCTTTACCTAATAGTTAACGCACAATAGGTTCCATTCTATGCTTTAAGTATGTATAAGTGACGTATGAGAACATATTTAAAATTGAATGCCTGGAAAGAATAAATACATACGAAAAAAGTGCCTGCCTATCCTCAGAAGGCTCGAAAGTTACAGTTGATATTTCATCTAATACTATTCGGCGGTTTTAATAAAATAAAAGATAGCGAAAAGTCGGAATTAAATTATTAACGATCCGACAGTTAAAAATAAGTTCCACGTAATTCTAATTATTCAAAGTATGTACCTCATTAAAATCTTTGACTCTCTTGACCCGTGCCGCAAGATAATATACAATATCATATCACATCCAATTTACTTTTTCGGCTCGGAGAAATTAAACGGCGTATTAAAGATAAACTCTCGTAATTGTTTATGACTTGACCCACTCAAAAGGACAATGCATAACAATCACCAGAAATTTATTTCTATTGAACAGCTGTTTCAATTGTACGTGCATAAAGAGCTATAAATTTAATTAAGGAGCTAATAAAGTAGTATGTTATTTACTATCACTAGGTTATAAATAGAAGGTAGCTTGGTTCAAAATCGTACAACCGTTTTAGTAAGTTCATGTTAGGAATTACGATAACACGAGGACAGAAAAATCCATTTGAAGGGAGGGGTTCGTCAGGGTGATATTATCTCTTTAAAATTCTTCACTTTAGCTCTAAAAGACATCCTTAAATTACATAAATAGGAAAGTTTGGGAGTTAATATCGACAATAACTATCTGAACCACCTTTGGTTCGTCAATGTATTGTTCTAATTAGTAACGGTCTCAATCAATTAAAAATAATGACAGAAGAATTAAACAAAGCAACTCCAAAATCGGTCTGAATATGAACTACAGTAAAACGAAGATGATACGTGAAAATTTGGAAGTTGGTACCATTCAAAACTATCAAATCGAATATCTCAAAGAATACGTCTACTTGAGACATGCCATCATAATAGTGACTTTACAAGGGCAGAAAAGTGAAAATTACGAGACAAACTAAAAAACATAGAGATTCCATTAACTTGAATAGAAACGTCTATGATGGTATTCTGCCGAACACGTATTTATGGAATGGAAGCAGTCGCTTTCACATAAAAAAGTGCTGAACAGCTAAGTGTGCCACAAAGAGCTATTGAAGAGCCAGGCTAGAGGTAAGCCTCTAGGCTAGAAGAACAAACATAGAAATATGGAAATGAACCCATGTAATAAATTTCATGTAGAATATTCCACAATTAAAATGTCAATAGATAGGGCAGGTAGCACGGTAGAGTGCAGATGGTTGAACATCGAGAGTCATCAGGTGGAAACTCAGATAAGCGAAGAGAAGCATCGTAGGCCATAGAGAAGACAAGTAGACGACTTCAAGAAAGCTGTTCACTAAAATTAGATAGGACTAAAACAGAAAAGCGTTGAAGACAGTTGGAGAGGCCTACACCTAGGTGTGGAAGATATCACGGCAACAGAAAAAGTTTTAGTAGCTTCTTTTTCAGTAACAATAGAAAGGTGCAGCTAGTTCAGTGTCAATAAGACGAATATCAAACAAATTAGTATTTTTTGTTACAAAAAAACAGACTTATCAGTAACTTGAATTCCTGTTTATATATGTTTTTGCCAAAAAATTGTAAAATATTCAAAATTACGAATTTTAAGTGCATAATAACACTTCGATGCTTCCAATATCGAATCTGAATTAAAAATTTAATAATATTTAAAATTGTAAATCTTAAGACTTGATAATTTTGTCAAATTATATAAAAACTACTTAATTAAAACAACAACTTGTGCTCATATGTTTTTTTAGCTGCCAAATCGAATCAGAGTAAAAATTTTCAAAATTGGAAGAATTACGCAAAATTATGCAAATAACTGCTTGACTAAAATAAAAATTTGATCTTAAAAGTCTTCGAGGCTACGTAAACTGAATCTTAATTAAACATTTCATAATTTTCAACATTGAAGTAATAAAAAAATACACTATTATAACTATAATAACATAATATTATTATTAAAATTCATAATGGCACGCGGGCTATGCACACTCGCGCGCACGCTGGATTTCTTTAAAAAATTCAGAGAATTTTTACACATGCTTCTAAGCAACCTATAATCTCTACCTTTCAGTGGTATGACAAAATACTCAACTGTATGCAAAAAAATTGAGTTTTTACTGAAAATGTAAAAAATATAAAAATATTTTAGTCCCGCGACATTACATATACCTTCTATTTATAATGCTGCATCTTCAGTCACATCATTGGAAAGTAAAGATTATAAACTAATCAAAACACATCTGCTTTTCTGTGTGACATTCCCTAAATTTTAGAAAAGAAAATTGTATATGTTCGCTCTTGTACGGACAACTACTATGAGTTCATTATTCTGCCAAGGTTCGATTTGAGTCAAGATATTTTACACGAATGGATTCATGATTTCTTTCAATACCAGGTGATATGACTTTGATTACATCATTATTCAAGGTTTTGTAACTTTTTCCTTAAATAGGCCAATATTTGATTAAAAGTAGTTAAATTTTTGTCAACAAATGAAGACGCGTATTGATTATATAAAGCGTAAAACAAATTTCTAAATCAAAATTATTAACTTGTTTACTTTCTTAGGGTGAATCCATTTTACAGAATGGAAATCGGCAACTTATACTGAATGTGACACTGTCTCAAAGTGGCCGTGTTACATACGATGATGTACCTATTCACGCGTCGACGTTCACTTTCGGAATGGATCAGATGCGCCAAAGCCCATTAATAAACTTACCTGTGGTGCATTCTGATTAAGATAAGACTAGCGGTCTCAGAAACTATAGATTCAACATATAGTTTGCTATTCCTTGTACTGCCGATTAGTATAGGTTTTATAAATGGGTTCGGAAAAGAGAGAAATAGATATACGACGATTTTTACACACTTTTTCCAGGCTAGTTAGAACCATCTAAACATTTTTTTCATTAGAAACAATGTATCAAAACATATTCCTTCTGAAAAAAACGAATTTATTTGTTTTGAACAGATAACTGTCCGATGTCAGATACAATCTGTAAAATATTCTGGCGATACCGTGCCCAGTCTTATCAATTTGGTTGTTTTTTTTTTAACGAGCTCAACTCGTACCCGCCAGTGTTTAAAAAAATTGCCGAATCCGGAACCATTGCAACCATAACCTAAGCCAAGGTACGCAAAAAGTGGTAAGCAAATGAAGTAGCAGAGACGCTTAATAGGTCGATGACACCACATTTCCTTATCACTTTGCTGCGCGACTTGGCTAATAGGTATGTCTATCGTTGATGTGCTCTCAGGGCATATTCGGTTTCTGGATGTCTGTAGGAACACCCATCGTTCCATGATGCCCGTCAGTCAGTTTTTAATCTTTTGCAACGAAATTTTGTAGATACTTTTAGTTACGCCAAAAACAGATCTGAGCAGAAATTAGAAAAAAAAACGTAGTTACCTTCTCGAGTAAAAAGTAGGAATAAAAATTTTTATTTTGGTTCACTCCATCGTTGGATAGATATGCCTTCTAAACTCAAATAAATCTTTCATATTACATTTTTTATTTAGTAACTTTATTCACGAGTTATGTGCCTTCAAGGTTGCTTTTTAAATGTCCCTCCCCTCTAAGTTTACAGATAATTCTAAAAATCCGAAAAAATTTGATATAGCTCATACCCTTATGAAGGAGTTTCTGAATACAGCAGTGTCCTTATAGAAATATTATCATGATTAATCATCATTGTTAGTCATGTTTCTAGTGAGACTCTAAACTTTTATTCGAGTATGTTCTATAAGTGTATATAAATAGGGAGAATAGGATTTAAGTGTTAGATATATTTGAACAGTAAGAGTGTAAAGTAACTGTCAAAAAGTTAAAAGTAATTTCATATTCAGTCACCTTTTAGAAGGGAATCAACTCCAATTAAATAATAAAGGTTTTCATATAGAAGAAATTGATAGTTATGTTTAAGCCAGCAAACACCATTTTTGATATAAAATTTAAAATATGTGAAAACAGGTAGACTTAGGTATAGGACATGATAATTAGACTTGGGTAGAATCTAAAAATGAAATAATAATAAAAATATTTTAGTCTAATTGTTCCCATCAACTTTCGCAAAATGTCAAATTTAAAAAATAAAGTTGCTTTTAATGGTCGCACTGTTTTATCGATGGGAATTTTGGTAAATACGCCGGGCAAAGCAGTGTAGAGGTTCTTGATATGAAAGTTTTAACGAGTTTGTTCCCCTACTTCTATGAGGTTTGATGGCGTACTGATTATATATTTCATTATTTGTTATCCAATTTTCTCGTGATTTTGTGTTTGTCAGTTTAATATTTACTCAAAATCGTTATATCCGTTAATATTTAAACAGAAGTTTATTTTTAATTCTGTCTTAATTTGTTTTAGACATAAATTAGAAATTTTAGTGTGCCCGTCTCGAAAATTGGCACAAAGTTTACTAATTTACGAAATCCAAAAAAAAATCTTTAAAATTTAATCTCCAAATTGTCAATATGTTTTTTGACAAAAAGCTTATTTCGTGTGAGAAAATTTTGCTGGTATATATTTTTTCAATTAACCCAAGGACAGACATGCAACAAAATTTAAAAAAAGGAAACTAACAACGCCACTATTTGCTATGGAATCCTAAAATCATATGTCCTAGATAAACTTGATCATTGTGGTACAGCATCTCCTGATCAAAAAAAAAATCACGGTAATTTAGAAGATTTTGTATTAAAATTAAAAGACAATTTTGGTATCTTTTAATTGCCTTTTTGGAAACAATTTTTTAGAGAATTTCTAAAAAAATCAATTGCTTATGTAAACAAATGCAACTAAAAGTTACGTAAACTTAGAAGAGCTGAATTAATTAAATTTTTGCACTAATACAGACTTCTTTAAAAAATATATGCACTGAGGACATGTTGGCGATAAAAGACCATTTATAAATTGAAAAATTAATATTTATATTTCGGTGCCAAATAAAAAAAAGGCCCTTTTTACTTATTACTAGGAAAGATGGTGGAATTTAAAATATGGATAAGTTATTTAGAAAGCCACAAAATGCCATTCACAACGATATGACCTTTTTATTGGCTTCATGAGAAGATGAAAATAAGCAGCAAATTTAGATAAATTACAAAAAATAGTATATGTTTATTACCTCAAACTCCAGTTCGCATATAACAAACTCTAGTTGCCATATAACAAAGAGTTAGTAGTAAAAGTGATTAAATACATACTTATGATGTTTTAACGATTTCCCAAAGGATAAAAAGTGATAAAAATCTGAACAAAACAATAGAACGAATAAGTAGGTAATTATATTTTCGACTAAAGAGGATCATCTAACTTAAAACCAAAATAGAAATGCACAAAAACCAAAAAGTAATAAAAGATTCAGTTATTTCTGTAACAGTTTACCAAGGTGCGTTTGCTGCATCATTGCTTTAGTTTCACGACATGGTTTCTTTTAGAGTTCACTCACGTTTCATGGAATACACATTTAATTCTTTAACGCTAAGTACGCAAAACATGTTTTAAATACACGAAACATGTTTAAAAGGCCATATTATGCCGACAAAGCTAATTTGATGACAGTAAGATATTCATAATAACCTTTTTTTTTCTGACTTAAGTTGATTTCAATGCAGAAAGTGTTATTTATATTTACCTGCGAGAGGTTGACAACTTAATGTGAAGTTTTGATATGAAAATTTAGTACAATACAAAACTGATTTATATGTAAAAATTATTTTGTTATTTTCAAGGTGTGTGTAAAACATATTTTTATGTTATTTTCTGAGAAACTGCAAAAGATGGGAAAAATTGAAAAAAAAATCATTACGAGATAATTTCCTATTTTATACATAAGTTAAATTATGTCAGGCATTTAGTTAGAAAATTTTGTATTTCCCAGAGTTGCCACTTTTAAAAATTCAATTTTCAGAGGCATTTCAGAACAAAAAATTTGAAAAAGTTAGGGCTAACAATTATTTATATTGTAAATAATACATATAATTTAGTAATAATTTGTTCCGATTTCTCATCAAATTATCTCTTTTTAAATGTTAAAACTTCTCTTTCAAACTCTCATTTTCTATGTTTCTACTTACTATATTTTTTTATTGCATTTTATCTTTGACTGGATTGTTGCCTCTGTTTTAAATTTTGGGCAGTACAAATTATTTATATGATTTATATAGTCCCAGATTATTTCATCTTATAGATACTACAAAAGATGTTTCCGCCGTAACCTAATTTTGTAACCTTGTTTGCCTCGAGATCCAGGAGAAATTGTAAAATCAGAAAAAATATTGCCATGGATTAATCAGATGCGGCAAAAGGCGTTCCGGCCAAAAGCAAATTTCCGTGTGGATTTCAATTGGATTGAGCCTAATTTTGCTGTGTACATATTGTCGTGTTGTTTTCTATTCGCATTTAATACTTTTTATGTGAAATTATTATATATAAAATATTTCTATTTAAATATGGTGTCAGGACCTTCTTGTGCTTGTCCATGACTCCTGTCAAAAACTAGAGAAAATAGTTTTTTTTTTAACTCCCTAAAAATTTACTAAAGTAAGTGTTTGAATATTGTCGGAAATGATAAGAGCAAAAAGGGAATCTGTTAATCCAAATTAATATAAATTAATAGATGATTAGCCTATGTATAAATGAAATTTAGTGTAAAAATATTTGTCTGCATGACTGACAAAAAATATATAATATAATTTTGTTACGCATAATTGCAAAGAATGCTTGTTGTATATACCAGCTGTTTTTAAAAATATATTTATGTTCAGTTTTCTCAAGTCATTCGGAACCTATAAACAACAAGAAAAACAAAAATAGCACATCTATTATATTAGAATGGAACTAATTATTTTCTCTCTGAATTTAAAGAAATACGGCACTTTTTACAAAAAGGGAATAATTAACATCTATTTGAGCTGTGTCAATGGAGAACTATATCTTGTAGTGCTTCTTTTTGATTTTAATCTTTAGTATTTGTATTTCTAATTTTAACAATTTTTCCCAATGTAATATGGCGGATCGCGAGGGAAGCAAGGTCACGAAAACTGGACCTCTTAAGACTTCAAAGGTTCCGATGACAAAATCTGTGATAAAGTAAATTTATAAGAAGTCTGGCTAATTGAAAATCTTAGTACCAAATATTCTCAATGTAAGAAGAGTTGAGTCGCATCTTTGTTTAGAAATAGAAATGAACTAACTCTACCAACTCCATACACCACTTGCGAGCCCCTCAGAGAAGAGAGAAAGAATTATCTCTACCAACTGCATAAACCACTTATAAATCCTTCCCTCTCCACTTACCTATACTTTAATCTCAACAGGCTAAAAAATCATTAAAATATGTGGTAGTCCGAAAATATTTCATCGTCTTCTTAGATTTAGGAGGCAACAGTGTGAAAGACGGTTCAAAAGGCAAACAAAAAAATTCTTGATAGAAAAAACTTATTACATACACGAGTTTTGTACTGATAAATTAAATTGATCTTTTTAATGTTTTTACTATTCAGACTGAATGGTAAATATATTTTCCTTTTTACTGTTCAATTTATCTTTTTTATTGACATAATTTATTTTCATGATTGTCATGTAATTCCTATTCCTTGTTGTTTGTTGATACATATAGTTCTAAAACCTTCTAAATCACAATATATATTTTTGTTTTTCTATTAAATACTTTTTATTATGTTTAGGGATTGCTTTTTAAAACTTTTTTTTATTGTGCTTTGTCAACATGAATGTTTTTTTTAGATAATAAAGCATCAAAATTTCAATTAGACCATCATCAATGTTGTTAATTAGTTTAGCCAGATCAGATTTTTTAAAGACTCTTTGCAACTGGCGATACACCAATAGAGAGTATATGAAAATGAAATACTGCCCTACTAGGGTAATTAAAATAGTTCGGACTCATAGAGCAATAATAAATTTGTATGGAGTTGGGGATTTGTGAAAATATTTTCCAATTTGGGAACTTTTGGGGGATTTTGGAATAAGTAGAGCACCACCGATTTTATAAAAAGAGTTTTTAATAAAAGGTTGTATTATGTAGTAACTGAAATAAATAACTCTAAGTTTTCTAAATTTTTCTAATTGTTTTAATGGAACTCTTAACTATAGAAATAATGTTTTCTGTAACTGGAGTCCAATAGAAAATACACTAATTCTTTGATAAAGTGAATAAGTTGATAAGAAAATTAAAAATATCCTGAGACCTGTAGGTTCTACACAATTGATAGTGGCGAAGTTCAAGAAGGGAAGATATAGCTCAATGTTAAGCTAGAAATTTAACGAAGGACAGACAAAAATGTGAAACCAATTCTCGATTTAAAGATCCAAAAACAGATAATAAAGACGCTGTATTTTTTTTTACATTATGTAATAATCTGAAATAACATGAGATATTTCAAGGAAAAGAAAAGGTAAAAAAAACATAATTTAGATTTTTTAGAGATGGTGGTTCCAATTTTTATATTAATTATTATTTTATGTACTCCGTCTTTTTGTACAGTGCCAAATAAATTATTTTGACTTTTTGTTTTGATTTGAAACAATCTATCACGGGCGAAAATTACTACATTGTTGTTCGAGCGGGTAGGTTGACATGTAACACAACCGGAGCGTGTGAAAAACTTATTTAAAATTACTATAAAAATGTTTATAAGGAAAACACATTATGTATGGGCAATATTCGTTTTTCCGGATAAACAATGTTTTTCTGATATATTAATGCATCTATATCAGGTCTTAGGGTGAGCAATTTTATAGGTATACAAAAACAAGTGATCGTAACCTGTCTAGTTTTTTTTTTACCGCCTTTTGAAAAGAAGGTTTTAAATTCCTCCGTTATATATACAGTGTTTTCGTAAAGTACCAGATAAATTCAGTATAAAGTAAATGGGTACTTGTTTGGAAAAACGCTCGGATTCATCGAATTTTATTTTTAGTTTAGAGTTTTTTTCCGTGATACCGAAATAGAAGGGAATTTAAGAAGGAGCTAACACGTCATCAATATTTTTTTTTCAATTGTAATTCCCCTATTTTATTTCAGAATCAGAAATGGCCCATTTTCTTTACATACGACAAGGTAAATATCAGTGTTGGTTACATGAGGAAATAAAAAGAGTTGGTACTATTTAAATTAAATGTTCAAATTGGGCCCCGTTAACAATCTAACAATAGCCAAGTTAATAAATAAATTCTTTTTGAACATTGTTGATGAGATCTGCGGTTACGTTTCGTACTTCTTTGCGTGTTTTTTTTTTTGGGGGGGGGGGGGGTTAGAGGATGGACATTACGAATTTAAAGTTATTCAAAAAAAATTCATTATAGGGGATCTAATATAGTGGACTAAAAATTTTACCTCTATCGATCCAAAATTGGTATCGGGGGTTTTCGAGGATGTGAACTACGGACTTATTATTTTAAAAAAATTCAATATGGCAGATTCAATATGGCGGTTTAAAAGTTTTACATATCTCGATTATAACCAAAACTGGTCTTTAAATTAAAATTAGATTAAAAGTTTCAAATTATTTTTTAGAAATTCAATATGACGGATGCAATCAATATGTTGGGTTGAAATTTTGCATTATTCACATTTTTTACAAAATTGGTATTAGAGGGTTTTCGGAGTCTTGAATTACGAATCTGGAGTTAATTTCTTAAAATTAAATATTAAGATACAATAATATAGTATTTAGTTCCAATAATTGTGCATATGATGAGGAATATAAAAAAAACTGAATCGCCTTCTAAAAAAGCGGTAAAAAGTGAAAAAGAATAATATAAATTTTTATATGAAACAGAAATTTATGAAGTCGGCTTCAAACAAATTCTTACTAAATGAAACAAAAAACTACTACCACGAGATACAAAGAAACTACAGGAAGAAATCATTTACAACTAAAGTATCTTTATCTTTTTGAATGAATCACATTTTGTCAAGTCTTAACTTGAGGTCAAAAATTTCAATTTTATATAAAAATTTATACAGATTAAATTTTTTTATAAAAACTTTATGTATAATAAATTGCAAAACTTAGATGACTTATTGTTGCCTTTCTTAAATTAAACCAAATTAGTAGTGCTCTAAATTTAAAGCTTTTTACTGAGTTAGTGTTTAAATTTCATAAATTTTTAGTAATTGGTATGTGCAAATGCAATTTTTACACTTCCATACACTGCATTATCAAAACATTGCATCTTAGAGCAAAATTCTTACCTTGAAATAACATAGCCTGGCTAAATAAATATGCAAATTACTGGTTTTTTCGGTACGATTGTTTACTTCCGTTTCCAGTTAAATAGTAAATAAACTGAACAACAAAATGCGTCTTCTAATTTTACATTGCAATCATTTGTATTAATTTATAAATGTTATATTTATTGAATTTGTTTGGCGCTATTCTACAAAGAAAGAGCTTTTCATTTTTTTGTCTGGTAGTTAGAGAAAACTATTTTGTTGACATTGCATAAAGTTCTCAACGTCTTGGAAAAATGTAAACAAAAAATGCACACCTAAGCAATCACTTGCAATATTTATATTTAAATCAGTTTATCTTGTTTACATAACACGAAGAACACTTAAGATTTAAACATCTTATAACCACAAAAAATATGTCTGCAGCGAAGAAACATGTGTGTTTTGTTCTGTTATTGGTAGCAAAATAAATACTTGAGTCTCGCAGCGTTTTCTCGTAACAAATACATATTTTTCATACGCAGCTGATAATCTGATATTACTCGTATGGTTCGAATTTTGTGATTGGTTAACCAGAAATAAATTTTACAAAAATGCAAGGCAAACTATTGCCCTAAGTTAAATAAATGCACTTATGGTTGCAATGAGAAAATTAAAAAATTAGATTTCGTAAACAAAAAAACCCTGAAAATATGTCCATAACCTGGGCGTACTATTATTGTTGAAATAAAAGCCTATAAACAAACACTAAACAAGGATTAACTCTTCGACCATACCCTGTAGATTTAAATAACAATAGATTTGTTTAAAGGCTGTTCATGGTCGGTGGGGAGAGGCTTTTTTGATGTTTGACAGACATAAACAAGTTTACTTATCTTTTCTTTCAGTTTAATTGCTTGCCGTGACTCTTTTCAGTGTTTTTAAGTGTTAGAAATTACTATAAACGCAAAGTTTACAATTAGTATTAAAAAGAGGATTTAAAAACTTATTTTTATTGGTAAATATTATTTACATTTTCAAAATAACAATAATAATAATTTAGGCAACCATATATTCATACTTTTATGTATTCTAGAGTTGACGTACCGATTATCATATGATACTCCTATAAATAATGCAATTAGAAAATGATAGCATAAAATCGGTATGTATGTATCAGGAAATGAAATATCTACTGTTTATCAACACTTTTTCAAATATAAATAAAAATATTATTACGTTATTCAGCGTTCAAACAACCGGGCCCTAGTTCTGACGTTATGCTAATTCTACAGGGGTATGTTCGAAGGATTAATTGATAAATGGTTTTACTATATATTTTCTAAATCCAACTATTTTTTTTCTATTATAGATGACTCATAAAAAAATGAAAAATATTTGGTCTTACTTAAATCTGCCAATATTTTTAATACTTTTTTATACTTTTTTTATCACTTTAAAGGAAGAAGTTTTTATAAATCATTATAAGTTATTTAGTTTTTATAATTTTGTATACAGATTCCGCTTTTAACTTATTTCTTTCTTTGGTCAGTTGATTTGAAATCAAGGTAAATTCGTTCTACATGCCCATTATGGGCCGGTATGCTGAAATAGAAATCTCTTGACAGTTCTTGCTTTCTTTATACTCTTTGAAAAATACACCACTGGAATTAGTCCTACAATCAGTATCTCATCAAAAACAGCTTCCTGTATGAATTTTTTGAAGCAGAGAAACTCGTTGATTGCAGATCTAATCACTCTACTGATGTAACTTATTTTGTATCCATCTATTCAAAAACTTTGATTTTATCTAGGGGCAAAATCCAATTCAACTATGTCTTTTAGAGTATTTTCTACCACAATAACAAAATTAACAACTTTTTGTCTCTATATATACGCTTCCTGATACCGGTTTCAAGAAATTGTCTTAAAATTTTCGTTTAAAAAGTAATTTTTTAATGGTTTGAACAATTTTAATACACATTCCACGACTGGACATAGATTCAACCATCTTGTTTTTGATTGATATAACAATTTCGTATTACGTTAGCCCGCTGGCAAAATTCCTTTAATGCCTCTGTTCTTAGTGTATATATTGAAAAGTGATTCAAAATCAATAAAAAAATATGAACTGTCTGTTAATGATGTGAGTTCAACAGCAGATGGCAATTATTTTCTATTTTAAGTTGGTCTTTTAATTTTGCGTAAATATTGCATTGTCTGTCGCCTAAAATAATATTACAATTATCATCGCAATAAGTAACAAATTTTGATGAAAAGTGGTGTTTTTTAGTACATCTGGAATATAGTCGGTTATGGTTTTATCACTCAATGGCAAAATGTCAAGAATTTAAGTGGTTATGCCCATATTGTGAGAGCTAAAATACTGAATGAATGTGGATATTAACGTAGTAGCCCATGGTTACTAGTATCATATGAAATACTAATACATTTCACTTTTTTAATTTCATTTATCATATCTGTTGTTCACAGTGGCGATAGCATATTTTTTACCATGACTGCAACTTTTGTTATATGGCAATTTATGGCTGTGGCAATATTAAAATTTTGAAAAAAACATTTGTTTAAATTTTTAGTGCAGAGAAGTGATAAAAAAGTCATGTGAAGATTAATTGTGTGATATGAAATAGTTCCTTGAACTGCATGAGCCTTATCATTTTCAGATGATATTGGGAAAAAAATTAAAAGAAGGCCTAATTACATTTTTAATGTTTTTATGTCTACGACCAAAACACATAATAAATATTTTCAAATGTCGCATAGACATATACAATAATGTTGATGAACCCGCGTACGGGCGGAATGAACAAGCTAGACAAACGTGCGAGCAATAGCTATCAATTGCTCTGTTATTAATATTAATCGCAATCTAATTTTGGTTTACGCACCTCTCACAATCGTTAAGCCACGTGATATGGGCAGATATTCAACAAATAATAACAAAAATGCAATATCCTAAAAGCGCCGGACACATACAATGTCCGGGGAAGAGAGAACGTTTTGATGATGGTAGCCATTTATATTTCGGGAACTGGCAATGCTAGATGCCATCTGACATATCTATTCTAAAATTTGCCATTTTAGACGGTATACGTACTCAAGACGTTTTGACATACTGACTCTATTTGTGTTGTTTACAGTAACTTCAAAATTTCACAGTCAAAAAATGGAACTAACCCGTGAACATTTTCATGTTTTATTTATCATACCTTTAGCGATATGAATGAAGAGTATTTAATTTTTAGTCAATAGTTAAAGGTATGAAAAAATCTTGTCCAAGTTCCTATCGTACAGGGCGTAAAAAATGGGGTCATGAATGTCACAGCTAGTCCGTCCCTGCAGCTGTAAGTAATTCAATATACTTTCTTGGGTATTAATTTAAAGGGTCTAACTTGGTATACATCATATTAAAAAAAAAATTAGAGTACACCTGGTGGTTTAATAATTATGTGTAAAAAAGTTGATTCCATTGCAGCACTTTGAGAGCCCGTATCTCCGAAGAGGAGGCGTATACGAAAAAAGTTTATATGAACTTGAAGTATTCCTTTCACGTATTTTTTTCTTATCCGGGAGATATTCCACATTTTTCTGGACATCCTGTACAACTCTGGCACTATTGCTAAGTTAAAATTTTCTTTTTCAAGAAAATATAATCATGAAATGTTTAAAAAAAAGATAATATGTCTAATTCTATGTAACCTATATAATAAAACTAATTCAAATTCTCAACGGGTAAGTGAAGTTAACGACATCCAATTTTATGTTTTTACGATTCATCTGACATTTACTTTCTTTCGTAAATATTAGAAAATTAAAAAGAGAAAAAGATATCCCTGTTATTTTTCTAAAAGGGATCCTTTCCGGACAATTACTTCAATAAACGACGCGAAACCGAATTTTGGTACCAAAAAGAGGATAAAAAGAATAATAATGACAGGAAAACTTCATCGCAACATAATAAAATATTATTGTTGGTTTTTATGAATTGGGTCAAAAAAAATGGTTTTTTATATATAGATGTGTAAAGTATATTATTTTGTAAGAAAATAAAATGCTATAATAGAAAATAAATGTCCAATTTTTACTAGCAATTATAAATAAGTTGCAGTACTTTTAGTAATAGATAAAAAATTTATGGTAAAAGCTATGCACTAAAACACTTCAAGGCCATGGTGTCAATATTATTGAAAACAAAGCTCAATTCTGACTCTAAACCTGGAATTTAATTAAATTACAACTTTACACTCAAAAATTTAATTAAATGGCGGGCTAAAAACTCAAAATTTAATTCCTACTTTAAAATACGATTAATCTGAACTTAATTTATATTATGAGATCTTTCGGTTGATTTCATTTACCATTTCTGGAACGTTCGGTCAAGTCCGGTATGATTGACCAAACTGCATGTATACAGCGTAATTCGAATAGTTGCTGGAAAATTTAAGGAAAGCTTCTACGACTTAAAAAGAAAAAACGGACATAGGTCTGCGACTGCTTATTTCTGGAAACAAAGCGTTTGAATCTGTCATGTCATGATAAATAAAGTCACTCAAAGTTTTCACCTTGGAATTTTTAATATAGTCAACTAGCATCGCTTGCCCTGTTAAAGCTGTCAAATTAGTTCATTTAGAAACTTCGCTTTTCCATACATGTCTTTCCCTATATACCTAAAAATGAACGATACCAGACGCTAACACAAATACAATCAATGTTCGTTCTAATAAATATGAATAAAACACTTACTGAGACAGTGACATTGCTCTAATTGAGTTCTACTATTCTTATGTAAGACTGAGAGATGGAAGATATATCAACAGTCCAACAGATACCCGGCAGCCCTAAGGAATGTACCGAAATGAATATATGAGCAAATATCAGAGCTGACTATACTAATAATAAATATATTAAGTGTACCTGTGTAATACTATCATTGCCCTTCAAATATCGCGTAGAAATAGTACGTTTCTAAAATATTTAGATGACAACCATCGATTTTAAATGAGGGGAATAATGCGATGAATATTGTTACCTGACTATTTAAATTTTCTTTTGTTACTTTCATTATCAGAATATTTTGTCAATTGTTTTTCATTTAATAAAGCCAAGATATATCTAAAAATCACGAAATTTAACAGAGGGTCATTTCTGTCAAAGACCCTTTAGAACTCTACAGTGCGGTTAAGTCATGAAAGCATATTTTTAAATAAATTTTCGGCATCTTAAGGCATATTTTCAACATTTTATCTTAGCTCTATAAATAAGCTTATTCTAGAGTTTAATTTAAAAACAATTTTAGATATTCCAGCTACTTAAGTGAGCATAATTTAAAATCACTTATTCTATTATCCAACCACTATGTATAATGTACCGGACAACCACTTAAGTTATTTTACATTAGGAAGAAGACTAAACCCGTAGTAATCCATTAGCAAATTAATAGAGCGTTATAAATTTTAATTTAGTGCTTTATTCAAGTCAAGGTCATATTTGTTATTGCATATTTAAAAACGAAAAGCATTTTAAACATTACCACAATCCGTTCCCAGTTTTTCACCAATCATGATCATTTCAATAACAAATTATATATCTAACACTTTTCATTTTTAGTTGCATCCTATTGTAATTGTTACAGACAGGTGTATCTATATTTTTACTTTTGATTTTAAGGGGCTCCGAGGTCGGTTCAATTTTTTCCGCTCTTCTGTTCTTCTTCTTCCTTCGATGTTTAAAGATTTCAATCGTAACAGTCGGTTTACCCAATTTCTGTTTTGTAATTCTCTTTATTAATTTGTTACTTTTGTATGAGGCTTAATTTCTGTATTTTAGACTTTATCCCAGATGCTTTCTCTCAAGCATTTAAATTTTCATAGCTTATTGACTTATTTTCAGTTTATTTGAGCTTTTATAATGTCTCTGTGTCATTGTTTCTGTATTGTCCAACATTACAGGTATTTCTCAAGATTCAACAAAGTATTGCTCGTTTTGTAAATTTGGTTGTTTAATTTTGTTTCCCTAGCTTAGTAATGTGATCAATTTTAAATATTCCTGGACTTTTACCATCGAATATTCTTAAGAATACTGAGAGGAGATCATGTATATGAAAGAGCTGAAATGAATTTACCCTTTTATAAACAAACTAGTTTGATACTTCTAGCAGAACAAGCGATGCTAGTGCTCTCTACCTCAAATTTCAAAATAAAAAGTTATTTTGTATATAGGAGCTGAAATACCGAAATATTTTGCGAAAAGCGTTTTTGACAAAGTATTTTATGTTAAGGTTATGTCCTCAAAGTGAAAAATGTTTTAAAAGAGCCAAACATTGGTGTTTTGAGAAAGGTCAGAAAGATATAACATATATGTAAAAATAATTTCTAAAATAATCATTCTTAAAATTTTAAGATATACAGTGGGTCCACAGATGGGGTATATTTAAATATTTTATAATTTTCGAGGAAAAGGCATTCTTAATAAAAGTTTTGCTTGCCTCCAGATTTCAAAAACAGTAATCAAAACAATGATAACGTTTATAGTGTGTTCAAAATATGCAAAAATATGAAATTAATCTTAAATAAAATACAGTTATTTATTTTGTTTTACAAATTTTATTTATCTAAGTTGTACTGAAATGGAAACAAAGCCTAAATACATAGTTAATTTTTACCAAAAAATAAAATAATTGAGGTATCGGTAATAAATATTTCTATTTTTAATGCAATAGATGAAGTAATTCGAAAATGGGATACTTTTCTGTCAATGTTAACGTAACAGACATTATTTGTGTTTTAGCGAAAAATAGTTACTAAATAAAAAAATTACTATGCAAACTTTAGAACAATAGATTTACCTACTAAATGTTATAGAATTGGAAATGTATTTAGTCGATATGGGATCAAAGAATTCAATGACAGGTATCCAGATGTTTACGAGAAGCCGTGGCTAAATTAATTTAAAAATTTCTTGCTACTGGGGATGTGAAAAATATTAAGAAAGTAAAAAGGCAGTACAACAATGATGACGCTGCCACCTTGGTATTTTTTAACTCAGTAGAACAAAATCCTAAATTATCGCTAGCAAAAAGGGCAGACGCCTTAGGTGCAGTAAACAAGTCTATTCATGGTAAGCAACAAATTTCGGGCATTCAAAATTTAGTAACAAATTGCAAGATGGAGATAATGTCCGCATTTGGAGTTTTGTTTGATAATGGGTCAAAGAATTTAGTTAATCGGTTATTTTATAGGAACATTTTGAATTCTGACCAGGCTACTTTTGCGACTAATGGCGTAGTCACAGGAAAATCCGAATTTTAGAATCGACACTCATAGTTAAAAATTTTAAAATGCGGCGTAATGTATCATAGAATAACTGAACCTTATTTTTAGGGGGCAATTTAAATCAAAATTCGTATATGGAAATTTTAACTAATTTTGTTATGACCGAACCGGAAGATGAACATTCATAGTATAGAAGAAACCGTATTTTTCAAAAAGACGGTTGTCCTACTTATTCTACATTATGACTGTTATTTAGGACCAACAGCCAGGCTTGTTCGGTCGCCTGATGTAACCCCGTTAGATTATTTTCTATGGGGTTATTTAAAGCAAAAGGTTTTCAACAATGATTAATTACATCATTGACCTACTAAAAGAAAAAAATTAGGGAAGCTGGTGCAACTCTAAATGCAGATATGATTGCATATGTATACGAATAATTTAAGAAAAGATTTTACAAAATAGTCTGAAACTGCGGCAATATATATGGAACCCAACTATAAAAAAAGAAAATTTATAGAAGCAGCTTACATTAAAAATAATAATGGAACCCTTAGTAAACTGCGTGTTGAAATACCTAATCTTTGGTAACTATTACCTTGTAACATCAATTCACTGAGGTGTGTGCAGTGATGCGAAATTTCGCGCTTCAATGGACACAATCCCCATATAAACTAGTAGCTTTAAGACCAAAAATTCAGTTTACACTTGAAGACGATTAGAGATACAACCTAATCGAAACGTTGTACAAACAGATAAAAATAGAGATAATGCAAATTCGACAACCATATTTTAATTAAAAACTTATAACTCAGGCAAAAAGCAATGGGGCGCAAATTAAATAAAAAATTATATGTTACCTAAAGTAGGAGAAGGTGGGTAGTAAGGCTCATGTCATATTTTATAGACAAGAAAAATTTCATGACAACTTTAAATGAAGTATGTAGTTAATGTTGTTCCCAATGTAGAAAACGTTCTCAAAGACTTCGCTACGTTGCATTTAATCATTGTAAACAAAAAATAAAACTGACTCAATATTTCTATAGAAAGACATTAACAATAACTTAAATAATATTTAAGTAAAAATGTGTCATAGAACATCATATAATTGTTACGTCTTAACTTCATATTATATTACGATTAATTTACATTCACCAGCTGATCTGCTACTGTATATTCATAAATAAAACACCTGTGATTTAACAAATCCATTGATATGGTCATTGATTATAATAATAACAATGGTATAGGAATCTCAGTGCACTTAAAAAAAAAAGAAAAGAAAATTTTCGCAAATTTACATACATTTATATTCAGGACTTTCCAAACGATTCTTTTGGTAAATATTACAGTTATTTACGGTTTTATCAGTGTCAACAGTAACACATGTTTAAACGACCTTGACTGTCACTTACCTTAAAGCATAATCTTGATAAATATTAATGAATTAATTAATTAACTAAATTACTTGTTTCTATTACATTGACTGTGTCGGTTCGTTATTGCAAAATAAAATTTTAATTAACTATATAAAATGGTAACTGTAGTAAAAAAGAGGTAAAATTACTATAACCAGGATGATGAAAGTTTATATAGTTTAATAAAAGGTCTTATTTTATTTATTGCGAATACTGAATTATATGAACTCTTTCTATTGTTTAGTTTCAGTATGTCACTTATTAAGTAGTATTGTTCAGAATTGTAGCAACATTAACACTAAAATAATATTATTGTCATATATTCCGCGAATGATAAAAACCTACAAAAAATACAGATCAATTTTTTATACAAATATGTCAACATCATCATCTGTACTTAGGGTCGATTTTTAGGTAATATACGTATCTTTAATATAATCTTCGATTGAACAGACTTCGTATGTTGCGACATTGTCATCGATGGAAGAATATCTAAGAAAATTCAGTATCGTGTGTGTGCTTCTTGCCACACGATGTTATCTTCGTTATTTCGGAAGCTCGCGTTCCTGAAATATTTTTGTATCGTTTCGGGTTAATTGGTTCCCATATCGCTGCAATTTTTGGTATCGCATTTGGAATATTCCGGGGTATTTTGCCTACTGGGTAGTCCATTTCTTTCAGATAGTGATGTATTAGTCATATTCCATAACCTTGTTTGAGGACTTTGATAATGCCCTGATCTATCGGTTGCAACTTGCTTGTGGTATTTGGAGGTAAGAAAACGAGCTTGATATTCCTTAGCTTAACATCTTTGGGATGAGCAGGGGATTTATCAAAGAACAGTATTATCGTCTACATTTTATTTGGTAGTGATCATCTAAAGATTTTAACAATACTGTTAAAAATAACCTTAAATTTAATGCAAATTTAATGTCCATTCTATATTAAACTTAATAATTTTGTACCAAAAATAGTGAATAATTTACATTTACTTTGAATTTAAATCAATTTATTAAAATATCAGTTCGTGGTAGATTAAATGGTTTCTTAAATTTCAAATAAAGTAACTGAAAAGATATTTCAAAATTAATTTGCACATTTAATACTAAAGGAATTTACAATATTACATTGCACGAGATTCCGGAAGATGGCGACTCTTATATTGAACTTTTTGTTTAGTATGATATGTTTCTTAAAGAACTCAATTTTCTTCTGATGAAGTATGGATGTCTGCCCTTTACTGACGGGACGCAATGAGCTCGAAACCCGTCTAGATGGAGGCCACTACCTATAGGAAAAATATCCACCTCTTCCTGGTAGCTTCAGAATTTTTTGAACTCATATTAATGTTGGTGCATTAAATAGGTTAGCACATTTACATTAAAATTAATGCATTTCTTTTTTACAGTGTAGTTACTGGCTACTGCCTCGTCAGATAATATGTAGGTGGTGGTCAGTATAGCTGATGGCAGATGGCGTATTAAGCGGGAAGGCGAATCATATTAAGCATAACAAAATGTATGAAAATATGCCTCAAGTGGCAGGGACGGGCGGAAAATGATGTATTATCCGGGAAATCGTATTAAACATAATTGTACTAAGCGGATTCTACTGTATTTTCAACACAACTCTCAGAAAATTTGGCCGAAGGATTAGAGTTTTACAAAAAAAATATTTTACTTGTCTGGATGAATGAGCTAAAAAACTCTTTATATAAAAAATAACCAATAAATTGGCATTTTTGAGCGAAATTTATTATCTAAATTTTAATCGAATTTATATAAAATTGATATACGTACTATATAAAATGACTTACTACTTCCAGCGATCTAAAATCGATTGTGAAACTCCACAAAACCAAAAATAAAATCGATGTAAACTAATCCGGAAAATAGAAGTAAATTAGGTCACAAACATAAATAATCCTATTTTAAAATCCTGTACCATGATCACGGAATTCTCGACTTTGTGATTGGAAACTCGATCCTAAACAATGGATTTAAACGTATGCAATAAATTTTAAATGTTGCAACAAGATTAAAAAATATTTTTATATTGTAGCATTTAAATCTATTGTTTACTACATAGCTAATTCGATAATACGTGGGCCATACATAAATAAAACATTGTTTATGTTACGTATTTCGGTGCGTCAGCAGCTTCCTGGCGTATATTTTATTAATTAATAAAAAATATTTCTGTGGAAAACTACGCCAAATAGAATTAATTTATTATTAATTAATCTTGGTATAAATTAGTTTAAAACATTCTTGTTTTTGCTGGAGAACAAAAAATCGCCCCCATCGATTTGGTTACTAATTGTGAGTAAAAATATTTCTACTTTTGGTATTTCCAACTAAAATTGGAAAAAGGAATAGAATAACTTCAACGTCCGTCCATCTGGAACTATATATTTTCTCATGAACCAATTGGAAGTCAGGAGCTAATATTCACATATATGAGCTAAAATTTGAAATGGTTCAACGATGACCTTTTTGAATTATAAGAGCAATTTTTGGGCGCCCAACGAGTGGCCCAACATTTTTGGTATTTCGCTGCGTGGGGTATCAAATGAAAACTAGTAAAATTTCATAGTTTAAGAGAAAAATAATATGCCACATTACCTACCGTATTTGGATAACAGCAGATTTAGAAAAATCATAAATTTTGTTATCATGCTACAATAGAAATATTTTTAATTATTATATTAAACTTAGATTTACGAAACGTAAAGCTTATCCCGCAAGGCCTACTCACACTTGGTGGTTTTAGAATTAAATGATACATCTAAACAGAAACATCTAACAAAAATCGTTGTTCTTAGATTTTGACTGAGTTAAATTGGATCTATTATCCGACTTTTCACCTATGATTGCACGAGGCATCTTTAGGGATTTTTACTCCACAAGATTAGAACACTGAATGACCATCGAAGAGTAATAGCACGGCATTTATACCAGACTGGTGCTCCGGGAAACGTGATCCAGCGTTATAATCGATTTGCACGTGTGATGTAGATTATAACCTGTATTTCTATTAATAATTTTTGGATATTTACAATTTTCGATTGATTCTCTAATTTGACGTTTAAAGAATACCAAACACTGATGATAGCACCTTAAATCTTGTACATTGAAGGTGTGACCTGTGCAATGTTGGTGTTCAGCTCCTGCAGATTGCAAATTTTTTTTCTTTTTAATATTTATTTCATGTTGTTTAAGCCTTAAGTCTGCAGGCTGCAGTGTAAGGAGCTTTTCAACCCCGGCCTGCTGTCACATAAGCAATCAATCAATCAGTCAAGCCTAGTGGATATAGACCATCTTGTTTCACCCACATACACTTTACCACAAGAGCAAGATATCTTATAAACGCCTTTTGTTTATACTGCTATTGCGTGCCATGGACGCTTTCGAAGTATACTAATAGAAGGTTCCTTGAGAAATAAAATTTTCGCAGTGAACCATGGTAGCTAACATCTTCTTGGAAGATTTCGAAGGAAATGCTTTGTCTTCTGCTCCTCTAAAACTTAAATTTTGGTGTGGATATGTAGATGATACGTTCGAGGTTTGGCCACATGGCGTAGATAAGCTCCACAATTTTCTGAGTCAGCTAAACCAACAACACCCTAGCATAAAATGCACTATGGAAACTGAATCAAGGGGTGCCCTTCCCGCTCTCGATGTACTAGTACAACAGGAAGGTAGTGGCAAATTAGGACATTCTGTGTACAGTAAATGAACATATACAAATTGATATCTCAGTGCAACGTCACACCATCATCGTTCTCAAAAACAATCCGTCATTAACTCTATGGTACATAGAGCTCTTCTAATATGTGATCAACAATCACTAAAATCAGAATCAGAAAAACTGACTAATGTTCTGAGAAGCAAAGAATATTGCGCTGAAGATATGAGATGTTCTATTAATAAACATAAAACCCAACTACTCAAAAAAATGTCATAAATGTACCACCTATGAACAGTGTTTTCTGGTCATATATACTTATATATGTAAGAAAATTGGATAATGTTTGAAATCACCAAAGGATGTAATACCATTACAAACAGAAGGCGTTTATAAGGCACCTTGCTCTTGTGGTAATGTGTATGTAGCTGAAACAGGACGGTCTATATCCACTAGGCTTAAGGAACATGAAAGATATATTAAAAATAAACAAATGGTACAATCTGCAGAAGCTAAACACCAGCCTTGCACAGATCACACCATTAATGTAAAAGAAACTAAGGTGCTAACATCAGTGTCTGGTTCTTCTAAACGTAAAATTTGAGAATCAATCGAAATTTGTAAATATCCAATTAATATTAATAAAGATACAGGTTACAGTTTACATCACACGTGGAAATCGATTGTAATGCTGGATTACGGTTCGCTGAGTACCAGTCGGATATAAATACCAGGGTATTGCTCCTCGAAGGTCCCACAGAGTTCTAATCTCGTGGAGTAAAGATCCCTGAAGATGCCTCGTGCAACCGTAGGCGAAACGTTGGATAATAATTCCAATTTAACATGATCAAAACCCAAGAACAATGATTTTTCAACTTGACCAAAGCTGTGAAAGCTTTTGTTCTTTATAGACATCCATTTATTCCTAAAACTTTCCAGATTCACTAAAAATTTTTTAAATTTCGACCTGAACTAGTAGAGTGGAACTCTTTTTGGTACTCGACGAAGCCGATGTGTTTTTGATTTAATATCCCTGAGACGTTATTGCCATTAAATAAAGTAGTTTTACAAACGCAGTGTGCACGGATATTTCTATATAATAATAGTAGTAACGACTATGAAATATTAATAATTCTTTAGAAATATGAAAATTTAAAGTACATTACCACTCCTTTTATCACGTGCTACTCCGTTTATAGGTTATTTTAATTTTCCATTTAACGTTAACACGTTTCTTAAAACCTGACAAGTTAATGGGAAGTTTTATAACACCAGAATTAATTGTTAGAATATTAAAAACGACTTAATGGTGAAGATAAAATTCAAACACCTTCAAAAAATTATTTTTTCTTTGGACTTTTATAGTCGATAATAACTTGCCATTTACGATATGTTGCCTTTCAATTATATTTCCAAAAATAGTAAAAATTCGATTAAAGATTTCACTCGTGTTAGATACAAAAGCTCAGTCAGTTTACATTTGAATTCTTGAATTTTTGTTAACTAGTTGTGCAGCCTTGAAGGATTATATAAACAAAAAAATCAAGTAAAAAATATTATCAAGTATAATTATTCAAAAATTTTAAAAAATTTGAAAACAGATGAGGGAATATTTTAACTAACAGGTATTTGCATTTATGGCCGCACAACGTCGCAAAATGATGCAAGGTCAAGTTAAAATTTCCATAATAGTAAAAATTATCTTTAAGCACATTACATCATGGCTATAAAAAGCTTTGGCAATAATGGTACATTATAGCTGTTAAATTTTAATATCCACAGTATTATGTATGCCAGCCAGTTAGCATAAAACATTAATTTGGTAAATACGTCTACTTCATTATAGACGGAACGTTTTTTTTTTAATTCACAGTTTGAATAACTAGTTCTGTCACTGAAGTGAGACACTTTATGGGGGAAACTAATGTCTACTCAGACAGTTTGATATATTATTTTTATAACTTAACAGATCCTTATTCGAAATTATGCAAAAAATGCAAGTAAGCTTAATTTACATTATCTTCCTAAAATCTAATAATTTTTTCGAATAAAAATGTTTGTAATAATTCTCATGAAGCCATTACTGAATATGTATTTGGGATATTAGAATGAAATAATTTTACTGTTGCTATCTCCGAAATGATACGAAATACAAAGTTAGTTCCCTTTTTTAAAGTGTTTGAGTTATGTTGTCACAGTTATAAATTTCAGATTTCAGATCTAAAAGAATTTGTCAACTTTAAATAAAAGGCTCTTTTAAGAGAAGGCTATTATATGCTTTTAAGAATAAAATACCAGAACACAATAAATATATAAATCCGATTCTATGTAATATAACAATACATATTTTTGGGACAGATCATATTCTCCCTCCAGGAGGTAATCTTTGATGTTTTAATTTAAGTTTGAACTTTCTGAAATTTTTAAAAGAATTTCGCTTTTTTAGTAGTATACCTATGCTATTCTGTATTATTGTGGTGCCTAGAATGATCAGTTAAATTAATAAATACGTGGTATATGAGCTGTTGACAAAAATTGCGACATTATCGAAATTCTATAGTTGATCGCATCAGGGGCGGATCCAGCCTCTCTCTTTGGGGGGGGCGGTGACATTACAAAAGTATATTATGGCAAGCGAAAGCAAGTTGTCGACGGAGGGGGGGGGGACACCGGAGACATTCCCATTTCTAGTGTAAATGACAGGGTCGTGCCTATTTTTCTGAATTTGAAGCTCCTGGAGAGGAGGAGATGCCAGCAACATACACATTCCTAATATCAGAGGCAGAATCGGGTCTATTTTCCTGAACTCAAAGCTATTGGGGGACGGCTATCGCAAGAAAAAATAGGTTGTCAACGGGGAGGGAGTGTCAGCAGCATATACATTCCGAATATAAAAGGCAAAATCGGTTCTATTTTCCTGAACTCAGAGCTCTTGGGGGGGGGGGGGGGCGATCGCAAGCACACACATTCCTATACTCTATTCAAGAAACCTGTTACCGAAATCATCAACATACTTGCTCCAGTACCGCAGTGAGAAAAGTACACCTTACAGTGTGTTCTTAGTGATTTATCTTATTTATGCTTGTTTTTATATATTATTTGAGAATAATAAGATACCGAAAAAATATTGCCTCTACTTATATATTTATTCCAAAATCATGAAACCAGGGCATTTTTCCTCAATGAAAAACTTATTACGATGAATACTTATGATGCCCTAAGATATCAATATCTAGATAATAATGTTAAAAGCTCTGTTGAGATGTGTTCCAACATGACAGGAAAATCTACTATGTACCGAATATTGATGGAGAAAAAACCACTGGAATGTTTCACAGGCAGATGAAAAACCTCGTTGGAAGAAGAGATGAAAACTGCAATAAAAGGAGTTGTGCATGCATTTTATTATGAGAAGCAGATCCCAACAGTCGACAAAATTCTTACTAAAATCAGTGAAGATCGGGATTTACCTGAAATTAAAAGAAGTGAGCTCTAGAAATTGATCAGAGAACTTAATTTTTGCAGGGGAAAACCAGATAGGAAATCTGTTCTTATAAGTCGTCCGGAAACTGTCCGTTGGAGAAGGAGATATCTCTCTCAAGTAAAAGGCAGAGTTGCTAGAAATAATACAATGTACAAAATTAGTAATTTAACTGAACTTTTGAAAGATTTTTTTGAACAAAGTTACTGCGGAAAATTGGGAAAAATCCATATAATAAAAGAATAAAACAAAATGTGTAAACTCAATTAATTGAGCGACGATAGCTTCACTGAATTTGATTACGAATTAGATACGTAATGTTTACCAGTGTCAACACAATTTGTTTTTGTTGTATTTTATTGTTTAATGTTGTTTATATATTTTTTTTTATTTTTTTTATATATTTTTATTTTAGTGTGTCCCATTCTTTAATTTTATATATGTTTAATTCCAATTAGCTGTAATTTCTTTATTATTTTATTATTGTATTTGTGTCTTTTTCTTAAGCGTGTAGAATTAACACGTTTATTTTATTTTTTTAGGCCTATCGGATATTTCATATAATAAAGAAAATTAAATTAAGATGCCAGTGCAATAAAAATAAAAATAAGTAGATCTAATTTTAACTGCAACATAAAAAATTTATTATATTTGAATCCCTTTTTAGTGTTTAATTTAAGAAATAAATAAATTGAAACGTCAAATTTCCTAAAAATGTTTATAATTAATAATAAAATGACCGATAGCCCCCCAAAAAATTTTAATATTATATGGACGAATTTATTTTTTTATATATGCTAAACTTCTTTTCTTTTTGACAGTATTTAAATTATAACTTTGAATTTTTTGAGAGAATAAGGCTACGTTTTAGTCTGAACGTGCCTAAAACGGTTTTTATGCCAAAATTAAAAATAATAAAAATACAGTTGTGATTTGTGTGAAATATGTCAAAATTATCTGTATTTTGTACTGTATGTAAATTATTAAGAAATCATAAGAAATAAAATAATAATATAAAAACTTTTTATTTTGAATTTGTAACCGAAATAATATTCTATGCCATAAATACTTAGTGATAAAATAAACCTCTTTCCGACGCCTATAACACTATGACAAGGATTAAAATCCTTTTTAACACTTCCAAATGTCTATTGTTATCCAACCCAAATAGTCCATTATTATAGACCGGTATTTTTGATTATAAAATTTCTAACCCATTCCTAGGAAAAATATATATGTCTAACAGATTTTGCCAAAGACGCTGAACTAAAGAACACAGGTAGTTTGCGAAGGAAAAAGGGTAAAAAATGATTTATTACTCTCTCTAGTCCTTGAATTAACTATAGTATAAGAGGCAAAATCGGGTATATTTTCCTGAACTCAAAGCTCTTGGGGGGGGCGATCGCCCCCACCGCCCCCCCCTTGGATCCGCGCCTGGATCGCATCAATATACAAATATCGACGCCAATGATAAGATATTGATGAACATTCGCATCTCGTTTAAAGGGGATATTAGACTACACGATATTTAGGATTCCCAACTAAGATGTGGGAAATAAAGGATCCTTGATCAGGATCCTATATCAGACGGAGAGTGAATATCGAACGTACGAGAACTCCAATATTAACCATGTCATCCGCGCTTTCTAGCCATATAAAAGGAGGCCTTGTTTTAGCAATTGTGGTTGGTTGCATGAAAAAAACAAAACAAAAAAAAAAGAAAGTGATGAACAGCTCCGTACAACCATCGTAGCCAATATATGTATTTAATTAACCTTTTTAATTTTCATATCATAAGTTTGGCATATCTTTAAGAATTTCGAGGCATGTGATAAAACTTCCTTTTCTGTATTTTCCATTTTTGGGCGTTACTGACAACGATACCTAAGCTCGCTTTGCTTGCATAGAAATATATATTCATTTTTTTTATAAATTCGGCAGATTAACAACCAATTAGAGAGTAGGAAAAGAGAGACATTAGAGATAGAGTATTTTATTATATTTGCTGGTAAAGCAATAATTATATTTAAAATACATTTCTTAACAAACGTAAGCCACATATTCTTTTCTGTGTTTGAACCGGATTGTGTGCATCACAGAAGTGAGGCTGCGGCTAGCGCGGTGAGTACTTGGATGGGAAACCGCTTGGAAAAGCCGTGCGCTGTGTGTGTGTCCCTTAGATTAAGTTAGTTTAAGTATATAAATTGTAATTGATAATTATATAATAAAGTGTGACTAGCTGCATGACCGAACGGCCCAAAGACATGAAAGTAGCTTGCTACACATCTAAAAAGTTAGTTTGAACCTTTATTACTCTATATAAAAAATTACATATGAGGAAAAAAGTTATCATGCGAAAGCTGTAACTCGCGCAAGTTTGACAAAAAAAATTTCTATTATTCTGTTATATCAATAATATTGGAATAATCGTATGTATATACATATGCATTTGGTTCCTAATGGCGATGGCGGTCGACAACAACTGTCCAGCCAGCCATAGATACACCGGAGCTGCGGTCAATGTTTGGTCTAGATGAATATGTTATATTTCATGTAAGGAAATTGGGCGATCTTAAGGATTTCCTTTAAATTGCATTACATTAATACATTATTTCTTGGAACTCGAAAGGGTTGTAGTGACGTAATTTTATTCTGATGTATGATATTAACTTGGTGCTTTTCAGGGAAAAACTGTTACCAGAAATCTTTTTGAATAAGTTTGATCTTATCCACTAGGTCATCATAATTATTACCTAATAAATATTGGGAACTTGTACAAAAACTGCGATCCGAGGCCCAGTGGTTTAAGTTTGATAATGGTTTAGGTTGCTATGGTGGTTTTGTCGGTGTTTATATTAAATCATAATATTTATGAATATTGCATTTCCGATTGTTCATATTATCTCGTAAGACAATCAGTGTTTTTTCTGCACCGTGGGCTCTGTATTGCACATGCAATATTGACGAGAGACAGAGAAATATCTTATATTTTCTCCATCTTTTTATCAGCATAACTCCTTAACTTGCTTGCGGTCCTACTCTATGTCTAAATAGTTCGTCACTTCGAAAAAGTATCCTATGAATATCGGATAATTTAAGCTCCTAATTCCACACTGAGATAAAAACACATATTAGACTTTGAGGTTCACAACTTTGTTCTGAATTCAATCAAAAAAGTTTAAAATTAGGTTAGCTCCAAGAGTTTTCCGCAATAAAATTATGTTATTAAATTTTTTTTATCTTAATAATTCGACATTAAGCAATATTCAACTGAATAGGACTTGGTTAATGAATTTAGGGCATCATTATCTAACAAAATATAAGTAAGTTCTGTACATTAAATAATATTCGTAACACCATAGCATTTTAAGAAACTTATGTTAAATTCATCTGTAAGAAAATTTCAAGTAAAATAAATTTTCAAAAATCAATATCAGATTGATGCTGTGGAGTTGTGGAGTCTCAAATAAATGTTTTTTCCTATCCGGTATATATATTTTCACACGATAATTAAAATTTTCTAGAATTGATCAAAACTATGATATTATTAGAGGTATTAGTATCACTTCAGTTGCACCTCCAATAACCTAAAAAGATCAGCTAATGTTTCTAGTTGTTGTAGTAGCATTGTTGATATCAAATAAACGAATTTTTATTACTAAATAATATTACAATGGTGTTTTTATGATAATGGCTGGTTTTCTTAAAGCTTTGTACGTAATTAATTTTAATACCATTATGTTTACATGAATTTTAGAAATTGTAAACTTTATGCCGCTCACAATGATAAGTCTTTCTATTCTAAGCTTCATATCTACGCATTTGGGTAATGTTGTTTGGAAGCGAATTCTTGATATTACCGTAATATTTTCATGAGAGGCCAATACATTATTAAATAAAGGGTGTTTTTTTTATAGAGGTATAGAACTTTTAAATGGAATAAAACAAAGATGAATTTTATAAATTGACATGAAATTTACTTTATTCGAAAGATAACCTTCTGGCATTATAATTTAAATATGACTTCTGGCATATGACGGCCACGGCTGGCTCGGACGTAGTCTAATCTGGAGGTCCAATTTTCGATGACTTTTTCCAACATTTGTGGCCGTATATTAGCAATAACGGGGCGAATGCTGTCCTCCAAGTGATCAATCGTTTCGGGCTTATCGGCGTAGACTAGCGACTTCACATATCCCCACAGAAAATAGTCTAGCGGCGTTAAGTTGCACTATCTTGGAGGCCAATTCACGGGTCTGAAACGTGAAACTATGCGGTTACCAAATATTTCCTTCAATAAATCAATTGTGGCACGAGCTGTGTGACATGTTGCGCCGTCTTGTTGAAACCACAGCTCCTGCACATCATAGTTGTTCAATTGATGAACGAAAAAGTCAGTAATCATGGCTCTATAGCGGTCACTATTGACAGTAACGTTCTGACCAGCATCGTTTTTAAAGAAGTACGGACCAATGATTCCACCAGCCCATAAAGCACACCAAACAGTCAGTTTTTCTGGATGTAACGGTGTCTCAACATACACTTGAGGATTATCATCACTCCAAATACGGCAATTTTGTTTATTGACATATCCATTCAAACAAAAGTGAGCTTCATCGCTAAACAAAATTCGCTTATGAAAATCGGGATCAACGGCAATCTTGTTTTGGGTCCATTCACCGAATCTACGCCTTGCTAGGTGATCGTGTGGCTTCAATTCTTGCACGAGTTGGATTTTGTAAGCACGCAAACCAAGATCTTTCCGCAAAACCTTCCATAAGGTGAACGGACACATATTCAATTCCTGTGCACGATGGCGGATAGACTAATTCGAGTCTTCCTCTACGCTACGCTCTACAGCAGCAATGACTTCTTCTGTACGCACTGTACGACGTCTCCGTGGATGCGTATTATCATTTAGAGTAAACGTGGTGCGAAAACGTTCCATAGTTAATCGAATTAATTGCTCTGATGGACGATTTTATTGACCGTAAAATGGACGTAGTGCGCGATACGTATTTGGAACATAACCATGATTTTCAAAATAAATTTGCACAATTTGGAAGCGTTGTTCAGGCGTCAGTCTATTCATGTTGAAATGCCAAATCAAACTAAACATAAATCACTTGACAGCTGACAAAATGGCCGCCAGTTAAAAAAGTGTTGCCAACTTAAAGTTCTATACCTCTATAAAAAAACACCCTTTAGTAGGCGCAAAATTTCCAGGATATTTTTGGCTAATACCATTTATCGTCCGAACTATTTCTTTTTTTACGAAGAGGTAAGTTTACCCGAAAAAGGATAGCCATCTGCTAATATAGCCATATCTTAGATAACAGCAGTTTTTCATTGAAAAATTACGAGAATAACGTAAACAATAACATACTAGAAAAGTAATATTTGATGTAACAATGATAGCATACATATAAAAATTGTTTTCCATTAATTCAGAACACTATATTTTCATGTTTTTAAGACTGCTGAATATGAATCTGAGATCAATAATGCGTTTGTCAAGTCAGAATTCGACTCTAACCTGAAAATATATAAAGTGTTTAACAAAATATTCATTTCCTCGGTTGAAAATCCAGCATGCCATATGCTTCAAGGGTCGCTGGATCTAAACCTAACTTCAGCGTCTTCTCTTTAGGTACTCATTCATCCCTAACCTTAATAATGATTAAAAATATTCATATTCTCGCTTGAAAAACGAATGAATATTTTATAATTTAAGAAAAAATCAAAATAGACATCAATAATCTAAAGAAATAAGAAATTTGGAAAAAGATGTAAGCAGTGAATGAGGACGATCAGCTGAGCACGAGAATCAAGGATTGTATACTGCGATTATTTTTTACCAAGAACTAATGGAAACAAACTTTTAATTATCCGCAATAAATATTATTTTATTCGTATGTTTTTGTTTAAATAAAATATTTTTGTTAATACTTAATGAAAAATAGGCTTGATCATCTTCTAGCAAATGTTTTGATGTTCAATTAAACACAAATTTAAGTTTAAATAGTTTTGAATTGCAAAAAGGGAAATGACCCATTGAGTTACGTTTGAGCAGTGCATGAGTATCGGTAGCATTATTCAAAATAAAATCAAAACATTTACCCCAATTCACAATATTGACAATTGATAACAAAGGGTTTAAATTGTTAAATGCGGGAATAAGTTGACTGAACTTTAAAAATACCAGAATAAAAAGTCGGTTTCTTTTATGACCAAGCTGGTAAATATTTAAAAAAATGTTTATTTTAGGAAAACGACTATTTCCTTATTGATTTCGAAGATTTACGTAGTATGGTCCATGAATTCTTAGCTTAACATAGAAAGGAGAATTAAAATAAAAAGAATATATTATTATTTTTCAATATAATCTCCCCTGCATTTCTATATATTTTTTACAATATTTATTTAAAACTTCTACGTTATTTAAAAAATACGCGTGAATTTTTTTCCTCCTAAATCAGCCTTCAATTTTGAAAACAAAAAAATATATCGGAGGAGGCCAGATCCGGGTTATACGGGAGATTATCTGCTTCAGTGAAGTTGTGTTTTGGATGAGTCGCCTTGAAAATCACAGCAGCGTGTACCAGAGTATTGTCGTACAGCAACCGAACACCTGGGCTCAGTTTTCCACGTCATTTCTCGATAATGTTCTGGCGCAGTTATCGTAGTAAGTGTAGAAATACTCCTCGTTAACGGGTGTATTTCTTTCTTTAAAGTTCATTAATAGGATACCTTGGTAATCCCAAAAAAGTACCCTTAAGTGTTTTGATATTTTGGGCGACTCCCACAATTCATGTCCCCATCGAAATAACTTTTATCAATTTTTAGTTGTAGCAAATGATGGGAAAGATTCACCATAAACAGTATCCATATGTTTCTTGATTTGCGTAGATGTTAAACCTTCTAAATAAGAAATGTTATAACATCACGATAACCAAGTTTCGACATTCTTAAAAATTATGCAACCCTAATCGACTTCGACCACAGTCACAACTAAATCGGCTGATGCAGCGCGTTGAAATTATGTATCAGACCTGTTCAGGCTTGTGTTTATTTTATATATATGATTTTTTACTCATACTAAATGAGACTAGAAATACATGGCCGCACTCAGTATATCTAGATTTGTACCCTTTATAACATATATACCACAAATTATAACAATATCATAAACACAAAACCAGCCTATTCGACGTTTCAACTTCCATGGTAACTGAATAGGGTTTAAAACTTAAACCTTTTCAGTGAATATGGCTGTTAATGTCTATTGAGATTTCGGTCATAAATCCAAGTTTATAAGAGATTTCAATATTCGGAATTTATGGTTTATCTTTGAGTCTGTTACATATAGGATGATGTATAGTAAACACGAGAAGACAATTATTTTAATGATGACAATACAGACAAGCAAATTAGTTATATTGATTTAATGCATGTACGTGCGTAATAATGGAACAAAAAATATGAGATTGCAATTGTCAAAGCTTAATTTTATAATTGAGTTCGTCTATTGCTTTAGTTGACACGTTTGATATTCCTTGTTTTGTTTTTTTAATGCGTGCCCTTTCGTCTCCTCTTAACTTTAGTATGTTCTGAAATAGTACGAATGTGAGTTAATTCGTCTAGATTTCTATGTTCGCAGTTGGTTGGTCCTGTTATATAAAGTGTTACTCTAGATAAGAAATTCCAAAAAAATACACAACAGCTGGGGTGATACATGAGCTGGACAACTTCTTTCACCATAACTCATTACAAATTGCCTTTAAGGCAATAGAAGACAAACGTAACAACTTATTTACCAACAATTTGTAGGCAAGGAATAAACTGTTCCAGGAACACATATTAAGGTATTTACCTTTCTATAACAACTGGTTCTAGGGACTTGTATTTTTTATTTGTTTTAATGAACTGAAACACCTGAATAAAGTTACACATATGTATGTGTGTATTTAGAAAATTTTTGCCAGAATTAAAGAAAACTGAAACATAAGCAAAGTTCTAATCTGTATAATTTTCTAAAATATTCAGAGATTATTAACTCAAAAATTATTGAAAATTATTAAAATTTTTGTTATCATATCAAGAAAATGTAAAAATGTCAAAATTTTTTCTTTAAAAATAATGTAAACTTGGTAGTAACGAATAATGATATTTTCAATTTAAAAAAAACATTAAAGAGAAAGACTTGTTTTCATAGAACATATAACGACATTCCGTTACAGTCGATTGTTAAAAAAAAACTGCAAAAAAACCCATTGCGCTTCTCCCAGCGGCTTAGCGTTAATGACATTTTTAAGGTGATTAATTATAAACAGACTGATGCTATACCTTGCCATTTTAATAGGTTCTGGTCAAAGATTATAACATAAACAAAAATGTTATTTTTATATCGTGATATTTAATAACGCTAGACTGTACAGAGTATTTCTTACAATACCTAATGGTATCGATAGCTTTTAACGGTAAAAAAAATTATCAATCACTTACTAAATCAGCTATTGAATAAGAACAGAAAGTATATGCCCCCAATAAACGATATAAATATTTACTTACATATTTTAGAAATTCGTTATAAAGATAAAGTTCATTATTGACTGGTGGTACGAGGGTAGTCAAATAGTAATTTTATCTGATAGAATTGCAACAGGAAAAATGAAAAATTACAAATGTTAAACCATAATTCGCAGAAAACTGTGTCTCATTAAGAACATACGAATATAAAAACAAATTGACTTAGGTTCTTATTTTGCTAAACACAATGACACATATTAATATAATTAAGGTGTGAGACGCTAATCTGGATTATTTTAGAATTGTTGACTTGGGTGTTATTTAATAATTTTTTCTCGCAAAAGTAGCGAATACGAACATCAGTTAATTCGTCTAAGATATACGTATGTAACTATCAGACTCGTGTGGGTCCCGGGTCACTCGCGTATATGCGAGGATGAGGAAGTGGATCGTGTGGCAAAGTTACGGTCCGCAACTGAACCGTATGGAGCTCAACTAATTCTACCTCTCCCAATTGTCGTTGGCAAAAGGGGATATAAATTGTTGCACAAAAACAAACTTATTGAATCGTGAAGAAGAGCTCCTGGAATGAGATGTGCCAATTGGACCTAGGGATCTTCTCTTAGGAAGGAAAGAGCTGCCAACTCTGGTGGATTGTTGACAGGACATTGAGGCCTGAGAGGCCATCTTCGTAAGATCGGTGTCGTAGACGACCCGATGTGTAGATGGTGTCTGGAGGAGGATGAAACTGTTGACCATGTCCTCACAGATGCCCAGCACTTAGCGGACTGAGACAGTGACATTTCGTAGATACAATTTTGTTACCGGAAGAAGTTAGGCAAGTTCAATTCACGAGGCTGCTTGAATTCGCAAAGGCGATCGGTCTGGAAAGACCTGCAGCTATGGTGAGACGTAAAGAGCCTAATGAGGCCCAAATATCGATGATATTCTGTGGAAACACGTGCCCTAACTCACTAATGTTTAATGATACAGATGTTGAACACAGAACTGGTCGTAACCAAATTTACATTGAAGACATCGAAGACGAAACTATTACTTTCTAGTTGTGTAACGGTGGATTCTCTGAAGTCTGACTGCCTATTCGGCCATCTAAAAATGGTGTATGTTAGTCTCATTTTCAAACAGAATTTTAGCAATATGTAGATGATTTGGCTGGTCTGGTGATGCCTTAATTTTGTGTGAACGAAGATTAAGAGTCATGAGCAAAATTTGAAGTAAAGAAGTATTTAAAATTTCCAGTGGCTGAGCTGTTTTTTTTTAACTAAAGCTTTTGCACTACATTCTACAGATGCTTTCACGCCATCAATGTTCTTATGTATTTCTTTATAGCATGAGCTGAGAAAATGTCGGTACACGGTAGCTATAGAGTCATTATTTTCGTATTACGATTTAATCACATTACTCGTCAGACCACTGTTGTATATTTACTAAACGGCAAGCATAAAGAGATAGATAATTTGACATCCAACTGTTCATAGTTAAGAAATAACAACATTTTCAAATTTTCCGCTGCTGGGGATCACATTGTATTTTTCACATTAACTATTTAATACTACATTTATAAAAGGAGTTAGAATATATTCCTTTAAAATGGTTAGATCTTGTCCCCTCAAAAAGTTGTTTAAGAACTTTAAGAACTGTTTTACGTCTTTTATGTAAATTTTGTTTATGAATATGTTTTAACAGTAACGTCAGTTAAATTTGAACATAAACAATTTTTGAACCTAAAACTGCATTTTTTCCAATAAAGTTTTCCCCATATATATATATATATATATATATATATATATATATATATATATGTATATATATATATATATATATATATATATATATATATATATATATATATATATATCGTGGTCTTTTAAAAGGCACAATTTGTATTTTTCGTTTTCTGTTTCGAATAGCGCCATTTATTAAGAACTCTACTCCCTCAGTGCAAGGTAGGAGAAGCAAAAGCCAGCATTAGCTACGGATAATTTAGGTACTTTGGACAATATCTTGTAGTTTTGAAGTATCATATACATGTATCAATTTTTTTCCCTTTTATGAACAATATAATGAGCAACCGGAGTTCCTGTGTTGTGGATTTTAAAAATATTAGAAAAAAAAAAGTGTAAATTTTATAAGTTTCAGGTAGCGGAACGGAAATACAATCAAAAAATTAAATGGATAAGGTTAAGAACATTAGTGTATCACGTGTTAGAAGTTCCCATACAAAGTAGAATTCTAAGTAACAATATAGATATTTCAATAGTTCTTTTTGTTTTAATGGCCATCCAAGGTAAGTAAACAGCAATATATAGTAATTTTTATTCCATGTTTTTATCTATTGGTAGTTTTTTCTTTATTTTGACACTACTTAACCTAATTTTCACTGAATTATAATTATTTCTTTATTAATGTTACTTACTTTTTTAGTCGAAGTAATAAAAATTTATAATAATAATCTTTTCACTTGTTTTACAAACCCATATGCTTTTAATAAAACCAAAAAATCTAATTTTTGAACACGAATTTGATTTATATCATACTGTCAATGTACAGAAAAATCGCTCTTTAGCATCAGCTGGCTTACAATTTTATATCCGTAAAAATTATGAAAAGGAAAATTTCACAGATAGTTTCCATCTTACTGCAACAGTTTTAAAGATATTATCTGTTGCACATAAACACATAAATAACACAGCTTCAAATAGATCTTTTTATTTGGCATTATTTCTTTAAATTTCGTTCAAAGGTGAGTAAATATTAATTACTTAAATATATTAATCTTGTATTATTAAATGTATTAATCTTGTATTACATCGAATTAACATTAACGTTTATTTTAATCTGTATGAGTTTTAGAAAGTAGAAACAAACATTGTGGTTCTGAAAGATAAACATTTGTTCCATTAAAAAATGATGGATGATATTTTTTAAAATGTTTGGAAAAGTTCATTTACAGTATTCTTAATTCATATAATCAAACTAAGCCGACAGAAAATTAAATTAGAACTCCTAGAGATCGAAAATTTCCCTTTTTTAATTCATTCCCAATTTGAACAGCAAATATTAGAACAAAATAGTAGGTAATTGCCAAGTAGAATCATAACACAGATATTAAATGAAGTGAACCTAAGAGGATGCGTTACTTGAATTAAAGAAAAACGAGGAAAAAAGGATCAAGTTTAATTATGACAAATTGCACAAAAAGGTCGATTTTTGAAAAAAAAGTGCTTTGGACTGATGAGACCTAAATTAATATATTTGAAAATTAGGAAAAATGTTAGTAGTTTTAATCTATGTTATACCATAAAAACCATAGAGTACAGTGGAGAATCTGTTATAGCTTGGGAGCTATATCATGGAAAGGAGTTGGTTCTATTCTTCAAAATGATCATAATGGATCAATTTAACTGCGAAAACATCTTTTAGAATGTAATGAACCGTATGCTGAAACATTCGTTCCAGTTGCGCACAAGTTTATTTAAGGTAACGACCCAAAGAAAGCATCAAAACTAGATAGGAAATATCAAGAAGACACTATGGCCAAAAGCCCAGACCTGAACTTATGAAGAAACTTTAGAAACGTCCTAAAGGGGATCTGCAAAATAAAAATCTATCGAATTTAGAAGACTTGTGACTTCATATTTAAGGAGTTTATTCCTCTGTTCCAAATAGTTGTCGAGCATTTATGGAGTTAGTACCCTCTAAGCTAAGGGCTATGAAAAAAAATAAGAATTACCCAACAAAATCTTAGTTGTCTCTTAGCATTTGTATTTTTTTTATTAATATATATATATATATATATATATATATATATATATATATATATATATATATATATATATATATATATATATATATATAAGTGCTATTTTGAAGTCCAATCTTATTACATTTTGCCACAATGACAAAACATGTTTTAAACTAAAGACTTAAAAATTAACATATATATATATGTATATATATATATATATATATATATATATATATATATATATATATATATATATATATATATATATATATAGATATGTATGTATACGTTAGCTTTAAATCAAATATAGGTCCGGATGGATGCTTTATGTAACTATATAGAGTATAGTGAAAATTTATAACGTCATGTTATTTTCTGGGTAAAATAATTTAACTTTTGTGGTTTGCAAATTTAATTTATTAAAACCACAATTATAGCGAAATTTTCTGAATTGATAACCAGTAAAGAACAAGAACACGTAAAAGGTGAGACACACTCCAGCTTAGTTATTACCTCTCTAATATTCCATATATCCTCTTTGGTAAGCTCTTGTTTGGACAACTTATTCCTTCCCATAATTGTAATCACTGAATATTTTATATCACCAGATCACACGCGAAATTTAAATGTCACTTTTTCAACAATTCGCGTAAAACTAAATCAAACACGAGACAATTAAACTCCAAATATTGTCCAAAAAAATTGCGGTACTCGTTACATATTTTTCGTTAAACTGATCCAGTTCTCATTGTTATGTGTTTAAGTAAAGATTGTGCACAATATTTGGATTATACGAAATAAAGTCTGAGTTAAGTTTCAACATGGTTTTATCTTTAATGTTTGTTTAACCTTCTTTGTACCTAAGATCTTTAATACTTGTATTATTAAAAATGTTGATTTGCGACTTAAGTAAACATTAAAAATAACATTTTATTATGTCCGAGTCATGGTTATAAGGTGTGCTCTTTGAAATATGATAATTTATTTTTCACGATAGCGATAGATACATACAAACTTTACAATTTCAATAGACACATACACACAGTAAAAAATGTTTAATCCTTATTAATATAGTGTTTTGAAGTAGATAATTGGAGAAAAACGCCTTTAGATTTTAAATGGACACGTTTCAAATATTAACCAACAAATATATGAAATAAATAATTTAATATTATCTATTAGGTAAAAAACCTAACTTTCAAGTTGATAGTTTCGATAAGAAAAAATGTGTAGATGGTTTTATCAATGTTATCTATAAAATAAGGACACAAAGTCTGGAATGAATTGATTATTCACAAAACGTTTTTTTTTTAAAAAATCGTTCAGACACGTTGGTACTGGTACAAATTTTTTCCAACATATTAGATCATACAGGGTGGTCAAAAGACACTGTGAAACTTTGATTTGTTAAATAGTAAACTCCAATTTTTAGTACACTTTTAGACTTTCTTCAAAATTCGGAACATTTTTCTATTACGTATCCTGTACGAAACGAAGTAGTAACAAGAGTGAATTTATGAATTTATTAAATGTTAAAAATGATTCCCATTGGTTAATTGACAGTAACCTAAGCGATTTATTAATTCATTCTGAATATGTATCGACTGCTGCTGTGATAATTAACCGTATTTCTTGAATAATCCGATTCGTTAAGTTGTTTAAGTCAACTGGCTTAGTTTGGAAAACTTTCCCTTGAAGGTAACCCCATAAAAAGAAGTTAAAAAGGTTTAGGTCTGTAGACCTCGGCGGCCACTCACTCACAGTGGCCTATGAAATTGACGGAAAATACGTTTTTCTCAAATACACTTCTTCTTGGGTTGTTGCCCTATCGCCATATCCTACAATGATAAGAGTTTCCATCGTCTGTGCCGGAGTAAGTTTCATTTTCAATTAAAATTAACTCAAAGTGACATTTCAGTTTTAACTGTAGATAAAGCGAAAACAGTTACATTTAGGTATAGGGCATGTTATAAAAAATGTTTAGAACTTTATAGGGAGTCTAAAAGTGTGCAAAAAAATTTGGGGTAATTCTTTAAAAAATCAAAGTTGATTATAGCGCAGCTGCTTTGGAGTCTTTGATGCGAGAATCACATACCGACAACTGATAAGATGATGTACTGTTACGATAGTACATTGTTGCGTAGTGGCGTCCAGATGTGATACGCGATGATATAGCATTACACCTTTAAATATTTAATGTTCATGGTATTATTTTTTAATATTGGTAAATTTAATGGACTACTTAATTTCACATATTTGTGTATATTTAAAAAATAATAACAGAGACTATTCTGTGCAACAATAACAAAATATTGTTTAAAAAAAGCATGAATTAGAATATTTTTTATCTATACATATCACACAGATATGTGAAAACTTTCTCCTTGTAAAATATACTTCTTATATTCAACAATTTTTTCGTCTACAGAAAAATTTACTTTTTAGATGTATGTCGTTTTTGAGATGAACGATACAATTAAACTGTAAGATTATATAACCGTATATATATATATATATATATATATATATATATATATATATATATATATATATTCTTGATTCTTGAACCATAGATTATATCATTTTTCCTTTATCTTGTCTTTTTTTGGGTTTAGGTTCTATATTTAACAAAAAATGCAAAACAATTGACGTTTCGCCCTTTCTTTAAGGCATTTTCAAAACTTTTTCTTCCTAAAAATATTTTTATATAATTAAAATATTCACATATCTACAATTTTAAAAAACAAACCAGACACTTTAAAAACAGTATTTAAATTTTTAAAATTTTTAAAAATATTTAATTTTACCGGTACACACCTTGACATTTTGTTACTCTATTACTAAATAAAATTCAATCTTTACATCGTCTACTGAGGATACATGGAATGCGAATGTGTTTTATTTTTTTTATATTTTTTATATTTTACAATGCACAAAAAAACAAATAAGGTATATGTTTAGTTTTATGTTTAAGAGGATATTCAATTTTTGATTCTTATTTGACACGATCGAATACTTAATATTTTTGTTTAAATTTGGCTTGTGTAAATGTGGCTCAAATTTCCCACTGTTCAAGTTTCCCACTGTTAACGACAGAACAGATATGAGATGTATATATATATATATATATATATATATATATATATATATATATATATATATATATATATACGGTATGATAGAGACTGCAGTCCAATTTTACTTTTGCAAATGGAACGTTCTGAAAACGAATAAAATTATTTTAATTTTAATACTTATTCTTACGAAATTAAATAACAACAGTTTACCCAATTTTCTACATAAACAATGTTAACAGATTAACGCCAGCGAATTAAAAACCATTTTTAATTAACCCCTGTAAAGGGTTTTCCAATAAGAGGTGTCATTTTGAAAAGCCCGCTATTTCGGTAGATGTCACTTTTGAAGCTGTAAGTTTTTGACGTTTGACAAGTAGAAACTACGCCATAAATAAAGATGGAACGATACACGCTTCAACAACGCATTGAAATTATTAAAATTCACTATAAAAATGGTGAAAATTTGGCAGAGACGGTTCGTAAAACTCGAACATTTTTGGGTCGTCATGAAGCACCTTGTCGGAGCGCAATAAAGAAATTGGTGAAAAAATTCGAGCTGTTGGGACAAGTTAGTTATGTGAAGAAGAAAACCCGTGCACGTCGCTCAAGAACAGCCGAGAATATTGCTGCTGTAGCCGAAAGTGTTGAAGAAAACCCAGGTTTGTCCATTCCTCGTCGTTCTTTGGAATTAGGGATTCCACAAACGTCATTACACCGTATTTTGCATAAAGATTTGGGTCTTAAGGCTTATAAAGTTCAGTTAACGCAAGAACTCAAGCCGGCCGATCATCAACAACGTCGTGCCTTTGCTGATTGGGTTCTTGAAATGCATGAAAATGATCCGGAATTCCATCGAAAAATCATCTTCAGTGATGAGGCCCATTTTCACCTCGGTGGCTTCGTCAACAAACAAAATTGTCGCATCTGGGGCTCGGAAAACCCAAGAGTTATTGTTGAAAAGCCTCTCTATCCTGAACGTGTGACTGTCTGGTGCGGTTTATGGTCCGGCGGGGTCATTGGACCTTACTTTTTCGAAAATGAGGCTGGAGCAACAGTTACGGTGAATGGTTTGCGCTATCGAGAGATGATTAATGATTTTTTATGGCCGGAATTGGATGGTATTTATCTGGACCACGTTTACTTTCAACAAGACGGCGCTACGTGCCACACAAGCAACGAAACTATTGATCTTTTACGGGAAAAGTTTCCGGGCCGTGTTATCTCTCGAAGAGGTGATCACAATTGGCCACCGAGATCTTGTGATGTGACATCTTGCGATTTCTTCCTTTGGGGCCACGTGAAAGACAAGGTCTACGCCAACAGCCCAGCGTCGATTCAAGACCTCAAAGATGGAATTCGTGAGGCTATCGAGGACATAGGGCAGCCACTTTGCGATTTGGTTATGGAAAATTTCATGAAAAGGATATGGTCCTGTAGGCATGGTCGTGGTGGTCATTTGGCTGATGTTATTTTCCATCATTAACGGCATACCTTCCTCTTTATAATGTAATAAATATCCGATCATTTATCTTAAAAAATGGCATTTTTCTTTGAATATCAAAATAACACCTCTTATTGGAAAACCCTTTATTTCGACAACAAATTAGCTCGGTTTTTGTATTGGTGCTGAATTTACTCTATTCTACACAATAATTATATATATATATATATATATATATATATATATATATATATATATATATTACCTCATTTTGAATATTTTTTACAGTATACATTTATGACTTAATTAATTTTTCTAACGTTCCAGTGTTCGTAAGTACACAAATGACATAACTTTTTATAAACAATTATTGTTAATTATATAGTTCGGTTTATTTAGAGGTACCGTACAGGTGCAATACGCATATATGTACACATGCATGTTTTCTAGGAAAAACAAGTTTATTATATTAAGCTGAGATGCACCTGCGTTTACTTTTGGTATGAAAAATGAATTTTGCCGGTAAAGCGTAGGTGCCATAAAATTAATTAGTGTATGTTGCATACTGGTACTTTTATGGGCACGTACCAAGGCCATCTCGATACTAAAATATGTTAAAGGGAACGGTCACAGATTATTCCAATTATTATGCTGTGGAAATAGCCCTGATGGAGATTTTAATTCATTAAAGATATTTAATCTTTTTCAATGCCAGGTGAAGGCTTTTAACATAGAGATGTTGTTTCTTGATTTCAAGATTTATAGATCTTGGAATTCTTTCAAAAAAGGTAGCGGGATTCTGGGGAGATATATGAGTATATTAATGTGTGTGCACTAGGCGTTTTAAAGAAATTCTAAATTGTACCGACAAATAATTCTTTGTAAATCGACTTCTAAAATAAACTAAATTCAATTGCACATATGTATATCGATTGCTCCGGAACGGCGGCACCGACTTAAATGAACTTTTTTGCATTATGTTCAGGAGATTGCTGCGGTGGTCCCATGTTATTTCATTTGAAATTTGTTTGGTAAGATCCAAAATGGCGCTAAGAATATGGCGAACAAAAAAATTAACTTTACTCGATTTTTTCCAAAACTGGTATGGGGGAGTCATGCAAAACGAATCTAAAATTATTTTTAAAAAATTCAGTTCGGTCAATCCAATTTAACATCTCCCGATTTTGTCTAAATTTGGTACAGGGGGATTTTTGAAAGTGCAAATTACGAATTTAAAATTATTTTTAAAAATTTCAATATGGCAGATCCAATATGGCGGACTAAAAATTACACATTTCTTGACTTTGTTCAAAAGTGGTGCTGATGGTTTGTGAGCGTGTAAATAATGAATTTAAAATTGGTATATGCAATATAGTGGTCTAAAAAATTTTTATTTTCGGATTATCTCTAAAACTGGTTCTGAAGGATTTTCGAGGGTGTGGATCCAGATTAGTGTAAGAGTTTAAAATTATATTTCTTGGAATTTAATATGCTGGTCGAAAATTTTACCTTATTCACATTTTTTTAAAATTCGTACTGGTTTTCGGTGTCGTAGCAGATAAATAAGTATTTTAAATTAATATCTTCAAACTCAATCCGCAAGATAAAATATATTGGATTAAAAATTTTCCATCTCTCAAGTTCGTTTAATATAAGTATTGGGGTGTTTTAGGAATCTAAAATTAATTTATAAAAATTCAAATAGCGGATTGATCATAGTAGATTAAATATTTTTGTGCTACAATTTGATTCAAAACTGGTACTTGGAGAATTCTTAAAGTCAAAAAATGAGAGTTTAATATGAACTACAACTATGTATACAATGGGTACATTTTGGCGACGTTAGAAACTCAATTCAATTCAAATCTAAAAATTAAAAAATAAAATTTTTATAAAAAAATTAAACCGACTTCTAAAAATGTGCTAAAATACGAAAAATAACAATAGAAATTTTTATATGAAATTGAAATTTTCGAAGTCGGCGTTAAATTATTACTAAATGAAAGAAATAACTAGTAATACGAGATACATATAAGCGACGATAAGAAAGCAATTACAAATAAAATATTTCTCAATCTTTTTATGTAAACCAAATTTTGTCAAGTATTAGTGTGACGTCGACTTCAAAAATTTAGGCTTCAAATAAAAATGTATATTGTTAAGATGCGTTTGAATTTTTTTATAAAAAATTTATCTTATTTGGTATTATCGCCCAACATCTTCTGATAGGCAAAAAGACTAATTTTTAAAATGGGTTTTGAATCAAATGTTAAAGATACAGAATTAGAATAGGACCCACCTAGGTGGCTATCGTATGCAATATGTACTACTGAGAGCAGATTTACTTTTATTTTACTGCATTTGATACTAATGGAATAACATAGTATCTAATAAGAGAGTATTAAACGATGCTAGGAGATTTATATTCAAGATATGTAGAATCTCAAAAATCTGCTAGTTCTCTCGGTCATTGTAAATCATTGTCAGTGTCACAAGGGAAAGTCGCGATCTTGTCATCATCGATTTTGATGAGACTTAAGAATTATACCTATACCGACTGTCCTCTAAAGAAATCTCCAAATGCGTTGTGTGCCATCGCACATTTGATTATTGTGAAAAAATTTTTAAAGTCGAACACGTTATATGCTGATAAGTGCGATGCTCTTTTAGAAACTCTCTCACATCAGCCACCGTGGCTCAACTGGATAAGAGCTTTACCAGTGCTCCGAGAGCTGAGGATTCGATTCCCGCTAGATGTAGTCATTTTTTTTTAATCATTTCAAAAAATTATCATCGGTTTTTCCAGTTATTATTTATTTCGTGTAGTTTTTACGCACGATCATTTAAATACATTCATATATAATGATAATAAGTGACGAAACAGCATTTCTGTACACTTTTGAACGGTTTTGTTTTTCGATTAAAAATAAATGATTTTGAGATTTTTCGATTACTACTTTTTTTATAACTTTCATTTTTCATTGTTTGTTTCTTAAAAATTAACACAATCTGTTTTAAAAAATTTTACTACAACTGTGAAACTGAAAAGAGAGGTAATGAGAGAACTATTTAAAAAAAAAACATGTTAAGTATGTATTTAAATGTTCTTGTGTAAAAACTACATCGAATAAATAATAATTGGACAGACCGATGAAAATTATTTTTTGAAATGATAAGATAGCCTAATTCTAATATCCTGGTTTTCGTTAGCGTGTATATTTTCAGAAGAAAACTGAGAAGATAAAATTGGTATATATTACTTATATTAAAATTTGGTTTCCAAAAAGTAATGTTCAAGCTGGCAAGGATTGACACGTAGCATGCGCTGTGATATATGAATCAAAAAATTTATTCTGTCCTTTATCAAAAAAATTTTGTCGGCTAGTTTTGCATTAAATAATGTCACATTGAATTTTTATTGAAAAAAAAAACCTTTAGTTAATTACAAATATTTTGCAAAGGCTTTATTTCATAATGTTCGTTCCATTGAATATTATTTATGGTGTTTCCATTATTATATGAAGTCATGTACATTTAAGAACCCAATTTTTTTTAGGAGATTTATAGAAGTAGAAGTTTTAAGAAAAAATTCCATAACAAAAACCGTTCGCTGCAAAAAATATTTAATAATTTACCAATTAGCACTTTTCTGTATATTTTGTTGTAACATATACCTAAGATGTGAGATTTTGGCATAAAAAAAATAAAAAATAAAGGACAAATAACCATCTAAATTATTTAACAGCATAGTAATTAAAAGTATCGATAAAATTCGAGCAATTTTTTTAACATAAACCGCTTAATATAAAATTAACAAATCTAATAGCTTTTAATAATAGTGCCATAAGAGTATGGTGATTATAATGGTCTATTAATATAAGCCCATCATAACCCCAAACATAATTTTAATTTTGCAGATGCAATATAAGTGGTTATAAAAATATATTTGAAGTGCTTTTTCATGTTTAGGGCCGACTATAGCACTACATAATATTATTATGATACGCAGGCGACAGAAAAAAATTTCCAAGCGCATTTTCCGAAATTTTTAGTTTAAATTCAGATAGAAAAATTATGTCTAGTTTTCGCGTCTTGTAAAATAATGCATATAGGAAAATAACGCGAGAAGTCACAAAAGATCGATAATTAATATAAGTCTACAATTTGAATACAGTTTGGTTTACAATCAGATTAGAAGCTCAGTGTTGATTAATATTTGCATTTTGTTAGCAGCATTTAGAGCTTACAAAAATTAAGAAGAAGACATGAAAGTTATTTTTGGTGTTAGTGCGTCATTTTAACGCTATTGCCTACCAAAATTGCATTAAGGTAGGGATTAAAAAAATATATAAAATGCCCAAAGTTTTGTTGAAGAATGTTTATTATGTCCAATTCTAGATAAGTATTGGCACAAAAATTTGAATCTATCTAGATGTAATATCACAACTATCAGCCGTTTAAAGCTTGCACATGTATTTTACCCGATATGTTTACATAAGATAAAAATCCCGATTACTAATATACGGAATAGATGTCAAATTAAGGACCTTGAACATTTTTTTTTAATGTAAGAAATACACTGCAGACATAGAAATATTGTATAAAACATTGACTGAACAATGAGTGTAATGTAATATTAGCTGTCCTCTAAACTTATTGCATTCTAAAATAGGATTAATTTAAAATTATAAGAAAAGGAAATATCCTGCACTAACCTTATTAACTTATATGAGAAATAAGCATGTGTATTGGTAAAAAAATTGGAAACTTTTAATGTAACAAGATATGATTTTGAGACTGGCTACATGGCTGATCAGTCTAACCCCAAAAAAAATCTCATAAATTTTATTCTTATTAGATAAGTATAAGGGATCGAATAGTAACCTTAAAACTTAGTATTCAATTAGAAGAAAATGATTTTTTTGTAAGAAAAGCTAAATAGTATCAATTTATTTTGGAAGTGAAGAAAATTGCGAAACGAGCGTAAGCAGGTAAAGGCGACCATAAAAACACAACAAAATTACTCATTACGTAAATAACACTCTGTGTATTTAGATCAAAAAATGTATTAAAACTGATACAATCATGACATTCATGAATTTTACATTTGCTTAACAACCAAAATTTGATTATAAAACAAGTTTAACAAGTTACCTATGTTCTCCATCAGGCACTTAAAGGAAAAATATACAGACAGCTTATTTCCTGCAAGTACGACTCTGGCTCTCTTTCCACACGCGTTTCGAGTACCTAACGGTAGTAATGAACCAAGAGCAACATTTAGAGGAAACAACTGTCTATATAGGTGTTTGAGTGCAAGGACGTACTGAATGGTATGACAAGGAACGGCTGCATAGACTCGTGTAGGTCCCGGGTCACTCGGGTATACGCGGAAATGAGGAAGCAGACCGTCTGGCAAAGTTGGATTCGGCAACTGAACTATATGGACCCCAACCGATACTACCTGCCACAAATGCTATTGGCAAAAGGTAATTAAAAACGTTGCTGCAGAGGAACATATAACTGGACCTAGCGCACGACGTACTAAGGAGCTTCTCTCCTTGGGAAGGAAAGAGCTATGAATTGTGGTGGGATTGTCGACAGGACATTGTTACCTGAGGGGCCATCTTCATAGAATCGGTGTCGAAGACGACCCGACGTGCAGATGGTGTTTGGAGCAGGATGAAACTGTTGACCATGTCCTCAAAGAGTGCCCAGTACTCGACAGACTGAGACAGAGATATTCCGGAGATACAATTTTGTTACCGGAAGCAGTTAGGCAAGTTCAACTAACGAGCCAAAGGCAATTCGCCTCGAATGATCTGCAGCTATGGTGAGATATAAAGGGACCAATAGAGGTCTAGGCATCGATAATCTAGTATCACCACCCCTTTTTCATTCATCCATTCAATCGTCTATATAAAACATAAATTCCGAGATATGTATGAAGGATATTATACCTGTGACAGTAACGATTTGCGTACTTCTTACTAAAATTTTAATTTTCATGAAACAAGTATGTTGATTCTTTAACAAATTTGTAAACTATGAATTAATAACGACAGTTTATTAAAAATATTATTGACAAGTGACTGTTAATTCATTTTTAACACTAGTGAAATAATATCACTATTAATATTAGAATGGCCAATTAAAAAATTGGAAAAATAATGTATGATACATGTGTTATAAGGAATTTCATTTTGATCGTGGGTTTGCTTAAGTGCACTTAAGCTCTTTTCACAATGTTCTCCATTCACAAAATACAATGCCATTTTTAACACCTGAATCCTAAATACATCTTATTTAATATCAATGCCAAAAAAGACAAATTACTGAAGAACATTCTGGATGTATTTCTTATTACATTTAACAATAATGTGAAATATCATGTTTTTCATGTTAATCTTTATGTTCAAAATTAAAAATAAAATAATTTAATCAAGCTTAGTCAGAAACTGAGATCAACAAAAACACGTCAATTAGAATAATGGTCCATAAATTTGATAAGGTAGTACTTAATATTATATTACACCAATAAATACTCATTAGTTTTAATATAAAATTTCGATAATAAATATTAATTTAAAAGATGATGAGTACAAGAACAGCGTTGAAATAAATTAGAGTTATATTGAAAAATTTAATTTTTCAATTGATTAATGATGGAAGACTACAACATACAGTATTGGCCATAACTCGATGAACAAAATTTTTAAAAGCATATATTTTATTTTTTTATCAAATGTTTGTTCGATTAAGAATAATTATGGTGTTTTTTTCTCAGGATGGGAGTGTATATAACATGTATTTTTTAAGTGCAAAAAATAATTTTCTCTCCGGACAAAAGTTAATGAACAGAACCACAATTAGGTAAACAAAATATATATAATAGTCCATGACCAAATAAATACTAAACATTTTTAATTGAAAATTAAGACCTAGTATTTGGTATAGTATCTTTTGTTTTGGATGAATTCTCTATGTCTTCGTGGCATTGACTCGAAAAGCCTGTCAATTATTGATAAATCCATATTTATCCATGTTTCCACCAAAGCCTCGAATAATTGGTCTCGATTTGTTTCGGACTTTTTATTTTAATATATCCCAAACGATTTCGATGGGATTTAGGTCTGGGGACCGGGACGATCACTTTATGACAGGAAAAATTTCTCAACTCAGAAAATTTGTGACCAACCTGAAGGCATGTTGAAAATGAAATAAAATTGGTATTTTCTCTTTCACATAGAGAAGCATTTGGTTTTCTAAAATGTCATTGTAAAGAAACTTGTCTATTATGCCTTCTATTATAAACAATTGACCCAAATCGTATCCCGAAAAGCATTTCCAGACTATCTAGAATTTAGAGGACGTCGTACATATAGAAATACGTCTGAAGAAAACTTTACAACTGTCCAGCATTGATGATCTCTAGAAAATTTCAGTCGGTCCTTTATGTTCTCCTTAGAAAGTAGAGGTTTTTTCGCAGGTCTTCTAGAGAAAAATCTGGCCGCCACCAGCTTTCGTCTTATTGTTCTTGAACTGGTTGATGGCATTTCAAGTTCCTCCATTCTCGCCTTTATTTGAATCGAAGATATAAAAATTTTGACAAGAAATGTTTGACCATTCTTTTAAACCTTGGACTAACTTTTTATGGACATACCCACATTCCCGATAACGTTTAATAATCATTCATATAGCAGACCTTTCCCCTTCTGAACTGCCTAGAAATATTTGATTGGCGATCTCCCGCCTGGTAAGCATTTACAACACGCGATTTCTAGTCTTCGGAGTAATGAATTCTATGGGGCATTATGACAAATTGGTTATTTCGACCTACTTATCAACCACAACTGAAAAGGCAAACTGATGGAGACTGAGGCCCGTATTATTATAATCTGAAAATATTTGTTCATCTACTGTTGTCCATAGTAGAAAACAGTTTTTTACGGTTGAATAGAGTATTCATAAAGAATGTGACATTTATTTTAAATATGGAATACTATTTATAAATAAAGTTCAAAAGAAACTGGAATATGCTATGGAATAGAAAAGGAACGATAAAACGAATTTTATATTTATTCATCCACTTATGGCGAATACTGTATATTTGTATTTTATTTACACAATTTTTTAACTAACGAAAAAAGAAGCTGTGTGTTGTATTGAGAATGAAATACAAGAAAGATATTTAAATTTTCGATTTTTTGAGAAACCAATCTAGAGTAAAATAATATTTTGAAATTGATTCCAAATCAAAAAATTAAGGGGCAAATTTCCAAAATCACATTGGCTTTGGCACACCAAACAACTCAGGATAGTGATTTAGTGCGGTAATATGGAAGTGTTTATCCTTCCCATTACTTTTTTTTCGAAATAAGCTTATAGCATTTTTTATCAAATTCTTAGTCATCATAAAAAGAAAACATTTTCTTCTATCAATGGAAGATTCCAATGAATACTTTCAAAAACTATGTGTTACTTAATTAACTTAAATTAAAGTTAAAAAAAGAGAAATGTGAGTCTTAGGAAGTCTTTCAATAATATTATTATGTCTACAAAAAATCAAGAAAATTCGAGAAACCAAATTTTTTTCAAATCAGTACTTAATAAAGGTCAAAAGTATGTTCAGTTGCTTCTAGTAAGAGATGTCTGATAGTGTGGTGTAATGGTGTGAATACTATCGTGCTTTAAGATATCTTACACCACAAGTTATTAACTTTAACTAATATTTTATAAATTGACAAAATTTAATTCCACTAGCTTAGCGAACATTCTTTTAAAACTCTCTTTGTCCGGAATTACATTAAAATATTCAAAACGGGCCTATATAATCAAGATTGTATATGATTTTGTCGAACTTAAGCTCCACAGGTCGGCATCACATATAAGCGATGGTTTTTCATTATCTATACCAGTTTACAACAATTAGCATTTAAAATCATGACATTAAGTTAAATTAGAAAACGGAACATAATCCGTAGTAGTTGTTAAATTTCAAGAATGTTGTCATTTGTCGAAAAATATGCCTTTATTTGAGAGTGGAGTTCATATACATATATAATAATTTGTATCTTGACTGTTTTTTTGCAAAATGTCAAAGAATTTTGTCTAAAAAATTTAAGCTTTATGATAGTAATTATCAAAGTTTAGAAAAAAAGTGCGCAATACGTCGATTTCTTTTTATTGATTGCTTTCAAATTTATCTTATTAATTTACATATACAGACTGTTCGGATAATGCATCAGGATACTTGAAGAGGTGATTCTTCATGGTCAAATAAAGGTAGTAAGTTCAGATCACTTTACCTGAATTCCAAATTTTGTGTTCAAATATCTGTTTTATTTTGCGAGTTATAGAAAAAGAAGAACCGCCATTTTAAAGATAAAAGAATACCTAGTGTATTCCTTGGTCGAGTGGAAAGGCATAAATTGGAATTAAAGTTTTTATTATTAGTAAAATCAGTTTTTAAAATTGATATCAAGTTATACCATATACTGCCGGAATTGTTTTTCGAAATCAGAAGATGTATAGAAATGAATGGAGGTAATTTTAAAAACGCATGATAATTCTTTTTTTCTTAAAATATTAATTTTTTGTTAAATGAAAGTATGGTTTTTTGCTTTCTTGAAAAACTGATTTTAGTGGTAAAGAAAAATTTCATTTCAATTTTTATCTAAACGGTGTCATTTATCGACTCGAATAATGAAAGTATGGTTTTTTGCTTTCTTGAAAAACTGATTTTAGTGGTAAAGAAAAATTTCATTTCAATTTTTATCTAAACGGTGTCATTTATCGACTCGAATAACTAGTACCTTTTTTTATTAGGTATCCTTTTATTTTTAACATGACATACCTTTCTTCCAATAACTGTCAAAAGAAAAAAGATATGCGAAAAATAATATTTGAATTTCAGGTAAAAATACCTCTGGTGGCACAGTAGAGAAACATTTTTATTACGGAATGATAGAAGTCATTAAGTATAATGCTTGTGTGAAATATTAACTTAATAAGTTAAAAACTAACCGCAAGATGTTAAACATAAGAAAAAAAAATGAACATTGACATCTGTAACTCGAGAAACATTTAGTTTTCGACTTTTTGTTATATCACTTACTACCTTTATTATCCGAATACCCTGTATATGTCAGCCAATGTAATTGTATATAAGGGGCTAGTATATGTTTATATAAACCTTGTTTTTATTATTTTGCTATTTTAAATTAAAATCAATAAAAATTTATGTTTCTATATCAGAACAGCTTAGTGTTTGTGTAAAAACATTTTTGATTTGAAATCTTTATTGGCAAGATTTGGGCTCAAGTGAGTTTTATTCAAAATCACGAAAAAATTTGTTAGGTACAGCTATTTTTACAAATTATGTTGAATAGCAGGATTTGACAACAAAATTGATCCTAGAAAAGAAAGAAAATAACACACTTTTCTTGTAGATATTCTTTTGAAGAAAATTTACATTGAAATTTATAAATTACCAACCCTTTAATAGTCCAAAGGGGCATATCTCATAATTTTAACCGAGAAAAAAATTAACTATAAATATCTTAATTAAAAACGGTTTATTTTTTGAAGAAATTACGAATTTAAATTACCAAAAAACTCTCGATAAGATGAAAATAGATATAGAAAATTTGTAATTAAATTTAATATCAAACCATAATCTATATGGAGATCAGTATTTAAAAATTAATAATCCACATAACAGAAAGAAGAAATAAAAAATATATATCATGTGAATATAATAAAGTTTATATTGAAAATACTTCCAGATTATGAAATGTTATTATAAGAAACTAAAAAAGAATCACAGAGAACCCAAATTTTAAATATCTGCCAAAAAGTTTCTGATAATAGTCACAGAATCCATAGAAACGATTTTAGTATAGTAAGAATACGGATCCTATTAACTATTAATAACTGTTCCTTCTGGGTCTGTTATTTTGGACAAACTTGTTCACTGTTTTTTTAAAAGAAATTCAAGAAGGCAACAAAAATATTTTAGGTCTAACATTTCTATCAAAATAATGAAACCGGTGCAAAAAATGAAGCTTGTTAAAGATCTCTACAGTAACAGATAGATGAAGGGATTTATTGGGAAATTACAAGAAAAATTTGTTCCAAAAAAGAGTGATAAAATTAGCTACTATACTAAAATTGACTTGAAAATGTGTTATTTAAAATATCTATTCGGACATTTTTTACCTTATTATCACATTTCATTTTGGCACCATTAAAAAAAGTTGCTCTATGCTCGAAGCTTTGAGTTTGTTAAATTAAACATAAAAGAAGGTAGTAATAGTTTTAATTTCGGAAAGTGTTTGCCTAAAATCAGATTGTATATCGGTTATGTATCAAATAGCTATTTATCTTAACCTGAAACAAATTTAGATTTTTAAACCATGAATTGAAAATACGGAAATCATATTTTCAGAAGCGTTAAGCTTTCACAATATTTCTCTTTTATCGCGGACTTTTCCAGTTATAAATTTTAAAAGAAATAAATGGTTGTTGCTTAGTTTTGAACTGTACCTATTTATAATTTTTTGCTAGTATAGTTGTATAAGGAGTGCGAAATGGTACCCATTTCCTATGAGTAGGAAAGTTTACAGTATGAATCTTGATTAGTGCTAAATTTCATAAGAATAAAAAATGAAATATTTTTAAACAACTCTTTCTCTAAGATGTTTTTTCACGTGATGCCTAGTTTAGTTGTTTGAGACTGACCCATAACTGTTTATTTGGGTTTGATGTGTTTATGTGAAATGGTCTGATATTATCGCGAAACGCATAATTTTTTAAACGGAAAGAAATGTTTTGTAATTAACACCGATATCGAAATTCATATCTTAGAGGTAATTTAAACTATGTCTTTAAAAAATTGCTTCTGAATTGAAAAACTAATAACCTAAAGCGGCTTAAAAGTGAATTGGAACAAACACCACCGCTAAATCATAAGAATCATAAGAATTTTTTTGTTTTATTTTCAATGATATAAAATAATTAAAGTTATATTTTAACAAATTGAAGTTTCGTATCTTATTTTAAGAACATTTTATTAAAAAGAGTGTACATGTCAGATGTATCATCTATTAATTATATGAAATTTGACAGCAATTTAGTTAAATTTATTTAAATTTAAACCAGTTGCTGATCAGTAGGAAGAAATACCTAATTAACTATCTGAAACTAACTCATTTTTATAATGTATAGTCACAAAATTGTTTCTACATCAGTACTGAATAATATTTTTTACACGCTTTAGTGACAGACAATCTATCAATAGGGAATTCTAGAAAAACATTATACTGTAAAGTTTAAATAATTGTTGACATTAACACGACGATTTTGTAATCTTAAGAACTAATATAATTTTACCAGATGTCTTTATTTTAATGACTGCCATCATTATAATGCCCAATCATTAATTAATTTTACTGAGTTAGAATATTGTCGCCGAATTTGACGTTTAGTTGGAATACTGCAAAATTTAAGCTGTACAATTTTACGAAGTAATTGACGCTAATTTTAAATATAGACTCATTTTGGAAAAAAAATGGGCTTGTTTAATGGGGGAAGGAAGAAAATATACGAGTTTGTCTTTCAAATAGCGACTAACTATTACCCTAATGACTCTTTTTGTAAACATAGACATTATTGCATGCATTATTTTATACTTTGTTTACAAATTAAACATTTGTTTATTTAAAATAAAAATTGTGTGTTTTCTAAAAAATTCTTTCATATTTCTAGGTTAATATTTGTTTTTGTATTACCAGTTTTAATTCGAATTTTAGTGGATCTGTGGATACGTACTAATTTACAATGCTAATAATTAAAAACATACATGGACAAATGTATTACAAAAAATCAATTAATGTCTAAAATTTCTCCAAAAATAATATAGGAAATGACAAATTACAGCATAAAAATTTAAAAATCAATATTTGTTTTATAGTAAAGTCATCGCATGAGCACATCAATAATGCGAATTCTTTACTTTATTTATAAAGACATTCAAAAAAGGCACTAAATGATAAAACACGGCCCAAAATCTTTGTTTGGGACATTAATCTTTTAAACCCTGGATACAGAAAAAATATGCTAAAAATTTAAATAATTAAATAATTTTAGTTAGTTTCGGGTAAGTTGATTAATATTTGGTTAAGCACCTAACAGCTAAAAATCTGTTACGGCACGTCAAAACTTCTCAATCTTTGATTGGTGTTTCTATAGCAACTAGCTCAAAGCAAAAGTTGACAGCGCACCAATCATTTTTAAATAAATATCGCAGAAATAAAGCACTAAAGATTTAAAAACCATCAAAAAAGGTTAAACATTTATCTACACAGCCGCACAAATTTCAACCGGAAAGCACACGCCATAAAAATATAAAAACCATAGAGAACAGAACCCATGCCACGTTTCGAACGGATGGATTATGAACCGGAGACTGAGCGCCATACGCCTAAGTTCCATTTTCAAACTATTCCTAGTGTTTACTTTAGCGCGTACGGCAACATGTAAAAGTCAGAAATAAATTGAATGTTCATGATTTTATTAATTTACATTTTGCTGACGGATTGCGCAGTTGTTTTTATTTGTATCTACAAGGAAACATCGCCTTCAATTTTATAATACGTTACTAATTTATTGGCGTGAATAATAGATTTTGAAAAGCGGCTAACGCTAAAGAGATAGTCTATGAAGGTTAACATACGGATTTTGTTGGCGCCAAAAATACGGTCAATGATGAAGATAAAATATTTTATTTGTCTTTTTACTACCATTGCAATGAGACTGTCTCACATATAAAGTTATTTTAGTTTGACGGTTTACAATATAAATTCTTTTGTAAATATTGGACGTATAAACATTTTATTTAGAATGAAAAGAATTTGGGACGTACATTTGGAGTTCTTGAAAACATTATTGTAATGAAAAAATTTTGAAATTAACAATACTTGGCTGTTTGAAACCAAAATCCAAGAATTGATGTTGTCGGGAGTATGGTTGTTGTATATTTTGAATTGTTGTACAGGGTTTTTTAATATTTAGCATCATACCTAGAGGCTTTATTATAAGAGATGGAAAAAAAATAAATATGAAGGTTGTAGGATTTTTTCCATATTAACTTTTAGATTTATTTAAAAAAATAGTGATGAAACGTAAAGTTGTGGAACAAAACAAATTTTAATTCTTCAAATGAAACACCTTGTACATCTTCTGAAAGAGTAAAAGTTTTTTTCCTCCTGACTTCAAAAATATATAACAAGTAAGAGTTCGGACTAGCAGTTATTTAAATATTTAAGTTTGAGTTATTAATAAACTGATATAATAAAGAAAAAAGGTGACTTGGAAAATAAATGCTTTATTTTAATATCCATTGTGACGTTTTAATATGGTTTTGGAATACTTATTATACTGACTAATATCCGTTTTTAAACTAACATAGAAAACATTTAAAGATTTGTTATTAATAAAATTTTTATAAAAAAATTGAACCAACTTCTAAAAGTGCACTAAAAAGTGAAAAATAACTATGAATTTTTATATGAAACTAAAATTTTTGAAGTCAGCGCCAAACTAATACCTGACAAAATGTGATTCGCATAAACAGATTAAAAATACTTTATGTGTAATTACTTTCTTACTATTATTTATATTTTTATATCATTTAGAAACAATTTGGCGCCGACATCAAAAATTTCAATTTCATATAAAAATTTATAGTTACTTTTCACTTTTTAGCGCACTTTTAGAAGTCGGTTCAATTTTTTTATAAAAATTTTATTTTTCGATTTTTAGTTTTGAATTCATTATGATATCCAAAAATTATTTGAACTAAGTACTAATCGAGATTAGTGTACCTCGCAATGACTCCAAGGTGGCAAAAAGTACCCATTTTATCCAAAGTTGTAAATCACCCTAAAATGAACCACTAAATTTTTTTTTGATTCTTAGAGTTTTCCAAATACCAGTGAAATTGTGTTAAACAAATATTTAGTCTGTCATAGTAAATCCATTTTAAATTTTAAGTTAATTTTAGACTGGTAATATAGGCCCCGAAACCTTCTAATATCGATATTTAAGAACTTGAGACGTAAATTTCTTAGTCCGATATATTTTATACTGCTTATTGAATTTGTATACGCCTCAAGAACCACGCAGTATCAATTTTAGACAAAATCAGAAAATGTAAAATTTCCAGTACCTTATATTGTATTTTATCAACCTAATAGTTGTAAAAAATTTACTTGATATTCATAATACTCGACCCCTAAAATCCCCTAACACCAAATCTGAAAAATGCGAATAAAGTACAATTTTTAACCCACTATATTGGATCCGCCTTAATCTAATCTAAATCTAAACCCTTCAAAGCCCTCTAGTACCAATTTTGGATGAAATCCGAAAACTTAAAATTTCTAGACCATCCATTTCATATTGCATCCAACATATTAGATTTTCTTAAAATAATTTTATATTCGCTATTTACATTCTCAAAAACGATTCAGTCCCACCTTTGAACAAAATCGAAGAATGTAAAATTTTTAGTCTGCTATATTGGATTCGCCATACTGAATCCTGAAAAAATACTTTTAAATTCATAATTTACACCCTCAAGAATCCCCTATATTAGTTTTGGAGAAAATCGAAAAATGTAAAATTTGTAGGACGGCATATTGAATCTGTTTTTCAAAAAATTTTTTAGATTCGTAATAAACACTAACAGAAATCGTCCAGTACTAATTTTAGACAAAATCGAGATATGTAGAATTTTTAATACGCCATCTTGGATCCACCATATTTAATTTTTTTTAAATAATTTCAGATTCGTAATTCGCGATTCCAAAAACTCTCAAAATTGATTATTTCGTCCACTATATTGAATCCGCCATATTGAATTTTTTAAAAGTAAATTCAGATTCGTTATGTGCAATTGCCACCCTGTATTTTTACGGCCTGTATTTTGTAGGAGTTTTTAATTGCTCTATAATGTTTATTCTTTCTACTTACATCCTAGATGTCTGTGAAAATATCATCATATTTTCTCCAGTTAAATTTTGCAATGGCATAAATTTATAAGGACGATATTTATAAAACTGCAAGATTTATTGAATTATGATGTGGCATCGGGAATAGATCTTTCCGGATCTTCTAAAAATTACATCAAATAATAATAATTTCTTTTACAATACTAGAGAGAAAAATTACCTGGAAAATAGAGTAAAATAATTATATCGACTTTTTCATTCCTAACGACGCCTAAGACTTTTCATTTCATTAAATTTTTTGACAGTATACCCAACGTACTGTACTAATAAATGGTACTCAACAACCAGGATAAAAAGGGTTTTTCGATAAGGGCGGGTCGATATTGGCAGCCCGTGGCGGCCATGTTGTTTCGGTAGCGTCTGTCTAATCTAATGTTTATTGTTCTGTTACAGTTACGAAACCACCATGACAAGTTATATGATTGAGCAGCACGTCGAAATGATAAAACTTTATTATGAAAATGAGTGTTTGTTAGTGCTAACATTGCGCGAGTGCCGCCCATTTTACGGCAGACGCGGTGGCCTTTCAAAGTTAACTCTCCAACGTTTGGTGGCGAAATTCGAGATGACTGGTTCGGTAAACAATCAACTAACCTACGTCAAAGAAACGCCAGATCAGCTGAGAACATCGCCGCGGTTCGTGAAAGTGTGCAGGAGAACCCGAGGTAATCAATTTCTCGCCGTGCACAAGAACTCCGCCTTTCGCAGACTACAATTTGGCGAATTTTGCGTCAGGACTTGGGGCTATACCCGTACAAGATCCAACTGATCCAGGAGCCCAAAGTTAATGACCACAGACAAGGCCGTTTGTTCGATTACTGGGCTTCGCTTCGAGTTTGGAAGAGGACCCTAATTTTGGTCGAAAAATCATGTTTAGAAACAAGGCGCATTTTTGGATGAATGGCTAATACAATTGCCATATATGGGAAGACGCTAACTCACACAAGATTCACCAGGTGGTAATGCATCCACAAGAAGTTACTATTTGGTGCGGATTTTGGGGCGAGAGAGTATGGTTCACTCTCGCAGAGGTGACGTGAATTGACCAACAATATCGTGCGATTTGACCCCGCTAGACTTGTTCTTGTGGAGTTTTCTGAAATCGAAGGTCTATGTCAATAAACCGCAATCGACCCATGCCCACATAACCAATGCCATCGCTCAAATTCAACCGGATCTATGAGGCAGAGTTATTGAAAATTGGACTACTCGGATCCCTGCCACCGTGAGAAACCGCGACGGACATTAGAACGAAGTTGTATTCCATACTTAATGGCATACATGGGCCTTTCAAATAAAGAAAAAATTTCGTTAATACCTCACACAAAGCTTGTTTGATTCCATTTCAACATCGACACGCCCTTATTGAAAAACCCTATATTACGGTATTCATGTTGTACTCTGGATACATATGAGGTGTGGTAATTAAGTTCCGGGAATTTAGTTATAACTCGGGAACTGGCAACACTGCGTCGTTCATAACCATCTGTCTAGAGAGGGGGACCTTCTTTTTAGTTTCAGTCCATGGTTGAAGGCGATCCATTCTCTAATACTTCTTAGCCATTATTATTTTTTTCTTTTCAACACTTCCCATTAATTGATGATTATTAAAGTTTATTACTTGAAGTTTATTAGATAATGTATATGTATATACCAACTATTTTATAGTTAGTTTTTTGAAACACGGATCAGAATCTGATTATTATTTCTGTATAATTTCCTTTTATATCCAACCGATAATAAAAATAAGCATAGAGATATAATACATAATTCTTCTTATAATATTAAATATTCCAAAAATAACTTATCGTCTTTTGAACGCTCTTTGTGTAGTGTATCCTTTCTGCATAAATTTATTTGTTTAACCCCTTTTGGATTTATAGTAAATTTTACAGATTTACCGGCAGACATTTTGCAGCAGGAAATTTGCATGTGTTTACAAGAAAACAATATGGTAGATATTTGTTTAGTCTGGTAATATTTTGAAAGTAACAAAAAACATGTAATGGTTTGAAACGTTCAGTAGATAGCATCCTGTCTAGAATTAATTGCTGGGTTTTTATATATTCTTTCATTAATAACTTATTTATGTCGACATAGTCGATCAACGGTTAAAACTTGTTAAATTTTCTAATTAAATAATGTAATAAATTATATTTACTTTTATCTAGACATATCAAAAAGTTGGCAAATTATTTAATTGAAAAATTCGATAGGCAGTTGATTTTGATGAAGATTGACTGGCCTACGAATCATTAACCAATCCACCATTCTATTATGTCTCTAGTTCTAGTTTTAACTTGAATTTTCTAATTAGATTATTAGTACTTTGTCTTTTCAGATGCAGCGTCTCCCTTTTTACAGGGTACGGCAACGGATGCGTACGGCAGCCCAATATGTCGGAGGCTAGGTTCATATCTCTTTTAGAGATAGTTGTGCTCTGCTTTGATTACCCAATAGGCGCCACCTCTTTTATATTATCTGTGTTACTTACCTAGTGATTAAATAGGAAAACACATAGGTATGAGGAATGATTTTAATTTATTGACTGCTGGTGTATAGCTCCATAATGAAACGACTTAATTAAAACAAAATAGCAATTCCATTTTATTCCAAAAAAATTATTATGCACATAAATCAGAATGGTACAATTTTTTTATATACTCTTTCTTGATAACTATTGGTGTTACATCGTTTTAAAAGGTTATATAAAATTTGGCCCCAAACGTTCTAGAACCTTCAATTGCCAAGAAAGTAATTTTTATAGGGAAAGTTATCAAAAAGTTCTTACATTTTATTATGTCAAATGAAAATATATTTATATTGTTATATTTGCATGTAAAAAAATGGATGTAGAGTTCCAATTCTCTAAATTAAAGTTTTCTCCTACCTGGTCTATGCTATGCTACCTCTCACTTCTATTTATTTGATCCAGCGCTGTTGTTAGGATTCTTGTTGTTGTTTGTGGATGACCGAGGGTTTCACAAGGCCAATCCCAACTCACCAACCAAACACAGGGTGAGGGGTAAAATCGTTGTGGTAACACGGACAGGAAAAATAGAGCCGGAACCATCAGAAAGCCTTAACAGCCGAGAAAATCAGAATGGAAATCACAGTAAAAGGAATGAGATGGAGCCCAAAGATGAAAAAGAATTTGCGTCAGATAGCCCTCATTGATTAGTGGACTTTGACGAAAAGAAATACTTGACCGTCTGCCCTTTCAAATCTAATGGCAGGATTGGTCTACTGCCTTCGACAGTTCAACAGTAAAGGGAGCGAAAATGAAAATCTCTCTTGCAACCAGACGTGACAAATCTTAGGGATATTTGTAGTTACTTTTGCCAACCTTATTCTCAACCTGGAGCACTCTAACCTAGTTCCGAACTTACACTAATTACCAGGTAATACATCAAATATTGGCAAGCCATAGAAAATTATCAAAAAGAAAATTATGATCAAACAGTCCAAAGTTACTAATCATGATTAAAACAAAGTTCAAAAAAAATTGCTACAAATTCCATACTGTATACTCAACCTTAAATGATCGGTCTCGACATGCCGTGCTCGTGTCAACGAATCGGGTGTACATCCACAGCAAATGCTAACTGAACTATATTACCGATTATAACCTTATATTTTTAATACTGAAATGGAATGTAAACAAATGAGAATTTATTAAAAATAAAATATTTTACGACTTTTAAATTCAAACCAAATAATGTGATATATAAACTACAGCAATTTACAAACTCTGTTAAGAAGAAAGAGTGATAAGTTACAAGACCAAAAGAGTTGTGAACCAAAAAACAAATTCTATGTTTACTATTTTAAATTACAGGATAAATAATTAAATTTAATCAGGTAAAAATATACAAATTATGTCATATTACTAAAAACATGTAGCATTGATGCAAACTGGTAAATTTAAATGCTACACAGAAATACGAACATTTTTTTACTACTATTAAAAATTTTACTGCAGAAGATCAGATGTACAGTAAGAAAATGTGGGTAGTGTTAAAAATAATATTCAGTTCTTTACAAATCGTATATGGATGAAAGTTTCTAATCCTGTAGTAATACTTTGAGTTTATATAGCCTATGTACTATTCTCGGCCCTCTTTGCATTTGGAATTTGACGCATCTAACTGTTAGCATTGGCTCCACTTTCATCTTCATTTTATCCCTCCTATTCTTATTAATTTATTTTATCCTTCTATCCGTCTTAAGACGTACTATGTTTTAATTTTATTTTATCATCTTAAACTTTTATTTCGAAACAAAAACTATCACGTGATATGCCACTGAATTTTGTGTGGAATATGATAATATAAAGGTATAGCGGGTAAACGATATTCAGTTATTTAAGTGTTAAATTATGCTTTAATTCCGACTATAAAACCTTTTAAAATGTTAAGTTAATAGGTTAAACCGTAACGGAATACTGCACTGACTAATGATAATGGTCACGATCATACGATGAATATTAATTAATATTAATAATTACAGTAGCAAAAGAAAGGTGACCAGAGATAAAAAAGTATTAAATTAACATATCTTTTTTAGGCTTTTAATTTTTAGTCCTGTATTCTCTGCGTTATATTTTTCATTTTTTAACACATTTTGTCTTTGGATTTTCTCTCTTGTTTCTTAGTCTTTATTTATAATTGGACGTGCTTAAGTATTAGGTTTCATTTCAGCTACATGGTTTACTAACTTCACTTTACTTATCCTATTTACATTAATTCGTTTCTTCTTCCTATCTATCGTAACATGATGTTTATTCCAAGTTTCTTTACATAACTTGAAATGTTTGTGGAGCTTATTATTTAGAGTTCATCATACCATCATGATTTGTGAGTTTGGATCCAACTAAAATTTAAGTTTTTAGAATGATACTTATGCCAGAGATATTCAGACTGAAGGTTTGCAGTCAAATTATCTTTCAATTGTTCGAGTGTTTATCCCTAGTAAATATCAGCTATAGTTTTCGACATTGTGACACCATCTAATTCCAAAGATAATAACAACTATCCTTTTACCTACTCATAAGTATACGCAGGTAATTTTTTTACTTTACCAACTTCACGTTTCAAACACAAATGTGTTGGTTGAAATGCAATTTTTATTTGTCTGGCTGTTGTAACAACATTCTGATGGTAGACAGCTGAAATAATTAGAGCATCTTTGATATCTATTAGCTCTTACGGAATTTTTTCATGAATGATATAGCATGATATAGCAAACCAGGTTTAAAAAGCACTTACATTATAGCCTGCTTTTTATATATGTTCAGGGGCGGATCCAAGGGGGAGGGGGCAACCGCTCTCAAGAGTTTTGAATCCAGATAAAATATTTCACAAACCAATTAAATACCGAAATAAAAATTCCTGATTTAGCGAACAGTCAGAGAAACTGGTCGAATTTTTCGTTAGATAATCCTGTAGATTATTATCGATAAACGATTTATACCCCTTTTATCGATAATATCATAGGAGAATTAAAAAATAGCTTGGATTTATTTTATTTTCTCATTTGAATAATGATGAAAATAAGTCAAAAGATGCAATAGATTACATCATATCAAAGTATTCTTTTTTTCATAAAACAGCAACTTGCGAGAAAAAAAAACCGGATTATTTATATGATGACTTAAAATTATTAGATCATTGTGACACAGAAATAATTCCCATCAATACTCTTTTAGGAATATTTGCAACTTTGCTTATTAGTTCTTGCAGTGCAGTCACTAAAACGAATGGAAACGTGACTCAGATCGAATATGTCAGAAAACAGACTGAATAGATTAGCCCTGATGTACGTACACCGGGGCATACCATTTAATTTAAACCAAGTAATCGATGGATTGCCAAGAGTAAACACCGTAGAGTTGATTTTTTTTATAGTGTAATTTAATGTATTTTTTTTTGTATTTATTAAGACTCAATAAACTGATAATATAAATATATTTTTGTAACTTGGTTTATCAAATAGAGAATTTCTTTTGCAACTTTCAGTTACCTGTGGTCTTAGGTTAGGTTTATGACCGGCTAAATATACACGTGCCTGCCTGCTGCACTGGGAATGCGGATCTCACTATGTATCGGTTATATGGTTTTGATAGCTTTGGTTTATGGCACATTGAATTAATTCTCACAACTCGCTTTGGCTTGTCATACTGTACTGTCTTGTATACGAGTGGGGTAGGGATAACTTCGACGTTTTCTTTGCTCTTGTAATATCGTCACCTCTCACTCCAAAGAGAACGGCTGGATCCACCTTTGGTGATCCTTGAATGTGCCTGCAGTAAATTAGAACTTTGCATTCGAAGATAAGGCATGATGCTGTTCAGGCCTTTTCGTCACACAGTCTGCATGCTAATTCTTCATTATAAATGGTTGTTTGCTGTCTGGTTTGTTTAATAATTTGCTGTGCCTGCGTCCCACCATATAGTTCCAATAGCTCTGGTGTTAACGGTTTATTTCCCAGGACACTGTTTCTGGTCTAATAAATGTGGTAGCAGATCGTGTTCCTTTTCATATGTCATTTGAAGAGCTCCACTTCATGATACAATAAATTTGCTTTCCAGCTACAATTTTAATTCTCTAGTATCAGTGGCAATTGGGACAGGTAGAATGGATTGGGGTCCATATGGTTTAGTTACGGAACCAATCTCACTCCCGCGTATACCCGAGTGACTCGGGACCAACACGAGTTTGATTGTGCAGCTTTTCTGTTCAGTAACAACCTTGAACTCACACACCAGTCGCAAAGTTACAACACTGGACTTCAATGTCATTATCGCAACCTTACTATATGAGCATATGTTTTTAACCCTATTCCTATTTATCTCACCCTAACAGAGACGGCCACACTATAGAACAGTATAAATTTCCGCTGTAAAGATCATTCCACGTTTTCCAAGAGAGCAGAAATTTCCGACTCCCATGCCCCTGCAGAATACCATCAGGATCAATTTCTCGTAAGATTTTATTCTCTCTCCGAATCCTTTCTATTTGCTAGAAATATCTTAAAAAGTGGTTGGGTTTTAAAAGCGGCGCGTAATCTGTCTACATGGGAAGTGCTGGACACCTTTCCACCACGCTATCCGAAGCACCTGAGTAGCCGCCCGTTCCAGTTCCGAGATGCTCTAAGCAACTGAAACGATAAACAGTCTTCAGGACCTCGTTTTATACGCATAAGTGGAGAGGAAGCATGTTCACCAAGACCTGCAAAGCCCTGGTGGGGGCAGTTCTCACCGCCCTTAATATTCCCACACATGCCATTCTTTGTCAAGTTGAGGATGCTGTTTGCGCTCTGCTGTACTAGGCCACCTAACAGTAGCGATGTACGTTATCATGGAACGGATCACCATAATGTATATCCAAAATAGCACTCTCGATCTCAACCCCCATGTGCACCCAAAGCCTCGTTTATAAGCCCAGAAAGCACATATGGCCTTCTTGTTTCGAGCCTCAATATGATCATTTCAGCTCAGTCGTGAGGCCAAAATTACTCCCAGGTATTTAACTGTTCCCTTATATTGAAGAGTCCTTCCCGGCAATGTAATTGTGGGAAGGCCCTCATTTTCCTCTTTTTTTGTAAAGAGTATCACCTCGGGCCGGGTTTATTCCAAGCCCTTTCCTGTGGCACCATTGCTCTGCGATCTGGAGGGCCGGCATTATTGGCCCTTTAGATCCAGGATATGGCAACCAGAGCACAAAATGACCAAGTCCTCGGCGTAGGCCTATGTAAACAAATCAGCGTCATTAAGTTTACTCAATAGGCTGTCCACTACAAGGCTTCACAACAAAGGCGATAGAACTCCTCCCTGTAGACAGTGCATTAACAGTTACATTGTAAAGCTCAGCATATGCTGAGTACTGCTCATCTCTAATAATGAGTTTCCGATTATTCCTTTACATGAAGATTTTTCTGTACTTTATTTGCTTTAATGTAAATGTAATTTCTTCTAATTTGATCTCTCAGTTATTAATAAAATAATGTTTTAAAAACTGATCAAAAATTTAATAAACAGCCAGCGGTAACACTAAAATACATCACTCTTATTTATAAACAGGTTAATTACACCAAGAAAATAAATTGATGGGAAAAACATTTGAAAGATCTTATTAGGCATCCTCTAAATCCTTTAGGAAAGAACTTGAAATTTCTTGTTGAATCGTAAAGACTAGCTTTCTTATAAATTGGCACGATTATTACAAAGCCAGTTTAGCTGTCAATTTTAGAGCCACATTTTAGCAACCGTGATAATAAGTGTTGATGAGTTTGTCGGTTGGATCAAGTTAAGAACAGTCATCTTAGATTTTTAGTAAAATAACTTCATTTTTCATAGAAAAAATATGAAAAGTCATTCGAGACAAGACGTCGTTTCTGTAAAATTAAACTTTTCGTAAATGGGGGTTTCGTGCTTATTTGGATGGTATTTTGTACCACACTAGCAATATCTAATTAAATAATATGAATACGCATAATTGATTTATTAAAGATATTTAAAAGTTTTACAGCGTTCGGACAGTTTATTAAAAGTTGTCTCATCACCTATTTTTATTTTATTGCCCATAACTTGTAATTTTATTTATATTGATGAGCCAGAAAACTGACTTATATTCCAAACATTTGATATTTTTATAGTATGGTAGCATATAAAAATACCTAATACCAGATAAAAGACAAACAAAAACATTTTTAGGAAACCTGATATTTTAGAACAAAGTACTTTCGAATTTTGTTTATAACATATATTTATATTCTTGAATACGTAATATCACAGATTATGGATAACAGGAAGACATACCCACCGTCAAATGTTTAAATATAGGTCCTGAAAATGACAGGGACAAAAGTGATAACTTTGATTTATTTTTAGTTTCATCCTATAATTGTTTTAATGAAGATGGGTCTTTTGTTATATGCTTTTTCAGTTACAATTGTTTTCATGGGTGCTAAAATGCACGGGGAGAAACAATATTTTTTTTCAGTGACCGATTCCATGTCAAATCATACAATTAAAAAAATGCTTTCTCCGTGAAATATATCATTATGGAGACCAAAAAATGTACACGTATTTCATCATTTTCAACAAAGTTATCGAGATTTTAAAGTTGAGATTAATACTTTTTCAATGAAGAAAAATTCAGCCATTGTTTTATTTAAAATTTTCTATTTTTGTGACTAATCGACGTAATTTAATTTTCTCTTTTAATTGAGGTCATATAAATCAGAAACTTCAAGAAAAAAATTTGAAAGTCCAAAAATTTTTCGAGTTAACAAAATGGTGGCCGTCTCCTGGCTTTATTATATAATTTTTATTTTTGTATTTTTTTTTATATATTTTATTTTCCAAATAGATTCCATGTGATTATCAAAAAGAGAATATTTGTAAGTAGCAACTTGTTTACGAAGTCGATTTATTGTACAATTTCAACATGCATTCAAGAGATGAGAGATTACGCTCGGGATGATTCCTGTATTACGAAAACATGCATGGACTTGATTCAATACCCATAGTATTATATTTTACAAGTCGACTTGTCGAATATGGTACTATTTTACCGTGACTAGATTGTAAAGGAAATCTTTCATGTTGAATACTGTATTTTATATAGGACACACTGTTACACTTACGATGGGTATTGAATCAAGTTCGTGCAGGTCTTCGTAATATTGAAATTACCCCGAGCATAATCTCTTATCTCTTGATCGTATGTTGAAATTATACAATAAATCAACGTCATAAACAAGTTGCTACTTGCAAATATTGTCTCATATTAATCTACTTTTTGATAATTATATGAAATATATTTGGTAACTGAAATATATAAAAAATTACAAAAATGATAATTATACAATTAAGCCGAGAAACGGCCGCCATTTTGTGTTAATTTTGAAGTTTATGACTCATGTAATTTTAATCAAAAGAGAAAATTAAATTACATCGATTAGTCACAAAAATATAAAATTTTGAACAAAACAATGGCCGTATTTTTCTTCACTGCAACACAAATCTCAGCTTTAAAGTCTCGATATATATGTTGAAAAAACCTCATTGCATGATGTGAAACGGAATAGATCATTGAAAAAAAGAAAAAAGTTATTGTGTCTCCTCGAACATTTAAGTACACATAAAAAGAATTGTAACTGAAGAAGCAATAATAAGAAACCCTAAAAAAATGCATCAAAAAAAAATGTAATTTTTGGAAAAATCGTGTTTGTTTTTTTTTTCGAAAAAAGGAAGCCATTTTGTGAAGTTTGAAAATTTTTCGGTTTCTGAATTTTTTCTTAATTTATGACTCATGTGACCTTAGTCAAAATAAAAAACTGAATTACGTCAATTAGTTAAAAAAAACATACAATTTTAGACAAAAAATTATTTTGATTGAAATCAGTCATTTAAGATTATCTCCCTAAAAAATATCATTACGAGTTTAAATTTTAATTTTTGTATTACGAACCACCCCAAGTTTTCATGTCAATTAGTGGTTCGTTTTGTACCGAGTTATATTTGGTTTTAGCCTGCAATTCAATATTCTTAAGCATTAAACGCCTTTTAGTCATACAGTCAGTTAAAATAGAACGCCAATACCTATTTTATTTATTCCATACTCCTTGGCACAAATTTGAACAAAACTTTTTCCTGCTTACGTCAAAATGTTTATTATTTATTTAAATATAAACGGTTAGTTTTCAGAAGATATTAAGTATACCGTACATATTTAAGGTGCCGAAAACTAACACATTCTGAGTATAATTTGTATAAAATTATTGTACTCGTATATTAAACTAAAATAGTGTGAATGTTAAAATTACTTTAAGATTAACCGGAGGTTATACTAGTTTGTTTTTTTTTATTTTAATGGAAAACTCCCGGACTTAATAATATCTAATTGTGAGTTCTGCGTCAAACATATCAACACAATGATATTTATTATTTTAATTACGATAATCAAATCAGATTTCTACCGAAAATTAAATTAGCCTTTTAAATGATGTACATAATTTTTGATAATTAGATCATAAAATCGAAAGATAATTAGTTTACCACTTTATTTATTTTTAATCGTAATTTTTAATATATTATCTTTGATATAATCACAGTCAGATTCAATAAGGAGTTTTAAGACTTAGACCCGATCTAATTGCCGTAAGAGGTAAATATTATAGTTGACCTGTTTTGTTTTGCTTACGATATTATCATAATACATGTTAATGTAGGAAAATTGAAGGTAAAAACCTAAAAATAAAGACTTGGAATCGGTAAGCCGAAAATAAACAAAATTTTCTTTTTTGACGTTTCGGTAATAAATAAAAACAATTTTATATTCTTGTCTTTTCAGAGATCAAAACTTACTTGACCTATTATTGTAATTGTCAATTTAAACCCTCTATTAACAATATAGATCATGTTAGTGAATTCGGGGGTATGTTTAGCTAAAGTTAACATTAAATTAACATAGTTGTTTAGAAAGTTTACAACGGTCCGTGTAACACCACAGTTTGACCCAATTAAAAATTTCGTTCAAATGAAGCCTCAAAAAAAGACTTTTGGAAACTATAATTCACTGAAGTCCCCGCAATAAAAGCGAAAATAGATTAAGATATTTTATTTAGTAAACTAGCAAATCATTTATAACTTTTTTCTAATTAATTTGGAAAGATGTGACAACTTTTCTTAATTTATTTTATATTTAGATATTCTTAATTTGATTCTTGTACTATGAGTTAAAAATAAATCAATCTTACAATAATTAAGAAATATTGGCTCAATTTAATTATTAATTCGTATTTGTAGGCTATTTTTAACTTATACTAAATTTCAAATTTTATACATGTAGGTAGTCCTTTCGAGTTCGAATTGCAACAAGGAGCAAAATGTTAACGTACTTATTTAGAAAATTTACACCGGCCCGTGTAACACCCTAGTTTTAACTAATTAAAAATTTCTGTCAAGAGACTCTCCAAAAACAGGTTGTTGGGAAACATTAGTACAAAAAATGGTTAATTTTGGGTCGTTTCACGGAAGTTTCCGGAATAAAAGCAAAAATAGATGAAAATATTAAACTGGCTAATCATTTATAATTTTCTTTTTCCAATTAATTTTAAATGATGTGATAATTTTTCTTAATTTATTTTATATTTATATATTTCTAATCTGGTTCTAGTCACAGTAGTTACCAAAATAAGGAATTATTGGTTTAACTTAATTATTCCTTCGTTATACTAAATTTAAAACTTTATTTAAGTAGGTTGTTCCTTCAAGTTCGATTTGCAACAAGGCGCAAACTGACCAATTAACATTATTTAACTTCTAAATTTGATACAATCTTCTGCCTAATACAGGTAACTTTTCATCAACTGACTAAAAAAATGAACGCCACTGGGACCAATCTCAAATCATTTACAGCATTGCATTGATATAGTGCAATTTGGTTAATTTATTAAAAATTATAGCACCATATTTAGAATGTTACAATCCCATTATTATTAATTTATTCCATCAACAGCAGTGGGTCGATAAATCAGAGCACACATGATGGGCTAATGTTTAAATTTTTAAATTACACAGATCATTTGGCCCGGATATTTTGCAATTTATATGATGAAAGAGAAAATAAAAAGCATAAAGACTAATTATTTAATAAATATTTAAAAATCTCTGGGTCATTTGTCCATTACATTTCATATTATGTTCTGTTTACTTAATTAGATGTAGCCTGATTTCAAGCAGTAATAAAAACTTAAATTATATTAATCACTCTCTAAAGAAGTTGCGAAGAAGTTTTTAATATGTCTTCTAATGTAGTTCTCATTCTAATGTCAAAAAATTGATTATTTGCAACAATCTATATCTAAAGTGTGTTCCACGATGAACTTCTGGGATCGATTTCTCGGACTTTGGAAATTTTTTGAATTTTGGCGTGGAAGGAATTTGGATAAAGTATTTTCAAGATAGTGGTTATACCGGAAGTTGATGAATTCTTGCTTATTTTAAATGGAACACTCTATATGTCATTACATTTTTAGATTATATGTAAATTTATAGACTATTTCATATATAATGTCCTATACCTAAGTCTAACTGTTTTTGACATATTTTAAATTTTATGTCAAAAATGCCGTTTGCCTAAACATAACTATCAGTTTCTCCTATATGAAAACCTGTATTATTTAAATAGGGTTGGTTTCCTTCTAGAAGGGTATCTATTTTAGTGGAATGTGTTGATATTCTGGTAATAAATAAATACTGGGTGATCAAAAACTAACATTACATATTGACTTGAAAAATTAAAAGTAAATTTTTTTAAACATAAACCCCCTCTATTTGTATAACGTTATCTTATTTGGCATTGCAAATAAGGGTAATTTGGTTGGCTATTCTAAACCATTGCAGGTTTTGAAATATTGCCAATTTAACATTTTTGTATTGTAAAAACGTTAAAAGGCTTATCTACACAGGGAAACAAATTATTTTAATAAATATTAAAAACTTCCACCCTGAACTTCCAAACATTTTCCGCATTTCCGAGATAGTTCGTCTTAGATGACCGCTCTAATTGAATCTTGAGATAAACTTTTGAACGCGTCCCTTACCATTGCCATACAGTCCTTCATCGTGGTCACTGAATTACAATAAACGATGTTTTTTGTATCGTTTCCCATATAAATTATTCTGAGTTTGACATTGAGGATGTCACAGAAAAAGCCCATTGTTGGCAATCTACTTGTCATAAAATGTTGCTTGTAAGAAGTTGGTAACTGCAACGGTTCTGTGTAGTAGAGTGCCATCGTATTGATAAAAAATTTGCCTGTGTTACTGTGTTCCGTCAGAGGTAAATTGCTTAAATATTGATTGTTTAACTCTTCTAGAATATTTAAATATCTTTCTTCTACAAAAGTTAATAAATAATTTAAAATAGGGAAACAATTTGCTTTATTTTATTTATTAATGAATTATCATTTAAGTTTTTTTTTTATAAAAAAGTAGTTTTACTATTCCATCATTTTTTACAGCACAAAATACGTTAAATTGTCAGGTTTCTTGAAAATTCCGCAATCTTATTTCACAAGGATTTAAATTACTTGAAAAATGGAAATTGTGCCTGTTAAAAAGGCCAGTTTTCGAAAATTTTGCTTCATCAGTCCAAACTATGTTGTCTAACGATCAGGGGTCGTCTTGTATCATTGTTAATATTTTTATTTTTTTTAGCAAATCGGTTTCTCTTAGGTGTTGAACTAAAGATAGTAAATGAGTGGAAGTTGTGTTTCAACAAAATTCTATGTACTGAGCTTTTCGAGTTTTCTGTATATAGAGCCACTTGTCTTAACGATGTCGGGTACGAAGAAGTTTGAGACAAATTGTAGCCTGTTCTTTTCGGAAAAATAGGTCATGTCACAGCCGTGACTTTGGAGAACCGTAGAGTGGTAAATTCTTCTGTGAATTGAGGAAAATAAACTGGAGACAACGGATCATTTTCCCCCATTGCAATGCGAGCATCCACACATTGGTTCAACAAGTGACTTTTAGAGCACTCAAAACATGGAATTGATAGATCATCTACAGTGCAGCCCTGATTTGGCACCCAGTGATTTTATTTGAGTCCATACATCAAAAACACATTGGTTCAAATGCATGCAAAAGTGTACTGATGATCGTTGCGAATATTTTGAAACACAATAAAACCATTTTCGATGATAAATATTTGTTTTTGTTTATTATTTCCGAAATATAAACAGCTACGCTCTTATTATCTGTGATATGTGACATTAGTTACTCAAGAATTTACATGTGTATTATTATTATTTTATAATAATTGATACATTTCTATAAAGTCTACCCTTTCAATACATTTCACAATGTTTGTTACGCGAGAAAGCTAATGTACACGTTTTTATATCATCTTAAAATTATGTGTGCTTCCCTTTCCGGTTCATCAATGACCAAGTTTATCGAGCTTGTACTATCTTTCTAATGACGTTTTTACATTGACTTGAGCCAAATAGTAATAGATTAGTTTGTTTCTGATCAATAAACTCATAATCCGTCTAGTTAAATGGAAGGCGACTTTACAAATTAATATTATTAATAGAAATTACTGAAACAACAATATTCCGTTCGCTTCCATCATAATTTCAAAATAAGCACTAAAAGTAGATAACTAATAGATCTGTTTATTAACCAAGGTCTCTCCAATAAAAAAATAAAAAATAAATAAATGATGATGCAACAACTGACATATGCGACTGTATAACATTACTGATATTAAATAATATGTATAAAAAACATATCTTACTCTTATCTGCTTTTTTCTTCACGATCATAATACCCATACTTTCAAGTTTAATAATCTGTGTAGTAATTTTGAATTCACACAAGTCCATTATTTCGGTCAGTGTGAGTAAAAAGATTTTTTTCTATTATTATATATGACGTGTGGAACCACCATCAATTTTATAAAAATTTACTCTATTATTTATCACCATGTATATAGGAATTCGGGTCGTTCTAAAGTACATCAGATCACTGCACTACTAGACCATAAAATGAACTCTTAATATTGCCCCCGAACGACGGCACTGATTTGAATGAAATTTTTTGCATTATATTTAGGAAGTTGCTGAGGTAGTCCCACATTTTTTTGGCTGAAATTAGTGAAGTAAAATTTTAGATGGCGCTGATAATATGGCGGATAAAAAAGATAATTTTGTTCGATTTTCTCCAAAATCGGTATGGAAGAGTTTTCGGGGTCGTAGATAACGAATTTAAAATTATTTTGAAAAAATTCATTATGGAGGATTAAAAATTTTACATCTCTCGATTTTATCTATCATTGGTATAAGAGGGTTTCTGTGGGTGGAAATTGAGGATTTAAAATTATTTTTTAAAAATTCAATATGGTGGATCCAATATGGAGGATTAAAAACTTAACATATCTTGATTTTGTTCAAAATTTATTGGTGGGGAGTTTTCGAAAGTAATGATTTTAAAATTGTTTTTAAAAACTTCATATTTCCAGATTATGTCGAAAATTGGTATTGAGGGGTTTTCGAGGCTGTAGATTATAAGAGTAGTAGAATATTTCAAAATTAATATTAGAGGGTTTTCGGAATCATAGCTTACGAATCTGAAGTTAATTGTTTACAATTTATATGGCAGATATAATATGGGGAACTACAAATTTTACATTTTTCCGATGTAGTTCAAATTAATATAGAGAGGTTCTTGTGGCGAATATTACGGATCTTAAATTAATCTTTGCAAACTTAACATGCAAGATAAAATATGTCGGATTAAAAAATTTACATATCTTAAGGTCTAGGTTACAAATCCAAAAATATTGCTTAAAATTCAAGAAGACTGAAACATTTAAAAGTGGCATTTGAGAATCAAGGAATTTTTTGTTGTTCAATTTAGTGTGGTCTACAAGTATGGTAATGGTTTGCCGAAAGTATTCGGTGAATTGAGGAAAACAAACTAACCTGCACTAACCCTGATTTGGCACCCAATGATTTTATTTTGTTGTCGTACCTGAAGAACAAAGTATATAATCAACGATTTTTAGGCCAGGAGAAACGAATGATGCGCTCAAAAACCAAGTTTGGAGGATACCATCTTCTCAGTGGCAAAACTAGTTTTCGGATGGGTTCAATCGCATGCAGAAGTGTATTGGTCATTTTAGAGAATCTTTTGAAAAACAATAAAACCATTTTCCATGATAAATATTTATTTTTGTTCGTTATTTCGAAAATATAAAAGGTTACACAGGGGCAAATCCCCATTTATTTCCTTTTAATGTGTATCAAAATATAACCAGTAACCTTGTGTATTGTTCTAACCTTAAATAACCTAACCGTCTCTTAAAATGTGTAAAAGAGCAAGTGTGTGTTTTTTAAGAACTAGCAACCGGTTAAAAGGAACTACTAAAAATTAAAAGCAAACAATTGACTGTCTAAGTGGTATAACTTGTCCTTTGTGTAAAACCTTTCTTGTGTTACTCGAAAAGATATTTTTATGATTTAAAAGCTCATGATTGATTAGGCAAATATAGATGGTAACTTTGTTGCAACAGGTGTAGTGAGTTCACACGGGAAATTTTAGCACTTGTGAACATATTTTTAACAAAAATTAGCTAAAATAATTTGTTGGAGTCATATAATCTCAGTAAAATTTATCTGTTAAAACATTAAATCGAAATAAAATACCGGATGTCCGATAAGTACCTCCTAATTTCTCGGGTGCATACAGGAGAGGCCAATATAACCCTACTTTGTCATTAAAAAAAATTCCTAAAGTGCCCCTTAACGGAGATACAGAGCACTTAGGAACTACGCAGCGATTTACCTTATCGGCTCTAGTTTTGAACCCACTTATATAATTTAATGAAATTTTAATATCTCATACATGCCATAAAGACCCATTAAAGCATACTACGGTACATGTTTTAGATCATCAGAGAAGTCAGGAACAGACCTACAGCCACACTTGTTAGGCCTAATTTTTGACAGGTGTCATTTTACAGAGCTGAAGATTTATTAAATACTTTGGTTATTCATCTTCAAAAAAGGTGTTCTTAATTTATTTCAATAAATCAGGTTGCAATACTTACATAATGAATTACTATGACTTGTCAAAACTGCCTTCAAGGAAAAATTATTCTAAAAAAATAGAAGAATATTCTTCCGCAGAGTATGCTGATATGCATTTAATTTATGATGAAGCGCTGTCAAATTCTTAGAAGGCAAGAAGACTTTAGGCTGAAAGATTTCCAGCTCGAACATTGTCAAGTCCAAAAACCTTTCAAATGGTTGATCAAAGCCGAAGAGGAACAGTTAAAAGATTATTAGAAAATAATTATTAGTGTTAACGAATAAATTTTTTACATGTTTTATTCAGCGCCATTTTTGCCGCAATGGTGAGGGCCTTTCCAGAAGAGCACGAGACCCTCAGGTAGAGGAACAAAATTTGCAAGATATTGCTAACAACCCTTCAAACAGCAGAACAGTTACTTCACCCGTACCACGTTGAAAAAGTGCACGCTATGTCTCCGGATGATTATCCCGCAAGATTTTAATAATCTAATTGGTATATACAACAACATAACCTAAATCTATATTTTTCTAACCTTATTTTGTTAGCCGATGAGGCCGGTTTTACAAGAAATCGCATAACAAACTCACACAATTTACATTTTTGGGCTGATGAAAACCCGCACGCTATAATTCAAAACAAACACCAATAAAGGTTTATTGTAAATGTGTGGGCTGGCATCATCGGAAAAATCCTTACAGATTCATTTGTTTTAGAAGGAAGACTCAATGGTGAGATTTATTGAGAATTTTTGCAACAAAATTTAAATAATTTCTTGGAAGACGTAGCTCTTGATAGATGAATGCAAATGTGGTACACGCATGATGGTGCTCCACCTCAATTTAATCGTATAGTACATCAACACAACAAACGTTGTTGGCCTTCGATGGATAGATCGAGCGAGGTCTGTTTTATGGCCACCAACGTCGCCAGATCTAAAGCCCTTAGACTTTTACTTCGGGGAAAATCTAAAAAGACTAGTTTATTCAACACTAGCAAATACTAGCGTAGAACTACTACCGAGAATAGCACAGCATTCTAGCGAAGTCCGTAATAATGCCGGAATCTTATTTGCAGTGCAGCAGGAAAATATTGGAAGAATAAGAAAATGTTTGAAGTACGTGGAGCCTATACTGAACATTTGCCAAACAAACATTTAAATTCCCTATTTTTGCATTTTAATAACATTGTAAATTAACTGAACCCCAAACAACTCTTTGAAAGATTTCTGAATTAGACGATGTCTGAGTTAGAATTATTCACCATAACATCTTCTGGCCTTTTAAGAGTTAGACGCGCTTCTCTATAAATTAAAGCACACCCTGCGAATTTTATTTTTTCTTGTTTATGTTTAGCATTAGCAACTTTTGAGTGTTTCGCATAAAAACCGATTTATCTCGAAAACCGCCAGTTTTATCAAAATAAATTAGTACCTTTTTTGAAGAGGAATAAGCAGTATTTGAAAAATTAATTTTCAACTCTGTTAAATGACACTTGTCAAAAATAAGCCCCAACGAATGTGGCTGCAAGTCGGTTTATAACTTCTCTGATAATCTAAAATATCTACTGTAGTTTAATGAGTCTTTATGGCCGCTATAAAATATTAAAATTTCATCAAATTATACAAGTCGGTTCAAAACTTAGACCCGGCAAGATAAATCGCTGGGTAATCCTTGAGGGCTATGTATCTCCGTTAAGGGACACTTTAGGATTTTTTTTCTATAACCTCTCCTGTATGCTCCTGAGAAATTGAGAGACTATTCAAAGAATATATGATTTAGGCTTTCGATAACTCCGCATTCACAGAAAGGGTGATTTCTCAAATTCATTCTGTGGAGATTCTCCTTTGTTAGATAAGGGAAATTTGTAAACCATTTTTCCTACTTAAATTTCGATTGTACCCTTCCGTACTAGTATTTTTTTGCCTTATTAACACCACCCATTTATTATAAAATTGTTCGATTATCTTTTCTTTAATACTATTATATACTTCCCGGCAATCTATATCCATATTTCTAGGGAATTAAGTGTTTTGCCTTTGCTAATGTATTTGCTATTGTATTTCCTTCGAATTCCCTAGAATGCAGGAAAGTCGGATGTCAAACTCAATTTCACTTAACATCGCAATTAATCTTTTGTTCTAAGGGCCCAGTAGCTGTTGAGGCAATAAGGAGATATTTCTTGATTTTCTTTATTGCACTACTGGAGTGAGGAAATTTGCTCACACAATATTCTTCTTAATAACTACCTTTATCGCATCATGCATGGCCACTATTTCTGCTTTCCATATATTTACATTATCTGCCAGTCTAGATGAACATTTTTAATTTATGCTTAGGATGTCATATCATGTTTTATTTTTCTTTTTTCAGGCGTCTGCATATATAAAAGTGAAGAAATTCCTATATTTTTCATTTGCAAACATTCATTTTCCCTTTATCGTCGTTTCTTTTTTTTTTATTGATAATCTATAGTTTTACTTGGTCTATTCAGGGTTTCAAAAATCAACTTCATAGCCTGGAAAGTTGTCACTCTTATAGGTATCATTAATATAAGATATTCCTGCAGTGCCGATATAAGGTATGGGCTCTATCATCTCTCCACAAGGTCGGTGTGTTAAATATTACTCTTCGAGAGTTCAGGATGATGTTAACTAGTGAGTGATCTAGTATACATATAATTTTTATCATGAATTGCCATGATTTTTCTTCTCTGTTCCAAATTTATCACTGCAGATTCCGCTAGGAGAGCCCCTCTCGGGGTAGATTTCATACACCCAAGACTAATCCAAGCTCTTCGAAAATATTATATCGAATTTGTTGAACATTTTTTTGTTGGAAGGTTTTATAAAGATTGCCCCAAAGTATAGATGTGATCTCGCCACGGCACTAAAAACTGTCATTAAGGTACACGGGTTCGCGCCTTGCCAAACTCATCGGTTTTTTAAATTTATTAATGATATTTTCAATGTGAGTGTACCATTTTAGTTGCTGTTGTAAAATAAATCTCAAGTATTTTACTTGAGGTTTGAATAAAATTGGGTGATTGTTAATCATTATATGAGGTACTCTGTTTTCCCGACGTCCTCTCGTGAACCATATTGCTTCACATTTTTCTACGGATAGATCTAAGTCATTTATTTTTAACTGATTATTAATTTTCACTAAAGCTTCCTGGATTTTTATATCATGTCATTTATTTTGCTTAATTTCATAAAGATGATCAAGGCATCGGCGTGTATATATATATATATATATATATATATATATATATATATATATATATAATGAGGGGAAGTGTAGTTCTTGACCGACTAGTTAAAAAGGAAAATTCTAAAGTCTTGGGATAGCAGTCCTAGGGCTGAATGAAACTGTTTTTTACAATCGCTGATGCAAAAATCCTTGAAACACTCTTTTTGTGGACGATAGGATTGGTCAAAAACGTTTATATATATATATATATATATATATATATATATATATATATATATATATATATATATATATATATATATATATATATATATATATATATTAACGTTTCATTATCGAAAGTACTGAATAGTGACTCATAAATTGGTAATTTAACCAACCAAATAGTAAACGCTGTTAAACAAAATAATATCGACATAATCAGCTGTTAGGTAGATAAACATTTATTTCAAAACCATGCCAGTCAAAGTAGATGCTGGATGTTTGTAGATTAATTCTTATTAAAATATAAATAATATTAGACCAAAAATAAAATATGTAAGCCAATTTATATGTAAGTGCGTTTTAATAAATTAAATAAAAGTTCATTAAAATTTAAACACTAGCTGTTTTAGCTTAATACTGACATTATTAATCAGAGGTATTTCAAAGAGAATCTAAGAATAATTTGTCTTCAGAAGCGTCTTTTTGTAACTGTTAAGTTTTTGGAAAATTACTTGTTGAAAATATATGAATGGAAAGTAAAATACATATGTTTAATGCCGTTTATGCACCATACAAAATTTTTTTCTCCTCTAGTGGAAATCTTAGATTTTATGATTCTATTTATTGCTCTTTTTACGTATTTTCCAAATACAGATAAGAAAACTAATACTGTCACTCTTTTCTCTAAAAGTTATTCGTTTGAGACTACTTTTTGATGTACCTTTTTTGTTTTATTGGCTAAATGTAATAAAAATAAATATAAGCTGAGAAAAACAGACCGAAAAGAAATTAAGAAATAAATGTTCTACTAAATCCTCTAAGCCGACGTTTTAAAGAAAGGTCGTCGAATTATCTGAATGTTCATCCTCTTTGTTGTTTGTTGTAAAACGTTTCTTATTAGTGTGGCCATAAAAACGAAGAGGCCATAAAATGCATAACATATGATTTCGATTAGAAGCGAACAAAACGTGTTGTCGTGAAAAGGAAAGGTACATGATAATCAAATCAAGTGTACTTTTGCTGTTCTCATCTATATTTACTGATCACTTACCAATTGATTATTTTTATTTTCGTTCCCTTGGTATTTTTTGATAATATCCTACTCTGCTGATAATTTTCAGGATTTCAGTTATCTTGAACTTAATAATACTAGTCAACAAATAAAAAAAAATTGCGAGTGATGTTATACATGCCTGTTCGTGGGAGTTTAAAGTATCATCGGTGCTAATTCAACAATGAAAATTTTCCACCACGTATAGATTTTGACTTAGAGAATGTATCAGTTATTTTTATTTAACACAAAAATGTAATATAATAAATATACAAAAGTTCAAAACAATAAAAAAACAATATATTTTAAGGATAGCAGGATTTATTTACAAAAATACACATGAAAATTCATTTATCGTAGGTCTTTTGTACAAAACTTTTTACAAATGTCGCTTTTTGTTAACACTAAAGCGAAAGAATTAAATATGCTCATCAACACCGAGAAGACCAAATGCTTAGTAACATCTAAAGAACCAATATGGCGCAAGTTGGAAATCGACTTCAAAATTGTCGAAGAGTTAGATCACTTCAAATATCTGGGAGCAGAAATAACGATCCATGGAAACCTTTTTAACGAAGTAAGAGAACAAACGATGAAAGCGGCTAGAATTTCGGGATGCCTAAAAGAAATTGTGTGGAAGAACAAATACCTTAATACCGAAAGCAAAACTAAGATATATAAAACGGCTCTAAGACCCATCATAACATATGCGGCAGAAACAAGACCAGATACAGGCAGAACTCTACAAATGATGAGAACAGTCGAAATGAAAACATTAAGAACTATACAAGGCAAAACTCTACACGACAGGATACGGAATGAAGATATCAGACAACAATGCGGGATACAGGACATAGGAAGATGGGTTAGACAAAGGCGAAGATTCTGGAACAAACATATAGGGAGAATGGAGGACGGTGGACTCGTTAAAAGCGCAAAAATGAATAACCCAGTAGGAAAAATATCACAGGGAAGACCACCAAAACGATGGCGAGAATGCTGGACGTGATGGCAATGAACAGGCAATAGCCTACTAGCATGGTGAACTGTGTTAGAAAGAAGAAGAAGAAGAAGAAGAAGAAGATTTTTGTTTATATTCCTGATCGCTTTCTCTCATAAGAATCCAACAATAATCCCCAATCATTGCTGGATCCCGTCTGCCTTGGTGGCGTTGCTCCATTGTTAATATGTCTTGGTGGAACCTATCTCCTTGCTCGTCACCAACCGCACCCAAATTTTCTGGGAAAAGATTTAAATGGGACTGCAAGAAGTGTATTTTAAGAGATATGCGACAGTCCATTTTGCAATTGCTTTCAAGTAGTTCTCATACAAGTTTTTCGTAGTTTCTACTTCTTTGTTTCCTAAAATATTTTGCGCATTTTTCCTCCTGGCCGCATGATTCGTGGACATACGGTAAATAAACTATTGTATATAATTACAAATTATGTTATTTAGCTGTTGATTTTTAAAATAAATTTCTGTACGCGAGCTACTCTAGATTAAAACAGAACTATATAAGATTCGGAGGATGCAAGAACTGCTCATTTTATACTGCTCTAAAATATTGCTATGTTGTTGTGATTTGGGAAATCGATATAAATAAATTAACGGAAATAGCTGAAATGCAGAGATTTTGTAACTAACAGAATTATATGTCAATTAATAATTTTTGCAATAATTATAAATCATTAATTCTTTACTCCATACAGCAAATAATAAAGCAATTGTTGCCAGTATCAACTTAAAATATAGTTGAATAGTTGAATTACAACCCCAATAGTCAGTAAAAAATTATAAAAAGAAATAAAATTTATTTTCTATAATGCATTGCGAATAAAAAATATATAGAATGCTGGAATTTTGTAGATTTTATCAAGTTAAAGCCAGCCAATAGATATGGAGAAAATATGATTTCTGGAATATAATATTTATATATTTTTTATGTCACATAAGGACGCGAAATAATAGTCCGAGAGTTAGCGACAGTTTTTAGTGTCTCATTAGCTTCAATTTTGGATTGAAATTTTCAGATTGTTAGGATGACGCCTAATACGAAAAGACAGTGCTGCCGGCGTACACTCAGCCCAAAGACGAACAGTAGCGCCTTTGAGTATGGAAGCGGACACTTTGGGGACTGTTGATTTGGAGCAATTATTACAAAAAATGCAGTGCTACCAATCCGATACCTGTCTAATGTACTGCTACTAGACATTTTGGCCTATTTGCATCAGTTATATTAAGCAAAAGATTATTATTTAATAAGTCATAAAAACGTGTACTACCATCAAAATACCGGTCTAAAAGCATTGACATCAAATGACAAAGTCACGCGTGGAGCTTTAAACATTTTTAGATAACGCTGCATGTGGCGTCTGCATCATTATACAATTTATACTATATGTACGATAAATAATAAAATCTTGTCGCGGCAATTTTATTGATTTTATTATGTACAATTTATAACCAAAAAATTCAATTATTCTATTACTTATAGCAAAATATGACTGTTAAAATGTAATATTATGAATAATATAGGGCGTCTAAATAAAAAAATGAATAAAAGTTCGCATCAACATAAGTCAATTAGTTTTTTTTTTCATTTATTAGGCTCTACTCATTTTACAGACATTAAACTTACACGTACTACATGAATAAAAAACTAACAGTTTCCATAGCTTTTTTTGTATTAAATTAGCTTTATTTTCTTTAATTATTTAATTGTTGATCATTACAAGCATTGTGAATCATACCAGTTATATTTATTTCCTTCCTTTAAACAAATATAGAAATAAAAATCGTAAACTTAAATGATAATTTTAATTGATCCATGCAGAAACGGAGGCATAAAAATATAGATATCTCAAAGTAAAAGTGAAGTATATCCAAATATAACGTCACTTTTTAACAATCATAATTGATTTTTTTATAGTTATTAATTCTACAGCAAATAAAATTAAAGCGAGAATACTTTAGCATAAGCGATGTGTTCCTAAAGCCTAAACTTCTGTTGAAGTCGTGCTAAGGCTTTTTGTATTATATTTTAGACACCCCATGCAGCGTTATGTGAGAATTTTAGATCGCTATTGGGCTACGCCTGTAGCTTGGTACTCAACTTTGACAACTGCTACCAAGGCTCTTGGATTGCCCTTCCGATAGCAGTACAAATTTTCATGACTTTTTCAGTAATTATCATTCGCTTAGTATAAATTTTATAATGATGCAAATAACTTTTTTTACATATCTAGATATCTGGCTACACTACATTGGACCACTAACGGATTGATTAAATGATCCAGATAAACCATCTTAAAAGTTATAGCCTGATGCCGACAAATATTCTGAAATGTTTTTAAATATTACGAGCCTTACCATTCGTTGTTTTAATAGATGTGCGTAGCAGCAGGCGCTGATCCAAGAGGAGGCGGTGGGGGTGATCCCCCCCCCCCAAGAGCTTTAAGTTCAGGAAAATAGACCCGATTTTGCCTCTTATACTATAGTTTATTCAAGAACTAGAGAGAGTAATAAATCATTTTTTACCCTTTTTTTTTCTTCGCAAACTACTACTGTTCTTTATTCCGATGTCTTTGGACACATATATTTTTCATAGGAATGGGTTAGAAATTTTATAATCAAAAATACCGGTCTATAATAATGGACTATTTGGATAAGATAACAATAGATATTCGGATGTGAAGTGTTAAAAAGGATTTGGATCCTTATCATAGGCATTGGAAAAATAATTATTTTATCACTAAGTATTTATAGCAAAGAATATTATTTCGGTTAAAAACTTAAAATAAAAAGTTTTTATATTATTTTCTTTCTTATGATTTTTTAATAATTTACATACATTGGAAAATATAGATAATTTTGACATATTTAACACAAATCACAACAGTATTTTTATTATTTTTAATTTTGGCATAGAAACCATTTTAGGTACATTCACACTAAAACGTAGCCTTTTCTCTATTCTAAGTTATAATTTAAATAGTTACAAAATACCCATTGTCAAAAATACAAGAAGTTAAACATATATAAAAAAATAAATTCGTCCATATAATAAATATTAAAATTTTTTTGGAGCTTTCGGTCATTTTATTATTAATTAAAAACATTTTTAGGATATTTGACGTTTCAGTTTATTTATTTCTTAAACCATCTGCAGAATTAAAATTAAACACTAAAAATGGATTCAAATGTAATTAATTTTTATATATTACAGAAAATTTAAATAATAAATTGTGTTTATGCTGGTAAACATTACGTATCTAATTTGTAATCAAAGTCAGTGAAGCTATCTTCGCTCAAATTAATTATAATTGGTTCCTCTATCTCACCGATCATGAGATCGAGTTTCCCAATTTTCCTTTATTCTTTTATTATTTGGATCCTTTCCAATTTTCTGCACTAACTTTATCCCAAAAGATGTTTTAAAAGTTCAGTTAAGTTACTAATTTTGTAAGCTGTGTTATTTCTAGTAACTCTACCTTTTACTAGAGAGAGATTTTTCTTTTTCTTTTCTCCAACGGACATTTTCCAGAAGATCTATAAGAACAGATTTCCTATCTGGTTTTTCCCAGCAAAAATCAAGTTCTCTGAGCAATTTCTAGAGCTCAGTTCTTTTAGTTTCAGGTAAATCCCGATCTTCATTGATTCTAGTTAGAATTTTGTTGACGGTTGTGATCTGCTTCTCATAATAAAATGTATGTACAACACCTTTGATTACAGTTTGTGTGATCGAATGTAGTTTGGGAGTACTAACAATCCCAGTCGTTTTTTTCTCCTTCAGTATTCAGTACATAGTAGATTTTCTAACTCCTCTCATGTTGGAATACATCTCAATAGAGCTTTTAACATTATTATCGAGATATTGATATTTTAATGCATCATAAACATTCATCGTAATAAGTTTTTCATTGAGGAAAAAATGCCCTAGTTTAACGATTTTGGAATAAATATAGATGTGGAAGCCATAACTTTTGGGTATCTCACTAATCTCAAATAATATATAAAAACAAGCACAAACAAGATAAATCACTAAGGATACACTGTAAGGTGTAGTTTGCTCACTGACAGAAATTAAATTGAAATATCAGAAATTTTATAGCTGCAGTAAATTTATAAAAGCTTATAATATTTAAATATAATTAAATATAATTAGATTTACGGCAGTCCTCAGTTACCTGCGTACTGGAGCAGGTACGTTGGAGGTTTCGGTAACAGTTTTATTACTCTCTCTAGTTCTTGAATAGAGTATAGGACTGTGTATGCTTGCGATCGCCCCTCCCCTTCTGCATTTTATATTAGGAATATGTATGCTGCTGACCCACCTCCCCGTTAACAACCTTGTTTTTCTGGCGATAGCTCCCTTCCCCCCATCAATTGCTTTGAATTCAGGAAAATAGACCTGATTCTGCCTCTTATACTAGGAATGTGTATTGCTGCTCGCATCCTCCCCTGACCTACCCTGCTCCCCTCCGTCGTGTGATATCACCGCCCCCCCCCCCAAAGAGAGGGGCTGGATCCGCCCCTAGTTAGCAGTACTGACTTTTCGTAATGAGCGTCATCCTAGTAGCTTAAAAATGCACTCTAATACCGATGTAAAATGTCCAAAAAAAAACTGGCGCTAGATCTCGGGCTATAATGAATTCGAAACATATTCAAATTTATTTTAAGACCTTGTGTTGCCATAATATCCTATATTTCATAGGAATAATAAAAATATTTTTCGAACATTTCATGCTAAATAATTAATTTTAAATGATTTTCAGAAATAATTATAACACTAGTTCTGGGTTTCATTAGAATTTTAAATTTATTCGGAAATTTAGTCTTTTATCACATTAATAGCGCATAAATTATAAAATAAGTAAAGGTCAAATTTAGCGACAAGAGTTAAATATACAGTATATTAAAGAAATAAGTTATTAATGAAATAAAAACTTTTCATTTTTAATATATGTTATTTAATATTTCATAAAATTTGAAAGAAATTATACTTCCTCTAATTGTTTATTTAGTCTTATATAATAGATCGCCTAACAAAGGATTAGTGTTCAAAAAATTTAGGTTTAATTACTATTCTCCCTACTGAAGATCCAAAACACAACAACCCTAGTAAATATAAGAATAAACTAATGATTACAGCACAGTATAATTCATAAACAGACAAACAAGACAGTGTTAATATTTTTTATAGCTATATATAACACATCTACATTATTATGTAGAAAGGCAAAAAAATAGTAACTAAATATTTATTTGGCGTAATAATCGAGTTATCATTGTTTAGAATTAAGAGGCAGCACATTGTGGGACTACGATATTACAAGAAAATAAAATATTTTTAATTGCCATGAGTACAGTAGTAATATTACCCTAACATTTGTATTTAAAATTATTTTAGAGACTGATTTAAAAAAAATATTCATTTAAAGGTATTTAAAAAAATGGTGTGTTATATTCATTATGAAAAAAGTATATATGAAGCTTACATCAGACGTTATAAAAATGTTGATAATGCATTTCAAGAATTTGCTGGATTCTATCAGAAAACAAATGAGCCATCAAGAAAAATCTTTTACTTGGGTCTAAAAAATTTAACAATAAATAAACGTATTCGCGCAATAATGAAGTTACTATTGCTTAAAATTAAGTTGCCATGGAAATTGGATGCTTGAGTATCAGGTCGCTTGGAAGAGAATTTACAATGAAATGCAATGTTGAGAGATGTTAACAAAAGAATAGAAATTAAGAACGATTAAATGTACATTAATGAATAATCAAATTTGACCATAAAAAATATAAACATAAGACCGAGCCTAACACTAAATATAAAACTTTAATATATAAATCTTGTTTGAAGTGTTCGCTACTATTTTCCATTTTTGCGTTATAAAAATTCAGATCTAATGTCCAGAAGCCGAAATCATTCTTTATCAGAACTCTTCAATATTGACTGTAAAATTAAACTTTATGTTTCAAGAAATTCCCACCAAAATTAAACGATTGAGGCACTTATCAGAAAAATTTGTGTTTAAAAAACCTCGGCAATTGCAAAATAGAGAGTTATCTGACAAAAACAATTTAATATTTCCTAAGCCGGCTAAAAGCTCTTCCCCCATAACTTGTCTTAACAAATTGATGTACGCTACGCTATTTAAATTTCCATTGATAAATTTGGGGCCAATAATTTGGTTTACAATAATCCCACACTACACATTAATAATATACCGAATTTAAGTTCCAGATTATTTCTCACATAAACATGTTTATTTTTTTTTATTAAAAATATCACTATTTGTAAATGTTATTTCATCTACCAATAAAATAATATTTTGAGACAACTCATTTGCATTTAACATTGCTTGATACCCATCACAAAATGTAAGATTACGCTCGGAATCCTCAGGATGAAGTTTCTGAACAATTTTGAATAAGTATTCATGATATTTATGATTAATTGTTCTACATTTCTTGCCTATAAAACCTGAAAAAAAAATCGGAATTTATGTATACATTCGCCATTATATTGATTTTATTGAATATAGTTTTCACATGATATTTGTGTCGCTTTTTTGAAATGCACAACTTTCGTTAACTTTTTCAAATTAAGTAAAACGTTTTTCTTTTCGGATAAAATTTAGCATAACCTTAAACTGCATTATCAATATTTGCATGTCTAATAACAAAATAAGTAGATGATTTCAGTATTTTCAAAATATTTCTGAAACGAATGAGATTGTCACAGCTTGTAGTAAAACGTGATACTAAAGAAATCTAAATGACGCAACTTTTTTTCACTAACTTTTATATGTGACCCCCTTTAAGAAGTAGTAATCCGATCCCCATGAAATAATTGGGACTCTGTATTGCAAAAATTATTTTCAATTTGTTTCCACAACGATAAATGCCGGCAAATTTTTCCAGACTATTTCATTCCGCATAAAATTTAGTTTTTAACAAGTTGTTTATGAAACATCCTGACACAATTAGACAGTCAATTAGGTTATAAAATAATTAAAATTTAATTATTTTTTCACAACTCGTGGCTAAAGTTACACTAATGGGAGAGATACTACCATGAAATAATTATTTTCTAAATGAACAAATAACAGGCAAATAATAGAAACTTTAATAGCTTTTATGGAGAATAATTTAAAATGTTTGTTAATGTTTTAAATGTTATTGATATAAACTTAAATAACGCAAATAATATAGTAGTTAGACTTCTACCTAAATTTCGTATATTTTTCTGTTGTTTAGTCTTGTCTACCAGGTGACCAACGAGTGGTTATTGTTTGAAATAATTGGAGTTTTATACTAAAAATACAAAATACAACAACCCAAGTAAGTATAAAAATAAACATAAGAACGACAACACAGTAAAGTTAATAGAGAGACAAACACGACACTATAAATATTTTCTATAAAATCGAATTCTAAAAAAAATCAAAAAGGGCTAAAAAGTAAAAAATATAACTAAACCAGTATCAAACATACATGTACAAGCTTGTATAATGATTTGTTTGGGTTTTATGAAAAGTGTGTTCTACCAGACTTTATTTGTGATTCCTTCTTTACTGTAGCCAGTATGGATCTAGTTTTGATAGTTATTTATTTAATTCAAAATTAGTTTGGAGCCGATTTCAAAAAATTTAATTATAAAGAAAAATGTATAAAATTATTTTATATTTATAAAGGAGGTAATTTTTTTTTGATTTTTACTTCAATTTATAACAGAACTGATCTCGATATCAGTAAATTATTTTAGCTAGGTTCTAATCGGAATGGGTTATTTACTTTGCAACTCTTTCTAAATGATTTAGGAATCTTCTGGAAAAATGGGTATATAAATGGTCCAGATGGGCCTTCGTGGACAGTTTATTTTGAGATATCGTTGGTATAATTTGAATTGTTTGCCAAGTTGTCACAATTGTGAAAATAAAAGGTTATAAAAGAAAACAGTATGTATAAAGACAAATTGGTGTTGGAATTGGAATAAAATCCAAATGAAGTTAAAGCAAAAAAAAATTGAAATCGTATGCCAATCAAAACTAGAAAACAGAAAGCAAAAATGGAAGAGTAATTCTAAACTAGTTCAAATCAGATACTGATGATGATCCAAGATATTAAGAGAAGTTTAGAAGTGACAGAAGATTTAATGAAAAATCAAGACGATATGAAACAAGAATTAAAGACAAGCCAAGATGATATGAAACTAGAATTGATGAAACTGAAAACAAACCAAGACCATATGAAACACGAAATAAACACAAGCCAAGATGATATGAGACAAGAACTGATGACACTGAAAACAGGTTAAAAATATGAACTAAGAATTGAAAGAAGACATTGAGAAAAATCAAGAAGGTAGAAAACAAGAACTAAAAACAAACCTGGAGATCATGAGGCAGGTACTCAAAAAAATGAAGATGGTATAAAGCGCATAGGACAAGAAATGCCACAGAAGATTAGCAAAATTAGAGAAGGAATCCGACAACAGATGCAACAATTATATTTACAAATCGAGACGGTAACCAGTATAGGGATAATAAATGTAGATAGTATTTTCGCAACTAGTTGATGAAGCCACTTATTTTTGACGGTAAAGTACCTTGACTTACCTATGTCCGTCAATTCGAAGCCGCCTCCACCGGCAATAATTGGGTATACTACTATAAAGTCCGTTACGATATTCTGAGATTAGTTAACATTTTTATGTGGCCAGCAACATTTCAAAAAAACCTTCACAACAAATGTAAAGCTACTAAGCTAAGTGAGATCCTAAAATACTTGAAGCCGTTCAAAAGTGCTGACAAGCCAGGCTCTTTTTCAATTATTTTCAGTTGAAAGAGTTTTTAGTGTCAAATTAAAACGATTTATCAAACTTTAGGACAAATTTTAAAAGTTCAGACTATTTTAGATGATGTGTATGTATGAAAATCTGCTTATACGGTTCTGACGCTCTCTTGGATCATAACGTTCATTTAGATGGAAGAATTTTTTCGGGTACTTCATTACTCAAATCGTTTGAGTACGGAGCATTTCATTGTTTTAATTAATCAGTTTTTCTCAACAAAATCGTTTAAGATTCGATGTATTGCAAATAGCGATAATAATATATCTCTGAATATGTCTTACGATAGCTATATCTCAAACTATATTTACTCGTAAGTAGTAAAGTTTAATTTTTAATTTTTTTTCTTACTGTTCTACTCAGTGGATAATTATTAACAATAATTATTCTAAAGAACTATATATAGCATTCGTTATATCACGTATCTACTATCTTAATACCCTTTTCTCAAGTTAATGCCATACAGTCTGCGAACCAAGGCGCGGCCTGAGAAATATCAATAACCAATTTGACTCAGCCAATGTAAAAAAGCCGATTTCTATACAACGTAGATTATCTTTCGTGCGTGTCTTCAATAAATAACTCCATTTGCACAGACCTTCGGCGGTTGAAGGATACTAAAAGAAACATTTGTTCCGCACATGCTGGAAATGGCCCGCCTAGTAAAAAATAAAAGCTGGCGTTTATTTGGTCATTTTTCATTTTGACCATCACGTCGCGAAAGTGATTGTAAATTTGATTGTTACATACAAAAAATAGATACATTAAAATATTGGACGAATAATACTTGAAGTAAGTATAATACAAATAATTAAAAAGACATGATATATCTGATTATTAATTTTCACTAAAGCTTCCTGGATTTTTATATCATGTCATTTATTTTGCTTAATTTCATAAAGATGATCAAGGCATCGGCGTGTAAAATTAATTTTAACATATCTCAGATTTAATTTAAACAGATCGATCCTATATATATATATATATATATATATATATATATATATATATATATATATATATATATATATATATATATATATATATATATAGTATTTGTTGAAAGAGTTCCGACTTAAAGTCGAAAAGACAAGGTGTAAAGCAATGCACTAAAGCAAAAAATTTTGGTTTAAGTGTGTCGAAAATTCTAAAGAAGTTTCGGTTACTGGAGAATATTAATAATTTGACAAAGTTAGGTCGTCCTAGAAAAACTACCCTTATGTTGAAAACTGCATTAAAAGAATTTCGATAACTGAACCGGATAAGTCATCTGTCCAAATTAGTGCAGAAATTCGCGAACATTTCAATACACAAATAACGGCTCGAACTGTGAGAAGACGTCTTTGTGAAATTTGATTGTTCGAAAGAGTTGCTGCCAAAAATATTTGCTCTCCAGAGGCATTTAAATTAGACCCCTCAAAACCCTGATACGCTGCTTAGGAGTGACTAAAGTAAATTTAAAGTATTTGGTTCAGACGGAAGGTTGTTTGTTCGAAGGCCTGTAGAACAAAAATTTGATAGTATCTAAAACATACTGTGAAGCATGGGGATGGCAGAATTATGGTCTAGGGATACTTTTCCAGTCTGGGACGGGCCAGATAATGAAAATAACTAGGAAAATGGACCAATTTATGTACCTCGACATATTACAGAATACTATCTATGTTGCCCTGTACTGAAGAAGAAATACCGCTTTTATGGAGATATCAACAAGATAATGGCCCTAAACACTCATCTCGTTTAGTAAAAAATTAGTTTTTTGAGAAAAGCGTTGATTTACTGGACTGGTCTTTTCAATCGTCTGACATAAATCCGATTGAGCACCTTTGTGAACACTTGGAGCAAAAAATTAGGGAAAGAATAATTCGTAATAAAAATTATCTATGGGAAGTTTTACAATTTCAATTGATGTATGTCAAAATCTTGTCGATTCAGGGCCAAGAAGATGTAGTATCAAAAACCTACTGTGAAGGATGGGGGTGGCAGTATTATGGCCTCGGAATGTTTTTCCAGGTCTGGAACGAGCCCGATATTGAAAATACTGGGAAGATAGATCGATTTACGTACCGTGACATATTATAGAATATTATGTTCCCCTATGCCGAAGAAGAAATGCCGCTTTTATGGAGATATCAACAAGATAACCCCAAACGTTCATCCGGTTTAGTAAAAAATTGGGAAATGGGGGAATTTAGGGAAACGCGATGATTTACTAGTGTAACCTCAATGGCCGGACCTAAATCCAATTGGAACACTTGGAACGAGAAACTAGGGAAAGAGTAATTCATAATAAAAATCATCTATGGGAAGTTTTACAAGATGAATGGCAGAAACTTCGAGTTGATGTATGTCAAAATCTTGTCGATTCAATGCCAAGAAGAGGTAGGGAAGTCAATAAGGCATAGGGGTTTTCAAGAAAATATTGAACTTTGCTTCTTTAAATTGTACAGACTTAATTATTTTTTGTGGAAACAATATTCTTTCTATACTTCTGTCCCAAGTGTTTTTTTTTATTTATCATAGGAGAATTTTGTTTTATTTTGTTATCAAGTACGTTTATTTTGTGATATACAATTATTTAATAATAACCAAATATTAAAGATATATACAGAAAACAAATCTTTTCATACTTTTGTTCTTGACTGTATATATCTCTTACAAAAAAAATGTTTTTTTTTTGGATCCTTGGGAGTCAAGTCCTTTTTTTGATAAATAACAAACGCATATGTGTTCTTGTGTTTTTACTGTTTTTATTTCACTTGATATACATGCTTTTGACGTTTCGGTTCATAAACCTTCATCAAAAATGTTCTGGAATTAATAGAAATCTACACTTACCTTGGAAGAAATTCATTTTCAGTATTGATATTTGATTTTTGCTGTGATATTATGCAATTCATTTCCACACTAAAAATGTATGTTACAAATACATTGACATTTTTTCGTTTGCTGTTAGGTAGATATTGGAATCTCGGTGCCAGCTGATTTTAATTTGGAGAGTGAATTCACGGATATAGTGTAAACAGAAGAAAGTTTAACTTTGATTGTTCTTAGTTAATTTGATTTCAATATTTTTTTTACAGATATTTTTTATTTATGATTTTGGGTTGCATTTATATTGTTATTTGAGGATGCCATTATATATTTTGCTGGGTTATTTTGTGTCTGTTTTAGAATTAATTGTATTTTTTTTTGTAATTATATCATTTTTTTGGACGCGTTTCAGATTTCAGAATTGTAGTATTGTTATAATTAAAGGTATGTTTTGTTTCGATACTGTGTTTTATTAAAGCTGTTTGGTATTTTCTGTCGTACTTATGACCATTTAGTCTGTTTCTGAGGTGATGGTTCGTTTGTCTGATATATACTCTATAATATTCTTCTGGGGTCAGAGCGTTTCTGTGGAAAAAATAGAAGAAGAAAACAGGAGATCTAATTATTGGACGTAGTTGCAAGGGATGAGACAAGCGAAGATACTTCTTGAGAACTACGACCACAAGAGATTCAAGGAATGTATAAGCCTAAATAAAAACCAAGAGACACCTCAAGCAACTTGGACTGGTAGAAGGAGAAGAGTGCAGATCCTGTGAGGAGCAGGACGAAACCTCTATTCATATCTTTTCAGAATGCAGCCCTCTAGAATATCCTAGGATGCGGTTCTTGGGAACACAACAAATTGAAGAAGGGGAGCTACCCACCTTGAAGCCGTCCAACATGCTAAGGTTCCAGAGGGATATAGGACTGGAGGATCTGCTCTAGCTGATAAGGTAACTCTTACAACTTGACAGCAGTAGGGAGGCACAATAGATATACCAGGTCGCAGTGTACATAGAGATATTTTATAACTCTTCTGCAATTTAGGGATATATGGTAGTTTTTTTTTGGCTTTGTTTGTTATTGATTGTTATTGTAAGAGAGGTGAATTCTTTATTTTTATAATTGGCTGTTATTAGTTTATATATATATATATATATATATATATATATATATATATATATATGTATATATATATATATATATATATATATATATATATATATATATATATATACATATATATTAAGGCGTATTTTCTATATACTTTTGCAGAAATCTCCATGCCATATTTACATTAATTGCAAAAAGACAAATTTAAATGACATAATTGTTTTATCTTTATATATAAGTTGTTTCTAAAATTTAATCCAAATTCAATTGAATGCTATAAAAGCGTGTAACAGAATTTCGGAAAGTAACTCCGCCGCGCAATATTTTAAAACAAAGTGAAATATCCCTGCTTATCTTCGGCGTGAAATATGCAGCAATGCAATGCAAAGCAACTTAAACACATGACACTTCTTTGATTCTTTAGCTGTCTAAAGATTAACAACTGATGTGACACTGATTTTACGAAATTACGCTGTTGTGCTATTGCGGAGTGGTGTTAATATGCGACAACCAGTGTTGCATTACTGTATTCTATACTCAACTTAAGGGTACAAATGAAATAATGTAAAAAGTCCAAGAAGTTCAAACTCATCTTCATTTTGTACACAACTTAGATCATAATCACTATAAAACAGCTGAACAGGAAATAATAATGCCGATAGTGTTTGGTAATCAAAATATAATGGTTACGTAGCTTCAATTAGACTTCAATAAAAAAAAAACAAATTAATGACTTTTGTCGCAATATAACGGCACAAATGAAAAATGGTGAAATAAATCACAGCCTGTAATTGTTTTTACCAGATATGCCGTGCCTACCATAACCGGAACTAATGCTCCTTATATTCGATAATTGTCTAAAATTATAAAGTAATTTATTAAAGGCTTATTTGGCTTGAAAGAAAACTTGCTTTGTTAAAAATTTTAAAAAAGTTAACGGCGTAGATTACAAAGAGTTTTAGCTGCCAGTTAATGGGTTTTTAAAAATTTCAGTACTGTTGGAATTTACTAATAATACTAATATAGCTTTATTAACAGTAATTACTGAAGCGGTAACGAAATTTTTTGATTTGATGGATCTCGTTATTCCCAGAATGTCTGACTGCTCCGTAACTCAACAAGGGTTGGTTACTTTTTGCGTAACATACGTCTATGTAGTCAAATTTAAGTCGCCACATTTCGGTTTTCTGGAACCATCATCAATTTATGACCGCCATATTTAACTATTCGAAAAGTACTTAGTTTTTTCCATAATATTATGTGAAACACTAATGCAAAAAAAGTTATAACCTAAAAATAACTAAAAATGTACTTTTTAATAAAAATTTGAATATCTGACACACCGAAATTTTAAATAACTATTTTACTTAAGAATAAATTCAAACTATTAACATCATCTTTTCATAACACTGCGCTTCCTAAATGTAATTTAATAATTACAAACTACATCGTAATAGTAAGGTTCAAAATGTCATTTTTTCAATACACTGTTGACATTTTTTCGAAACGATTCTGGGTATACGACGAATGGTATTTCGATTGATATTACCAATAGTATTGCGTTCAGGAACTTCCCTGCTTTCAGAGCGATCAAATTAGTAGCTCATTTTTTACATGTCCCCATAAATAAAAGTCCAAAGGTCTTAGGTCCGGAGAACTAGCAGGCCAGCGCACAAGACCACTGTTGGAGATCATTTTTCACCAAAAGTCTGCGTTAAAAATATTTGTGCTTCCCTGGAATTATGTGCGGGGTAACGGTCTTGCTGAAACCATACAGTATCAAACAGAAATTCGACAGAAATTCTCGAATGGCAGAAATAATTTGATTTGGTAACACTGCAAGATATCTTTGACCTGTCAATCTTTGATCATAAGTACTACAGGCTAATCAAATGATTTGCTAGAAATAATGGAGAATATTAAAAAAGATAAATCGTAATTGTTACAATATTAATTAATAAATACATTTTGAAGATAAATAATTAGAGCATTTAAAAAAAAATGGTAATCATTTAAATTTAAATAGAATATTTCTTACCGAACGTTCCGCATTACACATTAAATCAAATCGTACTTGCAATCTTCGTGATTCTTTTAATTGTAGGTTTTGAAGAGCCCAATAATGATCATTCTTCATATTAAAAACTCCGCATTTACTGAAATGTGGTTTCATCTGTACATAAAACTTTAGCGGAGATAAGAAGACCTTTCTATCTAAATCACCGTCTTGATGTCCTTGTACAATTATTGATTTTTAAGAATAATATTTAGTAACTTTTAAAATATCATGAACAGTTGATTTTGGAATGTTAAGCTCGGTGCCAGCAATTCTTTTTGTTAATTTTTATTAAAACATTCAAAAAATTTCTATTAGATTATCTCTATTTTTGATATAATTTTTGGAATATGATTGTTCGAAACTATCAAACTGAAATAATTTCTTATGAATTTAGTTAAATAAGTTCTTTTGAGTTGTCGTCGTTCGGGGTACATGTCACAATAATTATTCATAGTTCGCATTTCTTTCATTTCTGATATAACACTCTAGCAAACTTATCTTCGTTAGAAAATTTTAATGCCATGGTAAAAAATATTTATTAAAATGTCAAAAACCGCATTTAAAAATATAAATAAATATTGGCTTAATGCCAGAATAAAGAGCTTCATTTGTTTCAGGTTCAAAGGCAATTACACAAAAATATTACAATAAGCGGTTAAATGGATTAGCTTGGCTTAATTTTTAAGTTTCTAATTAGGATTTTTTAATATTTTTGGAAGATTTTTACCTAGATCGAACTCAGGATAAAGAAATACTATTATTAATTTGACTTTATTGATAAGTAAAAGAGTTGTTTAAATTTTCATTAATAAAGTGTTTTAGTTATTTTTAGGTTATAACCTTCTTTTATTTTGGACTAGTATTTCACATAGTATTATGGAAAAAATTAAGTACTCTTCAATGAGTAAAAAATCCGATACAGTGGTTCTAAGGAAAAACAAAGTTGATAATGATTCCAGGAAACCGAAACGTTGTAACTAAAATTTGACGAAATAGACGTATTGTACGTAAATAGTGGCCACATAAAATTATTTACAGATTTAAAAAATATCGGAAAATAAAAAAGTTATAGCCGATCTAAGAAAATTGAAAATTTTATTTCTTTTTAATATCTCAAAAACGCAACAAACCAGAACTGATTCACAAACATCAACAACCTACTGACACAATTGCCTGGAACTTTCCTCACTTAACCTGTATATTGTACCAACATTTGGCTGTGAAGAAGTTATGTTCGCATTGAATTCCGCATAATTTGAAAATCGATAAAAAAAAGGGCTTCTGATTGGTTCCAACGTATGCACAAATGCATTGATCATCGAGGAGAATATTGAGAAATACAATAGAACCATTTTTAATAATAAATATTTATTTTTGTTGGTTATCCCTAAGATATAAATAGCTACTTTTGTACAAATTTTCGGAAATCTCAAAGTGATAAGCTCGAAAATGCAACACACCAAAACCGATTTATCATTAACCTACTGACATAATTGCCTAAAACTTTCCTCATTTAACTGTCCTTCCATCTCTTATAGTTTTCCAGATTGCAATCTGTCATCACCAATTCCGTGATTCCTGTATATTTGCATCAATATTTGGCCGTGAAGAAGTTATGTTGCGTTAAATCCCGCATAGTTTCATTACTGATAAAAAAAGGGCTTCTGACTGGTTTTAATGTATGCGAAACTGTATTGACCATCATGGAAAATATTTTGAAATACAATAAAACCATTTTCAATGATAAATATTTGTTTTTGTTTGTTATCCCCAAAATATAAATGCCTACTTTCGTAAAAATTTTTAGAAATCGCAACGTTATATGTTCAAAAATGCAATACACCAAAACCAATTCAACAGCACCAACAACCTACTGAAATAGTTGCCTAAAATTTTCCTCATTTAACCGTCTTTCTATCTCTTATAGTCGTCGAGATTGTAGCGCTATCATCACCAATTTCGGACACTCTGTATATCACGTCAACATTTGGCCATAAAGAAGTTATGTTGCGTTGAATCCCGCATAATTTGATAATCAATAAAAAAAGGGCTTCTGATTGGTTCCATCGTATGCAAAACTGTATTGATCATCCTGGAGAATATTTTGAAATACAATAAACCATGTTCAATGATAAGTATTTGTTTTTGTTTGTTATCCCCAAAATATAAATGCCTATTTTCGTACAAATTTTTGGAAATTGCAACGTTATAAGCTAAAGAAATTGCTACTTTTGAAATCTGCTACACTTGAAATTTGATACAATAAAATTTTATTAGTCATCTAGTACACTTTTATAACAAAATTCTGCTCAGTATAGCAATAAGCAATTTCTTATTTTCCGACACAGTGTGTACACATGTGCGTATCTCCTTCCGTGCTGAATTTTTACTATTCAAATAACTAGGAAGAAATATTAACACTGGAGATTCACATTGCCAGACCTAACAGAAATCGGCCATATTTTTACATAATTGCATTCTATTTTGAATTTCTTTAACAAGTTGGTAACTGATTTTAGTAAAAATATGCAAATATTACCATAATCGAAACTAACGCTCTTTACATTTTATAAAGTCTTGAACAAAAAAGAAATTTATTAAAGAAGCCAAAAAGAATTAGAAAAAAAATAAAATAAATTTGCAGCATAGGATCTACGGAGATGAACAAACATATACGAGTTTTTTGCTGCTGGAATTTTTAAAATGTAAGTATTGTTTGAATCCAAAAACCCATAATGTGTTCGGGTTACGATATTTTTCTATTTGTAACATCACGTTATTCACCGGAAAACTCTATATTTGTATATGAAAGGAATTCAAGAAACAAAAGGCAGAAAATAATTTCATTGAAAAATATCCTGTAGCTTTAGTTAGTACAGCACATTTTTTCTAACGGCAAGTTTTTTAAATCGCAGTATCAGATGACGAGTGCGGCAAGTAGGTTGTAGCGAAATAAAAAAGTTAAGAAAATTTCTTTAGTATATCTATTTAGCCCAAAATAGGAGAAGTTGGAAGACAAAAATTTATTTTTGAGGAAAAAATGGCTCGCTTTTTATTAATAAAAAGAGAGAGTTAAATAATCCCTTGATTAACAACAACAACATTATGAAATGAAATAAAATGAAATATATATAAAATACTTGGACGGTATCGGTATGGATCTAGCCCCATATGCAGCGCATTGTTTCTAAACAATAGACAAGAAAGAGTTCACTTCTGTATAATCTTAATTTTATAATACTAAGCACTTGCTCGCTCACAACATTTACAGCAAATATAGCCCAATCTAACTGCCTAAGTACTTTTGTATGATATAAAAACTTAATAATATTGAATAATCTTTAACAGTTCTTTTAAAGATATTTTCATTCGATATATTTTTGTAATTATTTGATATATGTTGGCGCTAATATAACAAAAGTTATTTTCTGTCATAAAAAGTGAATGAATTGGATATACCAGATCCAAACGCCCACGTGTATTAATTATGATCATGAAAGTAATGATTTTGATGAAATTGCTCGAAACTTTTTCTAACAAAACGAAATACTTCATATATTAAAAATTATGGTATCGTAAAGATCCTGTATTAGCCAATTACAGCCAACCTATCTTCCAGAAAATGTTCGATTCACACGTTTTAGATACACGATGTAAGTGAGACGGGTTACCCCAGAAAACCAAACCATATTTTATCCGGCTATAAAAATAAACATAATAATAGGAAAAATTAACATCCATTGTTTCAATTTGTTTTAAGCGATTTATAGCATAGAATGTGGTGGTTAGTTTCTTATAAATCTCATCAACATGCGTATCCAACATTGTTAAAAATAACCTTAAATTTAATGCAAGTTTAATACCCATTGTATATTAAATTTAATGACTTTTTACCAAAAATCGTAAAATATTTACATTTAATTTGAATTTAAAGCAATTCATTCAAATATCAGTTCGTTATATATTAAATTTGATAAAATGGTATCTTAAATTTCAATGAAGTAACTGAAAAGATATTTCAACTTCTGTACATTAAAATTAATTCAAATATACCCTAATGCTAAAGGAATTTACTTTATTATTTAATATTCGAGAACGTACATTGCATAAGATTCCGGAAGATGGCGCAACCTGTTCTAAACTGTATGTATAGTATAATATAAGTTACTTAAAGGATGCAATTTTCGTATAGTGAAGTGTACATGTCTACCCCGTACTGACGAGAATCAATAAGTTCGGAAGCGTCTAAGTGGCGGTACACTAGCTGTGGGAAAAATGTCCACCTTTTCCGGGTAGTTTCAGAATTTTTTGAACTCATATAATTGTTGGTGCATTAAATATGTGATAACATATCTTAAATTCAGTGACCACTGACTAAATTGAATGTATTACATTAAATGCATTTAATAAACGTTTGTGAAATTTGCGGCCAGCATATTTACATGAAATTTAAAATATTTTTTTTTACAGTTCAGCAAAGTTTGTTATCCAGGTGAATGTCCAAAAATTTTGCAAACTGTACTTGGTGGACTACTATTAATATTTTAGTGAGTATAATTTTTTGAAAACACGAATTTGAAAAATAAAGTACATAAAACTTGTTTTATCAACATTTAAATACAAAGTTCTGCATTTAACCCTGAATACAAATTGTTGCACTAAATTCCTAAAATGTGTTCAGCATTTCTTAAGCCATTCAGATGGCTTCGTTTGTATTGTTATTTTACATTTTGATTTACAAGCCAGACGGCTTCGCACTCCCTCCAGGGAATATTCACTCATACCAGGTACACAAAGGTACCAGAAGTATGAAGCTCTGTGGGAACCCTTTCCATGTTATCGGGTCCTAGGTGACGTTGTCTGCTGTATTACCCATGAACTTTCGGACGGTTCGCGCGGTTGCTAGGAGAGTTGCTTTCTGCATCGGTTTATACAGATGCTCACTAAGACCCAGTCCCTTGATGTTCTGCAGGAGGTTCTTTGGTATCACTCCAGTTGTTGAGAGTATTATGGGAATCGTTTGGACGCTGTTCATTGCCCATTGTCTTCGGATTTGCACCTCCAGATCTCTGTATTTGGCGATCTTCTCGTTGTATTTTGGTCTTAGGTTGTTGTTGTTAGGTACAGCGATGTCGATTAGTGTAGTTCGCCTAGAAATTTTATCTATTAGTATAATATCTGGTCTATTATGAGCAACTGTTTGATCCGTCAGAACCGTTCGGTCCCAATATAACTTGAACTGGTTGTTCTCAAGAATAGGCTCTGGATTGTACTTGTAATAAGGCACTTTTCCTACCTGTAATAGGTTCAATTTTTCTGCTAACTCTTGGTGGAGTATCTTAGCGGCTGAGTCGTGTCTTTCCTTATACTCGGTTGCGGCAAACGCTTGGCATCCTCCAGTTATGTGCTGGACCGTCTCCGATGTTCGACAGCCATATCTGCACTGGTCATTCTCTATTGAGGGATCTCTAATGATGAACTTCCGGTAGTTCTTCGTCGGAATAACTTGGTCTTGGATAGCCAACAAGAAGCCCTCCGTTTCCGGAAACATCTGTCCTGAAATCAACCAGTAGTTCGACGCTGAGTTGTCGACATTGTCCTGATTGACCTCATTTGGATGCCGTCCATGAAGTGGCTTCCGTAGCCAGATTTGTAACTTCTCTTGGTCTGTTTGGTGGTGAGAAGTAATATCTTGTTCCCTCAACTGTAGCGGTGTTGAGTCGTCTGCCTCGCATATTGCTCGATGTAGTGTGGAAGAGTCCGCTAACCTGTGGAAATATGAACGTAAGTTTATTATTTGTTGATCGAGCTGTTTACCAATATCCACCAATCCTCTTCCTCCTTGGTGTCTTGGAAGCATTGTACGTTCAATGGCACTCCGAGGGTGATGTTTTTGTGCTTTTGTTAGGAGTGTCCTTATTTTTCTTTGCAGGTTTTGGATGTCCGTCCTGCTCCACTTTACAATTCCAAAGGAGTAGCTCAGCGCTGAACAAGCATACGTGTTGAGCGCCTTAAACAAATTTCTACTATTTAAATTAGTTCGTAGTACCCGCCTTACCCTCCTGACAAATTCGGTTGTCAATTCAGCTTTCATAGTGCCATGGTCAATTCTTTTAGCCTGTTTCATACCTAGATATTTGTATGTTTGGTCTGCCTCCATTGCAGCTATAGTTTCACCGTTCTGCATTTCAAAAGCCCCCGGTTGTATCTTCCCTTTAACGATGTTCAAAATACGGCACTTGTCAAGTCCAAATTGCATTCCGATATCCCCGGAGAACTCCTCTACAATTTTAAGCATTTGTTCCAGCTGGTTTCTGGTAGCAGCCATCAGTTTAAGATCATCCATGTATAGAAGATGATTCACTCTGACTACCTCTTCGTTGTTATGTCTAACACTAAAGCCGTATCTGGTGGAGTTCAAACGGCGTGATAGTGGGTTCATTGCAAGGCAGAACCACAATGGGCTAAGTGAATCGCCTTGAAATATTCCTCTTCGTATCGGAATGGTGTTAGTTTCGATGGTGTCGCTGGATGGCACTTGCAATTGGATCCTAGTTCTCCAGGTTGACATGATGCGTTCTAAAAAGGAAACAAAATTATTATCGACCCTGTACATTCTCAATATAGTTTTGAGCCACTCATGTGGCACTGAGTCGAAGGCCTTCTTATAATCTACGTAGGCAGCAAAGAGGTTTCTTCGGTTGGTACAGGCTTGGTTACATATGACAGAGTCAACAATCAATTGTTCCTTGCATCCCATTGCTCCCCTCGTGCATCCTTTCTGTTGAGTTGCAATGATGTTATTTTGCTCACAGTGTGCATAGATGCGTTGGGTCAAGCAGGAGGTGATCACCTTATACAGTGTGGGTAGGCAGGTGATCGGCCTATACTTAGCTGGGTCATGTGTGTTTTGTTGGTCCTTTGGTAGGAGGTACGTAATACATTCGGTTATTTTACATTATTATTATTATTATTATTATCATCAGCAAATAAAGTTACATTTTTATCATTACAAACATCAGGCAGATCCGTAAAAAATATGGAAAAAGAACAGAAGATCCAGGACAGATCTCTCAGGCACTTCACGGAAGATTTAATTCAGCAGATTTAATTTTATCGATTTCAATAATTTGAAAAAGATGATGGTAATATGACTGCAACCACTCATGAAGAGCATGGTCAACAAGATCAAAAGTGCTACTGAGATCCATAAAAATGCCGACGCACTTATTTTCATTGTTGTCTTCATATACATTAATTAAAAATTTAGAAATCGTGGAGCATGTAGACTAGTCACTGCAAAAGCTATGACAACGCGTAAGAATGTTAAATCGTTCAAGAAAAACTAAAATCTGGCTAAACACAATACATTCCAGTAATTTTAAAAACACGGGCTATAAGTCTATAATTTTCAGGCAATAGATTATCCCGAAAATATTCATAATATCTGAGAAAATCACACTTATAAGAGACCAATCGATCAAGTATGTCGACGGAAATAACAAAACATAAGGAACATTTTTAAATACAGTTGAGTTATGTTTAAGGATATACGAAACCGATACATATTTTATTTAAAACCGATAATGATACAAGATAAATAAGCTATTATTAACCGTTATTTATGAAAATAACTGCCCGATAACAGGGAACATAAAACCAAAGCAGCCTATTCCCAAGTAAGGTTGTTTTAATTGATAACATCAATTTTATCGAAAACGCAAGAAAATAAATTGGCACCAGAGGTGCCAAAACAACATCATAAATTTACGAGCCGCCCTTGAAAGAAGCGCCTCCGCACCAGCGGCTTCTTCTAAATAAACCATTAATCTCAGTTAAATTTAATATTAACTCCGACGTCAGCTCATAGGGTACAGTAACCTGTTTTTATATATAGAGTGTTCCAAAAAATACGTACCAAACTTTTGACAAAGATTTATTATTTAAAATCCTGTAAACATTTTTTAGGAACGTGCATGGATTCGTACCAGTAAAAAAAAACTGATTAATTTTTTGAATTTCTCAGATTTCGCTGAATTTAGTGCATAATTGTTCGAAATTTTTAGTTAGAAAATGAACGCTAAAATATTTCCTTCTCATGTTTTTTCTTTAGTAGTTTATTTAGCTAACAAACTGTGAAGTTCCTAAGTATTTTTCATTAAACAATTAGGCGAATAGATGCCAAATAAAAGCTTATATATCTTTTTCTTTTTAGATTTAAATAATTTAGTTTTTGCCCTGATCCTCCATATAGTAGGATTTTTAAAATTCCTTTTTTGTGTTTTGGCTTCAGGATATGCAGATACTGTATGCTTTATGTCGGATTTTAAAAAAATCTAATGAAAATCTTGGCCATATAATCCAACATTGAGGTTAGTATAATAAAATTAATAATATAATTATTAAATGAATTGTAAAAACAGTATATAATTTAGTTTTGTGTTATCTATTCAAATATGTCAATTTTTGATTTATTTCTGGTTTAGCCATATATCTAAAAAATTTTGTGTTCGGTGAATCACAAACAGAGTTTATTTTATATTTACTGACAGAGTTTTACGTTAATTGAACACCCACAAGTTAATCAGGTAAAATCATAATTATTATAAACAAAATATTTCCGTAAATAAGTCATCCACCCAGGGCGGATCTACCTCTCTCTTTAAGGGGGGGGGGGAGACGCTAGCAACATTCCTATTTCTAGTGTAAAAGATAGGGTTTATTATTTTGAATTCGAAGCTCTTTGGAGGGGGGGGGGCGAATGCAGGAAAAAACAAATTATCGACAAGGGGGGGGGGGGAGCTGCCAGCAACATACACATTCTTATAATAAGAGGCAGAATCGGGTCTATTTTCCTGAACTCAAAGCTCTTGAGAGGGGGGGGGAGGCGGTCACCCCCACGGCCCCCCTCTTGGATCTTCGCCTGCATCCACCTAGATGATAAAAGGTCAGAATAAAGAATTCTGATCCAGAATTTAAAACTTTTACCTACTTCCTGTTGATAAGATACTGTTAAAAATAACCTTAAATTTCATGCAATTTTAATGTCCACTCTACATTAAATTTAATGATTTGGTACGTAAAATCGCAAATAATTTACATTTACTTGAAATCTAAAGCAATTCATTCAAATATCAGTTCGTTGTACATTGTTTAAATGATATCCTAAATTTCAATAGAGTAGCTGACAAGATATTTTAACTTTCTGTCCATTAAAATTAATTCACATGTACCTTAACATTAAGGGAATTTATATTAATATTCATGGTACATTGTATTGAATTTTTTATTTAGTATGATATAGGTTGCTAAAAGGATTAAATTTTCTTATGATGCAGTGTACATGTCTGCTGGTACTCACGGAAACCAATGAGTTCGAAACCGATCTACAGATGACGGTTCACTACATGCATTAAATAAGTGATAACATATCTTAAATTCAATCAACACAGGCTGTATATTTAATGCACATGGTCACCTTAAAAAGTAATGATCAAAACTTTAAATTTTATCGAATAAATTAATTTAGATTAATTTACATTATTAAATTTAATGCATTACATTAAATACATTTAATAAACGTTTATGAAATTGACTTCCAGCACATTTACCTTAAATTTAATGAATTTTCTTTTTACAGTGTTGTAAATTATTCCAAAATTGAAAAATTATTTTTTTGTTCAAAGAAATTAATATTTAAATCTCTTTTACACTGTTAATAGTTTATGTAGCTTAAATCGTAATTATATATAAAGCCTCAACAAGTAGGGATACCGTTAGTTACTACTTAACATAATTTTACTATTTTCTATGATAAATATTTGTTTTTGTTTGATATATGCCTTGACCATGCCTTTTTTCCATAAATTTTATTCTGACACAAGGGGGATTAAGGGGTACCTTTATACATCCCTTAATTTTCGCGAATATTCAGTATTCATATATACATTGAATAACTCCTTCTCTTAAAGCAAGAATAATAATTTTAATACCAAAAATACATTTAAAAAATACCATAACTATAGATAACATAAAGTTTATTAATAAACCATTTGCCACAAACAGGTGTACACATTACGTAATAAACATAAAACAAAACATGAAACAATAGGTACTTACAAATCAAAATAATATAACACATATTTCATAAAACCGAACATAACAATAATTTCCTTCTATCTGATAAGCCAGCCGACCGAAATAAATTAAGTGTGAAAGACTCACCTCTAGTAACGCCTATATGCTTCAAGCAAGATATATAAACAATAGTAAGAACAATAATTTTCATTCATCTTGTAGGCAATTAATTTCTTATCGTATTAAAATATCGTCTACAACCGTGAACTAGGGAATCGACGGGCTGGTAAACATTAATTCCTATTTGACAAGATACCTTGACTAAATGGTGAATGCACTAATGTGTTTAATTTAATTTTTAAATGTTTTTAAAGCTTCAATACGAAGACGTGTATATATATATATATATATATATATATATATATATATATATATATATATATATATATATATATTTTATTTTGGAGATCTTCTTGGGTAATAGGTTGTAAAATAAATCTCAAAAGTTTTTCCTCCTATATTTACTTACGTTTCGCACATCGTGTTGTGCTTTTCCAAGTTTTTTTTTCCCTTAAACAGAAGGTTTACATACATTAAAAACCAAATCATTTAAAATACACTTAAATATCTTAAAACACTGAAAAGTTTCACATAACATATTACATTTCATTTTAAAAATTAACAGATACAACTACATTTTTTTTAAATAGGTTCCCTTGGAGTTTGTCGGTTTAAGAGTATTAACATTATTAAATATATCTTAATTTGATATGATATATATGAATATATTTTTTTGACCCGTTTATTTGGGCAGTTCTTGCTTTATATTAAAAAAAATTTATTACCCAAGAAGATACCCAAAATAAAATAAAAATATACCAAGGTTGAAGAAAAAATTAATAAAAAGTTATATATATATATATATATATATATATATATATATATATATATATATATATATATACAAAATTTTCTTATTATTATTGCATGTGCAATAACTACTATATTTATCTTTTCCTACCCAAGTTTTTGACAAAAATAGATATAACAGTGGCTATTTCGTAGACCTCGTATTTTAAACTAAAATGTATGCTAATTGACAGTTTATGATAAGATAATGTTCTAAGAAAAGTTTCAAGGTGAGCATCTATTTCAATTTTGAGAAACTAATTATCAAAATTGATGAAGTTGAGTTGGTCACGTGGAATACAAAAAAAGTCAGTAATATAAAAACTTGTTAAATTCGCCCTTTAGACAGGATAAAAGTACCCCCATGCAAGAAAAATGGAAATAAATTATAAATATCCGAAAAAATTTTGTTTATGAGTCAAATTTTAAGCTGATCATTAAGTATCAATTACAAATCAATATTTACAGTTCGTTTTTATTGACATTCACCCTTCCATGGGGATGAAACAACTCCTAACTGTCAAAAGTGCTCAAAAATATATTTAAAAATTTGAAAAAAATTATTTCTGCATTATATGCATATCTCTGCGATGAACCTTAACTTTTAATCGATTAACATCATCGAAAAAATATTCGACAGTGGTTAATTTTGTTTACGAAATTGGTAAAAAATGGTTCCAACCATATTTTTTCAGTGTTTAGGGCACTTCAGATGAACTAACGTGAATTAACCATTAAAACTAATTAAAAGGGTGGGGACGGCATGGAGTAATTTAGTTTTATTATTTGATATTAAAATTTTTATTTTTTATTTCAAACCCTGTGGTTTAGATTGAACTTTTTTTTTTCGTCAATTATTTATATCGATGATGACACCTGATCGATGGTGACACTTGACCGCAAAAAAATCTGGCCTTGATTTACTAATAGGAACCCACCCTTAGCACGAAAAACAAGGTATGAAATTTAAATTTTATACCGACCCTGTAAGTTAGATTCAATGTTTTTTTCTTTAATTATTTATTTCTATGACACATGAATGCAAAGAAAGTTAGCCAGTGACTTACTAACAGGAACCCACCGTTAAGACAAAATAATAGAATTTAATTTTTTATTTCCGACCCTGTAGGTTAGATTGTCAATATCACTCCGATATTGAGGCATTAATGATAGATTCCTATTGGTAAATCGCGAACAAGATTGAGTTACATTCAAGTGTCATCGAAATAAATAATTGAAGAAAATTAAACTAAATTACAGGGTCAGAAATAAAAAATAAAATGCTAAACTAACCTTAATTTTTTAAGCTAAGGGTGGGTTCCAGGTTTAGGGCCAAACTTTTTTTGCGGTCAAATGTTATCGAAATAAATTACTGGAAAAAGAAAATCGTTCAATATAAATAATAAAAGATTCTAATCTCAAATACTAAAAATACATTACTCCATGCCACCACCACCCTTTTAATTCGCTTTAAGGATTAGTTCAGGTTAGTTCATCTGAAGTGCCCTAAATGCTCAAAATATATTTTTGGAACCATTTTTTACCAACTTCGCAAACAAAATGGATCACTGTTAAGCATCCTTTTCCGAAGATATTATCGATTAAAAGTTCAGGTTTATCGCAGAGATATATTCTCCTTAAGGGGTGCATTTGTATCGGATCTGAAGTAAATATTTTTTTTCATATTTCTTGTAATTTATATGATGCAGAAATGTTTTTTTCAAGTTTTTATAATTTTTTTTGGCATTTGTGACAGTTAGAGGTTGATTTCACCCCCATGGAAGCGTGAATATATATATATATATATATATATATATATATATATATATATATATATATATATATATATATATATATATATATATATATATATATATATATTATGACTCGTGAACAAAATTTTTTAACATATTTTATAATTTATTTCCATTTTTGTTGTATGGAGGTAGTTTTACCTTGTCTAAAGGGTGAATTTAACAACTTTTTGACGTTAGTAATATTTTTTGATATTCCACGATAAGCTTTAAAATGAGATAAGGTAAACTTGTTTATCTTCATTCACTCTGGAGATATTAAATTTTAATGTCAAAACTTTTATTCAACTGGAACACATTATGCAATTCAATTTCCTCAACTTTCAAAAATTAATTTCCTAAAATTGAAACAGATAGTCAGCTTGAAACTTTTCTTAAAGCATTATCTTATCATAAACTTTCAATTAGTACACATTTTCAAAAACAAGGTCCACGAAATAGTCTTATTTTCATCTATTTTTGCAGTCACCCTTTGTTATTAGTTTTACAAAATTAATTTGTTTAAATAATTTCTTTGAACAAATTATCACAAATTAATTTTCTTGGGAAAATCAATTTTAAAAATGAATTCTAAGAGAAAAAATACATTCGAAATTCTATTTATCATTTCAAATTATATTTTGTTATTAACTAATTATTAAATAATTACCTTTCAAATGGCATTAGTCCCTGTAGTAAATAGTAAATATTATCTGTACAGCCTAGATAGGACGCATTGAGAAAAGCAGTGAAATTAAATTTTTAATTATTTTGAAAAATTAGTTTACCTAAATAAATTATTTAAACAAATTAATTTTGAAAAACTAATAACAAATTTGAATTTAACGAGACCTAAATCAGTCAAAACAAGGTATTTTACTTGTCAAAAACGGTTCAAAAGGTTAGTATAGTAGTTGTCATACCTGTATAAATAAAAATTTTTTTTTTTGTAAAACCGTCACCTTCATTTGTCATTACTATATAATTTTTTAAGGTTATATAAAAATCTATACTTTGAGTTGTTGATAGATATCGTAATTATTATTTAAACCTTCTTATGTTACTTTAACTTATTTGCCTTAAAACGTTGTGCTGTATGAGTAGATACTAAAAATTTTACAAAAATAAATACCTTTTTCCTAATAAGTGAGTTCTTCTTATATCGCGGATTTAGATTTATTTTTATTGAGGTTTTTATAAGATCATTAGTACAGGTCTTATTGACATATATGATAATATTATTTATTATTTGAAGTCATGGGGAAGAAGAGTGAACAGAAATCAATCATGATACTTATTGACGTTCAGTTAAAAAATCATTTACCAAAAATAAATACAAAATATTATAAACCCTCAAATTTCTAAAATTATAAATAACACAATGGTTTCGTAAGTTTGTACGATGTAGGTAAAAAGTGTAAAAAAATAAATAAAATCTAGCAAGATACATTTTTTTTTCGCGGTCGCGAATCATCTATATTTTTCAATAATGTTATCTTTATTTGGTTTTTGCTATATAAAATGATGTAAAATCTCTGAAGCATTCCTATAAATGTTTGAATATCATACAAATTCTGTTTATTCTTTATCTTATGTCAAATTTACATTAAATAAAGTTTAAAATCAGAGCATCTATTAACTGTGGTTAAGAACTCCGCCAAAAAAGCTTTTTCTACATTGGGTCTGCCACTCGCCTCTTTAATAACTGAAAATCCTTCTCAAATTAAATTTTTAGTAACTTAAAACAGTTAGTTATTATTTTGCTGTAAGCACATATTTTGTGTATGATTTATTTTAAATTTTTATAGTACTCGTACAACCTATTGTTTTAGGGTGCCTTGCCTTTTTAATGTAAAACAAGTTAATTAAACATTATTTGGCTAGCACGGGGTATAAAACTTCGACTGCGCTTCACAGAAAATCAATGGCAACAAATCGCCATGATGTGCATTTGCAAACAATCCATAATGATTTATGTTATAGTTCAAGTGACTAGCACCATTTGAAAATTTCAGGTATTAGAGGGACTGTTTCAAAAATTACGACAATTTATGTTTTTAAAATGCCTCAGTGAAAAATAAGAAATTTAAAGGACAACTGAAAAAAATATAAGAATTGATATTTGGTAAAGTTTGCCAATGTAAATAATAAAATATTAGATTTTGTAAGGAAACAGTGGAGAAATCTTGTCATGAAAATGGTTTTAGACAAAATTCATAACTATCATGAGGTGATGGCTATTGCTAACTCTCCGCCAAAAATTCTGTATAAGGGTAACTTCATAATATAACTATTTTTGAAAACGTAGTTTGTGTCCAAAAGTAATATACATTAATATTAAGAAAATAGTTTAATTGAAAAGACACACATTTTCTAATAAAAAAATCTTAATAATAAAATTAAAGGAAATTCAAAATTTATTTTCCACCTAATGCAGACTTTACTAATGACACTGTGTACTTGTTTCTCTTAATTACAATATGTATTACTTTTATACACAAACTACGTTTTCAAAAATAGTTATTTTTTGAAGTTACCTTATACAGGGTCAAAAACAAATAAACTTTGCAACACATATGACCAAATTTTATTAGCCCTATTTGGATTTTGTAGAAAAACACACATTTAATATGACGCTACTTTAAACAAAATATGTCTGGCATGAAGCATTGTCAAAACTAAGTGGTGCAATTAAAAAAAATGGGCAAAAAATCTAAACTAACTTATACAGCTTGCATATGGGCTAAAAATTGCAGAAAAAGTTTTTCTAATAACTTTTTTCGATATTTTGAGATAAAACTCCACTATTGAATTTTTTTGGAAAAAAATTAAAATTTGACAGAGAGTACTAATCAGGTGACTACTATTTTTTGGTTAATTCTTGTCTCCATATATATATATATATATATATATATATATATATATATATATATATATATATATATATATATATATGTGTGTGTGTGTGTGTGTGTAATCGAAGGTTTTCGGGCATCCCGTGTATGTGCTGAGTCCCTCTCAGGACCGTAAGGCAGCTGACGTTTCGGTGAAATCTCATTCACCATTTTCAAAGCTCACTGTATGGCGTCTACGAGCGAACTGACGCCTGCGACTTCGGTGTTGTCGGTACCGTGTGCGCGTCGGACGTGTTCGTTTTCCGAATGGTTCCCAACCAGGTGGCGTGACCTGCTGCGCGTCATCGGCCCTGTTGCCAGTGTTTGTGGTTGCGTTGCCGAGTTGTAATATCTTTCGTTACTAAGTGGTACTGGTTGATGTTTTGTAAGCAGATTTTTCAAGTATTAGGCACACGTTGGCTATCATCTCTGCTATTTAAGTTGTTGGGCCTCTTTGCAATTTCAATAGCCTCCCTTATAACCCTTGTGGACAGGTTTTCACATCTCGATAGCATTTTTGTTCCCGAGAAATTTATCTTATGTCCTGTGTTTAACCACAGTGTTGGGCCAGAGCAGAAGAAGTTGTTTTTTGCTTGACAGCGTTTATATGTTCGTCTCTTCTGGCGCTTATTTTACGGTTGGTTTGGCCTACGTAAGATGAGCTGCACTCTCCGCATGGAATTTTGTACACTCCCTGGTTTTCTATAGGGATTCTTCCTTTAGGTGTTGGCAAGAGATCTTTTACTTTACGGTCTGTGGTGAAAATGGTTTCAATGTTGTGTCTCCTGAGAATTCTTGCGATCTTGTCTGTGGTGCCTCTTACATAAGGAACAAAAGCCTTGGAGCTATTCTCTTGGTTTTCGCGGTTTTTTTGGGGCCAAGTGTTTGTTTTTTAGAACCTTGTCTATATGTTCTTGCAGTTCACGCCACCTGGTTGGGAACCATTCGGAAAACGAACACGTCCGACGCGCACACGGTACCGACAACACCGGAGTCGCAGGCGTCAGTTCGCTCGTAGACGCCATACAGTGAGCTTTGAAAATGGTGAATAAGATTTCACCGAAACGTCAGCTGCCTTACGGTCCTGAGAGGGACTCAGCACATACACGGGATGCCCGAAAACCTTCGATTACACATCACACCCGTGAGAATATCCGACATAACATATATATATATATATATATATATATATATATATATATATATATATATATATGGGATGCTTAGAGATTTCCGATATTTTTTTATAACCTGTATATATTTGGGGGGGGGGGGAGCATTGCTCCCTTGTCTAATGTATAATTAAATAATTTCATAAAAAACAATTATTTATTTTTGGCCAAATAAGAAAGCAGTAGGTAATTATTTAGAAAAAAGTAATCGGATTACACAATCTTAAGGGAAAACAACAAACATAAAAATAATCTGCCTAGAACCGATTTCAGACATTTGAGCTTTAAAACAGCTTCTAAACAAATAAACCACCTAGATACTAAAAGCAGTTAGTATATTTTATTCATTCGAAATTTAAAGTTATTTTATCGTCTAATGCCGCCTTAATTTATATGTTCAAAATGTTGATCTTCTAAACCGTTAAAAGGATTATATTTTAAGGAGAAGCTATTTATTATTAAACGGAGGTGTGCATCATTTAGCGTCTTTATTTAACAACAACGGGGATATCATGATATGTAATATTCAAACAATTCATCTTAAATAGTGAAAATAGGCTTGTTTTCTGCTAAAAAAGAAATCTGCTTATAGGTCTAAAACTAATGTTATTTTGAAATAAGAAAAATTAAATTATCCAATAATAAATTTTAAAGTACCAAATCAAGTACCCAAATTATTAAAAATGATTTTGTGTTTGTTAACGTGATTTAAAAATGGGTATTTGTGCCAAAAGAATTAGTCACTTTTTCTTTCTGGCAAAATGTGTTAGCCTGAGAAATATTAAACAGGCGTCTCCAGGAAATTACATAAGTTGATTTACTATTTTGGCTAATGATGTTGCACGCTAGCTTAACGATTTATGTTAAAATATTGGTCCAAATTTATTAACAACTATAACATATTATCACTCTTGAATCACTGTCATACTCTATCAATATTTCGATATTTTAAAATTATTTTATCGTCTAATGCCGCCTTAATTTATATGTTTAAACTGTTGATCTTCTAAACAATTACAAGGATTTTATTTTAAGGAGAAACTATGTATTAATAAACTGAGTTGTGCATCATTTAGCGTCTTTCCTTAACAACACCTGGGGTATCATAACCTGTAATGTTCAAAAAATTCATCTTAAATAGTGAAAATGGGCTTGTTTTCTGCTAAAAAAGAAATCTGCTTATACATCTAAAACCAATGTTATTTTAAAATAAGAAAAATTAAATTATCCAATAATAAATCTCGAAGTACCAAATTTAGTATCTAAATTATTAAAAATGATTTTATGTTGGTTAACATGATTTAAAAAAGGAAATTTGTGCCAATAAAGTTAGTCATTTTTTCTTTCTGGAAAAATATGTTAGCCTGGCAAATATTAAACAGGTATCTCCAGGAAACTACATAAGTTGATTTACTATTTTGGCTAAAATTAGTCATTTTTTCTTTCTGGAAAAATATGTTAGCCTGGCAAATATTAAACAGGTATCTCCAGAAACTACATAAGTTGGTTTACTATTTTGGCTAACGATGCTGTACTGTACCTTAACGATTTATGTTAAAATATTGGTCCAAATTTATTAGCAACTAAAACATATTATCACTCTTGAATCACTGTCATACTCTATCAATATTTCGATATTTTAAAATGTTTTCATAATAACTTCATTATTATACAGGGTGTCGGATAAGTATATGTCAAACGCTCAGTAGTGTAGAAAGCATCATAATAACACTAGTGTTTCATACACTACTGCTCAAAAGTATTTGGCCATTCAGGAAAAGGCATTTAAAAAAAGTTTGAATAAATTAAACGACTTCATAGTAATTTTAATTATTTACTAGCAATTCTTTAGACATAATAACAATACTGGTTTTACATTTTAAACTCATCTATGTGTCCACCTTTGTTTTTAATGAAAACCTAACAAAGCTTCGGCAACCTAGTCACTAATTTTTCCGATGTTGTCTTGGATATCTTCTGCCATTCGTCTTGCAGTCTTCTCCACAAGTCTTCCTGAGATGTAGGACATTTTCGTACCTGCCCATCAAGCTGATCTCACAATTATGCTATAGGGTTCAAGTCCGGTGGATGCGAAGGCCATGTTATGATTTTCAATACCTGTTGTTGTTCTTTTTCTTTTTGAACAAAGCTTTTTTTTTCAGTATTTTCACCTTTTATTTATAATATTTCGTTTAATAATCGCAAAATTATTCAATTTGTTAAAAAATAAAAAATGAAAATTTTCGAAGAAATCTCTAGGCGTCTAACGTAATTTAAAAGCCTAAGTCGTCTTATCTACGCATACAGTTTGACGACTTAATAAAACTATAATTAAACATTTACTGAACGCTTGTTGATAGCGAAGAATTACCGTGCTGAGCTGTATCAACAAATTATTGTACAAAATCTATTTAATTGATAGGAACCATTCCTTGGGGATTAAGATACATTTGAATTACAAAATATAATATGCCCGAAGGCCGGAAATATTGGCCGCATTAAAAGTTGCTTGTCATTTACTTGATTAAAAATTTTTCTCCTTTTCGTATATTTTTCCATTTTGCAGTATAAATTTACATATTTCAGAGTGATATATCCAGAAAGTAAAGCTCCTTTCCGCTAAAACAAATTAAGGCTACTGGGAATTGAGGTATAATTCGCTTATTTGCGACAAGAACGTCACACCTCGTTTTTTTTTAATTGAGCTAACCTTGTAATAAAGTTGCCATAAAGGTACTCATTTTTACTGCAAAGCCATTTTAATTTAATTTTAATATCCGGCCACTAGGATATTTGAGAGCTAATGACATCTGGTATAGCCAATTGCTTACAAGACTTGATTGTGCTTCAGCTGTTGTCAAGTAATCTTAACGCAGTTTGCATCAGAAACGTTATATTTTGGGTTGCCTTTTTGTACTAGAAATAAAAATGGATAACCAAATTTTTTTTAATGAATATTATATTTAGTTGTGATATTAATGTTCAAAATATTTTAAATTTTATAGTCATATCTAGAAGTCTAATGTTTTCGCAGGAAAAAAATTCAAAAAACACTATTGTTCTAAACTGTCATACTTTGAAATGTCACTTTGTTGTATTAGTATGCCAAAAAATGTAAAGTACCTTTTTGATTTTTGTACTGCTAATTCATGTAAATGTAAATCTACTTGTATATTTATTTTATGAGACATATTGAATTAGAATGCATTCTGGCAACAAATATTGAATTATCATAATTCGACTTGTGACCTTGTTAAAATTTCTTCACGAAAATACTATTTTCTGTTTAAAAATTTATTTAACATTAGAATCGTAAATAAGTTTTGTAGTGAAGAGGAATAAGAAAATCTAAAATCACATAGAATATATTAATTACAATTATATAAGAGAAACTTAGCTCTCAACCAACTGAAAAAACCTTATACTATAAGGACAAATGTGCTCTGTTCTAACACAGTTAGAGACAAAGCACTATCTCAGATTGCAAGAATACCAGGAAAGGGTCAGTACAGAATAAACCAGCGCACTTAAGCATCGGAAAAGTAAATCCTTTAAGCAACTTATATTAGACAAAATATGAAATCTAATACAAGCGGCGCCATCTCCCAGCATTCCACGCAATCTGAATATAAAATTTCGTAGAAATCTGTATATATAAACCAAAAGTGGATAATATAATGCTGGGAGATGGCGCCGCTTGTATTAGATTTCATATTTTGTCTAATATAAGTTGCTTAAAAGATTTACTTTTCCGATGCTGAAGTGCGCTGGCCTATTCTGTACTGACGAGAACTAACAAGTTTGAAACCGGTCTACAGATGGCGGTGCATTATCATAGGAAAGGCTTCCACCCTTTCCTGGTACTCTTGCAATCTGAGATAGTGCTTTGTCTCTAGCTGTGTTAGAACAGAGCACGTTTGTTCTTATAGTATAAGGTTTTTTCAGTTGGTTGAGAGCTAAGTTTCTCTTATATAATTGTATTTTTATACACCTAACTGCAAGTATATTATCCACTTTTGATTTATATACACAGATCTCTACGAGATTTTATATTCAGATTGCGTGGAATGCTAGGAGATGGCGCCGCTTGTATTAGATTTAATATTTTGTCTAATATAAGTTGCTTAAAGGATTTACTTTTCCGATACTGAAGTGCGCTGACCTATTCTGTACTGACGATAACCAACAAGTTGGAAACCGGGCTACAGATGACGGTGCACTACCGTAGGAAAGGCTTCCACCCTTTCCTGGTATTCTTGCAATCTGAGATAGTGCTTTGTCTCTAACTATGTGAGAACAGAGCACGTTTGTCCTTATAGTATAAGGTTTTTTTAGTTGGTTGAGAGCTAAGTTTCTCTTATATAATTGTATTTTATACACCCAACTGCAAGTATATTATCCACTTTTGGTTTATATATATTAATTACTTTGAATTGATGAAATTGCTGCCATTTTTTATTGACGGACACATTAAAACCTGTCAAATTAAGCTTTAATTTTGATCGTGGTTACCCATTTTTGGAGTCGTGGATTGCTACTGCTACTTCCACCAACCAAAAAAATATGGGGTTGATTCAGAAATTAATTGAGCCTAAAGAAAGTTCTTGTGAGTGGCTGCACTGTAACTTATTCCGCTAGCCACTTTTTTCTTTCTGATGTACTATTTAACGATGAAACATCTCAGAACCTAAAGTAGATAGAGTGGCAATTATCATTGCGAATTTGTAATTTAACAGAATTTTTAGGAGTTCAAAGCAATAGTAAGCAGTAATTTAAAAATATGTAATGACAATCCCATTGGTTCCAAAAGTTAGTTCATCGGGAAAAAACTTCCATACATTCGTTAGCTTATTTAGGTTCTTCCATCAATAGTAGCACAAGCACAACCTTATAAAGAATACATACCAACTCTAGAAACTGATTCTGATAATGGCGAACCAAATAAAAAAGGCAATAAAAATAAAAAGTGTAGCATTTCATCTTCAAATATAACAGAAAGTCAAATAATACTTTTAGGAAAACCACCTAAAAAGGTCGAAAAAGGAAATTAAATCCACAAAAATGGTAAAAAAGCCTAAAAGAAGTTAAAAATTTTAGTGAGGAGTATGAAATGAACGTAAAAATAAAAAAAAACAAGAAAAAGAAATAAAGCATTCTTGTCCAGAAAAATTTAGATATGTATCCAGAAAAATTTGCTAAAGAATACAGTGAATAGCTTTTTTTGTCAACTATAGGGCTTTAGGAAATATTAGGCAACTCACTAAAAAGAGCACGCTAGGAAGTCAGCCAAGATATCAACATCGACATCTTAGATATTAAGTAGCCCTATCTGTATAGTATCTGAGACAATATTAAGTGGCGAACACTATTTTGAAAGAAAATAAAAGAGGTAAGAAAGCCAAACAGCCTAAAATTGATGAAAACAATAGGGAAAATATTGGCGAGTATATCTATTCTATATCTTAAATAGCGTTCTAATACATAAGAGTTAATATACATGCAAACTTTATTTAAATTACACCGAGAAAAAAACTTAAAATATGGACATTAAACTTTTACGTTTACAAGTGAATTTAACATTTTTTTTCGCTGAAAAAGGCCTTGTGTACTTAGGTATTCCTTATGAAAACGCAAAAGGAATCGAAAAAGTAAATTTGGAAGAAAAATATAAAACGCGCTGGACTGATAATAAAAAAATCGATCCAATGATAACCTTCTTGCTGTATGCATATGCAAGCTGTAATGCATTCATCCCAAATAAGAGTACGTCTAGTTTTTTATTATAAGTCCAAAATTAAAGCTATAAATTTTACTGTTTATGATTTAAAATACAAAACATGCGATTGCAAAGGATAGGATGAAAGCAATGGTGGAGATTAATAAACTTTCCCTTGTATTCTTTACCCATTTTCTGAAAACAATTACTGAAATTGTGCTGGGCAGTAAACAAAAAAATACTTACTCAAATTGAAGAAGATCATTCACTCTTTAGTTCCCCTAAAAATGGGCCATTGTATAAGTCTAACTTTATTTTCTATAATAAAAAACGCCACGAAAACTGTAGAGCCATTCTAAGAAAACGAGATGTTCTTTAAAATCTTTTTTCATGGCAAATAATTAAAAGCCTATGTTGGTTTCATTAACTTGACTTCGGTTAAAATTTCGGAAGCCAAAATAATAAAAATAAAGAGTTTCCTAATTTTTATTCTGATTCTGATTTTAAAGAAGCAGCTCTTATTAAAAGAAGAAATACACGAAGAAAAGAGATTTCACTTACTTAAAAAGTAGGAATTTCAGAAAAGAAAACATCTGATTTCCTTGCTTTGTGCATCACAAACTTAGTACCTAAATATTTTCTCTTTGGATCATTTTAAGTGTTAGTATGTATTTTCTTGGGCTTTCTTTTTATTAATTCGTTTAGGTAAAATAAAAACGGGTGCGTTTTGTTAACCCGTATCTATGAACCAAATCCCATGTAAGAACACGTAATAAAATATTTTAAAATCATCTGAAAGCATGAAAATTATAGTTTTATTCTAATGAAATATTATATTTTTACATATGTTGGTTGTTTTTTTTTGCAACAATAAAGTTACAAGTATAACAAACATTTATTTCAGTGGATCACACTTTCTGTAACCTCCATTTTTACAACTGCTTTTATTCATAAAACTTTTCTTCTAAATTTTCCTACAAATTAACTTTTAATGCATCAAGCTGAAGTTGCTCCTCAGCATTAAAATCGGTTCTCCTGAAAAATTGTAAATTTTAAAAGATGCCGATCTTGTCTTAAATGAGCGAATTGTTCTATTTCAAATAAGTAAACTGAAGAAAATAAGAAAATATTTTTTCATCACAAGATATAACCTAAAACATATTTTTTCATATTGTATTTTTTACGATATTTATATTTCACCGGAACAAAAGTATAAAACTTTATTTCAACGACGTAAAAATATATATTTGTCTAAACCCCTAACATTCACAACACAAATCGATTTTCGAAAGTTTATAAGAGAAGTACATATATCCCAAATGACAGATCATGTTTCTAAGACTTGTGAATATTTCTATAAATATTTATTTATACATGGTGGTTTCGGTTATGTAGAACAATTTGATAATTATACAATCTGATCCATTCATCATTTAATAACTCAGATTTGAGGTGGAAATTATGCTTTATGTTGTTGATTGTTTTTAGCGTACCTATGTCAATAAACTTTCAAAGTTTAATTTATTTATAAATGATAAAAATATATTTTCCATATTTAGATGTTTTATTTTTGTAAAATGAAAATATAAAAAATAAAAAAAACATTACTTCGATGGGTATTTTAATTTCAAACCTATTTTATATTCTAGTAATATTGACCAGAAAAAAGAGAAATAGAAAAAGTTAAGCCAGGGACATAAAAAAGATGTCTTCAGGACTGTTTTGAACTTTATTATCATATGCCAACATTCTGCTTTAGGGTAGTTTTGTTCAAATTCAATAAACAAGTATTCATTGAGATAGTGTGATATCATAAAAAATTAACCGTGTTGTATATAGGTAAGTAAATATATTCGGAAATAAAAAATATTTTAAAGAAAATATATTTGTTTAAATGTCTATGACGAATTTTCATTATTAAAAAAGTATGAACAAAAATTTTTAAACTTACCATAATAGGCCAATTCAAGTATCCATATAAGAACGTACATACACATCAAAAACTTTTCCTATAATAGTCATTTGAAGGCAATACAAAAGAAGCAAAACATAACCTTACAATATTGTCCATGAAATAATAATTTAATCAAACATTGTTTCAAAGCATTTCACCTGCGTGCTTAACAACTCACGGACGCGAACTGATTTATTCGCAGAGGTATACACAAACTTGCTAATCTGAAACCACCGGCAAGCCCGTTTGTGCTTTATGGATGGCCCCAAACTTTGAATTATGAGCGAAATGCCGCAGGATTCTGATCGTTATCTCATACTTAGTATGCGAATTTAAGAATATACTAGGTCAAATGTGTCATTATATGCCTAGAGCAAATACTAAGGAATACAATAAATATAAAAATATTTGAAAAATTTCTTGAGGCATTATGTTACATAAAATTTAACCTCTACTTATTGTCCATGGTAATAATAATCACTTTCTTGGACTGATTGTAAAATATGTCCTGTTGTAGATCGACTAAGATTAATAATAACAGTCAAGTGCGAATGTGAGTGGTGTGACCAGGCTTCAAAACACCTTGTGAACTTTGCAGCCATATTAGACCATAGCAGCAAAGCCACAGATAACTTCATCATAAAGATGAGACCAGTGGCGGATCCAAGGAGGTGGGGGCAATCGCTCCCGCCGAAGAATTTCGAATTTAGGAAAATAGATTAGATTCTGCCTCTTAACACTAGACATGTGAATGCTGTTGATGTCTCTCCCCCTTCCCGTCGACAACTCATTGGCGCTTACCATATTGTATTTTTGTGATATCACCGCCCCCCCCCAAAAAATAAAAGGAAAAAGATAGGCTGGATTCGTTCCCTGAATGAGACAAAAGCTCCACTGCCAAAACCAAATAACGTGGCCTTGTTTGCCACTCGACAGGTACGATAAAAGAATTCCCGCTAAAATAAAATTTCTACACGGATTTTATTTGGATTGAACCTAACTTTATTGTTTAGCTTTGGTAGTGTCGTTTTCTATTCAAATTTTATGTTTCGTATGTAAAATTATCAAATACAAAATATTTTTGTTTAAAAATGGTACCAGAAACTTCAAGCGCTTGCCATAATTGCACGACAAAACTGAAGAAAATAAGGCTCTTTTTAATTTTCCTAAAAATCCCATAAGGTAAGCAAGTAAATATTGTTCGAAATATTGGGAACAAAAAAAAGTGATATGATGGTTTAAATTAAGAAAGTTTGACAAATGGTTAAGTTATGTTTAACTGTAACTTAGAAAAGCAACTCCTGAATTGCAATGCGTCATGTTCATCTTTAAATACGTTTTTTTTTAATTATAACGCAAAAGGGTAATTTTTGTTGTAAAATTACTTGCTGATTATGAGTCTAATGAAAAGGGTTGGATACATGTAATTTGCAGCGAACTTCTGGGTAGTTTTTACCCTCTGAAATACTAAACAATTTAGGACGCAAGAAATATGGATTAGATTTTTGGTATACCTGAACGTATCACAAAATGAGACAATTAGAAAGTGGACCCTTGAGAACGCTCCCTTGTTAGGATCAAAATATTTGTCTAAATAAAAAATATAGGATACGAAGTTATCTATTTGCTGTTTTCAAAACTATATCCTATTGACAATTCTCTCTAGTCATTCAAATCATGTACAACAGAAAAAAAAATAACTAAAATCTTAAACTAAGAAAAATCAGTTTCTTCTCTCTCAATTTAAAGAAATGAGGGCCTTGTTACAAAAAAAAAAATATCTGAACCTTTTTCAATGAAGAGTTTCTCATTTTGATTATTAGGGGAAGAGCGGGTAATGGAAGTCAACGGACAATGGTGGTCATCCACATATCTACAAAACTACACAGAGTCGCGTAAATGCCCTCTAAGCCCCGGTTTGTGTCCCCTGCCACCATTTCGAGCGACTTTTTTCTGAATGACAACGTATCTTTTTGCGCCTCGCCAATGTAAATTTTCGTTAGAGTAAACAAAAAATAAGTGTTGAATTTCTTAATGACTTTTGCATGTATTTAGTTACATATTCAAAATAGTGATATGCAACTTAGATTTCTATAGTAATTTATATTTATTAATATTTTTGATTTTTTTCTCATTTGTGTAGTTTTCAAGTTAAACTGAAGTTTTTTCTTGAAAACGGCTAGAGATAACTACAAGCCGAAACGTCGTGATATTCAACAAAAATAAAGACAATGGAAGTCCAACAGATATCTACTACATCGCAAGAAACATCATGGTCTATGACCTTCAAACAAACATAGATTTTTTCCAAAAAACATCTATAATTGTAACGAAAGAGGGATATCAACTGTATAAATCTCGGAAAAAATACTAGGCTTCAAAGTGACAGAAGAAAGAGGGATCTATCATAAGTTGGGGGATAGGAAAAAACGTAGCCAGGTCATCACTCAAATTGCGTTTTTTTACCATTTAAAATTTTAAATGATTTTAACCGAAAATACAGCAAATCATCAGGAAATATTTATGTAGTATGAGTGAAATGTAATAAAAAATGATATGAAACAATTTTCCAACAGTAGTCAAATAGTTTATTTTTCGAAACTTTTTTTGTCTTTATCCAATGTTTCTGAAAAAAAAAGGTTTTATTCTGGCATTTAATTTTTTAGGAAATTTTAAATCACTAGCCTCTATTGGTATTTCTAAAGCTTTAAAGTTAGATTGCTTCAACTAAAGAAAAGTTAGTTTTTCGATCATCTTTCATAATTTGTTTGCAGTGTTTCTAACTTGCTTTTTGTTCTCGATCTATTAGAAAAAATGGCCTAATATATTTCATATTTGAGAAGAAAATTTGATTTGCTACTCAATCGTATATCACACAAATACAGGCCATCTCACGGTGACCGTCCATTAGAATATCTTGGGAAGAAATCCGATTTGTATCCTGCAAATTGGTATAATGGGGTTTTTGGCGACGCGTGACGTTCTCTATACATGAAGTAATAGCGATCTTATGCGACTTCCGTTTATCCCGGAAGTTGTCCGAAACTTTCTTATTTTTAATGGATCAACCTGTAAGTTAAATTATTTTGGTATTCCTTTTTTCATTTCCGATAACTTTCAGTTTTTTTGCCCTACCCTTTTTGAGGAAAAAAATCTACTTTCCAAATTTTGACCTTTAGCAGGGTATAGCCTAAGACTGAATATCTTTCAAAAATAAAATAATAAAAGTCGGAATTCCAGTTGTGGCTTTAAATGTTTGTGGACTCGATAAGAAATTGTCTGACAATGACACTTTAGATACAGGGGAGTGAAAAGTAATAAAATTTGAGCTCTATCAAAAATAATAAAAAAAAAACTTAATTTTTTTCAAATACAATGACACGTTGTTTTTTAAAATCGTCTATTTCTGAATAAAAACTGTTTATTCTTCAAATAAGATTTTTAAAATAAGTAAAGGTATTCGAAAGAAAAACAAAATCAAGCCTAATAAATATGTTAAAATTATAATTTTTTAATTTAAATTACATCGTTTACAATCGCCTGTTTATTTGGTTAAACCACGTCAAAATTAATTAGAAGAAAAATATTTAGAATTGCTTTAACGACATCCTAAATAGTATGAAAAATAGTAACTATTTTATAGCCCAATAACTGATGAGACAAATCATTTAACAATATGTTCTATCCGAATCTACAGAAAAGTGTAAATATTTTTAAAACTTAATAAAGTTATTTTGCCTTTATTTATAATCTTCCATAAAACATGAAGATTACCTTCTGTTCCCTTAGGCTAACGGAGACTGGGTCAAACAGATCATTTTGATTCGGATTTTCGATTCAGTCTGTCAATTATTGGCTGTTCGTTTTGACCTCATGCTTATCAGCTCTAGTTCGTGACTAACATAATTTTAAAAGAACTTGCCTAGTTTAAGAAACTTTGCATTCATTTTACATCTAAAAAATAATGTTATCCATCAAGTTGAATGCCATATTTTCGATGTCAATTCTATTTTGAGTAATCGGTTGACCAAAAAGAAATTTTAAAAATTACTGTAAGTTTATTACGAAAATTTTGGCAGTCAATTATGAAAACCAGCATTTTAAAATAGGTATAGTTTTTCTATGGTATTATTTACCGTTTTAAAGGCTTAAATTCATAATTTTTGACATATTTGTTCAAATTAATAGAGTAATTTTATTATGTTTGAAAGGAACAGAACAGTTTATATAGCAAAAAATAAAAATTAATAAAATATTCTTTTTTACCACGGGCCAGCCCCAACGAGAATACCATTCTGTTACCTTAGTTTTCCCCACTAACTGGTACAAATCTGCTAAGGACTGGGTAAGAATTTCACCTTGTTTGAAACATGATATTACAACTGTTTGCAGTTTTCTGGCTAGTTTAGAATCAGGATTTCTGCAAAAAGCTTGCTATTATTCGATTCCAGTTTGATTTGGGTTCTTATATGGTCCATTCTTAATTGGTTTCTGGTACTGTGCACCTTGGCACCCCAAGGGTAGGCTCAGAATCAATATATTGAGTGGTCAAATATTTACTGGCTAGTTCGCGACAACTTGAAAATTTTATAAGAAAACTTGTTAAAACGTTAATACTATGTTTTCTTTGATTTTCTGCTTGCAATGAAAAACATATCCCATACTCTAAAATTTCCGGTAGTGAGTAGTTCAAAGATGAAAAACGTATACACCATATGATATAATTTATACTTAACCACAAAAAATAGTTATTTTTTTTACAAAAATGTTGTAATTTTTAGAGTATAAGTCTACTTTTTTCCTACATCGGTCATCGTCATAAAAAATTAATCCTCTAATTCACCAACTTAGTCTAACTTTAAACCTGAACTAAGTTGGCAGTGCAGGGTTAAAATTGATAAGTGCAACAATAAGTCAGTCAAATTCCAAATTTTAAAAATTCAAGAAAAAACAGTTTTTTTTTTAATAATCAACCCAGCAAAAATGGAGAATTTTACACATAACAAATGAAAGTAAAACTAGGCAACCAGAAGATCTAACTTCCATAGCAACTAGATCCAGCGTAAAATTTAACATTTTTAGTGAATTTAGTTGTAATTGTATTTATAAACAATATATATATATATATATATATATATATATATATATATATATATATATATATATATATATATATATATTTATATATATATATATATATATATATATATACATATATATATATATATATATATATATATATATATATATATATATATATATATTGACAGAGACAGAGTAAACACTAATGACATGCTTTGACTGTTTGTTCTTGTTATATATTTCTTTAATTAATGAAAAATATTTGTTTCCGTTAATACTAAATCAAAAAAAGTCAAGATGAAACAAACACAACAATTCCTTGTTTGCAAATTGTTTGCCGAGGTGTTCTAGAGTTTTCAAAAAAAAGGCCTCTTGTGGACCATTATAAATAAAACTTAAAGTAAAGAAGAATTTGGACCCTTGGAAATAGCGCGTTTTAGTATTTCTTTTTTATAATATAGGGTGTGACAAAAATAAATAGTTTCAAATTTTTTATCACGGATAAATTTTCTTTAGTAAAGAAATATAAATTTTAGAGAAAAAAATAATAGGTATCCCGGAATTTATATAAAACATGTACTTTAATAATTGAAGATTTACAACTTTCTGGAATAATTGGCTTCCGGTTGGTCCCTCTGGATTGTCCAGCAGTAGTCGGACAACACCCATTTACTCCACCTACCTTGATAATGTCATACTGTATTTAAAATGTACTGATGGAGCTTTTCTCCATACTTATCGCTTAAAACCCTAAAATTCTTAGAAAAAATCCAGATGTAAATCCAGGAAATGAATTTTAAGTGACATATTGCAACCCACAGTTTTATGTGTCAATAGACGCTTGTAAATCAACCCTCTATAGTTGACATTCTTATGATTACCCAAACAATTCGCAACGTCGTTCTTGAAGCATTGCCATACTGATTTTTTTCAAAGCATTCAACTTTTCATCAAATTTTGAATTTTTTATTAATTCCCTGATTTCGAATGCGATCTATCGCTTTAACAAAATTTTTATAAGGCCTAATTTGATGAGTAGTGGTGAAAATAAAACATCACAAGGCTTTACAAGTGGTAAATGCTTCATATTTTTATGTCCAGAAACTAGAAATTTACGCACAGGCCATACTTTTTTATTATAGTGATTAGTAATGCATAGAAAGCAGCTGAATTTAGTAATACTCAACTACAGTCCAAGTAGTAGAGCAATAACTTTAAAATTGTCGCAGACAGTTTCACGTTTTTATAAGTTTCTTTCATATAAGAAGCGTGTGTTGGGAGAGTACTTTATTGTTATGAAATAGAACTGCTTTTAAACTTGTTGTGGATAAGTTGATAAACAAACGCCACCAAAAGGGATTAAATTCTATTTTCAAAATACCCATAACTAAATTCATATCACTACAATAAACCAAGTTCTCATCTTGAGAAAAAAAAAAAAATTTTGAAAATTTTCATCAAGATTTCGAAAATAACATATTTTAGTTTCACGATGTAGCAACTTCCGTCTGATTTTTTAACAAATTAAAATAGCGAACCAGGTCACTTAGGTCTCCTTGAATTATCAAATGTGAATTATCTGAAATGACGTAGATCGAACGAGTATCACTAAATTGTCATTATGAGGGTCTGAAGATAAATTAGGATAAATTAGGCTGTGTGATTTGTCTTTGAATGTATGCCTTTTATTGGAGTAAGACAAAAATAGTAGTCCGAAACATGATTTCGAGGCTCAGTTCATATCATGGGAATCAGAAACAGTAATTAAAAGTGGTGCGCAAACTTTGGCTTTGATGAGCTACCGAAAAACTAAAATACTCGCAGTAATACTTCAAAATAAGATCTGCAAAATTTCGCCATTGATTACCACAGATATAACAAAAAAAAATATGACTGTTAATACACCTTCTTGACATATTCACACAGTCACAATGGTTGATAAGAACCAAAACAACTTAAACATATATAGAAACAAAAATATATAACAACTCCTTTTTACGTTTATCGCTATAATATCAAAAATGAACTAGACCTAATCACAAGAAAACTGAGGCTGATTGAAACAAAATAAGTACACTTCATAATAGTTAAAATACGATTACTTAACATAGTTTGTGTGCAGGGGCGGATCCAACCTCTCTCTTTGGGGGGGGGGATATCACAAAAGTACAGTTTGGCAAGAAAAAAACGTTGTCAACGGGGGGGGGGGGGGGGGAAGGGGGTGCAAGCAGCATACTCATTCCTAATATAAACGGCAGAATGGGTTCTATTTTCCTGAACTCAAAGCCCTTGGGAGGGGGGGGTAATCGCAAGCATACACATTCCTATACTCTATTAAAGAACTAGAGAGAGTAATAAAACTGTTACCGAAACCTCCAACGTATCTGCTCCAGTGCCGCAGGTAACTGAGAACTGCCGTAAATCTAATTATATTTCATTAGATTTAAATATATTTTATAAATTTACTGCAACATAAAATTTCTGATAGTTTACTTTAATTTCTGTCAGTGAGCAAAGTACACCTTACAGTTTGTTCTTAGTGATTTATCTTGTTTGTCCTTGTTTTTTATATATTATTTGAGATTAGTGAGATATCCAAAAGATAAGGCTTTCACCTCTATATTTATTAAAAAATCGTTAAACCAGGGCATTTATTCCTCAACGAAAAACTTATTACCATGAATGTTTTGATGCCTTAAGATATCAATATCTAGATAATAATGTTGAGATGTGTTCCAACATGACAGGAGTTGGAAAATCTACTATGTACCGAATAATGAAGGAGAAAAAACGACTGAAATTGTTAGTACTCCCAAGCCACATTCGATCACAGGCAGACGAAAAACCTTGTTGGAAGAAGAGATGAAAACTGCAATTAAAGGGGTTGTATATACATTTTATTATGAGAAGCAGATCCCAACCGTCTACAAAATTCTAACTAAAATTAATGAAGATCGCGATTTACCTGAAATTAAAAGAACTGATTCTGGAAATTGCTCAGAAAACTTAATTTTTGCTGGGAAAAACCAGATAGAAAATCTGTTCCTATAAATCGTCCGGAAACTGTCCGTTGGAAAAGTAAATATCTCTTTCAAGTAAAAGGTAGAGTTGCTAGAAATAACACAATGAGTAATTTAACTAAACTTTTGAAAGATTTTTTTGAATAAAGTTACTGCGGAAAATTGGGAAAAATCCATATAATAAAAGAATAAAACAAAATGTGAGAACTCGATCTCATGATCGGTGAGATAGAGGAACCAATTATAATTAATTTGAGCGAAGATAGTTTCACTGACTTTGATTAGGAATAAGATACTTAATGTTTACTAGTGTAAACACAATTTATTATTTGAATTTTTGTTTTTGTTGTATTTTATTGTTTAATGTTGTTTATATGTTTTTTTCATTTTTTATATATTTATATTTTAGTGTGTCCCACTCTTTAATTTTATATATATTTAATTCCAATTAGCCGTAAGTTTTTAATTATTTTATTATTGTATTTGTGTTTTTTCTTAAGCGTGTAGAATTAACATATTTATCTTATTTTTTTGGGGCTATCGTATTTCCATATAATAAAGTAAATTAAATTAAGATATCAGTACAATAGAAATAAAAATAAGTAGGTCTAATTTTAATTACAACATATAAAAAGTAATTACATTTGAAACCCTTTTTAGTGTTTACTTGTAATTCTGCAGATGGTTTCAGAAATAAATAAACTGAAACGTCAAATACCCTAAAAATCTTTTTAATTAATAATAAAATGACCGATAGCCCCAAAAATATTTTAATATTATATGGACGAATTTATTTTTTCACATATGTTTAACTTTTTGTATTTTTGATAATGGATATTTTGTAAGTATAATAACTTCGAATTTTTTGAGAGAATAAGGCTACGTTTTAGTCCATTATTATAGCCGGTATTTTTGGGTATAAAATTTCTAACCCATTCTTATGAAAAATATATATGTCTAACAGATTTTGCTAAAGACACCGGACTAAAGAACACAGGTAGTTTGCGAAGAGAAAAAAGGGTAAAAAATGATTTATTACTCTCTATAGTTCTTAAATAAACTGTAGTATAAAAGGAAAAATCGGGTCCATTTTCCTAAACTCAAAGCTCTTGGGGGGGGGGGGGGGGCGATCGCCCCCCCCCCTTTGGATCCGCGCCTGTTTGTGTGGCATAATCACTGTTGATTAGTGTAATATACACTTATAGAACCAAAAAGATTTTCTCATCAAAATCGATTAACAATATTTACAAATACATAATAACTTTCAAATTAGTTTTGGTATACTAGAAACAATAAAAATGGTTACTTAATTCTGCCTAATTAAAAAAAAAACCTAAAGAACACTTGTCTTACATCTCCTTTGTTTTCTTGACATCATGGTGAAAACAAGAAAAACAGACATCCGGAAAATCAATTACTATTATCAACTTGATCTTTCCTTTGATATCCAGTATCAAGATAAACCGTAATTTATTATATAAAAAAAATTAATTACAGTCAGTTCTACTTGACCATGCCAGTGTTGCATTGGCTTAAGAAGAAAGTCGCAGCAAATATTGGAAAATTATAAAATAAAGCTCGCTTTCTACTTTTCAAGCACAGTTCTTTAAACAGCAGCAGATATCATATAAAGAAGTGTCGAATTCTAGAAACTTTATTCATTGCATAAATTTTGTATTCATGTTATAATTCTGTAATATTTTTGCCGATCCTCGACCTGTGTATTTTACTATACAATTGAAAACTCGTGTAAAACGATAACTATCCGTTGACGGTAACGGATTATTTTGCAGACAGACATTAAGTGAAGGCGAACAATACAAGTTTTCATTAAAATTTCGGTGTCACATTTTTTTTCTTCTTATTCTTAGAATGCCATACACCCATTGCGAGTTGGCGACTATTTCACTGTTAGTGATCTTTTCTTGGCTGCTTGACATAGTTCTCCGAATTTATGATTACGCGTCCATTGTCTGATGTCTTGTAGCCAAAAGAGATATTTATGGCCAATGTGTCGTTTACCTTTTGTTTTACCATGAAGAATAAGTTGTGGTATTCTGTATTTTCTCGTCTCAAAATGTGACTCAGATAAATCACTTTTCGATATTTTATTTGTTAATAAAGATATATTTTTACTCTGGCTCTTCTCAGTACATCAATATTTAGTACTCAGTCCACCAAAGAGATTCTCAAAAGCCACATTTCAAATACCTATGGTTTAATAAAAGATGTCATTTTTAGTATCCATACTTCCACCTCAAAAAGCAACACTGAACCAGGGGCGGATTCAGCCTCTCTCTTTGGGGGGGGGGGGGGGCGATAATATCACAAAAGTACAGTATGGCAAACGAAAACAAGTTGTCGACGGGGGGGGGGGGGATGACACTAGCAACATTCCCATTTGTAATGTAACAGGCAGGATCGGGTCTATTTTTCTAAATTTGAAGCTCTTAGAGAGGAGGGGGCGATCACAAGAAAAAATAAGTTACCGATAGGGGAGAGGATGCGAGCAGCATACACATTCCTAGTATAAGCGGCAGAATCGGGTCTATATTCCTGAATTCAAAGCTCTTGGGGGAGGGCTATCGCGCAAGAAAAACAAGTTGTCAAGGCGGGGGGGTGCCAGCAGCATACACATTCTTAATATAAAATGCAGAATCTGTTCTATTTTCCTAAATTTAAAGGTCTTGGGAAGGGGTGAGGCGATCGTAAGCATACACATTCCTATACTCTATTCAAAAGCTAGAGAGAATTATAAAACTGTTATCGAATCTCCAACGCAGGTGCTCCAGTACCGCAGGTAACTGAGGACTGCCGTAAATCTAATTATATTTAAATATTATAAGCTTTTATAAATTTACTGCAACAATAAAATTTCTGATAATTCAATTTAATTTCTGTCAGTAAGCAAAGTACACCTTACAATGTGTCCTCAGTGATTTATCTTGTTTGTGCTTGTTTTTGAGATTAGTGAGATACAAAAAAAAAATTGGGCTTCCACATCTATATATTGATTTCAAAATCGTTAAATCAGGGTATTTTTTCCTCAACGAAAAACTTATTACGATGAATGTTTATGATGCCTTAAGATATCAATATCTACATAATAATGTTAAAAGCTCTGTTGAGATGTGTTCCAACATGACAGGAGTTAGAAAATCTACTATGTACCAAATACTGAAGGAGAAAAAAACGACTGGAGTTGTTAGTACTCCCAAGCTACATTCGATCACAGCCAGACGAAAAACCTCGTTGGAAGAAGAGATGTAAACTGCAATAAAAGGAGTTGTACATACATATTATTATGAGAAGTAGATCCCAACCGTCGAGAAAATTCTATCTAAAATCAAAGAAGGTCGGGATTTACATGAAATTAAAAGAACTGAGCTCTGGAAATTACTCAGAGAACTTAATTTTTCGGGGGAAAAAACCAGATAGGAAATCTGTTCTAATAGATCATCCGGAAAATCTCCGTTGGAGAAGGAAATATCTCTTTCAAGTAAAAGGAAGAGTTGCTATAAATAACAAAATTTACAAAATTAGTAATTTAACTGAACTTTTGGAAGATTTTTTTGAATAAAGTTTGTGCAGAAAATTGGAAAAAATCCATACAACAAAAGAATAAAAGAAAATGTGGAAACTCGATCTCATAATCCGTGAGATAGAGGAACCAATTATAATTAATTTAAGCGAAGATGACTTCACTGACTTTGATTACGAATTAGATACGTAATGTTTACCAGCACAAACACAATTTATTATTTAAATTTTCTGTAACGTTTAAAAATTAATTACATTTGAATCCCTTTTTAGTGTTTAATTTTAATTTTGCAGATAGTTTAAGAAATAAATAAACTGAAACGTCAAATATCCTAAAAATGTTTTTAACTAATAATAAAATGACCGATAGCCCCAAAAAAATTTCAATATAATACGGACGAATTTATTTATTTATATATATATATATATATATATATATATATATATATATATATATATAATATAAATATATATATATATATATATATATATATATATATAACATATAATATATATATATATATATATATATATATATATATATATATATATATATATATATGGAATTTTTTGAGAGAAAAAGGCTAGGTTTCAGTTTGAATGTGCCTAAAACGGTTTCTATGCCAGAATTAAAAATAATAAAAATACATTTGTGATTTGTGTTAAATATGTCAAAATTATTATAAAAAATAAACCTTCTTCCGACGCTTATGACAAGGATTAAAATCCTTTTTAATACTTTTACACACATCCAAATATCTTTTGTTATCCAACCCAAATAGTTCATATTATAGACCGGTATTTTTGACTAGAAAATTTCTAATCCATTGCTTTAAAAAATATATGTGTCTAACAGATTTTGCTAAAGACATCGGGCTAAAGAACACAGGTAGTTTGCGAAGAAAAAAAAAGGTAAAAATGATTTATTACTCTCTCTAGTTCTTGAATAAACTATAGTATAAGAGGCAAAATCGGGTCTATTTTCCTGAATTCAAGGCGCTTGGGGGGAGGGGGGGGCGATCGCCCCCCTTGGATCCGCGCCTGCACTGGACATACATAACATTTTACTATCATGTAACGATTTGCAAAGGAAAGGTCTTGGTTCCACAGAAGCCTTTTGAATTTCATGTTAATGAATCCTATTAATGGTTTACAACTTAGAAACCCCTTCTTTAATTGTTCTATGTGTTTATTGTCAATTATTATACCAATATTGGGAGAAGTGTTCCTGCTTACGATTAAAAATTTTGATTTTTCTGTATTTATATTGTAGCCATTCCTCTTTCTCACTTCAGTAATTATATTTAGAATCAACTGGAGCCGTAATGTCGTGCGCGTATCGTAAATTATTTATTATTGAACAGTTTACTTTTATTCCTGCTTCAACATTTTTCAACGCCGCTGAGAAAATAGTTTCAATATATAAATGAAAATCATTGGTTATAGAATACACCCCTGGCGAACACATTTTAGTACCTCGAATTTTTCCGTTATCTCTCTTTGATTTATTTAAATCTTAGCCTTTTAGTTTCGATACAGATTCTGAATAACCCTTATATCTTTTTGATCTATGTTAACATTATATAAGTAGATTATGGGGGTAAAGAAAAGGTTTTTAAAAAAGATAATCCAAAAATGTTTTTATGGTGATCTCCCTAATCCACCTACTTTCTAAAGTTATTGTAGAAAGGAATTTAATACTAATAAATTCCATTTATTTTGTTTTCAGTGCACCTCTGCTTAAATTGCGGAACTTGCGGCAGAAATTATCACGCATTCCTGTAACTGACAACTGAACTACAGCCGTCCTTCTCGACATTAGCAGGGCGAGGTAGACTGCTTGTCTTTGCCTTGCCGGTAATGGTAGGAATTTAAAAAAAAACTGTCGGATCGTAGCGGTAAATTACATTTACCTAATAAGTGGTATAGTAATGCAGGAAAAACATTCATTTACGTCTCTTAGCAGTATAGGTAGGTAAGAGAATTGAGGATATTCACATTTAAAGTATAAAATACATATATGTTACATATATAAAGTTAATCAAAATATTTTACATTTCGATGGTAGGTATTAGGCGAAACATATTTTATCAAGAATTTAGGAACCAAACTGATTTTTTTTATTATTACTAAAACACCTATGCGTTTGGTACTGATGAGATTCTTACATTTCGAGGAATTGTTTTGCAAATATTTACTCATTTTTGTATTTTAGATCATATCAAATGTGTTTTCCAAATCAAAGAAAATAATGAACCCATTTTTTTATTTTCTTATGTTTGTCCCATTATGTTTGTTATTTGAAGAACCTGATCAATTGGTAGTGACTTTTCCTAAATCGATGTTGATGAGATTGGGTCAACTGTTGTTTATTTTACGCGTATCATGTTACTTCACGAGAGTTCCAGCCTGTTTTAGAAATTATTGTAATCAACAACTTTCCATATCACTCGTACATACTTAATCTAAAAAATATTAATATATTTAGGAGGAAATTAGTGATTTAAGAAAATAAAGTAGTAAATATCAACTAAAACAGTAAAAATCTATCTAAGACATCAACACCTGTGAAAGTCTCCGTCGTATTGCTACTGGCAAGCAACTAACATACTTACGCTCGTATTTTCATAGACCGGCAAAGTATTCTTTAATATATGCGACGAAGATGATTCAACACCGCTGCGGTTGAGGGAGAATGAACTGATTTTTCATCACCTATTGGACTCAGAGAAGCTTCAAACCTGCCTACAGAGGAATATTCGACACCCAAATGAGGTCAACTAGGAAAATATCGACAAATTACCGTCGAACTACTAGTTGACATTAGGGAAAAAGTTTCCTGAAACAGAAGGGTTTCTACTGTCTATCCATGATCAGGTCATCCCATCAAGAAACTATCTAAAATTATGTATCAGAAACCCTTCAATCCAGAACGATCGATGCCGATATAGACATCGAACATACAATTTAGCACATAACAGGAGGATACCAACCATTGACCGCATCGGAGTACAAGGAAAGACACGATTCAACCGCCAAGATTATCCATCAAGAGTTGGCATAGAAATTCAAACTGTTGCAGGTAGAGAGTATGATACTATACACAGCCTGGAGCCTATACTGGAGAACAGTGAGTTCAAACTGTACTGGGACCGAACTGGGCTTACGGATCATACAATTGCGCATAACAGATCAGACTTCATTTTAGTAGACAGAACATTCAAGAGAAGAACATAAATAGAAATCGCCACCTCTAACAACAATTATCTAAAGGACAAATAGAATGAGAAGATTGACAAATACAGGGACGTAGAGGTATAAATACGCAGACAGTGGGGAATGAATAGTGTCCGGATGATCCCTATAATCAATAACCGGCGTAGTACCGAAGAGTATTCTGCTTAATATCAAGTGACTGGACCCTAGCAAACACCTGTATAAGGCTATGCAGTGGGTAGCACTACTTGGGGCCACTAGAACTGTCCGGAAGTTTATGGGAAATGCAAAATACCATAACATCACCTAGGACCCGACAATATGGAAAAGGCGCCCACAAAGCTCCATCACAATAGTATCTGAGTATACCTGGGTGAATGAATGTTTCCTGAAGGGAGTGCCTAAACCGTTTTGGCCAAGTGTTTAATAATAATAATAATAATAATAATAACCGAACTAATAATCATAAAACCGTCAAGACAGGTATTGCGATATAACCTAAACCATAAAAATCTATTTAAGGCACTTAACACATATGTATGCAATGTCCTGAGCTACTCTTTTGGAGATGGACATAGTCTGCAAAGCAAAGACAGCATTTACATTTCTACAAGTTAGCAGAATCTTTAATTCTACATCGGGCAATATGCGAGGGCGTCGATTCAAAATCATTACAGCTAAGGAAATATACACTGCCTTCACTAACCAGACAAGCAGAAGCTTCAAACCTGGCTACAAAAGTTCCTTCATGGATGACACCCAAATGACGTCAATCAGAAAAATGCAGACAAATTAGTGTCGAAATACCGGTGGACATTAGGGCAAATGTATCTAGAAACCGGAGTCTTCTTATAGGAACCAGGTTATTCCAACAAAAAACTATCCGAAATATATCATAAGAGATATCTTAATCTAGACCGACCAATGCCGATCTAGATACTGAACATCAAACAGTTTAGTATATAACAAAAAAAAAATGTCATGCATTTTCCGCATTAACGTACGACGAGATACGTGATTCAGCAGCCAAGATCATTCATTATTATCATAGAGAAGTTAAAATTTTTACAGACAGGAAAAGTGCGAATACAGCCCGGGATGGCCCGTAAGGAGTTCAAGCTGTACTGGGATATAACTGTATTAACGCAGCATACAGTTACTCACAATAGTTCAGACTACATTTTATTACACAAAACATTAGTAACAGAGATTTGAAGGTATAAATATCAATTCTTTTGATATCTGAATATATAAATGTGTGAGTGAATGCTCCCTGGAGATATTATGAAATTCGTTTAATTAAGTCTTTTGGTAATAACAATCGCACAGTTATTGATTTCATATAAAATGTACAAAATTCTACATTTCAGACATTATTTGTATTCTTATTTTAATAAAAATTGTTACTACGTTGTATTTTGTCCTGATATGGCTCTTAAATAGGTGATATAGTTGAACTCCCTCACTATCGCTTTGGCATTTGTTGCCCTTAATATAAGATTTTATGACTGCAGTAATTTTTATTGCCTATTTACAAACTTATCTGTCTTTCATTGTTTTATACGTATAGTAATAAAAAAGAGACATTAAGTTGCAAATATGATGCGAAGAATTGCAAGAATGATTGAAACCCTTTCAAATATTTTTAGCAAGTTTATTTTAAAAAGTTGCAAACCAATTATCTTTTAACATGAATATTAAAAAATGCTGACAAACATGAAATTAAAATCCTGGGAAAATTGAGATTAAACCCATCAACCATTTTTCCGACATTTTTGTGCTTGTCTCAACTCGAATGTTGTGAGAATTTTAATCGCGAATTTGAATTTTTAGACATTTAGCTAATACTATATAATTTACTAAGATCAAAAGCAATGGGTACCCTTTCATATTCTTGTTTTCAAACTAAAATATAACTCCCATTACTAAAATTATAATAATAGGTCGGCAAATCACTGAGAAATAAACAGTTATCCACTCTTTACTGAAATGCTTAATAACAGAACCAGATTGTCTTATTATCTTTAATAATGGGTACCGATGTAGGCACTTCTTTAATCAAAATCGCAAAGCGGTTATTGTTTTCTTTTCGGGGAATTTTTGGTCTGTTGGAATTTTTATCTGCGGGTCGTTTTTTAAAAATAAAACTAAACAGTAAAAATGGATTTCGGAGCAAAGTAAGCAAACAATTTTAATAATTTAACTTGAACATATTGTTTCCCCGGATTAGAAAACTCACGATGAATTTTCTATTAGAATTGCACAAAAGTGGTCTCTGGAGATTTTTTGATACAATTAATGGGGAAAAAATGTCCACAATCGCAAATACAGGGTGCGACAATGAGAAATTCACTTTCTGTTTCGTTTTATTTCATGAACGCAATAACTATGACGCATGAGGGGATGTTATTAGGTAGCTTGGCTTTTATATTTTTAGTCAGCTGGGGCTTTACATGTAAGAGCAGAGCGCATTTTTTGTTTATTCATTTTCGACAACAATGGAAGTTAGGTGACTGTTCGCCCGCTTTTTCGACTTAAGTTCAGATTACACAATATTCGCGAGTGTCCAAGCACAAATTTAATTATGCAGATTTGAGACAACAGGATCGATACTAAAAACTTAACCTCAAAGGCGTGCATGGTGTGTTTGTACCGACGAAAACATCGAACGGGTGAGAGCGTCTGTACAACCGAATTGAAAAACTTCATCGCGTAAATGATCTTCGGCTTTGGAATTGTCCAGAACGACTCTGCGACGTATTTTATATCTCGATCTAATGCTTACACCCTGATAAAATTCAGCTTGAACAAGATTTGAGGGAATCCGACTTTGCTTAAAGATCTAATTTTGCAATAAAACGCTAGAGAGATTTCCTAACTTTAATAACGTCATCTTCTCAGATGAAATCCATTTTTATATAAATGGGTTTGTAAATAGACAAAATTCCGTTACTGGAGGCCAGAGAATCCATGACTGAAACATCAAAAGCCATTGCACTCCCCAAAAGTGACCGTTTAGTCCAAGTGGGACATCATTGGTCCGTATTTTTTTGAAGATCGCAGAGGCCATCCAGTTAAGGTTAATACAGACTGTTACGTAGCAATGTTGAAAGATTTTTTGGGTCCGAAGCTACGAGAATGACGTTGATACAATAACCACACTTGGTTTTAGCAGGACGGGACCATCTGCCATACAAGTGACTTGACCATGAACGTTCTGCAAGAAATGTTTCCACAAAAATTGATTTCAAAGAGAGGTACATTGCTTGTTCTCCAAGAAGCCCCGATTTAACTCCAACGAACTTCTTTTAATGATGTTACTTAAAGAGCAAACTTTGTTCCAATAATCCGTCAACCACATCCGAGTTGAAAGCGAATATTCGTCAAGAAATCCAAAGAATCTCTCCGCCAATTCTAATGAATGTTTTTCAAAATTTCCAATAAAGACTGGAAGAGTGTCGTCGCCGTAACGTATGGGATTTGGATGATTTAATTTTTAAAATATAAAATTCTTTTACTTTCTTTATTTTAAAATAAACCTTTTATTTAAAAAAGTAAATATCGTTTTATTATAGAATTTTTAAAAATGAATTTCTCATTGCCCAGCATGTATTTCATGATAATTTATAGGTACATAGTCTTGTGCACAGTGTCACTTTTTATGGAAATTCTAATAGCAGTAAACAGAAACTCTATGAAAATTGTTAACGCATAAAGAAAAATGTTTTAATCAAAACGATTTTAGGACATTTTTAATTATGATATGAATTAATCCGGAAGCTCGGTGGATTTTCATACCCGCTAAAGGGACATGGCTTCAGTAAAGTTTTTTATATGTATTATGATTCCCTGATTACGAATATTGAGGCTGAATTCCTGAAAAATGAACAAAAAAAAATTGTTAATAATTGATTTTTTTCAAAAAAAAATATTTTGTGTGTTCCTCGGCCAATTCTAAGCAAAAAGTGACTGTTCTGATTTTTCCGTCCAACGCATATTTTTTGAGTTAAAAATCGTTAAATATTTGAAAAAGGCATTTTTTTCAAATTCGCGTCGACCAATTGATAGTTCAAGTCAATGTCGCATATCGGGACCTACCTAGAGCAGCACTCGTCAAGTGTATGCATTTTTTTATTTCCTTACAAATAATGTACATATTAACGTTAAAAAAACAATCTGTTTCAGATTCACTCATATTGCTACTCTGAAATAGACAACAACTTGTTTATTTCGAATAAAAATCTCAACAGTAGCGTCATTAACAAGTTGTAACCTGATTAGTTATTGAAGACATTAATGAGATAGTAATCATAGCTTAAAAATACTGTCTAACTGATATTCTATTAATAAAATATGTACAATGTGTTTACTGCAGTACGATATTGTATTTTTTTCATTATCCTACACTTTAACAAGGGATTGTAAATATTATGCAGAACAGACATCAATCCACCCGCTCTCAAACATAGTTTTAAAAACTGAAATTCTTTATACTAATATGTTGTTTACTTTATGATTAGATGCTTAAACTAATAAAAACAGATGTAAATTAAAACGTGCTTAAAGCATTAATGCAATGATCAACGAAAGTTATAATAGATTATGTACACTAGGTGAGCGCCTGTAAGTAGACTTTCACTTCTCTTCATACACGGCAGCATGTATATTATAATTGATGAAACGCCATTTGTTTATAACGTTAAAAAGCAATAAAAACATCATATTTTCACTTTTCATTGATTATTCCCAGCTTATAGTCCTTGACTTAAGCTGTCAATGGCTACTCGCAGAATTTGTTGTTGTGTGTTGTTGAAAAGTGGCAAAAAATGCCATTTTTCTTAGAATCGGCGAAGGAGTACCAACATATTTTTGACTTTACAAAAAAAAATTAATTATTAAAAAATTTTTCTTATAACAAGTTACTTGGCCAAAATATAAATAAAAAACCTTGGTCGAGCCAAGTCGGATAGAAAAATTCACTAAGTTTTCTGACTAAATGTGACACGAGCAGTGATTTAAAAAAAAAACTATGATAACCAATATTTTTATATGTCCAATGAATCTATCTATATATTTGCTATAAGCATTTTTAATAAAATTAGGTAAACAAAAGTGAGGTTCCATATATTTTTTAATGGCGGCGGTCAATATGAGGAGGATATAATTTGTTTTAAAAAGTTTCCTGATGCAAGTTCCTCTAATTTCAATGTGCCGAAATTATGCTTATGGCTGATATATATTTTTTCTAAATTATTTACAACGGTTTATTTTAATAAAAAAATTATGGATAACGCTACATAAGTTAACAAACAGCTTTAATGGCATATTTTTCAGATACAGAATAACAATAATTACATTATAAATATAACACATGTATAAAACTTTTTTGAACAAAATATAACAACAATAAAAGGAAGAAAATAATAAGTAATATTTAAGTAAAAACTAAATATATAAATTAAATAACATGGAAGCAAAAAAAGTGACAGCTGTTTCTGGGCAATTGAAAAACTCTATACACCCAGAACACAGAATGCAGAGAAGGAACAACAAAGTATAGAACGTTGTTAGTTTCTAAATATACAAAATAAAAAAACGACGAAGAGTAATATAATCAAATAAAGTAGAAGAATTTAAATACTGAAGAAGTATGAACACCAAATATCGTACTCAAAATAATTCAAACACGTTTCAGAAGTCGAAAAAAAAAATATACCTACATTACTATACCTTTTTTAAAAATTTTAAAGGTCGGTAATTCAAAACGCAGCAAAGTAACGCATTGAGACAGTGACTATTTTAGTGTTCTAGTTAATATAATCATAATCTGCACGATATGCAGATGATTTAAAATTTTATAAATCATTCCATTCCAAAAAAAATATATATATTCTATAATACGGAAGTGTATCACATCATCGCAAAAAAAACAACGAATTAAAGAGTTAACATATGCAGATCATTTATTAGCACTACTTTTTTTGACAACTTTGATAAATTGTTGTTAAAAAAATAATTAACAGAGGATTGGTTGTTGTGCAGTTTGTTGATTTTGACGAAATAAATAGTATTAGTATTATATGCTGATCGTTTAGAAATTCCTTCCAACAACTCCCTAACAAGATGCGCTTATCATTGAGGCAGAATTATTTTCCCAAGATATGATTTGAACAATAAACTTCCTTATCTGCATATGCAATAGCCACATTAACTCAAAATAATGTGGTTAGTTACTATAAGGGTAATTGTATATTCAAAGGCAACATATTTTATTTCTAATTTTGTTTACGTCTTATTATTTTTACTTCCTTTACAACAAATGGACGTTCCTATTTAGAGGACTTTCTTTCTTAGAAAATATTCCACACAATCATTTAAGCATCCAAAATAACCTGATAACGTTTTTGCCTATAATTCCGAAAGAAGCCCCATTCTTTAGAATTGAGGTTATTTAGTTTCAAGCAAAAAATGAAAACAAACTCGAGCAGTTTGAATTGCCAAATTTGTACACTAAATCTCCTGTGTATTTTTCTGGGAATATCTTTAACTTTTTATTCCAGTAGTCAACACAACAATCTAGTTGCTACCCAAAAATGAATCGTTTGAGTCTTAAAAAATTTTATTTAAAATTCTTTTGTTATAATTAGAATGTTGCAGATTGCCAACGAGTAGTTTTGTAATTTATTATTATTATTTGAAAAAAATTAAGCTTCCTGTAGTGGCCGATGTTTATTTGACAGTTAAGTATACGTAGGTTTACACTGATAAATACCGACAAATTGGTTTCCGATGTTTTTAATAATAACAAAACCCGACTGACTACAGACTAAAAGTTTCATTATCTTTTAGTATTAGACTTGACATAAATTTTGAACTTTCCTTTTAATCAATTTTAACTTTTCATTATTATAATTCTGACAGAAAATTATGAATTATTGTAAAAATAATATAAAATAAAATGTAACGTCCAAGCTCAGTCTTTAATCTTAAAAGTTATACCTTCTAAGTTTAACATTTAAAAATAGACCATACAATAACAATCAGATTGTAAAATTACTTAATGTAGGAGTATATCTACAATTTGATCTAGGCTCCTGTTAAGTCACTGAATTTGCAAGTCATCCGGTAGTCAATTATTTGCAATTCATTTGCCGGATTTAAAGGTCAATATACGCTAAAGTTTCTAGTCCTAGTTGGATTTCTAGACGAAATAAAGACCCACATTTTAAAAGAAAAATTGGTCGAAATTGTTATACAAATTCTGTAACGACAATTTCTTTCATTATCGCTAAAACAGTTAAACAGATATCACTGTAAAGTTGTTTTTTCCCACAAATTTTAATATATTTAATTAAAAGTATGGTTATTTTATAAAAGTCGTTGTAATGGCAAGTTCTAGTGACAAGTTTTTATATTTTAAAGTATTTGCGATTTTTATTATTTTACTATTCATAGCGTAATTCATAAGTTAGAGTTCATGCAATTGATATCGCATTACAGAAGTTCCGGGTTACATTCCCGACTAGACGTGGGTGTTTGATATTGAACACGTAAATAATAAAAAAGTGTTTGTCTGGGAATTTTATTTATTCATAACTATATTCGTGATTAAATTGCGAGATTACAAGATCCGGGGGTAAGCAGTGTTGTTACATTACTTTCAAGGAGAATAATATAAAATAACTTTGTTTAAAGAAAAGTTGGCTAAGAATTTTTTCATACCCGCGAATCGGGAAGTTCAATTATTTTTGTCTATTTTTCCCGTAGTATATACAATTGTACAAGAATATAATATTAGAAGAGTTTTAAATCGATTTGTAAAAAGATGGAAGTTCCCAATTCGACCGCTATATATAGTTTTTTATGTATGTACGCCGATTACTTCAAAATGGCTTCACCGATTTGAATGAAACTTTTTGGGTTATGTTCAATAAAAAATTGTTTTAGTTCGATATTCCCCAAGGTTTTCGGGGTCGCAAATAATGAATCTAAAATTATCTTAAAAAATTACTTATGACGAATCCAATATAGGGGACTGAAATTTTATATTACCACATTTTGTCCACAATTAGTACTGAGGGTTTTTGATTACCAATTTAAAATTATGTTTAACATTTATGTTAGAGAAATTATTTTAATTCTTAACCAAATGAAAAAAAATCTTATGTAATAACGGCAAACGTACTTTTTTCTAATACAGTTGGAGACAAAACATTATCTCAGATTACGAAAAAGTACATGGAAAAAGTGGAAAGCGTTTGCCATGACAGCACACTACCACCTGAAAACCAATTTCGAACGCATTGGTTCTCGTCACTACAGGACAAGCCAGCGATCCTAGATATTAGATAAGCGAATCATTTAAGCAACTTATATCGGACCAAATATGATGTCTAGTACAAGCAGCGCCATCTCCCAGCATTCCATGTAATCTGAATATTTAATGGCGATGTACTCCCATGGGGAAGACTTTCTGGTACTGTGTTAGAACAGAGTACGTCTGCCATTATTTTTAAGATTTTTTCAGTTGCTTGGGAAATATAATAGTTTCCTTAATATAAATGTATTTATACACCTAACTGCAAGTATATTATATTATATATTATTATATATTGTATGGACTGTTGGTATATAGATCTCGATGAGAGAAACCGGTCTGCAGGTGGCGGTGCAATACCATGGCGAAGGCTTCCATTTCCTGGTACTTCTTCACAATCTAACTTTGTCTCGAACTGTATTAGAACAGAGTACGTATGCCCTTATTATATAAGGCTTTTTCAGTTGCTTGAGAACTAAAATCGTTTTCGTAAAATAAATGTACATTCGAATTCTTTAAATTGAATGCATACTCTTATATCTAATAAAATCTCAAATACTAAAAAATGGACAATGTCACAAACTTTACATAATAATATTTTCTCCAAATACTTGATACTTCCTAGTTTTTTTGACAAAAATATGTTTAATTAATGAAAGAAAGAAATGTATAGTAGATTTTTCGATAAATAAGATTTAAGCTGATATAACCAAAGATTATACTAGCATCTATAATAACCTTTGATATAACAAAACAAATATTTTTAAGTTATTCTGACTAGTAGCAGGAAATATATAAAATTTGATTTTATAAGGTTTTTAAAAGTTTTCGAGCACACAAATACACTATCGCATAAATTAAATAATTCATATGGAACAATTTCTCATCTTTGTAAACTCAGTGTCATCTCCAAGCTATTAGTTGTAAAATTCAAATATACTATTTCCTGTTTTATAATTAATTAACTTTTATCCAAATTTAAAATAAAGCTTACATCTGATAGTAAATTGCAAGCAATCTTAACATTTTCAATGCACTCCTGCCTAGTTGTTGCCATAATTAAAAAGTCTTCTAAATATCAGGAACAAATTATATTTCTTTCTCTAAAATATTTTAGTACGATTTTTGTTATTTCGGTAAAAATAAGACCAGGGACCAAAAACTAACTTAAAATGAGGTGCTGTAATATATTTATTCAAATTTTATAAACTTAAAAAAAATTTATATTTTCCATTTGGTTCATTAATAAGAAAAAAAGAGGATAGAAATTCCTCTTTTACTGTGCAAAATTATGAAATAGCCCCAATTTTAATTAAATTGTTAATTGCTTGACCATAATTCGGCGTTTCATATTAACTTAGGTTAACTATAGGAAAAATCGACTGAACGGGGCAATATTCAAAAGGAATTGAAATACCTTCGACCCAGTCCAAAACAATATAATTGTTAGTTAATTCAGTATGCGATTTATTTACCTTGTTGTTATATTTCTATTCTTGTTTCAGGCAAAGGATTACGCGTTTCGACCACCTTATGGTCTCGTCAGTGGAGCTGTGTCGGACCAAGAGCAACATTTGCATGAAATAACTGATATATGAAATCTAAATTCCAAGGTATGTCGGTAGGATATTGCAAACCTGCTACCTACCGATCTCGATGTCAACTGAAAAATATCGCCAGTCGAGCGACATCTATGAATCACCGGAGTAATGAGAAATTCCTGTAGAATCGATTTGATCTAAAACGATTAGTTTTATGTGTCTATTTGCTGTTTTAAAACGACATAACTGATTTCTTTCATTATTTTGTGAATGGATGATAAAGCGACCACCGGAAAAATTTTTAAATGAATATTTTATGCTAAAAAGATACAAATGCCGAAATCATCAAATTGATTTCATTTTTACTGCCATACATTTTTTAACAAAACATTAAGGGAGTCTTGTTATATTTTTACAAATTTCCAACTTATGTCAATAGTTTATAAAATCGAAAATTTTTCAATTTCATTGTCGTCAAATGTCCAACGTGCAATACACATTGTTCTTCTTATACCGCCACAAAGCAAAGCGTAAATTATATTTCTACAATAATAACAAGTCGGCAAATTCATGAGCCAGAACGATTCATTAACCATTTACTAGAATGCCTTATATAAAATAACCAGTTAGTGATATTATCTTTAATAATATATCAGATGTAGTCACCTCTTTAATCAAAAATCGCAATAGCCACAAGTGGAATTGAAAGATTTTTATTGGAAAAATGAAAACTACATCAAAGTGAGTAAAATTTAATTATACCTAATTAAGTGACAAATCCCGTGTGGGGTTGCAATATCCTCCATCGGGTGCAGCCCCAGGTGGCGTATAGGGGAATGCCTTCCAGATATAGGTGGTACCACAGAAATCAAATAACCGGGGCGGATCACAATGTAGCACAAATTGAAGCGGCTGTACTCCAGAGAAGCGGCTTCGAACAACGTCTGTTCCTACGTTAAGGGCAGTCAATACTAGAAGGAAAATTGTAGAACCCTTCAGAAGGCAACGGGAAATCATTGAAGTATTCTTCTCGAGAAAATCCCATGGAAAGTTCTAAAGAAACACGGCCCCGGAAATACGATGGTGCTTAAAATCCCTGGAGTCAAAACTAAACTTAATATTGGGACATGGAATGTCCAAAGCTTATATGAAGCTAGTAATCTGATGAATGCATTATAGGAAATGAACAGATTCAAGATGTTAATACTAGGAACTAGAGAAACATGGTGGCCAGGATCATTATAATGTAGCGCCGAAGTAATGTATTATTCAGAAAACGATGATAGAAATCATAGAAAAGCCGTTGGAATTATAGTCATTAAGGAAATTGCTAAAAACGTCATCAATTTTATTCCCTATTCAGACTGTATAATGCTAATAAAGATCCAATCAGAGCCATACCATATCAATATAATATAGGTGTATGTTTCCACTCTCGATGAGCGATGAGGAAGTTGATTGGCTTTATGGAAAAATCAAAAAACTATTAAAACTCGCATGAAATGAACATAATTCAGAGCGATTTTAATGTCAAGATCGGCAAAACCCTTGCAAATGAAATAGTCGTTTCGTATGGCTTAGATAAGAGAAACTTGAGGGGAGATCGTTTAATGCAGTTTTGCCAGGAGGTAAACTTTAGGATTACAAATAGCTGGTTTTGTATGGGCCCCAGAAGACTTAACACTTGGAAATCTCAATAAGATAGGGATGGTAGCATTGTCCGGAACTAGTTAGACTTTATCCTGATAATAAAAGATTTAGTAAAACTGTAAAAAGTGTATGTACCTACCCTGGCGCAGACGTATCATCAGATCATGTCCTTCTTCTGGGCTCCTATAAACTAAAGCTCGCACGTCCACAGAGGATTAGTCCAACAAAACTAGCTGACATGGAAAAGCTTAAAAGTAACTACTAAGGACACAGTTACCATATGAAATATATATATATATATATATATATATATATATATATATATATATATATATATATATATATATATATTAATTATAAGCATCTAATTTTAAAATAAATAATACAATGGCGTTCGAAATTTCATTTTAACTATTTTTGCATGTGTTTGTACACTGTAAAAAGGAAATGCATTAAATTTAAGGTATATGTGCTGAAAGCAAATTTCATAAGCGTTTATTAAATGAGTTTAATGTAATGCATTAGATTTAATAATTTACATTAATCTAAAATAATTCATTCCATTAAGTCTAATGCAATCATACATTCAAATTTAAATTATTCACGATTTTAGGCACAAATCATTAAATTTAATGTAGAATGGACATTAAATTTAAGGCTATTTATTATTGTTTTGAATACTATATTATATATATATATATATATATATATATATATATATATATATATATATATATATATATATATATATATAGAGCTATATTTTTTTTTCATACAATATAAAGGATTGAGCGTGATATATGATTTTCAAAGTTAATAGACTTTTTGGTAAAAAAATGAACACAGTTTTATTTTAAATGTGATCTTTAAATAATTGAGAGGCTGTATTTAATTTTTCAGCATGTACCCATAATTCTATCTGATGTAATTAAGAATTTCCTTCGTACAGTGTTTTCCTGCATTTGTTAATATCTAGCACATAACTATTGAAGCGGCTCGTTGAGAACTGTGTTGATATTGATTATTAACTAAGCTTAAATTTTTTACATTTCTCAATATTATTTTAATTTAGATCACTATTTTCTGTTTTTATATTATCATTTTTCACTTTGTATATATTTTTTTTGATTTAAAAATTACATCAATCGCATTCAATAAACACATCTTATATTGAATTAGTATTTATTGAAAGTTGATTGAAACTAAATAAAATTATATCTAAGGTTTGTTATAAAGTAATTTTACCTTCTTTGGCTGTTAATCTAAGTGACAAAATACAATGTTCATGTGCAAATCGCCAGCGTTACATATTCGACATCTACTTTGGTCAGTACTAGTTAAATTTATGCTTAGAATCGGCCAAATCACACGAAAATATTTTTTTATTTTGCACAACAAACATTTTTTAACTATTAATAATTTATTCATAATACTCTACCTGACTATTTTTTGGGACTTCAACCTCCATATTCGTAGTCAGAAAATCAAAACACGTATAAAAACTTTGGTGGAACTATATCTTTTAATCGGCTACGAAAATCCACCGGGCGCCCGGACTATATCGTTAGCTGGATTAAAATGGGTTAGCAGGATCGAGCGACGCCAGATTTTATGTAAGCTTTTATATACTCGCGTAAATGTGGTTGCATAATAGTCGTGCACGGCTGGAAAATTTTACAATTGTTGGGAAAGATTCGGGATTTACATCGCGTAATTACTAATTTTTTGAATTTAATTATTTTAGTTCAGGTTAAGAGGAATCAAAGATTATTATAGAAGCGATAGTTATTATAATCTTTGGTGGAATGTATATTCTATAGGATTATTCCAATTATTAAAAACATAAAATATCGGACAAAAGTAGAACAATCAAGCGTTTTTGTTCATTTAGTTTAAAAAATGTTATAAACTTGTAATCACCAGCTAATCTTAATGTAATATTATCCTCACAATATTAATAATATTATAGATTTTAGTAAGCTTTAAACAAAATTTTAGGCAACAAATAATTATAACACAAAAGACAAGTGCAACAAAAGTACCTAAAAGATGGAATTTAACAATATTTTTTTACATATATAATACATATATTAGGTTAAGAGAAAAATTTGCCCATATTTTATTGATCTTATTAAACAATGATTCTTTATTTAAAAATATTTGTGTAAGAATACAACGTTCTACTTTTTCCTACAGATTTTCTAAAACTAGACTGGATTGTATTTCTGTTGGAAAATAAAACACACTGACATTTTCTACTCTGAATAAGGTGGTTTTAGATTTTGCATTATATCTTTGCTGATAAATCGACTCATGATGTTAATAATGAAGATTAAAAGACCTAATTCAATCTATGATAAACAATCGCAAAGAAAAATATCGTTGTCAGGGGCCCAGATTAGTTTCTACTTATTGCCATGCGATTGCAAATTTTCATTATTAAATAAAGAAGATAAAATGTTTAATATCGCCTGTAGCTTAAACAGTATTTTGAAAATCCTATGAAGATACCCAACAAATACTGCAAGCCAGAAAATGTGGATGGATTTTGATGGTAGCATCATTGTAAGCGACGTATAAAGATGTATGCTGTAAGTTTAACAAGAAGAATGACCAGGGTTGCTCGACCAGGATGTCGATATTTGTTTTTTACGTATACAAAATCTTTATGAGTAAATTCAACCAAAAAATATCTTGATTAGATTGTTCACCAGCCCTTACTTCATATTTAAATGAAAAAAAAGGTACCCTCACAATTTTTATATTTATTATTCCAGTCCATTAACCCCTTATTATATATATATATATATATATATATATATATATATATATATACATATATATATATATATATATATATATATATATATATATATATATATATATATATATATATATATACATATATATATATATATATATATATATATATATATATATATATATATATATATATATATATATATATATATATATCCAACTATCTACTAGGCGTCCATACATTGTCAAATTAATATCTCCCGAGCGCCCGCCTTCATCAAAGCGTCCGTATTAGGACGCCGAGATGTATTGCCATTTAAACTTCGGGAATAGGTTCCGGGGATTACCCAAAGACATTTCCCAAAAATTAGCTTTGACGCCCAGAAAATAGTTAAACCGACATTTTTCGTAATAATTTGTATATGTCTAATACAACCAGTTTGCCGGCAGAGGCGCAATTCTCGCTTCACGTATATTAATCTGAATACTTCAAACTTTTTTTACTTTCATTAATTCGATTGGTAAGCGTCCGCTTAAAATTCCTAAACATGTATTTATCATCTCTAAAGTATTCCCAATCTGGCAACAATGGTAATATTATATTATTTTCAGACTATTTAGAATATCTTTCTACGTAGTTCGTTTAGTATAGTTATTTCGTGCTGCGCAATGGTAAAAAATGAGTTTTTTATTCTCATCAGCATATGAAAGTAACAATTTGTTTTCTTGTAACAAATTACATGATATATTATTATGTATTAATATTATTAAAAGTTGGTATGGGGAAGTTTTCATGGTCGCACATGACGATTCTAAAATTATTTTTAAAAAATTCAATATGGCGGACGAAAAAATCAATTTTGTTAGATTTTTTCCAAAATTGTTATGGGGAAGTTTTTGGTGTCGCACATATAGAATCTAAAATTATTTTGAAAAAATTCAATATGGCGAACAAAAAATCAATTTTGTCTGATTTTCTCCAAAATTGGTAGGGTGGAATTTTTGGGGTCGCACATAACGAATCCAAAATATTTTTACAAAATTCAATATGGCGGATCCAATATGGCGGACAAAAAGATCAATTTTGTCCGATTTTCTCAAAATATTGGACGGGGGAGTTTTTGGGGTCGCACATAACGAATCCTAAATATTATTTAAAAATTCAATGTGGCGGACACAAAAATCAATTTTGTCCAAAGTTGGTACGGAAGAGTTTTCGGGGTCGCACATGATGAATCGAAAATTATTTTTTTAAATTCCATATGGCGGATCCAATATGGCAGACAAAAAAATCAGTTTTGTTCGATTTTCTCCAAAATTGGTATGGGGGAGTTTTTGGGGTCGCACATAACGAATCCAAAATATTTTTAAAAAATTCGATAAGGCGGATCCAATATGGCGAACAAAAAAATCAGTTTTGTTTGATTTTCTCCAAAATTGGAATGGGGGAGTTTTTGGGGTCGCACATAACGAATCCAAAATATTTTTAAAAAATTCAATATGGCGGATCCAATATGGCGGACGAAAAAAATCAATTTTGTTCGATTTTCTCCAAAATTGGTATGCGGGAGTTTTCGAGGTCGCACATCACAAATCTAAAATTATTTTTAAAAAATTCAATATGACAAATTCAATATGGCGGACGAAAAAACCAGTTTTGTTCGATTTTCTCCAAAATTGGTATGAGGGAATTTTTGGGGTCGCACATAGCGAACCTAAAATATTTTTACAAATTTCAATATGGCGGATCCAATATGGCGGACAAAAAAAATCAATTTTGTCCGATTTTCTCCAAATATGGTACGGAGGAGTTTTTGGGGTCGCACATAACGAATTCAAAATATTTTTAAAAAATTCAATATGGAGAATCCACTATGGCGGACTCAAAAATCAATTTTGTCCGATTTTGTCCAAAGTTGGTACGGAAGAGTTTTCGGGGTCGCGCATGACGAATCTAAAATTATTTTTTTTAAATTCAATATGGCGGATCTACTATGGCGGACAAAAAAAATCAATTTTATCCGATTTTCTCCAAATATGGTACGGAGGAGTTTTTGGGGTCGCACATAACGAATCCAAAATATTTTTAAAAAATTCAATATGGTGGATCCACTATGGCGGACACAAAAATCAATTTTGTCCGATTTTGTCCAAAGTTGGTATGGAAGAGTTTTCGGGGTCGCGCATGACAAATCTAAAATTTTTTTTTTTTTAAATTCAGTATGGCGGATCCATTATGGCGGACAAAAAATCAGTTTTGTTCGATTTTCTCCAAAATTGGTATGGGGGAGTTTTTGGGGTCGCACATAACGAATCCAAAATATTTTTAAAAAATTCAATATGGCGGATCCGTATGGCGGACACAAAAATCAATTTTGTCCGATTTTGTCCAAAGTTGGTACGGAAGAGTTTTCGGGGTCGCACATGACGAATCTAAAATTATTTTAAAAAAATTCAATATGGCCGATCCAATATGGTTGACGAAAAAAAAAAATTTTGTTCGATTTTCTCCAAAATTGGTATGAGGGAGTTCTTGGTGTCGCACGTAAAGAATCTAAACTTATTTTGAAATAATTGAATATGGCCAATTCAATATGGCGGACGAAAAAATCAATTTTGTTCAATTTTCTCCAAAATTGGTATGCGGGAGTTTTCGGGGTCGCACATGACAAATCTAAAATTATTTGTAAAAAATTCAATATGACGGATCCAATATGGCAGACGAAAAAAATCAGTTTGTTCGATTTTCTCCAAAATTGTCATGGGGGAGTTTTTGGGGTCGCACATAACAAATCCAAAATATTTTTAAAAAATTCAATATGGCGGATCCACTAGGGCGGACACAAAAATCAATTTTGTCCAAAGTTGGTACGGAAGAGTTTTCGGGGTCGCACATGACGAATCTAAAATTATTTTAAAAAAATTCAATATGGCGGATCCAATATGGTTGACGAAAAAAAACAATTTTGTTCGATTTTTTCCAAAATTGGTATGAGGGAGTTCCTGGTGTCACACGTAATGAATCTAAAATTATTTTGAAAAAATTCAATATGGCGCATTCAATATGGCGGACGAAAAAACTCAATTTTGTTCGATTTTCTCCAAAATTAGTACGCGGGAGTTTTCGGGGTCACACATGACAAATCTAAAAATTATTTTAAAAAAAATTCAATATGACGGATCCAATATGGCGGACGAAAAAAATCAGTTTTGTTCGATTTTCTCCAAAATTGGCATGGAGGAGTTTTTGGGGTTGCACATAACGAATCCAAAATATTTTTAAAAAATTTAATATGGCGGATCCATATGGCGGACACAAAAATCAATTTTGTCCGATTTTGTCCAAAGTTGGTACGGAAGAGTTTTCGGGGTCGCACATGACGAATCTAAAATTAGTTTTAAAAAATTCAATATGGCCGATCCAATATGGTTGACGAAAAAACAACAATTTTGTTCGATTTTCTCCAAAATTGGTATGAGGGAGTTCTTGGTGTCGCACGTAAAGAATCTAAAATTATTTTGAAATAATTGAATATGGCGAATCCAATAAGGCGGACGAAAAAATCAATTTTGTTCGATTTTCTATAAAATTGGTATGCGGGAGTTTTCGGGGTCGCACATGACAAATCTAAAATTATTTGTAAAAAATTCAATATGACGGATCCAATATGGCGAACGAAAAAAATCAGTTTTGTTCGATTTTCTCCAAAATTGGCATGGAGGAGTTTTTGGGGTTGCACATAACGAATCCAAAATATTTTTAAAAAATTCAATATGGCGGATCCATATGGCGGACACAAAAATCAATTTTGTCCGATTTTGTCCAAAGTTGGTACGGAAGAGTTTTCGGGGTCGCACATGACGAATCTAAAATTATTTTAAAAAAATTCAATATGGCCGATCCAATATGGTTGACGAAAAAACAACAATTTTGTTCGATTTTCTCCAAAATTGGTATGAGGGAGTTCTTGGTGTCGCACGTAAAGAATCTAAAATTATTTTGAAATAATTGAATATGGCGAATCCAATAAGGCGGACGAAAAAATCAATTTTGTTCGATTTTCTATAAAATTGGTATGCGGGAGTTTTCGGGGTCGCACATGACAAATCTAAAATTATTTGTAAAAAATTCAATATGACGGATCCAATATGGCGGACGAAAAAAATCAGTTTGTTCGATTTTCTCCAAAATTGTCATGGCGGAGTTTTTGGGGTCGCACATAACAAATCCAAAATATTTTTAAAAAATTCAATATGGCGGATCCACTAGGGCGGACACAAAAATCAATTTTGTCCAATTTTGTCCAAAGTTGGTACGGAAGAGTTTTCGGGGTCGCACATGACGAATCTAAAATTATTTTTAAAAAATTCAATATGGCGGATCCAATATGGTTGACGAAAAAAAACAATTGTGTTCGATTTTTTCCAAAATTGGTATGAGGGAGTTCCTGGTGTCACACGTAATGAATCTAAAATTATTTTGAAAAAATTCAATATGGCGCATCCAATATGGCGGACGAAAAAACTCAATTTTGTTCGATTTTCTCCAAAATTAGTACGCGGGAGTTTTCGGGGTTACACGTGACAAATCTAAAAATTATTTTTAAAAAAATTCAATATGATGGATCCAATATGGCGGACGAAAAAAATCAGTTTTGTTCGATTTTCTCCAAAATTGGCATGGAGGAGTTTTTGGGGTTGCACATAACGAATCCAAAATATTTTTAAAAAATTCAATATGGCGGATCCAATATGGCGAACAAAAAAATCAATTTTGTCCGATTTTCTCCAAAATTGGTACGGTGGTGTTTTTGGGATCGCACATAACGAATCTGAAATTATTTAAAAAAAAATTAATATGGCGTATCCAATATGGCGGATAAAATTAATTTTATCCGATATTTTTCAAAATTGATGTGGGGTAGTTTTTGGGATAGTACATTGCGAATCTGACATTATTTAAAAAAAAAAAAAATATAGCGGATTAAAGATTCTACATCTCTCGATTTTGTCTAAAATCAGTATTGGGGGATTTTTGTTAGTGTTAATTATGAATTGGTGGGTGGATCGAGTTACGAACGCCGAAGTGTTGAGAAGAATAGGGAAAGAAAAGGAAGTCGAGATAACAGTAAAACAGAGAAAACTGCAATATTTCGGACACGTTATGCGAGGAGAAAGGTACTGCATCTTACGGCTCATAATCCAGGGCAAAATAAGTAGCAGAAGAGGCGTGGGACGACGACGAATTTCATAGCTAAAAAACCTAAGGGAATGGTTGGGATGCAGTTCAAAACAACTATTTAGAGCAACTACCTCAAAAATTAAAATAGCTATTATGATTGCCAACCTCCGCAATGGAGAAGGCACTTGAAGAAGAAGATGAATTTAAAATAGTTTTTGAAAAACTCAATCTGGCGTCCTAAAAATTTTACATTTTTTGATTTTTTCCAAAAAATATAGGGGGTTCATGAGGGTGTAAATAACGAATTTAATAGTATTTTCTCAGAATACGGCAAACTGAAAATTTTATATTTTTTGATTTTGTTCAAATTTTGTTTTGAGAATGTAAATAGCGAATATAAAATTATTTTAAGAAAATCCAATATCTCAGATGCAATATGACGGTCTAGAAATTTTAAATTTCCGGATTTCTTCCAAAATTGACACTAGGGGGCTTTGAAGGGTTTAGATTTAGATTAGATTAAGATGTTAAAATTATTTTTTTGAAATTCAATATGGCGGATCCAATATTGTTGTTGAAAATTTTACCTTATTTGCATTTTTTCAGATTTGGTATTAGGGTGTCTTCGGGGTCGTGTATTACGAATACGAAGTTAATTTTTTACAACTATTAAGTTAATAAGGTACAATATGAGGAACTGAAAATTCTACATTTTCCAATTTTGTCTAAAATTGATATTGAGGAGTTCTTGGGGCGGATACAAACTCGAGATGCAGTATAAAATATATCTGGCTAAGAAACTTACGTCTCAAATTCTTTAAATATGGATATTGGAAGGTTTTGGGGTCAATATTACCAATCTGAAATTAATTTGAAATTTAAGAAAGTGGCCAGACTAAATATTTGATTGACACAATTTCACTGGTAATTGAAGAACTATAAGAATCAAAGAAATTTAAGTGGTCCATTTTAGGCTGATTTACAACTTTGGATAAAATGTGTGGGGGAGTTTTAAGGGCTTAGGTTACGAATCCAAAATTAATTTCTTAAAATTTGTGATAGCGGATTTACTATAGCAAACTATATAGTTGTGTGATACAATTTCATTCAAAACTGGTATTTGCATTTGAAATTTTGAATGTATTCGATTTTGTGCAAAAGTGATACTGGGGTTTTCTTGGGAGCGCAGATAACAACTTTAAGATTATTTTTTTAAAATTTACATTTTCCGAACCTCTAACTATAAAAATAAAAAGATAGCTTAATTTTTTATTAAATTTATTGATTCATATAAAAAATAATTAATTATGCTATTTTCAAATAATCCAGATCCAGAAAAATTTATTAAACTCAAGATAAAATCAATTAAAATAAGTCCATCTAGTAAGTATGAATTTTTCTTTATGGATATTATTTTTGATAATAAATTAAAGTCATATTAATTTAAATGATAGTAACAAATAAATTTTTCAGAACAAAAAATATTTTTTAATATTCCTTATAATTGGATTTTTTATCCTATATCCTCTATTTTGATTACTATTAAGTTTGTTTTAAGCTGCCACAAATTCTGCGTTAATTTAATAAGATATCGCTTTTCTTTTCCTTCACGTCGTTTGAAGGAAAAATATAGACAAATAATATATTTCCTGCCAATTCAACTCTGGTTCTCCCTCCATACGCGCTTCGATTACCGAATCTCATCAATGAAGCTGTAAAAATCAAAAGCAAGACTCACAAGAAACAACTATTAAACAACTATCCATATAAAATCTAAATGTCAAGACATGTCGACAGGATGTTAATTCTGCAGACGTTTTTGATTTCAGACAGTTACATATCAACAGTCAAACGACATCTATGCATACACTGGAATAGTGCGAAAGTTAAAAATTAAAATTTCAACATGATGTAAAGAAATATTTTAAGGCCGTAACAAATAATAAGGTACCTCTTTTCTTCTCCTTTAGGTCGTTTAAAGAAAACAATATAAACAAGCAGTTTAGTTCTTGCTGATAAAGCTCTTGTTCTCTCTTCATACGCATTTCGATCACCTAATGATCTTATCAGTGGAGATGTTTAACAGTTGGACTACAAAAATGTCTGCATATCGTACCGATATGTCTCGGAACTTAGATTTTATATGTACAGTTGTTTCTTGTTACACCTCCAATGATGAGATCATTAGGTATTCGAGACGCGTATGGAGGGAGACCCAGAGCTGAATTGGCAAGAAATCAATTATATTTTTTCTCTGAAACAATCGGAAGGAGGCCAGAAAGAAAAAAAAATACGGTTCTTTATATCGTACTAAAATTTTATAGTCAAATTCATTAAGAAGGTTTAAGAGTTAAATCCGATCTCTAGTTGCCATGGGACTTAAATCCTCTAGTCCGCCAATATCTTCACTAATAATTGTGCTAAGAAAGTCATTTATAAAAGTAAATATTAAGAAAAAAACAAAAAAAAAAATTATATTATTAATAAAAATTACAGTCAACACTTCTATTTTAAGTGGTAATCATAATTTTTTTTTTATTTTTCTACTGCAATCAACGTTTCCCAATCCAAACGATTGGCAATGTCAAAAAATAATATACATAGTTATAAATTTCATGAATATTTCATTGTAAAATAAAATATGGCACCGAATCTTTTCTTATTCTATTATATTTTAAGTAATTTTAATATAAACACCACAGCATTTAAAGAAAAGCTTCCTTCCCTAATTCAATTTTCTTAAATTATACCATAACAAAGTAACATAATGAACGTATCCAATAAAGATTCCAATTATACCTAAAAGTAATTACAAATATCCAAATTAACATATCTCACAACACTTCGTCGTAAAGCAATAACTAATAACAGCTCGTAATCTACAACAAAGAATATATATTTTTTGAATAACTTATTTCACGGTATTATTTCTTTCCTGCTTCAAGACATTTAGCTTTTTAGTATAAAACTTGGCAATGTTGTAAGACGCCTACTAATCGAAGAAGTAAAAGTGATGTATATTTAACGGACGCTGCGAAATCAAATAAATAAGCGATAAGTAAACATTTAGGACGCCGAGTGCATGGTTTGTAAAAGGACGCTTAGGGGTGGGAAAGTAAAAAATATGTCATAAAATTAATGGTGGACGCCAGCGGGAGTTTTTATGAACGGACGCTGCGAAGTTAGCTGGATGTATATATATATATATATGTATATATATATATATATATATATATATATATATATATATATATATGTTATGTCGGATATTCTCACGGGTGTGATGTGTAATCGAAGGTTTTCGGGCATCCCTCTCATGACTGTAAGGCAGCTGACGTTTCGATGAAATCTCATTCACCATCTTCAAAGCTCACTGTATGGTGTCTACGAGCGAACTGTACGCTCGTAGACGCCATAAATGGAAACTTTTAGTAACAGAGCAGCAAAATGTCATGGAGGAAAAAATTTTGAAAATGCCTTGTATAAAGGGCGAAACGTCAATTGTTTTGTGTTTTTTTTTAAATTTAGAACCTAAACCCAAGAAAAGACAAAATAAGGAGGGGTGGTGTAATCTATGGTTCAAGAATCAAGAAAATAAATAAATAAATAAATAAATAAATAAATAAATAAATATAATATATATATATATATATATATATATATATATATATATATATATATATATATATAATTGAAGTGTCGGTCTGTCCGTATGGAATAATCTTCGTAACGACTAAACCGATTTCAATGGAACTTTTACACATATGAAGAGGAGCTTGTTAGAACTGATATAGGCTACTTTTTTAGTTCTATATTGTTTAAAACAATTGTATTTGTTATAAACAAAGAAAAGTCGTTTCTACCAATAATTAGAAAGAAATAATCACTGGATATTATTAACATGGTCGGAAAATTATTGTTTTTTATTAATTTCGACAATTAAATAATGTTTATAAAAATTATATTTATTATAAATAATTCAAAATAATTTCCACCGATTAAATGGAAAATATTATCACTAGATATGATTCACATTGGAGAAAAATTTATTGTAGAAGTTTCTTTTATTAATTTTGGCTACTAAATATTGTTAATAACAGTCCGATTGGTTATAAACAATTAAAAATAATTTCTACCGATACGATGGAAAAGATCATCACTGGATGTGATTAGGATCGTAGCAGGTTCTTTTGTTAGTTTTAATGGTTAAATATTGTTTATAAAATAGAGAATTCTCATAACTCAACAAATTTTTATTTCCCAAGTTTCATGTGGATGAAGTCACGGGTACAAGCTAGTTCATTAATATAATTTAACTTTAAATTTGGTCTAAATTGACAAAAATAGTATTAAATCGGCGAAAGAGATTTTGGATTAAAATATAAACCGAAGAGCCTATTTCAGACAATGATTTACGGCCAAAATTGCTACAAATACGTGAAGCAAAAACTATACCATTTTATGCATCACAATAAAGTCTAATACTCCACCACGCAATTCTTCCTTTGTTAAAAAAGGCATGTACTTCACACATTTATTTATTTATTCTAGCAAATTACACAGTATTTTACCATTGGTTAAGCTTTAATTAACTTTTTCCACAAAGTTAAACCAATATTTCTAAAATAGTACTAAAAATCGATTAACATCAAAATGAAGTCCGGAGTGAAGGAAAAAACTTCCTATTGTCACAAAAAACCACAATTTAATAAGCAAGATTACCGCGTTGTTTGGAGAAGTTTTAATGTTACGAATTCTAGCTATTTGTTGGATCAACATACGTAGATGCTAAAGACTTTTACGTAAAATATATCAAAGTGAAAAAGGGCTGTGAATTCTTCGAAAGAACTAGAAATTCTTCTCTTATATCTTTTGTAGATATATAAGAACACCACTAATCGAAATCCGAACTCTACAACAACAAAACGTATTCATCATATTCTTCATCACTACCATAACTATTTACTTCATAATAATTCATCTGTCAAAGTCTAGTTTTTTTCTTATTTTTAACTTCTTGCGTTTAGTATTTTACTTATTAAGTTGATATTTGACAGAGAGATTACGCTTACTGACTTCTATTATTCTGTTATAAAAATGTTTCACCACTGTGCCACCAGAGGTGACTTCATCTGAAATTCAAATTTTATTTTTACATATCTTTCTTTTTCTTGTTATTGGGAAAAAGGCCATATAATTTTTTCTGCGTTTCCATTTGCTCTCCCATAACAAAAATGCATGTCGCGGTATTCGATATTTGAATATTTACGAGCCACTTTGTAAACAATTATATACCGTGTTAATTTTAAGATCTTTACCAATTTCACCTCTACTAAAATACAGAAAAGATTCTACTTATTAACTATTTTTTATCAAATAAAAATTTCCTTAAAAATTTCTTAGATTTAACTAAATTTGAAGCATAGTAAACACTGGTTTTATTGGTAATAAAAACTTTAATTCCAATTTATGCCTAAACGGTGTGGTTCACAGACTCGAATAAAGAATAGCTTTTTTTTTATTACTTATTCTTTTATCTTTAAAATTACATGTCCTTTTTTCAATCACTGTCAAAATAAATATGATTTGAGAAAAATAATTTTTGAATTTAAGGTAAAATGATCTATGGTGGCACAGAAGAGAAACATTTTTATAACAGAGCGATAAAAATCATTATAGGCCGACGGAGATAGCTTCATTTAAGGAGATTTTGAAATTTATTGTTAGAAGACTTCTGACTACGTAGAAACCTTCAGAATGATAATAATTATGTAGTATATTATGTCTAATTTCCTTTTTGAGGTAAAATTTTTTTTTAACAATTAAGATCTGAAGAAACAGTTTTTTTGAGTTCTAGGAAAAGTTATTGTTTTTCAGTAAAAGAGTTATAAACAAAAGTTGTGCGCATTGAAAATACTTATATATACAATTGTTTATAAACAATAGAAAAATATATTGCATTAACTTTATACTGCAACTAAAGGAGCCCGTTGTTGCATACAATAAATGTACAAAATTTCACGTAAAAACATTCAATAGTTTTTTGCACAGTGAATTTGTTTATAACTTTTTATGCTTTTTTGATTATTTATTCTCAACGATCTAGAGGTCGTACAGCGGTCTGCGGATACGCAAATGAAAGTTCCAGACTTATACTACCAATAACAAAAAAAAAAAGAAATGAATTGTTGATCTTAAATTGTCGAAACAGATAAACAAAATTAGGGTTTGTTTTTTCGCTATAAACAAATAAAATAACTCTTCAACAATTGTTGATATCGAAATGCCGATAAATGGACGTAAAAGCTGAGATTTTGACGCCCATTTTGAAGAAAATAAAACTGTGCACAACCACTAGAAGCTGAGATAGAGTTTTTTCTTAAGAAAATCGCTACGGAGTTGTTTATTAACATTAAGGGATTATTTAAGTCGGAACTCATAGAGAGGTGTTTAAACTATTGTATGCAATAGTTTCCAACTCAATTATTTTAAAATTGTTGATGTAGCAATAGTTTAAAGTTGCACCTACTCCGAGAGTCAGACCGTGAGCAATAGAGGAAGGTGTTCTTTCAGCTTGCGGCGCGCGAAGAAAACATGATCTAATTATTGTTAAACATAACAATAAACAAATTGTTGCACCTTTATACATTTTATGCATAATTATAATTTTACCGTACTTACGTGTTTTTCAAATTGCGAAAAAATTATTACAGCGATCAGTAGTATATTACTAATTAGGAATATTAAAAATTAGATTGATTTTTAATGTAGCATTAATATTTATCGAGATATAGCATGAAACAAATAGCACCATTTGTTGATAGCATTATTATTTTTCGAGATGCAGAATAAACTACATTTGATGATTATATTGTAAGCGATTATCCAATCGAGAATTATTGTAATATTATCTTTAAAGATGATGAAAGTAATATGGGAAAAAATAATTATTATTATAATAATAATGATGATGTTGATCATGATAATTGTGTCAATGATGAGAGTGATGATGATAATGAGAATAATAATGATTATAAAGATGAGAATGATAATGATGATGATAATTGTAATGATAATAATGAAACCGATAAGGTTTTCGAAAACGAGTGCCCTTCAATGTTTAAGAAATGGAGAACGGAATAAATATTTTGTATAGATTTAAGTAAAAATATGTATACTAGCAAAAAATTTGTATGTGAAAAATGTTTATCCAATAAAATAACGTTAACATGTATTTTTCTTGTACAACCAATAATTTGGCGGCAAATGACAGTCGCAATTTGTTTCATGTTATAACTCATAAATATTAATGGTACATTAAAAATCAACCTGATTTTTAATATTTCTAATTAGTAGTATACTGTTGACCACTGTGACATTTTTTTTTCGCAATTTGAAAAGCACGTGCAACAATTTGTTTATTGCTATGTTTAACAATAATCTGATTACTAAAACATATCATTCATTGTTCATATCTCGTCGAGAAATCATAAATTAAAAAAATAAAGATTCTACGACCAATATTCGGGGAGATAATCCAAATTTTTCCGGCGAAACGAATGGGAAGCGTCCGAGTCAAGTTTTTTCTCGCGTGCCGCAGGCTGAAGGAACGCCCCCCTTCACTACTCACTTTCTGACTCTTGGAGTAGGTGCAACTTTAAACTATTGCAACATCAACAATTTTGAAATAATTGAGTTGAAAACTGCTGCATACATTAGTTTAACCATCTCCCTATGAGTCCCTACTTAAATAATCCTTAATAATGAACAACGCAGTAGCGATTTTTTGAAAAAAAAAATCAATTTCAGCTTCTAGTGGTTGTACGGAATTTGTTTTTTTTTTCAAAATATGCATCAAAATCTCACTTATCACGTGCACTTATCGACATTTCGATATCAACAATCGTTGAAGAGTTATTCTATTGGTTTATAATGAAAAAAACCAACCACCTTTGTTTATATGTTTCAACAATGTTATTGTAATGCCTTCATTTGCGCACCCGCAGAACACTGCACGATTTCTAGATCGCTGAGAATAAACTATTAAAAAAAACAAAAAATGGTATAAACAAATTTACTGTGCAAAAAACTATTGAATATTTTTACTTGAAATCTTGTATACGTATTGTATGGTGTAGTATAAAGTTAATGCAATATATTTTTCTACTGTTTATTAACTATTGAAGAACCAGCAATTTTAGGAGGTTTTTTGTAATAACTAACAAACAAATTATCCGATTTGGATGAGTTTTAGCTCATTTTGTAAGTATTTCCAAAGCGCATAATTTTTGATTGAAACTTTTTTACTAAAAAACAATAACTTTTCCTAAAACTGGAAAAAACTGTTTTTTCACATCTTAATTGTTAAATAAAAAATGGTTCCCAAAAAAGAAAATGAGACATAAGATACTACACAATTACCATTATCATTCTGAAAGTTTCTAAACAGTTAGAAACCTACTAACAATAAATTTATTCCAGATGCTAATTCCGCCGGCCTATTAAGCGTAGTCACTGTGCCAAATATAAACTTAATAGGTTAAAAACTAAACCCAATATATTAAAAATAAGAAAAAAATTGAAAGTCGACAAGCTGTAACTCGAGAAGAATTTTTGTTATTTGGCTTACTATCATTATTTTACCACCTCTTCGATACATTATCCAAACATCCTGTATAATGCAAATTATAACAATATCATAAAAAAACAAAATTGACGAATTGAAAGACTGAACTTCCAAGGCAACTACATAGGATTTAAAAATTACACTTTGTTAATAAATCTGGCCAATAAGAGTTTGAAGATAGAAAAATTAACTTTGTATTACCAATAACCCTAGCTATAAAAATACGATTACTTACCTTACTCTCGCAGACTTTGTGACAGACGTATTTACAAACTGGAACAGAAAAAAAAATTACTTATTGTATATTTTTATTAATGAAGTTTAATAAACTTAATTAAGTTAACCAAGTAGCAAACCGTTTCGTTTCGAAATTTGTCGCTAGTTTTGTCGTTAATTAATTTTAATAGTTTTTACGTTTTTCGAGACTTGCACAAAAGAGAACATTTGATCTAAGTCGAATTTTTCTTTCGAACAATAGGAAAAATATAACAAAAAGAACTCTCATAGTAATAGAATTAGTAACGTTAGTAAGTTTGTAACGAAGTTACTGATTTTTGGGGCATGAGTATGTTATTCGGAATGTATCTTATTAACTATACATCGGAAAAATGTTACCGTTCACTAATTAGTTTAACCGCATCACACCGGGAAATAAGATTTTACGATGTTTTTCATAGCGTCCCTATATGGTAGTACCGAGCCAGTGGTGTACGCGGGACCAAACGATGATCGGAAAACTACTTAAGGCCGTGCTCGCCATTAATTCTGTGAGACACATAGTTGCGTGCCAGCAACGGGAGAGGATACATCGGTGATGTGTTCATTTCCCTTCGTACAAGCACAATGATCAATTGGTTTCCGTATCATTACAGAAGAAAGAATAAGAGACGTGACGCAGATTCAGATGGGGCAATCCTGCAGTGGGCGGTGTTGATTACTATGACACATATGCACTTAGAGTGAAAACATAACCTCAAAAGATAAGCTAGAAAAAATAAATAAATGAGAAGATGAAATAAAAAGGACGAAATAAGGAAAAACAGTGCCCGGTCTGTTCAGAAAAGAAAGAAAAGAGAATAAAAAAGATAGTAGAAAAAAGAAGATATATAAAAAAAAAGACGTCACGTCCTCCACCTGGATGATAAGTCCAAACGGAGCGACCGGGTTTCCTGCCTGGTAGATGAGACAAGGCTTGTGTGTATATGATGTTTCATCATCCACCGCTTTCCTAACATCCTATCGGTGGTGGCCAACATTGTCAAAGACCCTTGTAAGGACGGTCAATATTGTCCCATCTTACCGACACTGTCGGAGAACCTTATAAGCCCAGGCAGTGTTGGTTCCTTTCCTAATATCCTGCCGCTATTGGTCCACATTATTGAGGACCCAAATAAGCCCGGGTAATGTTGTTCCAACCTACTGACACTGTCGAAGACTCTTATAAGCACGGGCAGTGGCGGTTCGTTTCTTTCCATTCTATCGTCACTTATATACACACGTATTACGTGCCGTCAGTTTTTTTAATTAGTTCCGTAATGACTAGGAACGTACCGCTATCTCTCGACAAGTACGAGGTGCCATGAACAGCGCATGTACATATTCTTCCCTTCCATACTGTCTATTTGATTTTGTTTGTATTGTTTTCTATCTTAGATTGTTAAGTTAGATTTAGGCCACATTATGAAGTATGGAATACAGGATACAGAAAATTTAAAAAACACTTTGATTCATTGCCTAGTTCCCATTTTTAGCTTTTCAGGTAATATAACTGGTAGCCGGCAGTCAGTAACTAATATGCGCAAATGACCCCTGGCTTGCCGTTTCTCCACTGTAACAAACTGTCCGGTGCTGGTGGGTCATCTACCATATTAATACAGAGGGTGGCGCCCGAGATCGGTGAATATCTTGACGACCGTACAGTTAAATAGTTCAGCGAATAGCTAGTGACACCGATAGGGATATCTTGATCGTAAGTGGTATCGACCGGGAGTTTTTAGTGTTATTATGGTATATCCTTACGCTAGGGATCGCTTGACTGCTGAATATTTGACCGATGGGTGTCTGCGAGATGGATATTCATCTACCGATGGTACGCTATCTTAACAGAAAAACATCTGTGGATTAATTATTTAAAAACGCCATTACAAGTTCAAGACAAATATATTTATGAAATCTGAAAAGACCCATAACAGTACCAACCTTATATGTCTGTAACAATTCAGAAATGCTCTACTGCGAACCTACCGAGAAACGATAGAATAGGAAAACAACAACTGTAAAAGTTGCAGTGTCGGATATTGATATAAATTAAGTCGTAGTTTTTGTTTGTACTCATTGATGATTGCTTCTTACTGTTTACATTGTGACATGCCTTTTTTGATAGTTTGCGCTAGCCTTACACCAGTGGTGTAGCTAGTTTTTTGGTACAAAAAGGGAGGCGTTCTATGTTTTTTGGAATCATATTATTGTTATAATATATTATTTGTTATAAAATTTATCTTTAACTAAAAGGTATTCACAGAAACTTGGGTTATTTTTGAATATAAGAAAACAATAAAAATTACCTTGCTGTAGGTTCTAAATAACACAAAATAATACCTTAAAAGGTTGATAAAATTTTTTCAACATACGAACCAAAACACTGCAATGATTTCAATTAAAAAACCTATACTCCAAACGCAATACCAAAAATACAATAAATCATACGAAAATGTTGTTCTCTTCAAATGTAGTGATATCTTATGCTTGCGCTGCGACTTGAAAAAAGCCATCAAATCTTGGTGTAAAATTTTCGCTAGGGAAGTTTTCAATGTGTTGAGATATTTTTACCTCATGAAAAAGTTGGATTTTGTTTTATTTATTTACTTATTTTTTGATTAAATCCATTAGACGAATTACATTAGCTTGAAGTTTCTTTAGCTTATTTATTTTAAAATCGTCAAAAAATTCGTTAAATCTAAAGAATTTTAAGTCTTTTATAGACGACTTGAATAAAGATCCTGCTCCTAATATATTTATATAGACTTTTTTAAAATAATTAGACTGAACTTCAGTGAACAAAAGTGTTTGTTTCCAGAAGCAAACAAGATATACGAAATTTTTATATAAGTTAATATACAAAAAGCGCCAGTCATATGACTTGCATTGGTACTTGACATTTTACCTGACGAGATGGTTTCCAAAATTTCTATTACTGTGATAAGGTTTTCAAAAATTGAAACCATAGCTCTGATGTGACTTGCCCAAAAGGTTGTTAATAATAACTTTTTAGGCTTAAAATTTTCTAATAAGTTTCTTGAATATTTTGAAAAAAAAATAGTCACCAAAAACTTTCTTTGATGAAAGAGCATCGCCGCCTGAATAACCAGTTATATAATATAAAAGTAGATTAATAAAATTACTAATAATAATTATAATATTGGCTAAATGGCTTCAGTTGCTGATGCCTCAATAATTATAAATTCTCTCTCGCTCTCTCTTATAATAATATAGTTATTTTTTCTATACTGAGAATATGTAGAGTGGACATACATTTTAGAACAATTCATGTCAACTTGGAAAACTTGGATCCAAATTGAAATATCTTTCACCACCGAAGGAGATTCATTAAGATAATTTTACTTCTGCCTTGATATGAACCCATTATCACGCAATTTAAATTCCACCAGATGTGGTTTCAGTGTTAAAAACAATTGTGAAGTGGTGGTAAGACTAAATCATCTTCTGTATATGGATGATCTTAAGTTGATGGCTGCCACCAAAAATCCATTGGAAAAAATAGTCAAAGTTGTGGAGCAATTCTCCGGGGATACAGGAATGCTAGTCCTGAAAAAGGCCGGATTTTAAAAATAACTAGAGGAAAGGTACAACCGGCAGCATTTGAGATGTAGATCGGAAATTGGATCAACAATTAGCAAACCTACGCTAATATTTTCACAGGCTAGCGGAAGCTGTGCTGTACTGGGCAATATGCAAGGCAGATGATTTAACACATCTGCGGTTGGGGGACCATGAAATGACTTCTTATCACCAACCAGACCGAGAGAAACCAAGCCTGACTACAGAAGCCCTTCATAGATGACACTCAAATGAGGTCAACCAGGAAAATGTTGACAAATTATCGTCGATTACTGGTTGACATCAGTGCAAATATTTTCTCAAACCGAAGGTTTTCTATTAGCTATCCAAGATCAGGTCATCTCAATGAGAAACTATCTGAATTACATGATCAGAGACCCCTCGATCCAGAACGATCAATGATATACTGAAAATATTGAAAGTTACTGATTTAGTTTTCATTTATTTTCTCAGATCAAATTCAAAGAAAAATTTTGTATAATAGATAAAAAGACATTAAAAAAAAGGTTTTATTGTTTTTAGTCTCAAAGAGACAACTTTTGTTTTTTCATTTAATTTCATTGGATGAAGCTAAAAATTTCCCCTACAATATATTGACATTTTAATGTAAAATGTAAAAAGGCATGAAAAACAGTAAGAAAACATTTTTTGCGAAATAATTATTTTTGATTCTTTAAAGATATTTATTAATATAAAATTTAAAAATACGTCTACGTCAGATGGCAAAAAAGAATATTTATAGTACCTACTACTCATATAATTGCGCACTAAATTTATAGTACTTTTAAATTAGTTTTTTTAAAAGTAGTTTGTATTTTATTTGAATATTATTTGTGTTCATTTTTTTTTGTTAGCTGATTTCGTGTAAGTTGTGTCTTATAAATGAACTTAGCATTTTATCTCTTTTTCAATGAAATTTACCATAAGGTCACGTCCGGTCTATTGTCCATCACTGCTGCTTAAACTTCTTAACGAATATTGTTTTTAATTAAAAAGTTGATGAATATTGAACTTATTAACAAAAACAAGTCGATGATTTGTCATCAACAAAACGCTGAGTAGTTGGAATTTTTTTTTTAATTTGTATCAACTTAAAAAAGATAAATTTGAATATAATAATTAATTTTAAAAATTATTAAAATAACAAGAGTTTTTAAAAAAGCCTCAAATTGCCTTTGTTGTGGTAAATTTATCTTCGTCATTTAAAGTTTGCGGTTTAAATGTTCTCATTTCGTAGCAGACGAACACCGGTTTAGTATAATTACTTTAATTTACGTAAAAAACGGGCTTTTTTATAACTTTTAAAAATTGAGTATTTCTTGGTTATCCTGAAAAAAAGTAATTAGATAATACTATAACATCAAGTAAACAATGACTAGTCTAGTTTATTCTCATTTGGGGCTATTCTAAAATATTATTCTTCAAAATAAACAACTCTACATCAATATTGCATACAATACTTGGAGTTGGGTGTATATATTAAATAAACTATTTTAGTTCTCTTAGGATCTTATATTATAAGGGCAGTAGTACTCCATTTTAACACGGCAGTGCTTTGTCTCTGACTGTGCTGCGTTGTTTGCTATGGAAATACATCTTAAAGAACCACAATATAATTCTAAACTCTTGCAGGACCATTGCCTTTGTCGTTACTTTTACTGTTCCTCCGATTATTAATCTAACGAACTTTGATCCGGTTTAAGAGGTCATGGTTTATTATTGATTCGATGTAACAGGTCACCGGTCCAAAGCCGATATTTTAAATTTGCTGAATCGGATCTTTGGGAGTGTAAATTGATTCGGATAAAAAGAATGGGTTTTTTAAGGCAGAGCCACTTCTACTACACTGTACTGACAAGAACCAGTGAGTTTGAAACCTATCTACGAGTGGCAGAACAGTATCAAGGGAGACGCCTCCCTTGTTTCCTGGTATTCACTTTGCAATCTCAGATGGTGTCCTGTCCTCTAACCGTGTTAGAACAGAATATGTCTGCTCTTATAGTATCGTGTTTCTCGGTTGGATAAGGACTAAAATACTCTTATAGATATAATGCAGAACTCCTTTTTGCCTGACTTACCATCTCACTATAGTTAGTCTTGTGGTAACTGAAGGCCAAGCTGCAGGACAAATCGATTACGCGAGATTACTTCGAAAGACCGGAGGTACACTTTAAATGTATTAAAGTTTCTTTCTTTAGATCACCAAAGAATATCTACCTAATGAGGTCTTAGTATTATTATTTAATTACGGCTTATATAGTGTCCTAACTTTTATTTTTTTGTAATTAAGAGACATAGTGATTATTTAGTATTCCGAATTTCTAGCTTTAGAACACAATAATTATGTGGATGCAATTTATTGACATTTTTAATGTTACCATCCTTTATTTCTTTACTTTTACATTAAATTAAACATAGATGATATATTTGACCTTGGACGCATCATCTGTTGAATTTACTAGTTCCAATTTGTCGCTTGATGATGAAAGGGCAGATTAGTGCATATAAAACCTTACAATATTTCCATTTGTGTCAAACTCACTGCATACAAAACAATGTTTCATTTTATAGGTCTAAACCAATAAAAGTTTATAAGAATGTGCTTTATGTCAAACTGACAACAATAATTAAATATTATCCCCAAAATAACTCAGCAAATAAAATTTTGAATTACCAAGCATTTTTCTTTTTAAGGCGTGATCTGGTTATTTACCTGGCATTAGTTCTTGATAACAGTTTTTATTTATGTGACATAAATGTAAAAAAATATCCAATAGTGTTGCTTATGAGTGTATATTGTTTTTAAAATACATAAAAGATAATTAGGTTATTATTATTAAATACGGCTAAGAAAGGATTCACGCCTATGGTGTAATAGTAATCCGCACTGAAGCTTAATTATTATAGCGCCTGTCAAGATCACAGAAATCCTAGCGGTTTATGAATACATTTTTGAAGAGACCTCGTAATCGCTGTTTTGGTTATACTTTATCTAAAACTATCAGATTTACAAACCCAACGGCGTCGCACTTCCTCCAGGGATTATTGATTTCTACCAGGTATACAAAGACATCAAAACTATGAGGCTCTGTGGGAACCCTTTCCATGTTATCGGGTCCTAGGTGGCGTGGTCTTCTGTACTTCCTACAAACTTTCGGACGGTCCGCGCGGAGACCTGTTTCTGAATCGGTTTATACAGATGCTCACTAAGGCCCAGTCCCTTGATGTTCTGCAGGAGGTTCTTTGGTATCACTACAGTTGTTGATAGTATTATGGGAATCGTAAGAATGCTGTTCATTGTCCACTGTCTGCGGATTTGCATCTCCAGATCTCTGTATTTGACGACCTTCTCATTGTATTTTGGTCGTAGATTATCCTTATTAGGTAGCGCAATGTCAATCAGTGTAGTTCGCTTAGAAATTTTATCTGTTAGTATAATGTCTAGCCTATTATGACCAACTGTTTGATATGTTAGAACTGTTCGGTCCCAATATAACTTGAACTCGTTGTTTTCAAGACTAGGCTCTGCATTGTATTTGTAGTAAAGCACTTTTTCTACCTGCAATAGTTCTAAATCTGCTAACTCTTGGTGGAGTATCTTAGCGGCTTAGTTTTGCCTTCCCTTATACACGGTTGCGGCAAACGCTTGGCATCCTCCAGTTATGTGCTGGATTGTCTCTGATGTTCGACAGCTATATCTACATTGGTCGTTTTCTGTTGAAGGATCTCTGATGGTGAACTTCCGATAGTTCTTCGTTGAAATAAGCTGATCTTGGATAGCCCTCCGTTTCCGGAAATATTTATCATGAAATCAACCAGTAGTTCGACGATGAGTTGTAGACATTTTTCTGGATGACCTCATTTGGATGCCGTCCACGAAGTGGCTTCTGTAGCCAGGCTTGTAACTTCTCTTGATCTATTCGGTGGTGAGAAGCAATATCCCGTTCTCTCATCTATAGCGGCGTAGAATCGTCTGCCGCACATATTGTTCGATGTAGTGTGGCTATCTAAAACTACTATTAGTATTTTTATTTAAGGATGTTAAAAGAGCCTTTTATAACTGATTTCAACAATATTTGTACAAAATAAAAAATATTTTAATTCAATATATTTTAAGGACCTTTATAAGCTAGGAAATATTTCATATATTAATTTTTTAAATAAGTATTTTGTATTAAAATACATAAAAAAAAATACGTTTAACTTTGACATGTTATCGTGTGGAGGAACTGCTTCTTCTACCGACAACAAACTTTTTTAAAGCAAGCCTATATTTACAATTAAAATGATAATTTTCGAAATATTTCATAAAAAACAGAATTCACACCGTTTCACTCCCTAAACAACTGATGGTTCAAATTAAAAGAGCTTTTGCGAATATGCTTAAGAAAACAAAATAAAAGTCTCCACAACAATACAGCTTGGTCGGAATTTTTTCGAAGTTAAGCTTTGATGTCTAATTTTACTGGCCTAAATCTTACGAATTAAATAAAGTTGTGAACTTTATAGATACAAACTAGTAAATCTAACTGATCTATCAAAATAGTTCAATCACTTTCCTGTATGCAGCAATTTCTCAAATCTCATTATTTTGTCGAGATCTACAAATCGAGACATTTTTGTGCAGGAATTTAGTGAAGCAAGAATTAAAAAATATATTCTCGACTTAAATTAAGTCTTATTGACAAGTAATATCAATATATCGTGATAAAAAAATATATAGTTTGAAGTATAATATAAAATAAATAAAAGAAGGGAAGAAATATGGTAATGTTCGTTCCTAAAATGATTTCCGCACGATTCGTTTGTCGCAGAGCCACATGTTGACGTATTTTCTATAATAAGCCATATGTTTTATTTCTCGGTTAATAAGCATGATCGTGTGCATGCAATCCATTAAAGTAAAATGCTTAAGGACATTTAATTATGTTTAACGGTTACCGACATGCACACCAACGTTTTTATCTGAAACTCTATCGATCTAAGATTTCTTGTCTTTACGCAAAGTAACCGCAAATGCAGTTTTCATCAGATTTTCTTAGTTTACCTTAATTCGAAAATTAACGGTTGATTCACTTCATTAACGAGTGCGCTTATTTTTCTTAAATATTTCCTTGTAATTAACATAAGAAAAAAGTTGCATTGCATGCACTTTTTAAAATAAATATTTTAACCCAAGAAAATATTTACGAAGTGACTCTTTTGCTTCCTTTTTAGGAGAAATTTTAAAGTGATAAACACAGTTCGTCTTGGGAGCTTAACTATTTTATTTTACAAGTGTATGCTAAACATAAAAAGAGATTGGACGCAAGCATATAGAACAAGCTGGATTCAGAAAAAATTATAGCACGAATCCTTATAGAAAAGTAATAATCTAGGGATTTATCTGTCATATATATATATATATATATATATATATATATATATATATATATATATATATATATATATATATATGGCAGGTACATCCCTAGATTATTCTGTCTGGTTGGTTTCCTCGCTTCCCTGGGTCTGTTCCTCCTCTCGAACCAAGGTATAACTTGCGCAAGCGCCAAACTATAAAAAGGCAGACACACGGCTAGCACGCGTGAAAATGCAAGCTGAGATGATGGCGAATGAATTGAAAACCGGAAAAACATCAGTGCACATTCCACCATCCGTGAAAATCTACGTTACAACATATATATATATATATATATATATATATATATATATATATATATATATATATATATATATAATCACTAATTCACAAAACATGATTTGCAATTAATTCATCAATTAATAATTTTGAAAATAATATCGTTTAATGAAGTAATTGGTAATTTGATTCCTAAAATTATCAATTAATAAAGCAATTGGAAATTTAATTAGTACAATATCAATTAACGAAGTAATTGATAAATTTCATTTTTCAAATACGATTATATAAATAATTAATAAAATATTTTTCTAAATTATTATATTATTATTCAGTAATTATTCAGAATTAAATTAAAAAAATAAAAATAAAATAATGGAAAATTAACAATTGGAAAAATTCGTTGAATGTATCATTTAATTCTACGGGAAAGATTATAAGAAAACGTGTTTTACATCGCTGAAATATTTTTTTGTTCAGGCTAAAACCAACATTAAAAAGTTAAATTAAAATGATACTGCTTATGACCATGATGATATACTTCAATCTCGTCAACAGGATTCAAAATGGTGGCAAAAGTTTTAATTTATCTATTTAACACAAAAATTGCCCGAAAAGAAGCAAATGAAGGGTAACGAAAAAATTTGATCACATCCCTAAGTAATTTTTTTAGAATAATTTGGTATTTTTCACTCCTCTGGATTAAATTATCTTGAGACCAATGTATTGGTGTTCAAGCTGAGCTCATTTTCTTCCCGTAGCGGTTCATAATATAAGTATATTGTTGATACATATTCTGTTTTTGATGACAATAATAATTGCATAGATACAGAAATAATCATAGTAGTGTTGCTATTTTATATGATGCTGTCTTTTGTGAAAAAATTGCAGAAAAAGAATTCTAACCGTTCTCCTGAAAATGTAACAAAATAAGAAATAACAAACTCTCTCAATTAACTGTTATACCTTTTAACATAGGCGATTCGATGTTGATCTATGATTTAGGCTTTGATTTTGATGACATCCTTAGACTCAAAATAGGTTTCGTTTTAATCAAAACAAAATAAAAATAATATCTCGATAGAAAGTGGTACCAAAAAATTTTAAATTATCATGCAACTTAAAAATTATGGACGCAGTCCTTCATTCTCTAGAAAAAGAAACGCTGCTGTACATTGTAACGAAAATGGTAAATTCCTAACAATTGTTATTAATGTCAGTGCAATCCCACAAAATATTCATTTGTCGGATCTTTCTATCAAACTTTTCACTCCTAGTGATACATTATTAAACTGGAATTCTGAAATGAACCCAATTCTATTTAAATTATAGGATTCAAACTATTGAAAACCTTTAGGAACTAAACATTTGAACTCAAAAGAATTAATCACTAATATTTGTTTAGAATAACCCAACATATTTTATGTCGAAGAGGATGTTCTAACTTTACTAAGTTAAACATTTTATAGAAATATGCAATGCACGTCCTATACTTACAAAGTTATATAACTATCCTCAAGTCCACATAGAAAAAGTATAATCTTGAACTACTAAAATTCTCAAATAATAAATTATTCAACCATCTGATTCACCCTGGTTTCCCCTGTTTGGGTGGTATCCAAAAAATTAAATACTTCTGACAAAGAAAGTAGCGCATTGTGATAGATTATTAAAAATTAGACGAAGTCACTTTTAATGAACGGATCCCCTTCCAAACATTTCTTATCTGTTAAATTAACTAGATCAATGCCTGACAATATACCCAAGACAACCTTCTCAATCGAAAATGATCATTACGTATTCAATTCATATGCCATATAGTTTAAAAAACGAATCATGAGCAACATACTTCAAATGTCTTCAAAAAACAAATTTAAAAATCTAGTTAAACAAGCACGTGTTTCTTAAAAAAGGAAGGACCTTGACCATATAGTAACCAAAGATCATCTTACAACAGATGCAATAACATTTGCAATAGGTGCAGTCTCCTCCTAAAGCCCCATAGATCGAGATCTTCTGATAGCTTTTCCGTCCAGAACCGTCTGTAGTGCAGCAATTAAATATTCCAACATTCAAAGAGAGCTACTTGCCATCGTTTGGGTAGTAAAGCACTTCCACCCCTATTATTTCCATTAAAGACTAATCCTCTAACGAGAATACGCATTAATCATTTTCATGTATGTGTAAACTTTCAAACAAAAAGTTTGATTCATAGCGCGAACGAAGAAGATGAATCCCTAAACGAAAATACGGAAAATTCCGAAACAGACGACAGATGAATATAACAGATTTGTGCAATTATGCGACACTAAATATTTAATAGCGATATCAAATTTTTAACAATAGAACATAGTTGTCTTATATAGTATAACCAAAGAATACAGAGACGAGTTTGGAAAAACTAAAATATTGGGGAAAACAATTTCGAAAGATACTTGAATCCATTGCAAAAAAATGGAAAAAATGATTTTCGAAGATTGCCATTGAACCTAGTTTAGTGTTAGAAAGGCATATCTGGACCAAGAGTTCGGACCGGAATTTACCGCCGAAAACTATTTCGGCGGTAAATTCCTCAAAGACATGATGCAAACCGTTTTTTTTAAGATAGTGATAGATGATGAGAATTGAGAGCATTGATAAAATCCAGAAAAACAATTGGAGCCGAGAAAATGATCCACAAGGATTTTCTGCCTCCAAAAAAGAATCGCACATAATCTTCAGCTGGAAAATTAATAGCACCAAACAAGAGTTATTTTTGTTGAACATATGTGTATGTCGACAGACACAATAATAACAACAATTACCTACTGTAATACATTAGCAAAATTGTGTGTGGCTATTGATCAAAAACCTTCCAGTTTATGTCACCAGACTGGTATGCTTCTTCCCGATAATGCACAAGTACACAAGGCATCCAAAATTCCACCCATATTTTACCAGCGAAACCTATTTAAGGTAGACCATCCACCGTTCTAATCCAAATTTTGCTCCATCTAACTTCTTTTGATGTAGAAATCTAAAAAGTATCTCGCATTACACCATGTTGCAGAATTCTTGATTTGTTTTTGTAATGCATTACAATATCCTGTGATGCATTTATCTTACTCAGTATGTATTTAGAAGAATACAAACGGTGATTTATGAATTTAAGGACTGTATTCTTCTATTCTTTATACGGCTTGTTTCCTTTAAAAAAAAATCAAAATAGCCTTCTGGCCTGATTTACCCCATAAAATCAATTATTGTTAATTACACCGCTCGAGTTAATTGATACCTGACAATCTGTTCGAATATTACATTTAACAATTCATCAAAAAGTGGAGATTAGTTGAACAAAACCACGGTATCCAATACCGCAACAACTTGTCAACGAGAATATACAAAATATATAAGCATTTTATAAACATACTAAGTTTTTTTAAAGAATAAAATATCAAATATAACCAATATGAATTGTGACCCACTGTACATGCATTTTTAAGCTTAATTCAAATGTGATTGTTGTTATTGTATGTAGAATTTCAAATTTATACATATATTATTTATTGGACAAGTCATCATATCTAAAATAATAAAATTAATGTCTCCATAAAATCAGTCTAATGGGACACCCGTAAGTCCATAAATAAGTCATACTACTTTGGTTTTATATCTACCATTACCCGGAGCAAAATGTCTATTTTCGCTATAAACAACAATTTACATAATACTATTTTACACATGCGTTAAATGTAAATTACACTTATTCCGTCAATTTCATTGCAAAATCGTATTTTTTTCTAAAATTAATTGACACAAATTGGTAATAATTTAATCCTAAACAACCAGTGGTTTGTTAAACAGAATCTTTCATTATTGAAAGGCCGACATAAAATGCAAAGCAGTCATTCATAAAATGCTTCGGGAGAGCATGTTCTCAATTCATTATTTGTTACTATCAGATAGTCAGTGCCACCCACATGGGATGGGTAAACATCCGGTAAAAGTTATAGATTAAAGATTAGGATTTTTACACTAAAGTTTCGTATTATTAATATAAGTTAACTAAAAAAATGGTATGTATAAAAGATAGTTTATTATTAGTAAGTGTATGAAAGACATAACTTATTTTGTATACAGATTTATTTGAATCAACATTTCACATAATTTGGAAATGATTTAAAAAATGCTAGTCAATTAAGAATATATGTTTTCGAACATTTCGCTATTTTTGATTCTCCTCTCCATGTCTTGTATGTAGAATATTATGAGACAAAATGTAATAGTTCTAAGATACTGACTTTTACAATATATTTTTAAGTATACAAAGTGGTTCAAAAAATGCTAGTCAACTAAAATATATGTTTTTCAATATTTCGTTATTTTGTAATTCTCCTTAAACCTTACATGTCTTGCATGTAAAATACTATGAGATAAAATTAAATAGTTTTGAGATACTGAATTTCAAAATATATTTTTAATTGTACAGAGTGAGTCAAGAAATGGTAGGCATTAAAAAATATATGTATTTGAATAGTTCGTTACTTTTTATTTCTCCTTAAACTTTACATATCTCGGATGTAAAATGCTATGAGATAAAGTTAAATAGTTATCAGATACTGACTTTTAAAATATTTTTTTAAGTACAAAGAGTGATTCAAGAAATTCTGGTTATTTAAAAATATCTGTTTTTGAATATTTCACTATTTTCTAATTTTCCTTAAAATCTACACGTCTCGCATACAAAATACTATAAGATAAAATTAAATAGGTTTGAGATAACGACTTTTAAAAACTTATGATTTGCTTACTGACATCTACGACCTCTAAACTACAATCTAGAGAAAAGTAACATATCTATGTTAAACTGTTGTGCGGTGTCATTTCAGAATCTCTTTTTTTTATTTTTGGTCATAGTAAAAGTTCAAATTTTTACGTAAGACAGATAAAATTTAAATAAAAATACAGAAATTACTATTTTTCAAGTTTTACTTCGTCAAGAAAAAAAATTGATGTTTCCACACCTTACCTGGTGTTCAATGTCGAATGAAATAGAAAATTTTTTTACTCTCAACTGTATAATGAAATTTAAAAGTGGAGATAAACCCTAAAAAATCTAATTCCTAAACACATAGATTTCCCAAAATAACTTAATATACAACCGTGATCTTATAAATAGCACACACTGTTTTTTTTTGTGAAAAACATTGTATATTAGAGAGTAAATTAACAAATGATTTTTTTTTGTTAATTTCTAAGTTATTTAGTTTAATTATACATAGAAAATTAAAACATGTTCTGTAATTGTAACAAAGTGTAATAAGTTGAAATTTTAAATAGTATATTTTAACAAAATTAATAGCAATAAAAGAAATTTCTAACAAACAATTAATATTTTGCTAGAGGGTATTAATTCCACAAGCGTCTGATACATTTAGAATGAGGTACTCTACTTCTTGAATACGAAGCCGCAAATCTAAATCCGATAAATTTTTATTTTGCAGATCTCGTTTCAGATGTTTCCAGTCTCTCAATAAGTTCAGGTCTAGGATTTAGGTCATATTGTTTTATGGATATTTGTTAACAAGTTCTGATGCTGAGTTGTTGTCAGCACAGAGTCTCGTCTTATTCTGAAGAACGTTTTTGCAAAGAGACTGATCTATTATACCCTCAATTCGAAAAATAGACCTAACTTCTTTCCGTGACATTGTTTTCCAAACTATAACAGATTCTCCACCATGGTTTCTGGTTTTTACGGTGTAACGTAGATCGATGCTACTATTGGGCACACGGCGAACATAATATTTATTTCCAAATAAATTATTCTAGGTCCCGTCAGTCCAATGTACTTTTTGTTCGAAAAACCTAAACTGCAGTCTTTTGTCCTTGTGATTCTATAATGCAAGAGGTTTTCTCTTAATCACGTATTCTTTTAGGTTCGCTTTATTTAATATCTACTTCAGGGTTCTACTTGGCAATTACTGCCATTTTGTTCTAATATTTGCTTTATAAATTGGGAATAATTTAAACAACTAACTAATTGACTGGTCAGTATACAGTCCAAACTATTAAGTTAGAAGCATAAAATTTTGAGATAAGGTTGACAACACCATGTAAGTATCCTCTAGGAGAGGATTTTTCAAAATTTACACTCCAAAAGGGTGAAAAAGGATAAATTATCATTTGATAACTTTATCGATATCTCTTGATCAGATAGAGATTATTATTTCAAAAGATAGCCTACAACAAGATCTAAAAATTATTTTTTTTTGCTTTTGGATATTTGGGGAAAAAGGGGTAAGACGTAAATTTTTCAATCGTTTATTAGAAATAAATTTTCTCTGTGAAAAATGACAATACGAATATAATTATAGCTGTTGTGCACTAGAGCCAATCGATCTACGAAAAAAAGTAATGTGACTAGCAATATGGTTCAACCACTTACTGGTACCTACACCAGATTTCACTCAGGTATACATTTCTAGGCTGAATTGACCTTCAGAATCATTTTTACCACTGAAAAATACAATGATGTTAGGCTGCGCTGGGGACTGAACTCAGGACCTTTCAATTAGTTTTGATACATTTACATTCATTCACTTTGTATTTTCTTTAATATCTTTTAAGTCATCTTTCGGATTTTCCACTATTTTTTCTTATTCCTTAGGCCTTTCGCCATAAATGATCAAACTGTGATAGGCCTTATTTATTTTATGTGTCACAGTGATATTGGGGAGCTTTTTTGCATCTGTGAAATATGTTTTCCAATATTCGAGATTATTCCTAAGGTATAAAGCCTTTAAATAAGAGTAGTAACACGCTTTGACCTGTTGAACCTTATGAATCATAATTGACTATCCACAGACATCTAACCACTGATTAATTAATATGAGCTGTATCAGGTAGGCAAGAAAATAATTTTGGTTTTGTAATGTGAAATAAAACTAATTTTTTATACAAAGATTGCTACGCCGCAAGAGAAAATTAAAATGATAATTAATTCTTATTAAATGCTTCAGTACAGGTAATTATTTTCTCGGTGATGATCGCTCCTTCTTTTAGGGCAGTGCCTAGGCTAGAATGCCGGAGATTAGGGGGGTTATATAAATTCAAAGCGCCACCTGTTTTAGGCCCGTCGGTAAGAAGAAGCGATGATGATATCGAAAACAGGAAACAACCAGGTACAAAAATAAAACACCCCGATTCCAAAAAGAGTTAAAATCTATATTTAACAATAAAAAAAGGATTCTGTTTTACAATCTATGTTAATTTCAACTTAAACTAAAGAAATATGTGACCATTTGCTAAATAATAACTACAAAAAAACATTACGTTATCCGCGCGAAACTCAAAGTCAGTTAAATGTAGGTCAGGCCTTAATTTTCACTATCAGCTGAACTGAATAACCTTACTTTTTATGTACAGTTGTATTTTACACTAATACATTTTCTAGTACGTCGATTTAGGAATTAAATTAAAAGTGTTGGACTTCTAATGGGAGAAATAATGTTTTAAATTACCTAGTTTGTACGTTATCTTCGGTTTACAAGATATTTTAAATTAAATTAAATATAAAGTGTCCTGTGATCGCACACAGAAAGTCCTATTAGTTACCAATCACAGGGGAAAAATGAAAGCATACGATAAATTAGGTAATACCACAGTTTATTATATTTAGTTCTAATACCTGAAGTGTGGTTTTATCACTGAGTCTAAGTACTTTCAGCAAGCAGGATAACCTGTAACTTCTTTGGGAGCAATGGAGTGTTTTATGCCAGGCTCCCGCATGGAATTTCAGTTGTTAAATAGAAAAGGAAGATCCCGGTTTAATAAAATCTGTTTCTGGTATGTACCTGTTTGTCTTTACGGGTGTAACAAGTACCAAAGTCACAAATATGGTGTGTTGACCTTTTAGAGGTGATAACTTTACTTAAGGGTAAACGAATATAGTATTAACCTTTTTTATCCCCCAAAATCTAGTAAATATCGCCCTAAAACACTAAATACGGTTTTAGTTGTTTACTGGGATAAACGTAGTTCTGTATAATTAGAAAAATCAGCCAAAATATTGCTTTCTGAGCTTATGCCAGTTTTCACAACCAAGGCTTGGCCCAGAATCTCTCTACTGACGCTTTTAGAAATCTCAAGAGCGTCAATAAAAAAAGAAAACAAAAGATTAACTACACCCTTGATGAAAGCGGCAAAAGTGGAGTGTTTGATGCATTTCTAAACACACTTGATTTTTTACAAAACCGTTGGTCGACCAGAACGTTGGTCACCTTTTAGTGAAAAACCTCCAGAAGGGAATTTCTTAAACCTATTCTGATACTTACGTTCTGTTAAACAATCAACACCATAAACTTCACATATCTCTTTGTAAGCTCCTAGCAGTTTTCTTATTTACAGAAATAAAAAACCAGAATACGTCGAAAATGTTCGTTTCTGCACTTCTTGTTAGAATTGACTTTTGTTGTAAAATAATCTAAATGTGACTGATATCAAACGTCAAAAAACCATAACTCTGACGTTCATTCAAAACAATTACAACGCTCTGTATATGTGACAACCAAAAATACTTTCTTGCAGACCTGTCTTAGAAACACGTTAAGTGGATTTATTTATTTATTTTTTAAACAAAACTGACCTTAGACTTTTTACTCCTAAATCTAAGAACATCAGGAAAGGAGAAAATAAAAACGATTGAAATAAAAACTTTAAACATGCCTTCTGTTTTATCCCTTTTTGTGCTTTAGACGGAAAAAGGTTAAAACGAAAATCCAATTTCTTTCATTCTTTTTGCAGATCTGGAAATCCGATTATTTTTATTGCAGCATTTATTTTAGATTTAGACTTATTTGGTTAAAAGGTGTACTTATCGTAATGTTTTTCTATGACGTTAGCTCACAAACTTTTTAAATTTAAAATAAAATAGTTTTTGCCATTATATAAATATTTGTATATACCGGTTGACAAAAAAAATAATCTGCGTGTCACTTTTTTTTGCGTGTTGGGTTACGACTTTGAAATTTGGATGGGTTTGTTAACTAAGAAATGTGAAAATCTTCACGCTAGTTATAAATCCATTATTTATTAAGCAGTTTTCTTATTTATTCAATGTGTTACTAGTTTTCATTATATAAAAAAGAAAACCTCCAGTGCAATTTAAATATTTGAAATGACAATAATATCAAATTTTGTCTTTAATATTTGCCGTAAAAAATTAAAAAGAAAACTTAAATTCACTCATTTACATCATTTGCTTTATAAGTTCCTTTCTTTATTGTTTCGTGTTGTATTCAGGTTACTATTTCGGAGAAAATACTTTTTGAATTGCGTTGTAAAATACGGGATTACTTGGCCTTATAACGGCCCTACTTTCCTCGTTTCTAAAAAGAACTTTTGTGAATACTTTTCATGGTTTATTGCCTTATAATTCCTAAACTTTTAGCAAAGTTTATGATATTTTGGGACGTGAGTTTTGTAATTTCTTTAGGCTCAGTAAATACTCCTTAAAGATGTTTTAGTCGCTGAGATCATTTTTTGCATTCGTAAAGAATACGTTCCGCAGTTTTGTCTAACTCATAATAAAACCTATATTGTTTAGTCTCAGTTTTTCCTATTTTTGTGTGGTGATACCTCTAAGGGTCATTGTTAGTTAAAAATTCTGCGACTAGTTTGAATTCGTTTCTATGAAGTTTTGAAAGGACTAGTAGATATAATATTGCTATAAAGATATGTCCGAATTCCCTTAGTCCTCTGTTACAGTATTTCTATAAGGACGCGATCGACTTCCCCTAGTTCTTCGTTACAGTATGTACATAGTTACACTCTCAAATACTTTTTGAGACATTTTGGGGAACATATGTGAATTGCGTATCTGACTGATTGATTGAATTATATAGTAAGTCAAGGTTGAAAACCCTGCAGCCTAGTGACTTTTTATGTTGTCTGTTATATCTGCTCTATGTGAACACGCTGGTTGCGTTAATCAGATTTAGCAGCTTGTTCACTAGTTTATCCTCTGGATGTAAACCTTCCGGATTAATCGATCCCTGAAGGTGTCTTCAGTAGGATAGAGTTTCGCATTCGAAGATATGTGAGGCTGTTTCATTCTTTTCGTACAATAGTACACATATTGGATCTTCATTTTACATGACCACTGTGTGTAGATATTTCCTTAAGTGGTAGTTCACTAGCCTAATCTTTTTTTATTTACATAAATGCAGGATTTTGAGGCTTCCTTTACCGGACAGTTTGCTGAGCTTGCACCTCGCAATATGATTTCAGTGGCTCTGGTGTAGATTGTTTATCCACCCGGATAACCAGCCGCGCTTTAGTAATGCCAAATATTGATTTTAGTGTGGTAGTAGATCCTTGCCTTGCAAGTTTGTCTACTTTTTCATTGCCTAAGATGCCCTTGTTTCCTGGTATTCACGCAAGAGTAACCTTATTGTGGTTAGCCAGAGCGTATACTTCGGTCTGGAATTTGTGAAAATTTTTCCTAGATGTTTTATAAGACTACATCTGGATTTGCAAACACCGGTTCTAAACCTTTTCTCCATCTGTGAACTGTCTATATACCGAATAAGTGAGACTTGTCTAAACTGTGGCTTTTTTCATTCAGATTTAATCATTCCATCTCAGCAGAACATTGGAACCGTACGCCAAAGGCATTAAGGCTGCAGATTTAGGCAATATGTCGGTTCTGACTAATGTCAATTCAAAGCTCCTCTTCTTATGCATAAGTGCAACAGAGGTAGATTTACCATCGTCCCCAGAGCTGCGGTTGCGATTATTTTCATTGCTTCCCGGATAAGACAAGTCTTTGCAGTTTATTCAACCTTGTGTAGTTAATTCCGTTGTTTTTAGTTGCCAGACCGGTGAGGCAACTATAATAACCATTTTGAATGACCAGTATATCATTTTGGATTTTAATCTCCATATTTTGATACATAGTCTACGATACGCCCAAAACGACGCTAATGCTTTTGTGGTAGACTTTTGGTCAGTATATTTCAAATTAAAATCAATAGAGACCGTTCAATAGTTAGTTCATTGATTTTAGGAGGAACTTGTTTGTCCCCTTTTTTTAAAATAAATTTTCAGTGTTTTGGTGGAGTTGACGTTAAGTTCTTCCATTGAACCAGTTCTTGAAAATGCGCAATATTGTCACCTTTTTGAAAAGTGAAGGGATTTTATGAAATTCCGTTGAAAAGACTATTTTATATAAAATAAGATATACAAGATATACAACTGAAAATAAAAATTCCAGCGAAATGGATACCACGCCATAAATAATGAAACGAACCTAGAAACTAAACTAAATTTCAGAAATAAGCAAATAAAAGATATATTCCGCAAAAAACATCTTTCAACGTTACGCCAATGAGAGAAATAATCATGGGAAAAGCTTCCAACTATAGAATCTCGCAAGTCGTGTTCATGATTTTTGAAATACACAACTGACAGGACAAAATACCCACGTCAAAATTCTAGGATGTTATTTAAGTTTGGTAAAAATGCAAGTACTGTTATGCATTTTTTCGATTTTATGTCGTGCTTATTTAGTAGACAAAAACAAAAGAGGAATCAGATTAGTTCAATGGTATTGAAATGCCCAACGATTGAAATTTGATAAAAGTAGGAGAGTGGATACAAATTAGTACAAAAAAGAACTATATAAAATTTTTTAATAATTAGCATACATTTTAGTATTTAATAAAAACATTCGATCAATTGGTTTTTATACTGATTGATGTTTTCTTAGCCGATACTGATATATATCGGCATATCGGCAGTTATTTTTTTATCTAATTTTAATATAACGTTTAAGTCAAAGCTATAGAGGTAATGTGTGCATGAAGTAGGAGTATACCTTCAATTCTATTTTATCCCCTAAAATAAATTTTTTTGATCGTGCCAATTTAAATTTTTGATTTTATTTTGACTAGCATGTCAAGATTTCCTAGGAGCTCATATTGGAGAAGCTAGACCAGAAGTATTCAACTCTTTGTTAAACAAACGTGAATTAGGATAGGAACAGATCCACGTTGTATTAATTGATAAAGTTGTGAAGATGAAAAATGGTTTTCTTTGTGAATTCTGATGAATGTTTTATTTGTACTTTGTAACTTTTAGGTAATGATGCTCTACAAAGTCAGCGCTCTTATAGTGATATAATTTCCAAATCGCGAAGACTCGTTTCACATTTTAATGACTCATAAACTGCTTGTGGTCAACTTATCAAATTACAGGAACTAAATCTTCCGAAATTTATCTTAGTCCAGACGTTCAAACACTTTTTCCTTTTCTTGTACAAAAAGGTTGCAAACTTATATACACTCTTGGATAAAAAAAAACGGACAAATAAGATTTTGTTCAAATTCAGTCTGAAATAACTTTTTAAATTTTTTATCAGTTTTGATCATCTTTTGTAGGCGTTTCCATATTCATCATTATTTTATATTAAGTTTGCAAAAAGTGCTATTGGATTTGATGTAATGCAGGGTAGAGCCAAAAGTTGCATTTTATCCTAAATTCTGAACATTCTTTGGAAACATTTTAAGACACAATTTTGTAAGAGTTTATTCGATTTTTAAGTTTCATCTTTTCTTTTCGTTCATATCAGTATCATTATTTAAAAGGAAAAAAACATTTTTTAAAGGAAAACATGCTATTTATGTACAACAATAATAAAAATTAAAAACATTAATATAGATAATTTAACTTAAACAAAGAAATATATACTAAAGTCGTATATTGCCTCTTCGTGTTCTGCTAGTTGCTGCCGTGAGATGGCGTATGCTCTAAACATAATTATTTGACGTGGAATATTTTTCCACTCTTCATGGAGAATTATTTAAATATCTGGAATGGTTCTGGTTCTAATCTGGGCTACGTGGAAGCCATTCTAATCCTTGAATGTCCATTTCATCCAATTAATCTTTAACTAATTTAATAACATAGAGCCTGATAATACCGTGAATACCGAGATTTTTGATCAATAAACGGAGCGAAAAGAATGACATGATCCGTGAAACATTTTCCGATATAACGGTTTGTAGCTAAAGCCATTAAAACGAGGTCTGTATGTGGGCTTGTATTGAAATAGCAACCCTTAATATGATTCTATCACCTCCGAAATGTATTCTCGAAGTTATGCAATATTTAGAAAATCGTTCTCCTCGTTTTCTCTAGATCCGCTGACGCTGATCCGAGGAAAGTCAGCATAGACGATATTCGTTTCTGAATAAGCTACACCCCCACTTTTGATCACGGAAGTTCACGGAGTAAAACTGTTCGTGTAATCTAGGGCCGATGGTTCGTCTAGAAACTGTTATGTCACACATATCTTCAAGTCAGCAACTTATAACAGTAGACACATGTTACTTCGCGGTCTTATAAACCAATGAGACAAATAAACTTACCATATGGCTGGTATGTGACTCAAGAACGAAATCAACCATGAAGATTTATTGCAGTACTGAACAGTATTCTCTGGGACTCTAAGACATTAAGCATGAAAATAAGAAACGCATATACAGTAACATAGTCACAAATATATGCATTAGACTTCTGGTCTCTGAAAGAATCAGCACAAAAAAAAATGCTAAGAGTAACAGAAATGGACTTTTGGAGGCGAGAAGTAAAAACAATCCAGGAGAGAAAAAATAACGAACAAGTGAACCACACAAATGATAAAAGTCATATTACACTACCACAGACGACATAAAAAGTAAACAGTTGGTTTGGTTCGGACATGTATAGAGAATGACTGAACAGTTAACAAAAAAGAGGCTCCAAGTAAGGGAACCTATTTAAAAACGGGTTAAACTGCAGCAGTCACCAAGTTCATAGTTTTTCCATACTCCTAAAACTTATTACAATTCCATACTCGTTTTACAATATAGTCTTCTAGTACTGTTACCGTTATCATTGTACATCATAAAGATTTCTATTTTATTAATTATAGGTTCTTTATTTTTATTAATGAATTCTATAACTGTAACAACTAGTTATCGACTGATGCACTGATATCGATATATCGGTTTTTGTCTGGTGTAATGATGATTATCGGTATTAGCCGGCATGCGTAGAGAATTTCGGCTTTCTGGCTCCATGCATTTAATCGGATAGAATGTTGAGTGAGAAGTATGTTAAAACTGGTAATTCCCTGATCCTGACAATAACGACTAATTGCATGTTGTGTATTCCTTCAGGCTTTACCTAAAAGATGATTGGCAGTGAAGCATACGTCACGACCATCATTTAAAATGAGTGAGAGTTATATGCAACAGAATATCAACGTTGCTTGATTAAAATGAAATGTTTTAAATTTTTGTTATTGTTATATATAAATTGCAGAGTGTTCTACTCTGTATAACACCAAATTCTATAGAACTTTTTGCAAATTCAATAAAATATAATTATCAAAATGAAAGCACCTACAATATCTACAAAAGATGACCAAATCAATGCAAAACTCAAAAAGAAGTGGACTACTATCCATCCATTGCTAAGAAATGCAAGAATTTATGGATGGAACTAGTTGGGAGCATTTTAAACTTTTTAAAAAAATAACAAAAAGGTTATACCATTTATTTTAACTTAAATGAGTGATAAACTAAAAAACAGTTTAGTAAATGGTTTTATATACTCGAAAAACAATTACACTGCTACGATTTTTCTGGACTCCCGTTTTCAAGAGAGCTTTTCCAAAGACGGTTGTGAGTCCATATTTCAAAATATTATTAATTATCTAGAAACTCGAATGAAAGATACTTCCAAAATTCCAGAACACTGAGATGATCACAGTAAAATCGAAATTCTAAGTACAAGATGAAAGTAGCGATAACAAGAGATAAATCTTTAACAAAGTATGCTGGCACTAGTTCTGTAGAAGTGAAAATAAAATCATCTACCAAAATATCTGTTTCTTAGCAAATACAATGTCAATTTAAAAAATTATCTACTGTTTCATGAAAATCTTATCCTTTTTTTATGGTGGAACGAAAAACAGGAGGTCCTGTCCTTATCCTATGCTCGAGACGTTATAAATTTATCTGCACCAGCTGGCAGTGTATCGAGTGATTAAATGTCGGGATTATAATTTCAGCAAAAGAATGGGTTAGACCCAGATAAAGCGGAGAATGTGATATTTTCGCACGAAAATCTGCCGAAACCTAAATACTCATATTAATATTAACCAATTTTATGTTTTTGTTGTTACGGTTTATTTATCCTAAAAATCTTTTTGTACATTTTCTTAAATTATAATTTAACGTTTTGGTAAGTTTCAATTCGATTCGATTAAAAGCAAGATACATGAGCTGGCAAATGTATATCGGCCGTACACGATAATCATCCTTTCAGCTTATGTAATTCATAGAGCGGTATTGATATCGGTCGATCCTTTATATCACTAAATTCTGCTAAAACTAATGGACTGTTTAATAATAGTGACATTAGCGGTCTCAAATTTATGTCATTAGTTGTACTCGGACAATTTCTATTATACAATAAGGGTTGGTGGAAAAGATGTTTTATACCAGTGGAAATTTATTACCAAGACCGGCAGAAAACCACAAAGTAGCAGAGCAAATTCGGTCGCTATATATTTTCTTGAAGTGGTAAAAAAAAGAAGTGTTTAAAGTAGATCTATTGAAATTTAAATACATAAAATTACATATATAGTTATTATTGCCAGGAGATTGCAAGTTTACATTTTGGAATAAACAAGTTAAACTGTTTTATGACGCCTGTAAACTAAACATCATTTTTAAAGTAATGTCAAATTAATATCTATTATAAGCTAGGCGCTTTCGATGGTTACAACTTTAAAAGAGGTAAAAAGTGTTTTACATACATTCGGTTTCTCTTTTCTACATATATAAAATGTTTTTTACAGAAATTTCGGCAGATATAAAACCTTTTGAACAAATCGTTCATCACCTCTCAGTCTTTTTAACAAGTAAGTATACACAATGAGATAAAATTTGAAATTTTTATGCTGGTATAGGTGGGTCTAATGAGAGTGACACTAAAAGTACATTCGTTGTAAACGTATTTTACAGGGCTTTTGAGAATTCAATATTTTAAAAACTAGTGAAGTGGTTGGTTTCATAAGAATCCCTATATTTTATCAGAAGTTTCTTTTATTTACTTCTTAAAAGTTCTATCTCTGAAGATTCCTTAATTTATTAAATTTTCTGTAACTTGATGGATTTCGCAACGAAATAAAGGAAATGAGAAAACTGAAATGTAAAAATTGTTTGTTTAAGTTTAATTAAATAAAGTAGCTACATAGAAAGTTATCTTCAATTTAATTAAATTAGTGAAGTCCTATACCCCATGTTATCTTTTTACGATAACTTGAAATTCCAACATTTATTATAACTCAAAAGTAATTAAAGTATCCACAATGCAAAGGCAAGAGGCAAGGAGGAGAATTCTACAAATTTTATTTTGGAAACTGAAAGGTTTCCGACATATTACATATTTTATTGGGCACACTATTTGGCTTTAGCAAGATTATTTTTTAAAATATAGTGAATTCATAAAATTGATGACGTTTTATTATTACGTAGTTTTTATTTTATTTTTGAAATCATTTTGAGTTCAGAATGATATCTTGGAGCACGCAAAATGTGTATTTCAAGATCTTTTTAACCGACTTCTAAAAGAAGGAGGTTCACAATTCGTCGACTATGTATTTTTTTTTTTATGTATGTACACCGATTTCTCCGGAATGGCTGCACCGATTTGAGTGAAATTTTTTACGTTATATAAAGGAAGTTGCTGCGGTGGTCCCATATTTTTTTAGATGAAATTGGTGCAGTAAAATCCAAGATGGCGCTTACAATATGGCGGCCAAAAAAATTAATTTTGTCCGATTTTCTCCAAAATTGGTGTTGTACCCAACGAATCTGAAATTATTTTTAAAAAATTCAAAATGGCGGATCCAATATGGCGGACAAAAAAATTTAGTTTAGTCCGATTTTCTCCAAAATTGGTATGGGGGAGTTTTCGAGCTGCCACATAACGAATCTGATAATATTTTTTAAAAATTCAATATGGCGGATCCAATATGGCGGACGAAAAAAATCAATTTTGTCCGATTTTCACCAAAATTTGTACGGGGGAATTTTCGAGGTGACACATAACGAATCTGATATTATTTTTTAAAAATTAAATATGGCGGATCCAATATGGCGGACGAAAAAATCAATTTTGTCCGATTTTCACCAAAATTGGTACGGGGGAATTTTCGGGGTCGCATATGACGAATCTAAAATAATTTTTAAAAAATTCAATATGGCGAATCCAATATGGCGGACGAAAAAAATCAATTTTGTCTGATTTTCTCCAAAATTGGTACGGGGGAGTTTTCGGGGTCGCATATGACGAATCTAAAATAATTTTTAAAAATTCAATATGGCGAACAAAAAAATCAGTTTTGTCCGATTTTCACTAAAATTGGAACGGGGGAGTTTTCGGGGTCACAGATGACCAATCTAAAACTATTTTTTAAAAATTTAATATGGCGTATCCAATATGGTGGATAAAAAATTAATTTATTTTCGTTAAATATCGATATTGGAAAGTTTTGGGGCCTATATTACTAATCTAAAATTAATTTGAAATTTAAGATATTCGATTTTCTATGGCAGACTAAATATTCGTTTTACCCAATTTGACTGGTATTTGTAAAACTCTAAGAATTAAAGAATTTTTAGTGGCTTAATTTAGGGTGATTTACAACTTTGGATAAAATTGGTACTTTTTTGCCACTTTGGAGTCATTGCGAAGTATACTAATTTCGATTAGTACTTAGTTCAAATAATTTATAAATATCATAATGAGTTCTAAAACTAAAAATAGAAAAATAAAATTTTTATAAAAAAATTGAACCGACTTCTAAAAGTGCGCTAAAAAGTGAAAAATAACCATAAATTTTTATATGCAATTGAACTTTTTGAAGTCGGCGCCAAATTATTTGTAAATAAAATAAGTAACTACTAATATATACAAATTATGGTAAGAAAACAATTACAAATAAAATATTTTTAATCTGTTTATTCAAATCATATTTTATCAGGCATTAGTTTAGCGCCGACTTCAAAAAGTTCAATTTCATATAAAAATTTATGGTTATTTTCCACTTTTTAGCGCACTTTTAGAAGTCGGTTCAATTTTTTTATAAAAATTTTATTAAGATTTTTTAAGCGATTTTATTTAGTTTAATTGCTACCATTGCTTTAACCGAATTTTAACTCACTTCCAATTATCCAATCAAACGGGAACTTGGTACACATATATAAACCCGATGACAATGCAATGACCTTGAAACTGACTTTAAACATATATGTTAAGGTCAACTTCACTTCTGCTGAAATTTGATACATATATATATATATATATATATATATATATATATATATATATATATATATATATATATATATATATATATGTATATATCCGATCCGACGCTTTAATATTATAACCTTGGAACTGAACTTGCTGAAAATTCATTCCTAGGTTTCATTTTTAAATTTTGCATCTTTTAATAGCAACCCTTATTTTTTGTTACAAAAATGAAGAGCAGGAAAAATTACTCGCTTAACGATATAAATAAGTCATATGCTTTTTACATCTAGAGATTATTTGAAGGCTAATCGCACTTATCTGACAAAAAAAAACGCAAAAAGGCTTAGAAATCAAAACGTTTAATGACAATAGACAACCTTTATGACTTTGAAACTGACCTTTGACATATATTTCAAAGCCGTTTTAGGCTCAACTTTTTTTCAGACAAAAACCTTTATTTATTTTATTCAACAACAAAATTTGGTTTCACTGCTGCCTATGGGCTGTCGACTGACAATTAAATCGTGTAATCCAAAATTAAAAAGTGAAAAACATTATTAAAAAGAAAATAACAAAAGGATTTTATTTTCATGAAAGTAGCGCACTAAGTACTATTAAATAACTTTATAAAGGGTGTTTTTTATAGAGGTATAAAACTTCAAGTTGGCAACACTTTTTTAACTGGCGGCCATTTTGTCAGCTGTCAAGTGATTTATGTTTAGTTTGGTTTGGCATATCAACATGAATAGACTGACGCCTGAACAACGCTTCCAAATTGTGCAAATTTATTTTGAAATCATGGTTCTGTTCGAAATACGTATCGCGCACTACGATTTTTACGGTCAATATAATCGTCCATCAGAACAATGAATTCGATTAACTATGGAACGTTTTCACACCACGTTTACTCTAAAAGATAATACGCATCCACAGAGACGTCATACAGTGCATACAGAAGAAGTCATTGCTGCTGTAGAGCGTAGCGTAGAGGAAGACCCGAATCTGCCATCGTGCACAGGAATTGGATATGTGTTCATTCACTTTATGGAAGATTTTGCGGAAAGATCTTAGTTTGCGTGCTTACAAAATCCAACTCGTGCAAGAATTCAAGCCACACGATCACCTAGCAAGGCGTAGATTCGGCGAATAGGCCCAAAACAAGATTGCTTTTGATCCGGATTTTCATAAGCAAATTTTGTTTAGCGATGAAGCTCACTTTTGTTTGAATGGATACGTCAATAAACAAAACTGCCGTACTTGGAGTGATGATACTCCTCAAGTGTATGTTGAGACACCGTTACATCCAGAAAAACTGACTGTTTGGTGTGCTTTATGGACTGGTGGAATCATTGGTCCGTACTTCTTTAAAAACGATGGTGGTCAGAACGTTACAGTCAATGGTGACCGCTATAGAGTCATGATTACTGACTTTTTCGTTCATCAATTGAACAACCATGATGTGCAGGAGCTGTAGTTTCAACAAGACGGCGCAACATGTCACACAGCTCGTGCCACAATTGATTTATTGAAGGAAACGTTTGGTAACCGCATAGTTTCACGTTTTGGACCCGTGAATTGGCCTCCAAGATCGTGCGACTTAACGCCGCTAGACTATTTTCTGTGGGGATATGTGAAGTCGCTAGTCTACGCCGATAAGCCCGAAACGATTGATCATTTGGAGGACAACATTCGCCGCGTTATTGCCGATATACGGCCACAAATGTTGGAAAAAGTTATCGAAAATTGGACCTCCAGATTAAACTACGTCCGAGCCAGCCGTGGCGGTCATATGCCAGAAGTCATATTTAAATTATAATGCCAGAAGGTTATCTTTCGAATAAAGTAAATTTCATGTCAATTTAAAAAATTCATCTTTGTTTTATTCCATTTAAAAATTCTATACCTCTATAAAAAAACACCCTTTATATAAAAATATTGTAAAAAATATACGAAGTTAGTGATATACAATAGATTCATGTTTCAGATTACTAGTTTGATAATTTATTTGTGTTTATAAAATCATAGGCTTTTTAATTTAATGACAAATGATTAAACAGTGATTACTGTGCATGATACTTAATTTGAAAAACTCGCACTCTCATGTGGCTCCCAAATTAAAATAAAGCTACTGTTGCACTAGTGAGTTATACAAAGCAAGATCCCACGATTTTTTTAACTAAAATCAAACTAGTAATATAAAATATAAATATATTCTAAATCACTATTTTTCGTATATTTTTTACCATATTATTATAGATAAAGCTATTTTATACCATTTAATACACTATTTCCATGAAAATCAACCGTTTTTCTTAAAAAGTTTATTATTAATTTTATTCCATTTCTAATTGGGAGGTCAACAGTTGACAGTATGCTTACCTCACTCAAAGTAATGGAAAGGAAGATACCCCGAAACCTACAAAAATGTCTGCTATTTTGTAGACCTCAAAAGGGCCTCTAATAGTGTACCAGTGACAAGGCTTTGACACACCCTAAAAAACATGGTATATCACAATTTGTAATAGCCATTTTCATTAAATGAGTAAAACCAATATCACAGACAAGGCTGTGTAGTTTGTTATTCATGTCGTCTACCAAATTATGATATTCTTTTGCTTTAGGTGTATAAATTATCAATGGGCCGATTTATATCGGTATCGACTAAAAAACTATATCTATCGATAATTAGTAACAACCTAGCGCTAAGTCACAGCACTGAATGTTTAAGGGAATAGACCGATATTATTAATTTACGACAATGATAAGACTGGTCGAAATGGATGTTTGGGAAGCACCACCGTATAATTCATAGAAATAAGGTCTACACGGAGTAAAACACTTTTTAGTAACTTTATTATTCGTTAATAAGGACTGTAAAATGGAATTTTTGAAACAAAAGTTTTTTGTTTTTTATGAGATTTTATTGAAATATTGTATAAAATATTGGAACATTATTGGCTATTTAAGTTATTAACCACCATTTTTCAGACCACATGGGTTCTCGTGCAAATGACACAAACGATTTTCGTGTTTTTTCGTTTAGCAAAATCGCCCCCAGTAAAACCCTCGTTTAACCAATTATGAGAGACAAAATTAATGTGATCAGGCAGTAAACACGTTTTACAGGATATTGGTTATACTAAAGCTTAATTTCGCTTAGCGACCAAATATTTTAACCCAAAATTGAACATCGTAAATACGAATTAGTTTAAGGACTTTGCAAGAATAAACCACCCGAATTAATTACAAGCTGATTTAGTATGTATTGATGAAAATGAAATTGGTATGATTATTGTAGATCAAAATATTGATATTTACATATAGAATTTTATTGTATCATTATGACAAGATAACGTAAAGTACGGTTTGTAACATGTATCTTCATATATATATATATATATATATATATATATATATATATATATATATATTGATAGATATTGTATACTTTTAGTAAAATAGTTTTATTTGGAAGATTATTTATTCATTTATTTGCATACAACTTACACTACAAAATAAGAATTACAGATATTACAGATACAACTAAACATCGAGGTAAGGTGAACAAAACATATGTACAAACAACATTAAAAGTTAAAATCACGTTTAAAGAAATATAAAAAAAATACATCACTTAAAAGTTCCGATCGTTTTCATTTTTGGTAGCGAGTCATTGAAAATAGAACAGTTTGTATAGAAGTGGTTCTAGTTTGGTATTATTCTGTCGATAAACGCGTACTGGCTGTAATTGGTGCAATGGTGCCTCTCTCAAAAGACTTTTTACCATCTTGTTTGCTTTAGTGGGACTTACAAAGGAGTCATATTTCGCAATATGTCACAGTCAATTGCCTTATTAGATATGTCGAATCCATATAAAAACATAGTTTTTCTACTTCTGTGTTTCAGACTTTTAAGCATACGGAACATTAGTCTCGTCTCATAACCTAGACCGTGTGAAGGAAAATGATGTTTTCTATATAGCAGATATTTGGTGAATTTATAGCGAACTTTCGCGAGTCTGCTTTTTAGGGTCACATAGTTGGGAGCTTCGAACTTACCCCTGTAGAATTAGCATACGTCAGAACTAGGGCCCCGTTGTTTGAAGGCTGAATAACGTAATAATATTTCTATTTATATTTGAAAAAGTGTTGATAAACAGGAGATATTTCATTTCTTGGCACACACATACCGATTCTATGCTATCTTTTTCTAATTGCATTATTTAAACAAGTATCATATGATAATCGGTACGTCAATTCTGGAATACATAAAAGTATGAATTTATGGTTGCCTAAACTATTATTATTGTTATTTTCAATATGTAAACAATATCGAACAATATTTATCAATAGAAATATTTTTTAAATTCTATTTTTGTTAATATAAATTGCAAACTTCGCATTTATAGTAATTTCTAACACATAAAAACACTGAAAGGAGTCACGTCAACCAATTAAACTGAAAGAAAAGATAAGTAAACATGTTTATGTCTGTTAAACATTAAAAAAGCCTCTCTCCAACTAATCATAAACAGCCTTCAAACAAATCTATTGTTGTTTAAACCTATAGGGTATGATCGAAGATTGGAAGTTCATATCGTTGAAAAATAGTTTAGAATGCTGCGAAGAAGAGTAGTACAAACTTGTTTAAGTTAGTGCTATTGTGTTAATATGTTAGTTTATCTTAATAAAACCAAGTATTTTAAGATGATCGTGATCCCAAATGGACACTGAACTGCAAATATTTCTAGAAAATTACTTCCAAGTTATTAATTCATTCTACAGACTCGATGAGTTGATTATGTTATGTGTATGAATGAAGAATTGAATAACTACACTTATAAAAGACGACTGATTTGCGTTTGGAGCCGCTGAGTTTAGGAGATCTGAAAAATACCAGTTGATGATGAAAAAGGGGTGGTAATACTAAATCATCGATGCTTAGACCTCCATTGGGCCTTTTACATCCACCATATCTGCAGGTTATTCGAGGCCGATCGCCTTTGCGAATCCAAGCAGCCTCGTTAGTTGAACTTGCCTAACTGCTTCCTGTAACAAAATTGTATCTCCGAAATATCTCTGTCTCAGTCCGTTGAGTACTTGGCACTCTCTGAGGACATGGCCAACAGTTTCATCCTCCTCCATCTGCATGTCGGGTCGTCTTCGACACCGATTCTATGAACATGGCCCCTGATGTGACAATGTCCTGTCAACAATCCCATCATAATTTGCAGCTCTTTCTTTCCAAGGAGAGAAGCTCCTTAGTACGCCGTGCAATAGGTCCAGTTATATGTTCCTTAACACACTTCATTCCAGGAGCTCTCCTCCACGACGCAATAAATTTGCTTTCCAGCAACGATTTTAATTCCCTTTGCTAATAGCAATTGGGACAGTCCATACGGTTTAGTCGCAGAACCCAACTTTGCCAGACGATCTAATTCCTCATTCCCACTTATGCCCGAGTGACCCGAGACCCATACGAGTCTGACTGTGCAGACTTTCCTCGTTATATAATTTAGTACATCCTTGCACTCAGACACCAGTCGCGAAGTCATGACACTGGACTTCAGTGCCAATATCGCAGCCTTACTATCTGAGCATATATTTATTACTCTATTCTTGTCTATGTTCCATTCACACAGATGGGCACACTGCAGAATAGCATAAATTTCCTCTGTGGAAATTGTCGTACATTGTCCGAGAGGGTAGTACTCTCTGACTTCCATGCTCCTTCCGAATATTTCGGCTCCAGCTCTTCCATCTTGTTGAGATCCATTAGTATACCGCCAGGATCTACTTTTCGGAAGATTTGGTTCTCCTTCCCAATCCTCTTTACTTAGCAAAAATGTCTCCAGGGAGAGGCCTTATATGTGACCAATGAGGCGAACCCGAAGACAACTGTATCCCGCTTGATAGCGAACTGTACACTTTCATATACTGACGTGGATCGCTGAGATAATATTTAATTCAGTTTAGATAATTTCCTAAGATTTCAATTTCAGACAACGTCTTTTGTACCGGTGGGTGATGAATGCTGTCAAAGGAGCTAAACAAATTGGTGTAAATTGAGCTAACCTAATGTCTTAATACCTAGTGCTAAAAATACTCAAAAATTATTCATATAGTTGTTGAAGGAAATATAATTGACTTGAACTGGGAAATTTTTAGGTGATACATTCAAATTACTGAAACTGCAACTTGTTTTAATACGACTTTTTTAACATAATCTCCCCTTTGATTTACTTGCGCCACCTGTTCTGCAACAAATTTATTCCTTCAGAAAAAAAATGATCATCAACTGTACTAAAATTATTTTCAAGCAATAGTGATAATAAAAAACATTCGATAAATTTTTTACATAAGTGTCCAATATTTTCTGAACATACTCTATACATAACCTGATCACAATAAATTCAGATGGTCTTGACATCTGAATGTGACTGACCTGTATGATTTTTTAACCACGCCTATACATGTAAAATACACCCACAAGTTGTAAGTCAATATATCAAAGACATAAACCCAGCCCCATACATAAATAATATCGACGGGTTTAAGTATAAGTACTATTTTCATATAAATAACATATCACACAGTACTTAATAAAAAATATATGAATTTAAAATTTGGTTAACTATAACGCCCCCCACAAATTGAACGAATTCCGAAACTTTATTCAATACTTATATGCATACATCTTAATAAATTTCGAAAATAATTTGACAAGATTCGTTAAAAACCAATCGATATTATTTCATGTTCATATAAACAAAGGTTGTGACGCGAATGGTCATAGTTGTCGATGCCTCAATAATTAAAATTCTCTGTCTCTCTTTGATCTAACTTAGTCGAAAGAAAAGTGAGAGGCATATCTTAACGCAGAAAATTCAGAAAATTTTCAATCCCAAGATTATATGTGTAGTCGAAAAGCCTACTGGGTTTTCATAGCTGATGAAGAAACATGGTTCCACCAAAGTTTTGGGTAAACTTCCGAAAAATGGCCAGGTTTGTTATCAACAAAACAATTATTAATAATTAAAAAAAATTGTCTTTTTTGTAAAATAAAAAATAATCTTACATTTCTTGGATTGTTTGCAAAAGGGTCTCCCGTAATTTTTTTATTTTTAACGCTATGAACAAATAGTGTTTCCTCAATTATAACATACGCGCCGCCGTGTATAAAGGGAAGTGGAAATCTACTTACAAACGCTCATCTAGTGCACATAATTCACTATAGCTGTCGCTGGTCGTTGCGTTAATACTTTAAATATATGTTGATGTGTATCTATTTTTATTTATTAATTGTATGCATTTAATCACAAAATAAACAGGACAATACCATATGGAACTTCAGTTATTACAACTATTTTTGCATGTGTTGGTGCGCTGCTTCAATTTTTGTTAATTTTATTGTTTTTCATACATTTTCTATCAAAGTTTCCACCAAAAAAAGATCTAACGTAATATATGCAATTCCATGCCTAAATGATCCTAAGAAATACATTGGCATGACGACACAATATATTGAAAATGGAATTAATGGACACCAGTTTACCAAAAACGCATCGACATCCATATATAAACGTGAGCAAACAACTAAGCATGAATTTGATTTTGAAAACACCCACATTTTAGATACTGACAGAAATTATCACAAGCTAGTCATCAAAGAAATGATACACATAAAAAAAGATGTAAATGACAAACAAGATGTCAAAAACTTAAGTCAAATATACTATAATTTGATATGACATACTTGAAGCGACCTTATAATAAATATCAGAAATAATGTAATGACGTTTGGGACGATTTCGTATAAACTTATGCAAACGAAAGATCGTTATTAAAAAAGAAATAATAATCATTTTTCCTATTTTTTGCTGTTTTATAAAAAGTAATCTATCCATATAAATTGCATATCAAGTTGTAATAATTGAATTTATTTTTAACATACGCACAAAGCTACTTTCAACGTATGTATTATTTTATAGTTTTCACTATTTTAACCTGTGTATTGTTTTAATTTTAAGACTGTTGTAAAATCTGTTTTATTTTTATTAACTTAAAAATGTAAATATAATGTGTATGTAGGACAATTACTGTGATACATGTTTATTAAAAAAAAATTGTAATTTTGTAGATTCAAAATAAATATACCATATCTTTGAAGAAGCTCGCTATGTAGAGCGAATGGTTAGAAAAATTATTGTCTTTTGATTCTCTAATGGAAAAACCTATACTCAAGAAAATATTACAAAAAATATTAACAAATGATTTAAGATACAAAAATAAATTATATATATAATAAAATGTGTTTAAAGTATTACTGCAACGATCAGCGTAAGCTATAATGGCTTTTGTGCACTAGGTGAGCGCCTGTAAGTAGACTTTCATGTTTCTTCATACACGAGCTCCGGTGCTAAACTATAATTGATGAAACGCTATTTGTTTATAGCGTTAAAAAGCAATAAAACATTACATTTTTGCACTGCGATTAATACCAACGTGTAGTTCTTGACTTGGACTCTCAATTGCTGGGCGCAAAATTTGAAAATTTGTATTAAATCAAAAGTTATTCATATTGAAATGTGGGAAAAACTGCTGCTTTTCAAATATTTTTGACTTAAAAACTAGTCGATCGAGGAACAATAAAATATTTTTTATTTTAGGTACAAAATTTTTTTTTAAATTATTAACAATATTTTGACCCTATATCGGGAATCTATCCTCCATATTCCTAATCAGATGGTTAAAATACATATAAAACTTTGATATAATAGGCTACAAAATCCCACTGGGCTCCTGGACTATTTCGTAAATTAATTGATAATCTTTAGTTACATTTTCGACAAAAAAATCAGATGTTGGATGGCTTTTTCTTAACAACGTTCACAAAGTAAAAAATAACAAACTAAAACTAAAGGTGACTTGCGAAGATCTATAATAATAATTCGTTTAAAAGTAAAAAAGGAAAATTTTTGGTATATCGCGATCAGTAACGGGATTACAGGCAAAGAAAAAAAATATATTTCCATATCTGATCTGTTATGTTATTTATACTATAAATAAATTATATTTTATTTATAGACGAACACTGACCTTTAGGTGTAAATTTTAGGTATTGATGATGAGGTAGAAAATTAAGATACAGACAATCAAAAATACTGTGTTACAATTAAAGACAGGATAAGAAATATAAAAAATAAGAGTAGACCTACAACTACAGGCCTTATTAAACTTTATTGAAATAAATCAGTCGAGCTGGTGGAGTGAGCTACAAGGGATGAAGAATAAGAGACCAGCCAAGCAACTTTGGGAATCAAAAACAAAAGAAAGAGAAAAAAAGAAAAAGACGGAGATAAACATGAGATGAAGAGAAATATACTGAAGAGAGAAGGAAAAACATGGGCTGGTGTAGGGAGAATAGCAAGAAATAAGAAAAAATGGACAAAATTTGTATATAAGGAACATGCATAGATAATAGTTAGTACTAAATCATTGTAGTAACTGTACATCTTTTGATGAAAATATGATAGTTATATCACAAATAAAGCATATAAACTGAAGAAGTTATCTTGTCGCAGACCGCTATTGAAAATTTACTTGTGAAGTTGGAGCGGACGTTTTCTCAGAAAGACGAGGGACACCTTATCAGTTATTGACCTAACAGATCGGCTGGAAACATCGTGATTGTAAGTGTCGGCGGTGCAGAATAACCCACTATCTCTATTTGGCGTATCGTTCCCATAAACTAAACGTTCAACGCGTCACTCTCCATTCATATTTGTTAAAAAATTTGCATCTTCATAGTGGACTCAGTTGACTCAAGATTTTCAATTTATTGAGCATAAATAGCGCAAAACTTTACCAACATGACCTTGGAAGTACTGTAACTTGACGACACATTTCATAAAACAAAATTATCTTTAGTGAGGACTACTTTCATTTCAATTATTTTGTCAACAAAGGACTTCCCGAGTCGTGCCATCTCTGGTTTTGGAGACCCAAAATTGGCCGCTAATAATTTTCGATTTAACCTATTTCCTATTCCCTAGTGGCTTATCAAAAGTGTATGCCACCCTGAAAGACGAATCAAGAATCCAGAGAAGAAACCCAACGGAAGTTTTTTCTTAACCCAAATTTAATTCAAATTTCTAAAGCATATCTCAGGAATGGAAAGTATGAAAGGATTTAAGTTGACTGAAATTACATGTCTTATTTCTAGATAAAGAATCTTTCTATACCCGAATACACATATTTTTTAAAAACCCCTAAGTATATTGGTGTTTCTATAAGTATAAATTTTTTATTATTTTTTATATATCGTTGTAAAATATTTACTTTACGCCATTAATAAAGATTATATCAAACTGATCTATGAAAATGTTTTTCAAAATAGAAAACCTGGATCCAAACTAACTAAATGATACAATAAAGAAAAGTTCGCTTTTTAGATCCTCAATTTCAAAAGGTCCTTTTACCTAATCACTGGGTCTTTACCCTTTTATCTTGTAGATTGGACCTAAGAAGTCTGTCAAAAGCCCAACTTTCTAGATGAACGATCGAGAAACAAAAACTAATTGAAGGGAATAATCCTAAGACTAAACATTAAAATAAAAGCTTACTTTAAGTCCTCTTAGAGCATCTTTATGCTTGTTTTTTTTTAAGTAATAAATTTATTTTATGAAAATGGCTATTTTGAGCTAAAAAAACCTAAGTTTATTTTATATAAACAAATAATATACAAAATTATTTTTTTTTAAGGCATTGTTAAAGTTACAGTTAATCCAGGAACTCAGTTGGTTTTCGTAGCTGATGAAGAGGCATGGCTCTACCAAAGTTTTTTTATATGTATTTTGACCCCTTGATTACGAATATTTGTTATAAACAAAAAATGGTTCATAAAAAAATTTTTTTTTTGTAAAATCAAAAGCATTTACCAATTCCTCGATCAAGCCTAAGAAAAAAGTGTATTTTATGATTGTTCCGTTCCACGCATAGTTTTTGAGTTAAAAATTTGAAAAATTGAATTTTTTGCCACTTTTCAACATGAATAACTTTTAATTAAGTAAATATTTTTAAATTCTGTGCCCAACAATTGATAAGTCAAGTCTAGAACTTCAAGCTAGGATTAATCGCAATGCGAAAACATTGTTTATGATATTCCATATCTTAATTGTGACCAAGTGTTCATAGTCAAACCTCCAGAAATCTTTTAGGTAGAATTAGTTCCCATCAGAGCGATTGTAATAGAAGAGTGCTTTCCTGTGCTCTCGCCGAGCACGTTTTAAATAAGGATTATATGATGAACTTTGAGAGACCGAAAATTCTAGCAAAAGAAAACAACTGTCACAAAAGAGTTTTCCTAGAAATGGTTCACATAAATAAAGAGCCACTTTCTATAAACGAAAGAGAGGACATAGAAAACTTGACTATAATATACAATAACTTGCTTCAACTGGAGAGTAATGGCGGTGGGTCCCTTATAATCTAATCTTTTTAGTCACATACCGTTTAGTCACTGTCTTTATTGTTGAAAAAATGAATGAAGGATTGAATGAAACAAAGGTGGTGATACTCGAATATGCCTAGGCCTTGTTGGGCCCTTTACATCCCACCATAATTGTAAGTCATTCGAGTCGCCTTTGCGAATCCAAGCAGCTTCGTTAGTTGAACTTGCTTAACCGCTTCCAGTAACAAAATTGTATCTCCAAAATATTTCTGTCTCAATCTGCTGGGCACTCTCTGAAACCATGGTCAACAGTTTCATCCTACTCCAGACAGCATCTGCACGTCGCTTTGTCTGCGACACCACTCTTGTGAAAATGGTTTCTCAGGTGACAATGTCCTGTCAACAGTACCATTACGATTTGCAACTCTTTTGTTGCTAAAGAGAGAAACTTCCTAGTAATTCGTTCACTAAGTCTACTTCTATGTTCCTTGGCACACCTTATTCCAGAAGTTCCCTTCCACGATTCAATAAATTTGCATTCCAGGAACGATTTTAATTCCCTTTTGCCAAGAGCAATTGGGACAGGTAGAATTGGTTGGGGTCCATATGGTACAATTGCGGATCCTATATTGGCCAGACGGTTCATCTCTTCATTTAAGTGTATACTCAAGTGACTCGGGACCCACAAGAGTCAGATCGTGCAGCCTGATCAGTACGTCCTTGTAATCAGACACTAGTCGCGAAGTTACGAAACTGGACTTCAATGCCATTATCGCAGCCCTACTATCTGAGCATATGTTTATTACTCTACTTCTGTCACAGAGAGGGCCACAGAACAGAATAGCATAAATATCCGCTGTAAAGATCGTTGCACGTGGTCCGAAAAAATAGAACTCTCCAACTCCCGTGTTCTTGCCGAACACTTCGGCTCCAGTTTCTTCATCTTGTCGAGATCCATCTGTAATTCAACAGGATCCATTTCTAGGAACGTTTTGCTCCTCTCTACTTGGAAAAAATATCTCAAGAGAGTGGTTGGATTTCAGGAGCAGCATCATGTAATCTGGTTGCATGTGAGTGATGGACATCTCTCCATCAGGCTCTCCCAGACACCTAAGTAGACACTCGTTCCAGTTCCGAGATACCCTAGGCAACTAAGACGGTATGTAGCCCTTCAGTGTCTCGTTCTCAATGTTGAAGCGAAGAAGATGTAGGTTTACCAGGTCCTCCCGTGTTCTTGTGGGGGCACTTCTCCTCGCACTCATGATTCCCATACAAACAATTCTTTGAACTTTGTCTAGTTGAAGATGGTGTTTACGCTTTGTTTTACTAGGCCCCCATACGATAGCGGTGTATGTCATGGGGAAGATCACCATAGTATATATCGAAAATAACACTCTAGGTGTCAGCCCCCATGTGCACCCAAAGGCTCATTTACAAGCCTACAAAGCACATATGGCCTTCTTGGTTCGAGCCTCAATGTGATCATTCCAGGTCAGTCTTGAATCCAGTCTTCATTGTCATTCTTATATTTGTCCAACGGAGTGCGGAGTATACCTCTTTCAATTGCTCAATACCTGACACCCTAGCAATTATGACAACTCTTGAGCAGTATATTCTTTACTTACTCAAAACGGGCTTTTGGCATCGACTGTCACTTGTCAGTCGCATTCATTCTTAAATGGCGGTTCGACAAAGTCCACGTGCTAGTAGTTAAGCTCTTAAATAAATTAATTTCTAATTTTAAAATTTTTTATTTTTATCATAATATGCAATCCTTGTTCATAGTGCAAAGTGTCTGCAACTATTGGACAAAACTTGGCTTTTTATACAAATTTACTTTGGTAGGTTTTTTATTTATTTTTATTTTACGATAAATAGATTGAAAGAGGGGTATTTTCACTTTTGTAGAAATCCTGATAATGAGAATAAAATTTCTCGAAAGCTAGACTAACAAAAAAGAGTATTCTTTTCTGGCCAACCATCCTTTTGGCTGTAGCCTCACAAAAATGCCTTAAATCTTTTGGTTTAATTGGCTTGTTCAATATATATATATATATATATATATATATATATATATATATATATATATATATATATATATATATTGTATCGGCTACGTTAGTATCCGAAAACTCTGAGACACAAGTGAGTTCTTGACTGTTTTGGCTGTGTGTTTTGGATCATTGTCTTGCACGAAGGGAACTTCATTTATCGGATGAGGCATATTATCAACAGTTTCAATTAAATTATATTTCAAGATATCTAGATAGATTTCTTTATCCATAATTCTGACTATTCACTGAATAGTACCTAGTGCATAAGCCGTCTTATATCCCTAATATTACCTCCCTCATATTTTATAGTCTGAATGAAATCTGTTTGACTTTTTGGCTCACCTTTCCTTTTCCATTTCCATTGACAACCATCACTCGTGTATTGATTGAGCTTGTCTCGTCTGACCAAATTACTTTCGTTCAATCTGTCTAGCTTTTATATTTTACATAGAAAGTTTAATCTTGTTAAACAGATTGCGTTCAGACTATAAAGGTTGGGGGCGGTAATATTAAGTTTTAAGGATGTATGATCGCTTATAAGCTGGGTCCTATTCACATAAAGAAGGAAATATGAATAAAAAAATGTATCTAAATATTTAAAAACACAATCTGATTGAGACTGTGGATAATATGCATCATCCGATAAATGAAGTTACTGTTCGGCAGAACAATCATCTAAAATACACAGTTAAAATAGTAAAGAACTGACTTATTTCTCAGAATTTTCAGCTATTACAGTAGTAAACTAAACCCACACTTAAAACATGCTCTATTAGATAACTATGATTATCCAGCATCTTCGTTAAACGTATTATGGAACCGAGTCCAAAGAGAATGTGAAAAAATTTCATCAGACCACTGTGAGAAGTATGATAAAGAGATTACAAGACGTTAAAAAAGTTAAAGGCTTACAGATAAATTATGAGAAACAATTTTTCATAATTTCTTATTTGTATCATAATTTGTTGTGTCTCTAAATACTTGATATTATTATTAATATTATTTTCATTTTTCATTACAAGTATTACTTTCTCTAGAATAAGTAATATTTTTCATTTCAAGTAATATTACTAGGTTTTAGTTCAGTATTGCACACACATACACCGACACTCCACCCCCTTGAAAAATATTTTTATGGCCAACCCAAAAAAATTTTTTTTGAATCCGCTCTTGATAATACACACGGAAATTTGTTTTATTGTTTACCCATCTTATTTTTAAATAAAAAAAACTTACCTCGGCAGCAAGATCCTTCGTTGATAATAGGCTGATGGCACAAATGACATGGTCGGGGTTTCTTGAATGTTTTACATCGAAATGCATGACTGGGTCCCTGCGGTATTCCGCCAGTGTCTTCGCTCTGAAAAAAAGTAAATCGAGTATTAGATTTTATCTGATGCAAATTTAAACTGACTACGTCGTTTTATACAGAATGAAAAAATACATTTAAAATGCAACGTGATAAACTGATTGATAAAAATTTGAGTAAAGAAAACTATTAGCATGAAAAGAATATTTAAAGATAAGTTTAAAAACAATTAACACATAATTATTAAAAAAAAACTGGAAAACCCTAAGAATAGAATATACTTTTTCAAATTTTAAATATGTATAACTACATATTCAGAAATGACTAAAATGTAGTTGTCGGACTTATCTTGTCTTTATTTTTGTTTCTTTGTTTGTATGTCGTTTTGATTAGATTGTATCTTTAATTGTTACCAAGTATATACTTAATGTTTTGTCTTAGGGCTACGAGCTAATATATGAACTATATCAATTAAAATGCGAAGTCTTGCTTCACTGTACACTTCTCAATTATTTGATGTTAAAAAGTAAAGGTTGACAAGATTAGGTTTGTAGCCAATGGATTTACTGAAGATTTAATTATTATTTTAATATTAGCTGTATTCATAACACCGCTCAACAGCATGTCTGTTGCATGGAATATTTTACATAATTCTAAGATAATTTTTGATCCTGATTTCCAATATATTATCAAGTTTTTTTTATATCGGCTTGGGTTTATGAATTATAAGGAGGGATGTTCTTTTTTTGAAAAACTACCCTTACCGTACAAAAATATTTTATTAAAAGAACTACAAACTCTTGAATTTTTTTATATGATTTTCTACTGTTTTTGAATGACGAAATGCTACTCTAAATACTCCAATAATAATCGGCCATCACATGCGCATTCCAGCGACCCTAGAATCGTTCCTCCATAGTCCGAATATCTTGACGGAATCGTTCACTTTGCTCTTCACTCATGTTACCAAGATTTTCTCTAAAATGATTTAAATGGTTGTGAAGAAAGTGTACTTTGATGGTCATGTTGCATCCATGTTGCTGGAAGTGAGGCAACATCTCTTCAACGCACTCAACATAATCATCATCATTTCTATTACCTAAAAAATTTCGAATAACCCAAACAAACGTATCTCATACGTTATTCTTAATTTCTGACAATGAACTGCGAAAATCAGGATCGTTCACCAATTCGCGAATTTGTGAGCCGTCAAATATATCTGCTTTGACTTTTTCTGAACTCTGAACATTTGGAAATCTCCTTGAAAGATACTTAAACGATTTCGTTCCACAAGAGGTACGTTTATAACATTACGGCTACCTGGAACTGGTGCTTCCCTAGAAAGTCATTCTTTTCTTGTTCAATGTTAAGATTTACTTCTGCTATCCTATAAACATATAAAACAAGGATATTTGGTATAGCTTCCTTGTTATCTCAAAAGAAAATTAACCATCTTAAGATCAACGCAAATTACCCAATTATATGGGTTATGCTTTATTTTATTCAAAACTAATGCTATTGTAGGGTATTCGTCTTCAACTTTGGTTGAATTTGCGATCGGTAGGGAGCCTAGTTTATTTCCGTTATGCAATAGTACACACTTCAAACTGCGTCTTAATGAGTCGATAAATAAACGCGATTCGTTTGTATCATATCTCTGTAAGCCTATGGCAGTCATCAAACCAGAAATATCAGTGAAATACACAAAATTATCTTCTTCAGCGAAAAAGGAAGTCTTTTTCCCGAGTGCGATAATACGAAACTTTAATTTCTTTAGTTAGGAGAGTCTCTCTTTTAACCGGGAAGGTAGTAATGCGGAAGAAGTTTTCAACAGTCCAAGATCTCTAATGAAATCATTAGGCTCGTTTGTGTGTGTGTTTCACAAAGTCTGACACACTGAAGCGAAATTTTTCAAAAACATATTCCCAACATATGTAACACAAACAATTTGGATCGTTAATGCAAACCCTTTTTGACGAAAACATGATAGATATTACAAAGTTTTATGTAAAACGCGTGCGTAATAAATATAGATAATGTAAACAAACTCAATATGAAGGCTAGAACGAAGGAAGTAGCTATATCTAAAAAATTCGAGCTGATACAATAAAACTGACCATAGATTCGAAATTAGTGACCTCGAATTAGTGAACAATCATTAAAATACTTCATGCATAAAAAAAAAGTTTGACGGGTTGGAAGTTTATTTATAAATATTCATAACTATGATGTTCGAAAATTTGTATCTCGTGAATTCTTAATATACATATTTTATTATTATTGCCAAGATGAAATTTGCATCTACTTTTATAACAAAAATATTTTTTATTACTAATACACACCCTATAAATTAATAACATACATTATTCATCCGAAAAATATTTTAAAATATTTACTGAACACGTAAGATGAAGTCATTGAAGCAACTTAATTGGTTTTAATTATTAAGAAATAATTAGTGACAGGCGTCAAAGCTGAAATTTCTATAACCATATTGGAATGCCGAAACTTAACAAATGACTTAATTAACACTTGAACACTTCCAACGCACAACATAAAATTTTATTAGGTCTCTTGTGGAAAACCCAGCTCTTGTAATTTCATTAAGAGGCATTTAGTGCTGTAAGAAATTCCAAGCTCTGTCCTTGATTAAAACACTAAATGTGGGAAATTGTGTCGAAATTAATCCAGTAGAGATAAAAATATAGAACAAAATGCTTTATATATGTATGTATACAAATTTTATACTGTTTACATGTCATAAAAGAAATGTTAGAAGGAAGTAGCTATGCTAATGAAAATAATCGGCAAAAATCTTTTGTTTTAAAAAAAAAATTATAAAAAAATTGAATCAAAATTTATAAAAAATTTGAAAACGCGCTAAAAAGCCAAAAATAACAATATAAATTTTTATATGAAATTGAAATTTTTGAAGTCGGTGCCAAATTAATAGAGGAATAAATGATTCAAATAAAAAGATTGAGAAATACTTTATTTCTAATAACTTTTTTACCGTAACTTGTATGTATTTCGTGTTAGTAATTTTTTATTTCATTCAGTAAAAAGTTGATACCGACTTCAAAAAGTTCAGTTTCATGTAAAAATTTATATTTTTCGCTTTGTAGCGCTTTCTTAAAAGTCAGTCCAATTTTTTTATAAAAATTTTATTTTTCGATTTTTATTTTTGAATTGAGTTGAGTTTTTAAGGTAGCAAAAAAGCCCCCATTTCATCATAATTAGAGATCACACTATATTGAATAACAGAAAATTTTATCTCTCTGAGAATTCCCCAAATTTAGTTTGTTATAGTAAGTTCATTACCTTGAATTTTAAGAAATTATTATATTATAAAAATAAATCAGGGAAATTTTCACTTTTTTCAACAACTTCTTTATTTATTTATAAATTTGCGAAGCGCTGTACTTATCTGTCAATGTAGGTATGAACATTTTATGATACCTCTAATCGAAACATAAAATGGGAGACAAAAATAAATCAGGCAAAATAAAAAAAAGTTTTTGTCGAGTTTCCCTTCGTGTGCCACAATTTTTCCAACTTCCAATTTGTATGCCAAATTTACAGCCCTCATAAATTAGTATGATCCTCAAGTAGTCACATCGGTACACAAATTCTGATCGTGAAAACTTGGTTGGGATTTTCTCATAATTTTCCACTGGAAAAACATATTTGTTTATGGGCAAATCATCTGTCATTCTTTTACATACAATTTGTAATTATATCTTTCATATTATTCATTGATAGACAAAAGTAAATCACGATTTTTTCCTTTTTCTTGCAAGTGCACCCCTACGTTTCCACCCCATTGCAACATGTCTGTCATTTTTACCATGAACTTAATTTGGGTGACTAGGTTACTTAAACAACCGACAATTTGAGGTCAGGACTTTTTACATGAACTCACTTAGATCTTTTAGCCCTCCAAAGGGCAGACAAAAAAGAATAAGTCCATTTTAACTTATGAACAGCTGACGATCTATTAAGACTACCGTATTACATTTGGCTTATTGGATTTAAAACAATTTTAGTTTAATTTTTTGAAGTCTCCGACACGTCCAGTAACAAATTTAGAACAAAATTGAGAGGTGTTGAATTTTTAGGTCGCCATATTAGATCCGCATTATTAAATTTTGTAAACGTAATTTTAAAATAGTAGTTTACATTTTCAAAAATCCTCCTTTTGGATAAAATAGAGAATGTAAAATTTTTAATCAGTCATATTGGATCCGACTTATTGAATTTTTTAAAGTAATTCGTAATCTACACACTTAAAAACTCACCTATATCCATTTTGGACAAAATCGAGAGATGTAAAGTTTTTTATCCTCCATATCGAATTTTTAAAAATAATTTTACATTCGTTACGTACGATCCCATAAACTTCCCCAGACGAGTCTTGGAGAATCTAGGATAAAATATTTTTTTCCGCCCTATTATCAGCGCCATTTTGGATTTTACTTAAGCAATTTCTTCATTTTCATTCAAATGGGTGCCGCGGTGCCGTCGTTCCCAAGTAATCGAAGTAAAGGGTGTTTTTTATAGAGGTATAGAACTTTCAAATAGAATAAAACAAAGATGATTTTTTTAAATTGACATGAAATTTACTTTATTCGAAAGATAACCTTCTGGCATTATAATTTAAATATGACTTCTGGCATATGACCGCCACGGCTCGCTCGGACGTAGTCTAATCTGGAGGTCCAATTTTCGATGACTTTTTCCAACATTTGTGGCCGTATATCGGCAATAACGCGGCGAATGTTGTCCTCCAAGTGATCAATCGTTTCAGGCTTATCGGCGTAGACTAACGACTTCACATATCCCCACAGAAAATAGTCTAGCGGCGTTAAGTCGCACGATCTTGGAGGCCAATCCAAGGGTCTGAAGCATAAAATTATGCGGTTACCAAACGTTTCCTTCAATAAATCAATTGTGGCACGAGCTGTGTGATATGTTGCGCCGTCTTGTTGAAACCACAGCTCCTGCACATCATGGTTGTTTAATTGATGAACGAAAAAGTCAGTAATCATGGCTCTATAGCGGTCACCATTGACTCTAACGTTCTGACCAGCATCGTTTTTAAAGAAGTACAGACCAACGATTCCACCAACCCATAAAGCACACCAAACAGTCAGTTTTTCTGGATGTAACGGTGTCTCAACATACACTTGAGGATTATCATCACTCCAAATACGACAGTTTTGTTTATTGACCTATCCATTCAAACAAAAGTGAGCTTCATCGCTAAACAAAATTCGCTTATGAAAATCGGGATCAACGGCAATCTTGTTTCGGGCCCATTCACCGAATCTACGCCTTGCTAGGTGATCGTGTGGCTTCGATTCTTGCACGAGTTGGATTTTGTAAGCACGCAAACAAAGATCTTTTCGCTAAATCTTCCATAAAGTGAATGGACACATATCCAATTCCTGTGCACGATGGCGGATAGACTGATTCGGGTTTTTCTCTACGCTACGCTCTACAGCAACAATGACTTCTTCTGTATGCACTGTACGACGTCTCTGTGGATGCGTATTATCATTTAGAGTAAACGTGGTGTGAAAACGTTCCATAGTTAATCGATTTAATTGCTCTGATGGACGATTATGTTGACCGTAAAATGGACGTAGTGCGCGATACGTATTTCGAACAGAACCATGATTTTCAAAATAAATTTGCACAATTTGGAAGCGTTGTTCAGGCGTCAGTCTATTCATGTTGAAATGCCAAACCAAACTAAACATAAATCACTTGACAGCTGACAAAATGGCCGCCAGTTAAAAAAGTGTTGCCAACTTAAAGTTTTATACCTCTATAAAAAACACTCTTTACATACATAAAAAACATATATAGCGGTTGAATGTAGAATCTCCTTCTTTTAGAAATCGATTAAAAGGAAATAAACATATTCGTATTTATTTACATCTTTTGAGTGGGTTGAAAATTCCCACATTGCCACATTATAGAGAAATTGGAATAATAAATACATGTGGTAACAATTTTTTAATGTACTAGCTAGATTATTAAAGTTATAATTTTAAACTTAAAATACCCATTTCACGATAAGTATTCCAGAATTTTTGAGATCTAGAATCATGCTCAGGAATTCGGTTTTGCTTATTCTAAAACCGTCATGCACTAATTATTCGTAAAATTGATGTTATACAAGGTAATATTAAAATGTAAAAACTTAGTAAAATAAAAAAATTTCCGCCAGATTCGTTATGTGCCCCCATACCAATGTTGGGGAAAATCGGACCAAATTAATTTATTTATCTGCCATTTTGGGTCCCCTTATTGAATTTTTTAAAAATAATTTCATATTCATTATGTTCGATCGCGAAAACTTCCCTGTAACAATTTTGGAGAAAATCTGAAAAAATAATTTTTGTCCGCCATATTGAATTTTGTAGAAAATCGGACAAAATTAATTTTTTTTGTCCACCACACTGGATCCACCATACTGAATATTTAAAAATAATTTCAGATTCGTTATGTGCGGCCCCGAAAATACCCTCATAACAATTTCGGAGAAAATCGAGCAAATTATTTTTTTGCCCGCCATATTATCAGCCCCACAGTGGATTTTACTGCACCAATTTCATCCAAAATGATATGGAATCAACTCACCAACTTTCTGAATATAACGTAAAAAAATTATTCAAATCGGTGAAGCCGTTCCGATGTACATTCGTTCAAAAAATTACATAGCTGTGGAATTGAGAACCTCCTTCTTTTAGAATTGGTTTAATAATATCTAAAAACAAAATAAATGTTATATTAATTTAACTTGGTGAGTGAAGCATTAAGATGAGGTTTTTACTTAATTGTAGCAATAATATTAAAAGCAAATGTCACCAAAACTTTTATTGGTAGCGATGAGTCTCTATATCTTCTTCTTATTGAAAAGAAAGATACACAAAGACGTAAAAAAGTTATTGAGTTTTAGACACACATACAATATTGCAACTAATAGCAAAACTATATATAAAACTAATTTCTCATCTTAAACAATCCTTGTTGACTATTTTTTAAAAAATATATACATTTTTCAAAGGTTATTTAAAAACAATCGAAGGGAAAATTTATAATTTATCACTTGCATTTTGGTTACTATTAAATCTTGTACTAAGGTAAATTCAGCTTAATCGCAAAATTTTTACATATAGAATCTACTATTTCTCTGTATATTATTATCTATGGGACATCTTGTATATTTATTAAATTTTATGTAATCTCTTATATAAGGAAAATAGAATATTTAAAAAATATATTTCTTATGTTTGCTTTTAACGCGAACAATGATTGATTGTTTTATTTTTCAACCTTCATTCCTCAAAGAAAGTGTTGTCTGTCAAAGTTCCTAATATGATCATTAATTGTTTTTGAACATAAAATTTGCGATAACATAATTAAAATTTATTTTCTTTTGTTTTCATTAATCTTTTACATCATCACGTCAACATCATCCATCTTAACGTATTCTTTTTTTATCTTAAATAAAGATTCCTCATTGATTCATTACATTCGTGACGTTTGGTACAATGCCTGTTTTTAAAGAGATATGAATAATAGCCATTGTGTAAGTTAAACTTAATTAGTACAGCTTTTCAAACTGCCCTCAGAGTATTAGTCTTTTTTTAGAATTTCCTTCGTTATTCATTGTTTGTTGATATGCTGTGTTTTAAAGTTAAAAAATAAAACAAGAGGCTAGCGTCCCGAAGCGGGACTAATTTCTCGTATTGAACGACATCATCAAATGTCGTTATACATACCTACGTAATATGCCATACATACTAGTGCATATATATATATATATATATATATATATATATATATATATATATATATATATATATATATATATCAGGTGTCCCACATTTGCTTTTTGAATGTAAATTTAAGAGATTTAATGAACTTCTGAGTTTCTTGTTTTTTTCTTTTCTTTAGATATTACTGTAAACTTTATGTGGTTGCGATGGATAAATTAGAACCACGAAAAGTTGAGCAAAATGAAGCGAAGTAATCTTCTCATTAGTGATCACAATATAATATATATGTATTAGTCGTCCTGCGTCGGGATGCTAGCCACAGACAAAAACACAACACAGAACGAAATTCGCAAGGTATTATTTTTAATTAGATAACCTTTTTTGCTAAACAACGAAGGTAACGTTTGGAAGAGTGTTATAAAGTTTTATAATGAAGCTGTTACTAAAGAACATAATTTTCAAATAAGTATAAAACAGTTTTAATTAAGCAAAAGTTATGTTAGGAACTTTGCTTAATGTTTTAGCTTTCCCTAAATTGGACGACGTTAATTTCAGATATTAAAATATGTAACTTATCTTTCTCGTCCCTAAAATTTGAAAAATGAGGATATTAAGTTAACATAAATAAGAAACAGGTTGAATTTTCTCATTATTGGAGCAACTCTACCTTAAGCTTAATAAGGGAGATGCGGCTGCGTCAGTCTTTTGTGATCTGTCGAAAGCTTGTAACTGTGTGGATCATAGAAAACTGCTGCAGAAGTTTGAACTTTATGGATTTATATGTGTAACTCCTAAATGATTTAGATCTTAATCTAATGAACCGGACCCAAAAAGTGCGAATTCAGGACGCCGAGTCTGAGGGATTGGAAAAAATTGATTCTGGAGTTCCACAAAGGTTCTGTATTACGTCTTATCCTTTTTTTATTATATTTGCTGACGATACTACAACATTATGGAATAATAAAAGCTCAAGATTTGTATGAAGTAGTTTCAAAAGATATTTCTAGTATCAAAAAATTATATGATGCGAACTAATTTTCTTTTGATATCTCCAAAACAAATATGTTGCATTTTAAAAATGTTAATCTTTGTAAGGAAATTATTTTAAATAAAAAGGATATATCATTTTTGAGCATTTTTACAGATGATAAACTAACTTTTAGCAGACATATCTTTAATCTAAGCAGTTAAATAGGACGTAGTTATAACGCCTTAACAGTTGCGTCACGAGAAATGAATTTTAATATAGTTAGAACTATGTACTTCCATCTGTGGAGTTATATTTACGGTACGGTACCCTTCTGAGGAGACTCAAGTCAATATTTATTGAATTGTTTTTATTTTACAGAAGCAAGCTTTAAGGTACATGTGTAGGGCACAAGTCAAAGATTCTTGTAGACCCTTATTTATAAAACATAAAATTTTGACATTTATTTGTATTTTCATTCTTGAAACGATGTATCGTATTCAGAGAAAGTCTGGATGGGCTGAAAATGCAAGTAAGTTTTAAAATACTCGACAGGTGGGAAACATACCGTTACCCATTTTTCTCTCTAGTGTTTGTAGTAGTCCAAGAAACGATAGTAACAAATGCTCCTCTCTCAATAGCATAAGTCCTAAAATTTTAAAATTATTTCAGAATCGGTCGCGTTTTCTTTGACATTTTTAATAAACAAGCCACTTTTAGGAGGCATTTTTCCTCAAATACTAAAGCAGGCGATAGTAACGCAAATACATAAAAAGGATCCTCACAAACCAGTCAATTATATGCAAAATTTTTTAGAAAAATAATATACGAAAATTTGGCAAATTTTCTTAACTAGAATTCAATTATAAGTCCTTGCCAACACGGCTTCAGAAAAAACAAATCCATCGAAATGCTGTAATTTACTTATTTTTGTATATACAGAACTCGGCAAGGGCAAGTATGTGATGCGTGCAATATTTGACTTAACAAGGGCGTTTGATACTGTGATTAGAGAGCTCTTATTGAGAAAACTCTTTGCTTCAGGTATAGGAGAAAATATCCTAAATCTTATTGACTGGTGTATGTCTAATTGAAGTATGTTTGTCCAATACCAGAGAAGTAAATCAGATCACAGAAAAGTCGCCTTAGGTGTACCACAGGAGTCAGTTTTTGGGCCTCTCTTGTTTATGATTTATGTTAATGACGTATCTAGATTCATCGATAGAGTTGGTTATGTTTGCTGATGATATCACGATAGCTATATCTGCAGATGCCCCAGAAGAGCTGTTACATACGGCAGGAGATGTATGTAACAGAAGTATTTGTAAACTTCAATATAAAAAAACAATTGCTTGTAGAGCATAAAGCTACTTATCATATTAAAACCTTAGCTAATGCTAAATGTTTAGGTAATTGGTCGACGAATCACTATACTTCCGTTCCCATATTAAATATGCTTGTAAAAAATTAAATTCTGTCTTTTCTGTCATTTTGCAGATTAAATCATCTCTAGACTAAGCTGGGCTGCTGACTGTGTATTATTTTCTGGCATCATCTGTCAAGTAATATCATATCTTGGGGAAGGGGGTGGAATTTAAATCGAATGTTTCTGGCTCAGAAATGAATACTAAAGTAGATATTCGGTCTTAAACCGACGGATTTGTGTAGCCCAATTTTTGAAAGCAATAGCATTTTAACTTCTTGTTCTATATATATTCTAAATGTGTTTTATCTGTTAAACAAAATTATACAGAGTTTATGATTCTTAAGAAATAGACGGGTTTTGTATTTCAGTGTATGTTTTTATTAAAATCGGCCAAGCGCTTTCGGTCTAACAGACCATCCTCAGGGCTCAGACCCTAAAAACAAGAGAATATGGTCAGCAAATAAGCTTAGTACTTACCAACCATACTCACTCGTCAAAGGGCACACCTTAACCCCGCCAGTATGAGAGCAGTCGCCAGCCGTAGCCTCCACACAGAACAAATTGTACACAATTAAAAAACTTTTAAAAACTTTGTCACAAATTAAAATTAAAACAAAACATTCAACATACTAGTACATCAACACTGTTAAATAATAAACCTCTTTAATAAAAATCCAAAAGAGTGAGGTTATGCCACCCAGTCATAGTATAGCATAGCAACAAAACTGTCCAAAAATTAAAACTATATACAAGTATGTGTAAGCCTGAATAGAGATTTTCTATATTAGATCTATTTCAATTTATTGTCAATTGTATTTCAAATCACTAATTCATTGACAATGAGCGAAAAGAGAAAAAAGGGCAGAAAGAAAGGGCAGTAAAAGTTTATTAATCTATAACGTTGCTGTTATCGGTCATTCTGTGATATATTTCGAACACTTGGGTTCTATTAGACTATTAGACCATTAGCAGTCCGAATTAGAGAACATATTAACAAACCTCAGGCCTCTGTGTTTGGTCACCATATTAGTTTTACCAAACACAGTTTCTCTCCAACACATAATAGTAAAATCTTATACCACTCCAGGGGTAATAACTCAAAAACCTTGGATTACAGAGAGGATCTTGAAATATGCAGGGAGATAAAGAGAAACCCCTACCATTGCCTCAATATAAGAATGAACAACGTAAATGACCGCAACCCCATTTTCAAACATTTTTCTTAAATTATTTATTTCAACTACGCCTATGTTCGTGCAATTTGTTACTTTATTACAAAAATGGAAATCATTTCACGCCACTGAACCCAAGTGTTCGAAATATATCACAGAATGACCGATAACAGCAACGTTATAGATTAATAAACTTTTACTGCCCTTTCTTTCTGCCCTTTTTTCTCTTTTCGCTCATTGTCAATGAATTAGTGATTTGAAATACAATTGACAATAAATTGAAATAGATCTAATATAGAAAATCTCTATTCAGGCTTACACATACTTGTATATAGTTTTAATTTTTGGACAGTTTTGTTGCTATGCTATACTATGACTGGGTGGCATAACCTCACTCTTTTGGATTTTTATTAAAGAGGTTTATTATTTAACAGTGTTGATGTACTAGTATGTTGAATGTTTTGTTTTAATTTTAATTTGTGACAAAGTTTTTAAAAGTTTTTTAATTGTGTACAATTTGTTCTGTGTGGAGGCTACGGCTGGCGACTGCTCTCATACTGGCGGGGTTAAGGTGTGCCCTTTGACGAGTGAGTATGGTTGGTAAGTACTAAGCTTATTTGCTGACCATATTCTCTTGTTTTTAGGGTCTGAGCCCTGAGGATGGTCTGTTAGACCGAAAGCGCTTGGCCGATTTTAATAAAAACATACACTGAAATACAAAACCCGTCTATTTCTTGATTTCTTCGGTGTACAACCTGTCAATAACTTATTTATGATTCTTGGCCAGGATCACAGATATGGTATATGAAATGGTGACAACATAGAACGACATTCTAAGAGATCCCCAATTTGTAATTTCATTGTTTTGTCTAACAAATTGTTTGTAAAATTGAAGAAACATATTAATAATTAATAAATTCAAAACAAAAATAAAAAAATCATATTTGGGGATCATTTTATTATTTTAATGAATAATTGAGTCTATAGAGTATATTGACTCTTTTGCTGTGTATTAAGTGATTGTCTCGTTGTATCTTTCATTAACCAGTGCGAGGGATTATACTATTATTGTTTTTTCCCTGTTTATTGCTTTAGGGTTCCGGTTTGTAGCTTGATTAATTTGAGAATATTAGATTAGGTTTATGTTATATATTACGACAAGTAGTACATTGTAATGATAGTAACTAAATATAACTGTTTTTTTTTTCTAGATCAGTCTTATAGCTAATAAATTATTTGATTTGATTTCATTTAACAATAAAAATCAATATACTTATAGTACGTCAAAAAGATGTTTAACCACTTTTTTGATGATATAAAGTAAAAAAAAAACGTTTAAAAAGTTTAGATAGGCAGCAAGTCCTACTTTAAAAAGCCTATAATTCATTTCTGGAGTATTTTGACAATAGGTTACATATATTCTATTTAGTTGACTTTCTCTCACTTTTTATTTAAATTATTATTTTTAAATATTTTTATCGGTATGTTGTTTTCATTCTGGGTTCTTTTATTAATTCATCTTTTTTTTGATTAATAATATCGTTTTGAAGGCTGAATTCCATTTGTTTAAGTTTGTTTCCTTTTTATTAATGTTATTTAGTTTTTATTTTTATTCAATGTTTTTTTATATTACTGGTTTATTATAACTTAATGTGTTGTCAAAAAGATTTTTTTTTCTTAGACAATAAATCTTATTTTGATTTAAACCCCATGGCAATGCAATATTATGACCTTGAAACTGACTTCGAACGTATTTTCAAGGTCAAATTGGTTTTTTACCGAGTTCTTATCACGTTTTTATTAATTCGATTTCTGTTGGTTCCGTACAAATTTTGCAATCGATTTTAAACTAACTTCCTGATGAGTTTAACTCGCTTTCTTGTCTGTCAGTTTGTTTATTAGTCTGCGCGGTACAAATTTTACAATCAATTATTGTGTGTTTGGAACAAATTTTGTAATCGATTTTAAACTAAAGACTAAAAATTTGTGATTTTAAGTTGATAGCTATGAAAATATTTCTAAGATTTAAAACGGAAAGCGCAGGGTGCATGCAAAAGATAATAGTAAGGTGTGTAGGGAGTAGCAGTGGTTGAGGAAACCCACACAACAATTATTATCTATTGCACCACACGTTTTTCATTTTAAATCTATCAAGTATTTTCGTAGCTATTAAAAATTCATAATTACAAATTTTCAGAACAATATGATGAAATATTTTATACTTTTTAGTCTATTTTAAAAACGTGATATATTAATTTTGTTTTATTCCAATAATTTTTTTATCGTTTAATAAAAAAATCTTGCAGGTCATGGCAAACAGTAGTTTAAAATTCTTGGAATTGAGTAGTTGTAGACAGTTAGTTACATATACCATTATCAAAAATAAGTCACATATTAGATAGGTATCTGTTATGCAAATTTGAGCAAAATGTATGAATATGAATGAACAATTTCGTGATGCAAATTTTAAAATTTTTAGATCATAAGATACCCTTGTTCAGGCGAAAGTTTTACTAAGAAAAAGTGGACCGTTTCTTTCTGCGTTGGAGATAAATCTACTTTAATATTTAAAGACTTATCCCTTCAATTCAAATAAAGTGAATTCATTGTAAAAATTTACATAAGAAAGCAATTGATATTGTAAATCTAAATCAGTTAAAATAATGCTAGGTTCTTTAAATTGTAAAATCAACTCTTCTTCTAGCAGATTGGACCATGCGCAATAGTTTGCGATGAAAATATTTTCACTTTACACAAGGTGTCTGGTATGTATAGGTTAAACTCTCGGTAGTGTACAGAAGGCGTAAAAATAAACCTAGTGTTTCATGTATTTTTTCTTAAGGTGCTCCATAACGGAGATATGGGGCGCAAAAGGGGTACCCAATGATTTACTTTTTGGGTTGTACTTTTTGAGCAGATTTGTATTGACTCATAAATTCAGGCCATAAATAACCTTTGACTAGCCGCTAACCTTGTAAACTCAGAATCTGGACAGGTGTAAGTTTTAAGAGGTAAAATTCAGTTTTTTAGATACTTCAGAGTCAATTATCAAAAAAAAAGTATTTTACATTTATATCGAAAAAGTGAATTATTTTCGAGAAAAATCAATTTGTTCACGTCCAAGAAGACCAAGAAATTACCAGTTAGAGGACCATATTCTGAATGAAATTGCTGATAATCGGTTCAATTTTTTTATAAAAATTTTATTTTTCGATTTTTGATTTTGAATCTGTTATGATATTCACAAATGATTCTGAGGTGACGAAAAAGTACACAATTGATCCAAAATTGCAAACCACACTAAAATGAACAACTAAAAATTCTTTGATTCTGAGAATTCTCCAAATACCAGTTTTGAATGAAATTGAATCAAACAAATATTTAGCCTGCCACAGTAAATCCGCTATCTTGAATTTTAAATTAATTAGGCATTAGTATTATAGGCTCCCAAAACCTCCCAATATGGATATTTAAAGGATTTGAGGCGTTAATTTTTTACTCCGTCATATTTTATCCCGCATACTGAGTTTGTATATGCCCCCTCCCCAAAAAAACTCAAAATCAGTTTTGGATAAAATTAGAAAAAATGTTAAATTTTTAGTCCCCCACATTATATATGCCATATTAAGTGGTAAAAATTAACTTTAAATTCGTAACATACGACCCCGAAACTCTCCTAATACCAAATATGAAAAAATATGAATAACGTAGCACTCTTAACCCACCACATGGGATACGCCATATTGAATTTTAAAAATATGATTTTAACCTCTTAATCTAATCTAAACCTGCACTATCGAAAACTCCCTAGAACCAATTTTGGACAAAATTCGGAAATGTAAAATTTTTAGTCCATCATATTGTATATTACATATTAAATTTATCTAAAATAATTTTAAATTCGCTATTTACGCCATTAAAAACGACCCAGTATCAATTTTGACCATAGTCGAAAAATGTCAAATTTTTAGTCTGCCATATTAGATTGGAAATTGAGTCATTTAAAAATACTTTTAAATCCATAATTTACACCTTCAAGAACCCCGCACCCTTTTTTAATAACTAGGACGAGATAATGGATCCGTCATATTGAATTTTTCAAAATTAACTTTAAATTCGTAATTAAAACTCCCAGAAATCCCCCATTTTTGACAAAACTGACCAATGGAAAATTTTTTAATCGCCATATTTAATTTTTAAAACTAATTTCAGATTGGGTATGTGTGATCCCGAAAACTTCCCTTCACCAATTTTGGAAAAAATCGGACAAAACTATTGTATATATATATATATATATATATATATATATATATATATATATATATATATATATATATATATATATATATATATTATTCATGAAACTTCCAAGAACAATGGCTTCATCCTTTCTATGTCCAAAAATTACACGCAATGTCTCCAAACAATTATAATGCAAGACTTAATTACTTTACAAAAATTTAGAGGAAATACAGATTTTACTAAAACTATTTTATTTACGGGCGAAACTGGTTTCACAAGGGACTACGTTATAAATTCTCATAATTTACAGGTTTGGTATGAAGAAAATCTTTTGATTTATGGTTGACGTTTGAGCGGGGATCGTTGGGAATTATTTGACTGGGCCTTTCCTTTTGAAAGAAAGAATTACTATTTTTGCAACAAAATTTAAATAACCTTTTAGTAGATGTATCGTTACAAATAATGCATGATGATGCTCCACCATATTTTAACAATTTAATCCGTCACCATTTAACAAATATCTCTTGACCTAAATAAGTTAGATTTCTTTTTTCTTTTTGAGGAGAGGGGAATCATAAAAGATTGCTCATTCAAGGCCAGTAAGCACCAGGGAAGAATTACGTGAAATCTTAATGCATTTACTGCGATCTTATTCAAAATGATCCACGAATGTTACTTCGAGTATGAGAAGAAATCCGTAGAATAAGAAAGTATGACATAATTTTGGGACAATTATTGATTTTCAAGATTTTATCAAAAAAAAATTTTATCGTTAAAGTTTAAGTTACGCTTCATCTCTTTTTGTTTCTATTAAGTTACGATCGACTCTTTCATATGTTTTTCGATTCGGTAAATTTCGATTTGGAAATTTTCGGGCAAAAATTCTACTTGTCTGTAGAAAATTGCATTAAGCTTGTGCATAAATCAAATATATGTTACATGTCAGCCTTTCTCTGGATTATTAAGTTCATTGGTTTGCAATGTTAACTGGTATTCAATAAGTATAGTAGCAAATTACACTTTTCGGCATGTAAATCTTCCCCGCCAAACTGATGTGTTATTTCGATAATTTCTACCTATGTAAACCTTACACTGACCTGTAAATTGTATCACGTGGCGAAATCTAGAGAACATCAACATATTTTGATTGCTTGAAAGGCCAGTATAAGGATGTACCTATGCGGTATATAAGTTGTTATATCATATCGGGCTGCGACGTTGCCAAATCTACGTCTTCTCTAAGTTTAGAGAAATTGTCCACAATCTAGTAACACTGCATGGAGGTGTCTAGGGATGACCCCCCCCCCTCCCCATCTACGAAGTCTCAACCCCCATAAGCTTAAAAAAACGGAGATACCCATTAAAACCTATGTAATTCCAAATTTCACCATACCCCGTAGTCGTCGAAGAGTAAGGTATTTATCAAAGGACCCCTATTACAGGAATTATGTCGTCGTTTCTGATACTCTCGATACCCGATGTTTCTAGAAAACACCAGATGTACGAAACGGGTATATAAGCAGTCGGCCGGTCGTCAGAGGATCAGTATTGGATATACGAGCAAACAACTAGCGAATAGTGATAGTGTGTAAGTAGCAGGCGCGGATCCAAGGGGGGGGCGGTGGGGGCGATCGCCCCCCCCAAGAGCTTTGAGTTCAGGAAAATAGACCCGATTCTGGCACTCATACTACAGTTTATTCAAGAACTAGAGAGAGTAATAAATCATTTTTTTCCCTTTTTTTTCTTCGAATACTACCTGTGTTCTTTTTTCCGATGTCTCTGAAAAAATATTTTTCATAGGAATGGGTTAGAAATTTTATAAGCAAAAATACCGGTCTATAATAATGGACTATTTGGTTGGATAACAATGGATAAGTGTTAAAAAGGATTTTAATACTTGTCATAGGCGTCGGAAGGAGGTTTATTTTATCACTAAGTATTTATGGCATAGAATATTATTTCGGTAATAAACTTAAAATAAAAAGTTTGTATAATATTATTTAATTTCTTATGATTTCTTAATAATTCACATACATTAGAAAATATAGAAAATTTTGACATATTTCACACAAATCACAACTGTATTTTTATTATTTCTAATTTTGGCATAGAAACCGTTTTAGGCACATTCAGACTAAAACGTAGCCTTTTTCTCTAAAAAAATTTTAAGTTATAATTTAAATACAAAATATCCATTGTCAAAAATACAAGAAGTTAAACATATATAAAAAAATAAATTCGTCCATATAATATTAAAAATTTTCGGGGCTAACACTAAAAAGGGATTGAAATGTAATTAATTTTTGAATGTTACAGAAAATTTAAATTGTGTTTAGGTTTTTTTTTATTTATTTATTGGCATTGGATGATCAGCCATGCAGCCAGTCACGAAGTGTTATTTTATTCAAAAACATATTGATATTAATAGTAAAAAACAAATTTTTCACTAGGTTTTGAGATATTGAAAAAATGATTTAACATAGGTGTTTAACAGGGACACACACTTCACGCCGCTGGGGTCTATAAGGGCGTGTGTTTACCTTGGTAAACATTACGTATCTAATTCATAATCAAAGTCAGTGAAGCTATCTTCGCTCAAATTAATTATAATTGGTTCCTCTATCTCACCTATCATGAGATTGAGTTTTCACATTTTCTTTTATTCTTTTATTATATGGATTTTTCCCAACTTTTTGCATTAACTTTATTCAAAAAAATCTTTCAAAAGTTCAGTTAAATTACTAATTTTTTAAGTTGTGTTATTTCTACCAACTCTACCTTTTACTTGAGAGAGATGTTTCCTTCTCCAACGGACATTTTCTAGACGATCTATAAGAACAGATTTCCTATCTGGTTTTTTTCCAGTAAAAATTAAGTTTTCTGAGCAATTTCCTGAGCTCAGTTCTTTTAATTGCAGGTAAATCCCGATCTTCATTGATTTTACTTAGAATTTTGTCGACGGTTCGGATCTGCTTCTCATAATAAAATGTATATACAACTTCTTTTATAGCAGTTTACATCTCTTTTTCCAACGAGGTTTTTCGCCTGCCCATGATCGAATGTAGCTTGGGAGTACTAACAATTCCAGTCGTTTTTTTCTCCTTCATTGTTCAGTACATAATAAATTTTCCAACTCCTGTCATGTTGGAACACATCTCAACAGAGTTTTTAACATTAATATCTAGATATTGATTTCGTAAGGCATCATAAATATTCATCGTAATAAGTTTTTCGTTGAGGAAAAAATGCCCTGGTTTAACGATTTTGGAATAAATATAAAGGTGGGTATCTCACTAATCTCAAATAATATATAAAAACAAGCACAAACAAGATAAATTACAAAGGACACACTGTAAGATATACTTTGGTCACTGACAGAAATTAAATTTAACTATCAGAAATTTTATTGTAGCAGTAAATTTATAAAAGCTTATAATATTTAAATATAATTAAATATAATTAGATTTACGGCAGTCCTCAGTTACCTACGGCACTGGAGCAGGTACGTTAGAGGTTTCGGTAACAGTTTTATTACTCTCTCTAGATCTTGAATAGAGTATATGAATGTGTATGCTTGCGATCGCTCCTTCTCTTCCCAAAAGCTTTGAGTTCAAGAAAATAAAACCGATTCTGCATTTTATATTAGGAATATGTATGCTGCTGGCAGTCCCGTTGACAACTTGTTTTTGTTGCGATAGCCTCCCCCCCCCCGGGAGCTTCAAATTCAGAAAAATAGCCTTTTACACTAGAAATAGGAATATTGCTGGTGTCTCCCCCCGTCGACAACTTGCTTTCACTTGCCATACTGTATTTGGTGATATCATCGCCCCCCCCAAGGAGAGAGGCTGGATCCGCCCCTGGTAAGTAGTGCTATTATTTTCGCCGTTTGTAAATGATGTCGTTGCTATCCTATGTGAACAAACCGAACAGATTCTATTATATATGAAATGACACTGAAAGCTCAACAAAGGACTTTGAGCCCACTGGTAAAAAAGCCTACGAATTATGTTTTCGGTGCAAAGTTGGCGATCAAGACAAAATTTAGCCTCCCAAAATTTGCTGTCACACTTACTCAAGAACCTTAACAGGATGGCTACTGAGTACTCACTAGTGTATAAAGTTTGGAATACCAATGATTTGGTGGGAACCTCAGAATTATGTTGATGATTGCTACTTTTGCTTAACAAAAATTCTGGGGTTTTCTAGTGAAAGCAAACATAAAATTGAATATCATAATATCCCCTCAGCCATGAAACCTGTACCTCATGATGCTTCTAGTACACCTCTACCTAAGCCTCTAAAAAAATACGATATCGGCTCGGAATCAGATGAACTAGATAATTTTGAATCAAAAGCCTGTCCAAGTTTTCAAAAGAAAGATGATTCCGAATGTAATAGCAGTAAACAGCCCCATTTTATATCTCAGCAAGAGCTCCACGATTTTATTCGTGATTTGAATCTTTCCAAAATAAAGTCATAGCTGCTTGGATCTCGTTCACAACAGTGGAATCTATGCGGGTAGTATTTTCCTAAATGGCAAATGACTTAGTTTACTGTCGTGATATTTCGGGTTTAATCAACGAAGTTGGCCTTTCCTATAAACCTACAGAGTGGCAACTGTTTATTGACTGTTTAAAGACAAATCTAAAGGCAGTTTTATTGTTTAATGAAAAAACAACCACCTATTTCCGTAGGTCATGCTGTAAATATGAAAGGCATACGAGAACATGCGTATATTACTTCAAAGCATAAAATATAAAAATCATAAATGAAATATCTGTGCCGATTTAAAAAGTATTGCACTACTTATAGGGCGGCAGAGTGGCTATATTAAATATTGTTGTTTTTTATATGAATGGGACAGCAGGGCCAGAAACGAAAATTATGTCGTTAAAAAATGGCGGTTACGTGGTAACATTGTGCCCGGTCTGAAAAACGTTCTTAATGAACCCTTAATGAATCAGCAAAAGATTATTTACCTCCTCTGCATATAAAAATAAGACATATAAAAAATTTTGTTAAAGCCTTTAGTAGAGAAAGGAAATGCTTTTCTTTATTTAAGACAGAAATTCGAGCGTATAAGTAAGGCAAAGCTTAAAGAAGGAATATTCGTTGGGCCGCAAATACGAGAACTTTTTAAAGATAAAAATTTTGAAACTACACAATCGAGAAAAGAAAATAGGGAGTGGAATGCCTTTAAAAATATATCTAGCAACTTTCTAGGTAACAAGAATTCGGAGAAATACAAAGATCTAGTTGAAGAATTTGACCACTCTAACAAGACGTTAGGTTGCAACATGTCACTTATTCTACAATTTCTTCACTCCCATTGCGAATTTTTCCCTGATGATTTAGGTGCAGTTTCAAACGAACGTGGTGAACGATTTCACCAGCAAATTGTTCAAATGGAAACAGGAACCTGATCCCAGTGAATACAAGCGAATACAAGATGAAGTATATTTTGTAAAAAAAGTTTTTTTTTTAAATCCTAAAAAATTCAATAGATTGGATGATAGGTGAAAACGGAGGTCATATTTAATTCAGCACATTATAGTAAACACAAAAAACTCAAAAAAATATTAGAAAGCAACAAAACAAATCAAAATGCAGAACAGTATTATTATTTGATTTTGTTTAGTTATAGTAATTAATTAGTAGATAATAAAGAGCATAATTAATTTAGTATAATGTATAATTATTATTATTACAAAGAACACTCATATTTTCTTGAAAATGGTTGAATTTTCGAAATAAATGTAGAGTATCTAAAAAATCAAATATTAGCTCCGAAAACACCTGGGAATATTTAGCGGCTCCAAGTTTAGTACCAGTTCATTTCTGATTTCCTTAGTAACATCAAAAGTTGTTTAAAACCTGGATTCGTGACTCTCTGATGGTTATACAATATGCCAAAATTTTATCAAAATAAGCTTAAAAGGTGCAGCTCTAAAGGTATATCACTAGATGACCCCGTTTGGGCCCCATATCTCCATTACGTGACATCTTAAGAAATACAATTATATGAAAATTCATGTTATTTTGACGCCTTCTATTCACTGCCTTCAGTTTGATATATACTTACCAGACAGACACCTTGTATGTTGTTAAATAAAAATTATTTGTATTTTATGACCTTTTGTAAATTTATTTTATCAGAGACAGAGAGAAAATTTTCGTTAAATATCTTCTTGATCCCTTAGTTAAAAGCAACAAGTGACAAAACTTCAGTTTAGTATATTTAGCTTAATTAAGTACTTTAGTATTTTAAAATTTAATATTCTCTACTAACCATTTCATTAGGAAAGTTTTAAGTACTTTACAAAGTTCCTTTTTGCAGATCCCAAAAAAAGCTTAATCAAAGGTAAGTTTCAGTAAAACCCAGGCTTAGATTTTAATGTGAGCTTAAAAGCAACCTCAACGACGGACGTGAATAAAAGATTATAATGAAAATTGTATAACAAGTTCTTGAGTACGTAGAATTTTTGATAGGGAAAAATAGAGAAATTAAGTAAAAATTTTAATTTTTTTTATTTCAAGAAACCTAGAAGTTCAATGTTTAACTTAAACAAAATTAAACTACCCTAAAAAATATGCTAAAAATTAAAAAAATTCTTTAAACTTTCATCCATAATTGAAATTCTTAGGGTGCTAGATTAATATATAAATAAAAATGGAATAACGAAAGACTACTGACAATTTACTAGTCCTTTAATTTTTAAACAAACATAATAACCTGTTGTATAGAAAGATTTTTTTATCTCTAGCTGAAATTATAACGATTCCTTCTGTGTCATTTAACAATAAATTCAACGCAGAATTTAAAAAATACAATCACATAAAATTATTCTTTTGCAGTTTAGTACTTTTTAAAGAAAATTCAATTTAAAAAATTGTTTTCGATTTTTAGTTAAATTTCAAACTGAATTAATCTCTAGATCCGCAATTCACTAACAGCTAAGTAGCGAGATGTGTTATATACCTGGTAATATTTTCAAAAATGCAAAACAAAGGATGAATTTTAGCCGAAATTACTCTAAACGATACTAAATAGGACTACGAAAAATTTTTAAATCCTAAGAACCCCCTAAATACCAATTTTGAAAGAAATAGAAGAATGCAGAAATTAAGTCCGCCATATTGAATTTTAAAAAATTAACATAATATTCGTAATCTAAAATTCAACTATAGATTTTGAAACGATTTTAATAATTTTTAGCCCGCCCTATTGAATCGCCTTTGATAAATTTTGGAAGAAATTGGACAACATTTATCCATTATATATTAAGCGACATCTTGAATTTTACTGAACTGGTTTCAGATAATATTATATGAAAAAACCTCCGCAATTTCCTGAACATAATTTAAAAAATTTCATTCAAATTGATGTAAGCGTTCCGAAGTAATTTGGTGTTCATATTGTTTAAAAAAAATGCCCAAAATCGGAATTTTTTAAGATTTGTTTTCAATGTTCTTTACCAATACTAGTAAAGCTGGATCACTTACGGAATTTATTGGGTGTCTACCTGTTTTTCCGTCTCACATAAGAAGACGTACAGTTACAAGTACTAATGAGCAAAAAACATACCTAAGGTATAAATATATTTTCAAACTTTTAGGTAATTTTGGAAGGTTACAAAATTTTTGTATTTTCAAATCCATGCAGATTATCTGATGAAAGTTAATACTGAATGCAAAAATATCAAAATTATTTAATGATTAAATAAAGATTCGATATAAAAAATAAAGAATTAGATTATTTGTCCAAAAATAAGTTTTTAGAGCTATTCAATAATAAAGGTTAAACTAGGTAGAAGCTGATAAAATCCAAAATGTTTATTGTTAACACTCTAATTGCCGAAAACTCAGATAATTAGGCAAAACCCATAAATTTGTTTTGGAAAATTGTACTAATGATTGTTCGAGAATTCAAAAAAAGAAAAAACTTGCATTTTTTAATAAAATTCACAATAATTAAATTGGTCACCTATAAAATGACTTCTAATATTTTGAAAACTGCACCTAAATATATTATGTTTTCAAGATAACTGATTAAAGTAAAGTATTGCTATTACGTGTAGATTTCGTCTTAAATATGCAACCTAAATTACCGCTATTAAGGTTTCTGATTTGAATATTTGGTACTTACATTATCATTCAGCAACTTGTTACAGACATCTAATGTGATTTTATAAAAGTTACACGGTTTTGATAGCATGGTATACCTTGTAACTATTGTTGTTGCCTGGGGACCACCCTCAGGAAATTTTGTAGATCTGAAATTTTCTTGGGTACCAGGGAAATGTGATCATATTGTGGGGTTCCTGTATTATATATTTCTATGATTCAAGGCTGTGTTCTCAACATTTGATCCCCTTACAGCTTTTAACAAGGGTAGAATGTAAAATATAACCATTTAAACAAACAACTGTCAAAGAAAATTAAATTTCTACTCTCAACACACATTTTCTATAGTCTCCCGAGGCCTACTTTTGATATATATATATATATATATATATATATATATATATATATATATATATATAATTGGACTATAGTAGTTGTTGCTTTCTTTAAAGAAAAGGCGACTTATTTTCCATTCATTTATCGGTTTTGTGTTATTTGTTGCCATGATGTCTCACGTAGTATACTGATAACATCATTAGGGAGGGGGGAATATTGCTTTTCTGGGGAATTTCAGTTGGATGATAAGATGTAATGGAGTATTAGATAGGGGATATTCGTCATTATACAGTATTTGTCGGTTCACGGAATGTTTTTACATTGGATTAGATTCTACTATATATGATTTTCCCTAAACGAAAAACAAAACACTCTCTATCGATTTTTCACGGGTAGTGGTATTCAATAAATAAAGTAAATAGCGTTTAAATTTACCTTTTTAAATTGCGAACTTCGACAGGTTGTACCTTTCAAATCAGACTATACAGGACATTATCAGGGTTAGTAGCTTTTGTTTAGACTACTAAGATGTAGAATATACATTTGCCTGAGATTTTTTAGAATGCTCCTAAAATAATATCATTATATCAGTATAGTCATATGTGTCCTATTTATTTTTTTTTTTAGGTATTGGCGTTGGTTAGTCAGCCATAAAGCCAGTCCCAAAAAAAATATTAAATTATTGTTTTCAATATCCTAATAATTAAAACCTTGTGTTAATTAAATTTCACATTCCAACTTTAGAAAGGATTAACTCGACCCAGTTGGCTCAACTATTTTAGTGTACAATTCGGATATTTTCTATATCTATCTATTATAAACTCCCTAAAATCAAGTCTTTTATGTCACTAAATCTACCCTAAAGTGTTAAATAATACGGACTAGCTCCTCTAAATTGAATTTTGTTATAAATGCCTCCCTCAAGTGGTGCACTTAATCCTGAGGATGACTGCAATTAATCATCAACACAATAGATTCAAAGAAAATGTTTTTGAATAAAACTAATGCGATATTTCTTTGCATATAAAATGAGGGTCGGAAGAAGAGGATCAAACAAAAAATAATAAGTAGCTTGTGAAATGCTACAGACATTTAGGTAATATATTCTGCTAAATAAAAAATGGAATTTATAACTTGTGTAAACAAAAAATATTTATTATACGTTGATTGAAAAGTGGGAACTATGTAAATACAAATTTCAAGAAATATATGCATAAAATAATACAGTGGCGTGTTTAGACCTTGCAAAGGGGGAAGCAAGCTCGTACACACCAAGAAAACGTACCAAGAGTATTGCACGATTTTTTCACATTTCCTGCATTTTCTTAAATAATAGCCAAAATATGAGATTTACAAGTTCCATATCATTTAATTAAATTGTGTAAATTATTCGGATCAGAAATTTTCGTTACACAATTTTTTTTATTTTGAAAATATATGGCACAATAAACTAAGTCATATGAGAATGATTAACATACTGGTCAAAATAAATGGTATATTATTAAACAATCTGCAGTATGCCGATGATACTGTGTTAATCGCCAAAAGTGAAGAACTCTAAAGCCCCCTGGATTTCATGGAACAAGAATGCAGAGTGATGGGTTTAACCTTGAACGTTAAAAAGACCAAGGTCATGGTAATTAACTGAGATAGAATCAGATTAAAAATTACAAGAAACAACAATAGAATAGAACCAATATATAAAATCAAATATCTCGAAAAATTTTGGATAACCACATATGGACGTTGAAGTCAGATACTACAAAACGACTAAACCGGTTTAAAATGCGAGGTATGCATGTTCAGAATATCTTGGATTGACAGGATAACAAACGAAGAAATGTTTAGAAAACTAATGAGCAGTGTGAAACAGAGAATGTTATCAAGACAAGAAAACCGACATATTTCATATATATATATATATATATATATATATATATATATATATATATATATATATATAGAAAGAAAGATACCAGAAATATGAAATTAAACAATACATAACAGATGGAAAGCTGGAGGGTAAAAGAGGCAGAGGAAGACAAAGAACTTCATGGATAAGTAATAACTATCTAATTCACATCGCGGGAGACAGACGGTGAGATTCCATGCTATGAGTCAACCTCAGATCAGTAGACACCACCTAGCGAGAGAAAGAAAGAGATATACCGAATACTTTTTTATCTGTATGGTTTCAAACAAACAGAGACAGTTTTTTCAAACGGTTTTTGTTGAGTTCGAGTAGTAAAATAAGTATAAACTATTTTATTTCAAAAATTAAACAGAAAATTAAAAGCCATTGTTTATTGGGTGCCCCTACATTAGACAAAAAGCTAAATACTACGTTATTATTATTGAGAAATTCGAACTCGAGAAATGTACATGACTGAGGCTAGAATTAATTTATTTCTCGTGTCGACTTTAGGATATAAAAATAACGCCAATCTCGCCTCGTTTTATAACAATCAAAAAGTTTAAATAATTGTTGTATATATTAGTTTATGTAAATTATATTCCAAGAATAAGAAACTGTAAGAGAAGGTAAAAAATGCTTCTAACTTCCAATGTTAGGAGCTGACGAAAAACGATTTCAGTTTTGTTGTGAACCTCACCCACAGTAAGACTAAGTACTAATTTGAATTTAAATTTAATATTTCATAAAAAGTTTTATTTTAATGAATCACCCTATAGAGAAACGTAATAATTTTGGTAGAATTAATGTTAGTTTTTATTATTGTGTGGTTAGCTAATAGTAATGTAGTTTTTACAGGAATATTTAAGTTTAATAATAGATTGAAAATAAATTATGTGACTCTTAGTGAGGTAATGTTAAAAGCAATTGTTAAAACAATTATTAAAAGGTGTTACAGTTGGAGGTAATAAGGTATTAAGTATGCGGACCGTAATACTATAATTGGTCGCCGGATTTTGCTAAATTTGTCCAATTTAAGCTCTATTATAACAAGCTTGAATAATTATACAGTTGACGACAATAAATATAGTTTAAATAAGACTGTAAGTACTTTAACTTGATATGAAACTAGTTAAAAAATTACAAGCTACAGAAATGTACAATATATAACCATGTACTTAGATTTCGGATTCGCACACATAAAAAAAATAACTCGTAAACAAGTTGTTTTTTTAGTTAATAAAATATAAATAAAATAAATTAAATTTTGACTATTGCTTAAGGACCAAAACTTCGTTACTTCTTGGGAAAAGTTCTTGATTTTGCAATTAAATTTTTTTTTAGAGAAACGGTAAACTTAAACTTAATTTGAAAACCTTCTCGAGCTAATAAAATAAATTAGCACTGATCAGTGTTTTACCATTTTTTCCGTTACGATATGTTGTTGTGACGTTGTGTACTAATTTTATAATATACCTGCATAATCGTTTAGGAATTAAAGCATGATCTGAATCTGATAAAAATATTGAAATATCTTCTAGATTAACTAATTTAACAAATTACTCCTCTTCTTCTTCTTCTTCTAGGTAGAACCAAGTTCTGTTATCTACACAATGCCTCATCGATCCTCGTTTGAGGTCGAAATCCAGCTGTCTCTCCATCTTTTGGGGGGCCGTCCAGGTGGCCGATTGGTGTTTGGTTTCTCTCTCATCACGGTTTTTGCTAGTTTGTCATCGTCCATTCGTTCTACGTGATCTCTCCACTGCCTACGACGGTTTCGAACCCATTTCACAACATCCCCCACTCCGCTGTCCTCGCCTATTTTTGCGTTTCTTATTCTATCTCTTAAACTTGTTCCCGTGATCATTCTCAGCGTTTTCATTTCTGTGGTTCTCATAATTTGTTTTGTCTTTGTTGTTTCATTTCTTGTTTCTGCGCCGTAGCTCAGTATCGGTCTTACACAGACCTTGTAAATTCTTGCTTTGCTCTCAACCGTCATATGTTTATTGTTCCAGATTATGTCTCTTAGTTGGCCTGATATCATGGCCCCTTTCTTGGCTTGTATGCGTACTTCTTCCGTTACCGCCCTGTTACTTGTTATATATGCTCCCAGGTATTTAAACTTCCCAACCTGTTCGATATGTTTGTCATCAACCATTAGTTTGCATCTTAGCGGTTCTTTTGCTATTACCATTGCTTTGGTTTTCTCCACAGATATTTTCATATTATACTGTTTGGCGGTTCGATTGAGATGTAAAAGCATTCTTTGTAAGTTGTCCTCGCTATCTGCTGTCAAGGCAACATCGTCTGCAAAGCATATAATCTTAGCGGTGTTGTGTCCCATTGGGTACCCAATATTTGTGCTTTTTACCTCATCAATGATTTCGTCCATGATTTCATTGAAAAGTGTTGAACTTAGGCTATCACCCTGTCTTATTCCTATGGATAGTGGGATTTCCTCTATTAGAGTGTTATTTGTTTTAATTACCATGGTGTTTTTGGAATTCAATTCGTATATTGTGCGTATGATTGCTTTGTCTACTTGTTTTCTTCGCAGTAGTTCTGTTGTGTTCCAGTTTGACTCGGTCGAACGCTTGCGTAAAGTCCACAAAACAAATGAACAGCGGTTTATCGTATTCGATAGATTTTTCAACCAGCTGTCTGATAATAAATATACCGTCAATTCATCTAATAAATTGGAAAAATGGGAAAACAAGCTAAGCACAAATATTCACAAAAACCGTTGAGATATTTCATTCTTGACGAAATCAGTCTTTTATTGAGAGATGGATAATATTTTTTTAGAAATATTATCGGGTAATATTATTAGTGATTTTTGTAATGAATAATTTCAAAAATCGGGATATCGATTAATGAATGAGGAAAGATTTACAAAACAAAATTATCAATTATTTCAGCAATTGATATTTTTGAAAATACTATTATCATCTAATGAAGTATTTGGTGATTAGGTTCCTAAAATTATCAACTATAAACTAATTGGTAACTTTATTTCTGGACTTATCAATAAACGAAATTGATAATGTAATTTTTGAAATTAACATTTGACAAAGTAGTTGACAATTTAAAATTATCCATTACCTAAATAATTGTATTATTAAATGGTTATTTACCAGAATTATATGAAAAAAAAAATATTGAAACACTTCATCTTTTCAGACAAAGTAATGGAAAATTAGGAGTGGGAAAAATTTGTCAAATACATCATTTCATTCTACGAGAAAAATTGTAACCAAAATGTGTTTTACATCGCTGAAACATTTTTCTGTGCAGGTTAAAAAATAATAAATAATTAAAAATAAAATGACACTGCTTCTGCCCATGATGATACGTTTTAGTCTTGTCAATAGGATTTAAAATTGTCGAAAACATTTAAATTTATCACTCAAAAATCTCAAAAAAATAAGCCAAAAAATAGTGAGATAAAAGTTTATTTCAAAATGAAATTATTAATTACTTCGTTACATGATAATTGTATAAATAAAATTACCAGTTACTTTATTAATTAATAATTTTAGGAATGAAACTTTCAATTAATTAATTAATTGATAATTTGTGAAAAAATCTCCAATTGCTTCATTAGTTGATAATTTTAGTCTCGCAATTATCAATTGTTGCTAATTAATAATTTTCCAGTAATTGATTAATGGTTAATTGTATCTTTGTTGCCGATCACTTGTTTTATTTACCAAATAAGCTGCAATGTACCATAGTGACGATACTTTAAATATTTTGTGCAAATAATTTTAATTCGGAAGCAAATAGTTTTTATACTTTAATGTCAAATATTATCAAAAACAATTTCAAAATCGAAAGTTATACTAATTTAGAATCAATAAAAGTTTTACCAATACAAGGTCAATAGATTGATGGTCTAAAATGTAAAAATTCGATTAGGGTTCTCTCTAGAAGAGACAAGATGGCCTCCCATCTGTTAATCAATAAATATAATTTAAAATTAACAGGAGAAACTTCCCTTATTATCTGTAGCGTTTTTAGTGAACAAATATTTTCAGAGACTGGGAATCCAATTTCAGCAAAAAAAAAAGAATAGGCTCATATGAGCAGCGGAAAGTTTAATATTTTTGTACGATTATCTGTCGAAACTTTTTTATTAACTTCTTTAATTCTCTTTTGTTAAGGTTGGTTTGACCTAAAAACCTTTTTGTACTTTTTGAACCGCTGGTTCTACATATTTGTTTATTAGTTTATTATAACATACTTTAATAACGTTTTTTTAGTTTTAATTCTATCCAATTAAAAGAAAAAATTATTGATCGGCTATTTAATATATTTTGCGTATATCGGCTAATACCGATAATCGTCTTTTCAGCCGATATATTGGTAATGGTTGATCATTAGAAAACAGCCAAAGAACAAGCCATTTTAAGAAAAAATATTGTCAAAACTAGTGAGGTCATTTAAAAAGTAAAAAAGCCCTAAACAGAAAGTGATGGAGATAGTTAAGAATGAATCTTGGGAATGAGAAAGCTACTTAGCAAGATAAATCCTGGATCCATCACTATACGCCGGAGAGCAAAAAACAATCGAGAGTAATGAGCAAGGGAAAACCAACATCCAAAAATACGAAGAGCATTCCATCTGCGAGGTGGATTATGGTAGTTATATTTTGGAAAATTAAAGGAATCTTATTCTCAACCTCTTCGCAAACCACAAAAAAAACCTTGGTGGGAAAAAGTGTGGTTTCGATCCCAGCGATGAGCCACTATTTTGCAGACTTTAAAGAAAGCGCCTAAAATACTAACACATCAGTGGAACAAAAATATATTTTGATTTTGTTAAGTTTACGATGCACTTCGGGGATTATTTGAGGCTAGCTGTCAAATAAGACGATGGTTCATGAACTCCAAGATATCCTAGTGGAACTCTCAAATTGGAAAATACCGAAAAAATGTTCGGAAGCTTTTTTAAAAAGAGGTAAAATAACGAACTGAAATAAACTGGGAAGCCAAGAGAGAATATAAGAAATTAATAAGGGACTCATACAGGGACGTGTGGAGAAGAACATTCACTCTTCCTGAAGGAAGTCAAACCACTGAAGAAGAGGGAATCTTAGGAGAGTTACTAAGAGTGCGCTTTTCAGACACAAATCAGTAAGAGCGCAAATTCCAAGAACAACAGAAATTTTCCTTAGCACATCATGATAACAAGTTAACTGAAACGATAGTAACATATGAAAGGGTAAAATGTTCATCTCCTTCAAGTCACCTGATAAGAATGAAATATTTCCACTCCTACAAAAAGATTCCTTCAATATTACAATGAGCCATCTTGTAAAATTATTCCGCTCGTGTTTGAACTTGGGGTACATGCCGATGATGTGGAGGGGAACAAAACTAGTTTTCATTTCCAAGGTAGGAAGGATAGACTAAATAAATCCTAAGTCTTTCCACTCTATCAGCCTGACCAGTTTCTTGCTAAGGACACTGAAAAGGTTGATCGACACATCAAGGAAGGAGTAATGATGCAGTGTTCCTTACATCCTTTATTACAGTTTGCCTATCAGGCAGGAAAATCCCCAGACACGGTGCTACATCGACTCGTCACAAGAGTCGAAAACCCGCTGTCTAATTGTGGATCTGCCTTAGGTATCTTTATCAATATCGAGGGGGCGTTTGATATGTACAAAAACGAGGCTTTGAACCGACAGTAGTCGTATGGATCAGAGCAATGTTAACTCATAAAGTAATGTATGCTGAGCTTAACGATGTAACTGCTAAAGCAAGCAGGGGCTGTCCACAGGGAGAAGTTCTATCGCCGTTTGTTGTGGAGCATAGTCGTGGACAGCCTGTTAGATGAACTAAATGAGGCTGCTTTGTATACACAGGCCTATGCCGATGACCTAGTTATTATGTGCCGTGGCGCGCTATTTGGGACTGGAAGCCAATGATGGATCGCGGAGCGATAGTGACACAGAGAAGGGCTCGGAATAAACCCAGACTAGACAGAGCTCGTACTCTTTACAAAAATGAGAAAAAGCGCGAGGTTTCTTACAATTGCATTGACAGAAGGGCTCTTCCAATACAAGGGAACAACAAGTAGTTAAAGACTCACGACTGAGATCGAACTGTCATATTGAGGCTTAAATCAAGAAGGTCATATATGCTTTCTCGGCTTGTAAACAACACTTTAAATACACATGGAGGCTGACTTTGAAAGTGCTATTTTGAATATACAGTATGGTGATCCAATCCGCGACCACGTACGCCGCTATGGTGTGCTAGCCTGGTACAACCAAGCGCAAACGCCGTCTTTAACTTGACAAAGTTCAAAGAATAGCTTGTGTGGGAACAATAATTGCAATAAGGACTGCCCGCAATAGGGTTCTGTAGTCTTGGTAAGCCTACACCCTCGCCTCTTATACATAGCCTGAAGGCGGCTTATCATTTCAGTTCTCTCGAAACTGGAACGGGAGGCTACTCAGGTGTCTGGGAGAGATGTTCCCATGCAAACAAATGATATGGCGCCGCTTTTGAAATTCAACCTCTCTGAGAAAGGAACATAAACAGGAATAAGATAATAAACATAAGATCAGATGGTAGGGCTACGATAACGACACTGAACTCTAGTGTCGCAACTTCGTGACTGGCGTCTGAGTACAAGGATATACTGAACAATCTGACAAGGAACGGCTGCATAATCAGATTCGTGAGTCCCGAGTCATTTAGGCTTACACGAGAATGAAATGGACCGTCAGGCAAAAATAGGATGTGCGATTGAACCATATGGACTCCAACCAATTCTACCTATCCCAATTACCGTTGGTAAAACGGAATTAAAACTGTTGCGGGAAAGTAAATGTGTTTAATTGTAGACATAAGCTTCTGGAATGAGGTGTGCCAAGGAACATATAACTTGATCTAATGCATGGCTTACTAGGCAGCTTCTCTCCTTAGGAAGAAAAGAGCTTTGTCGTAGATGACTTCATGTGCAGATGGTGTTGAAGGAGGTTAAAACTGATGATCATGTCCTCAGAGAGAGCTCAGTATTGAACAATTGAGGCAGATACATTTCAGAGATACAATTTTGCCACCGGAAGCCGTTAGGCAGGTTCAAGCAACGAGGCTACTTGAATTAGCAAAGGCGATTAGCCTCGAAAAACCTGCAGTTATGGTGGATGTAAAGGGCCCTAGGCATCGGTGATTTATTATTTCATATTGGTTTACGATTATGATAAGTAAAACACCTTCTTATTTAAATTTTTATTGTATTTTTAGACGGTGTACGGGGGAAATTTAGGTAAGAATGTGTTTTGCTTATCACAATCGTACACAAGTGTATATTTTTAAAAGGACGTTATGAGGAAAAATAAATAAATTTATATCATAATTTTTGTATTTTTCTTGTTAGGCCAGAAACTTTTCGTCTCATCCTCGTACCAACCTCATGCTTATTCTGCTTTTAAAAATACATTCAAATACTTTTGCCCTATCTTATTTTATGTTCGCAAAGCGATATTTTACATTCTTCCGGACACATATAGAGCCAATCTGCCCACGAATGCTTGTCTAGGAAGTAAGGAAAAGGACAGAGTAGCTATAAGATTTATTACAAGGAATATACACGAGGTAGGTATACCGTCCGCATAATATTCTAATGTATTTGCATGTTATTCGCAATACTTCGCAGACATTCCTGTTAACAGCGTAGTTTATATAAGGCATATCGTAAAATCCTTATCACATAATGTAATACAATTTTTTATGAAAATCTGTACACTGTAAATGTGCATATTTAATAGAATACTAAAATTTTCATAGATTATAATTATTTTTTTGGGTTGGGTTTGTATTTGTGTCGGGTTGTTTCGTGTTTTACACGGATCACAAGTAGTATTTGTATATTAATGATTAATTGATTTTATAATTGTTTCACGTAAAAATGTTGTTAGCTCTGCTAAAGTGTTGACTTGTCAGATCATGATTTGATATACTGCAACGTATTACTGAGGAAATAAATTAGTACAGTTCTTGAATATGTAATTTTGCAAATTTTGATGTTGAACTGGTTTTGAGAGATCTTATAGTAAGTAATCTAGAGAAAATTTCTTATATTCTGAACATAGATGAAAATATTAGAAAATTATTGCACGTAATATTACAGCTATTTAGTTACCATGCATCTTATGAGATTGTTCAAATTTCTAAATCTCAAACCCAATTTAAAAAAACAAAAAGACAGGCGAACTGGAACTATTGAAAATGAAAAAAAAGGACTACTATAATTTTAAATTAAGAACTGAGAAGTATCGTTGAAAGAAGTTAAATATCTTTCTATTATTTGTGAATAGCCTCAGAGTTTACCCTGGAACTTAAAAATATTAACAATAGTAACTATTTCTTTTCAAAATTCCTCACCAAATTCCAGGATGGATAATTATCAATTATTGAATATTTATGATACTAATAATTATAATCTTATTGAAGGTGACTTTTTAATTTCACGTTATCGACAAAAACAGTTTAGCTGATTATTTTAATGACATTATAACAACAGCCCTGGGTTACGATGAAGTTAGCATAACTTTATTTAGGTATTGTACATATATTTTTAAATATTTAGTAAATATAATAATGTCATGCATTTTGAACAACTATTATCCACTATCGTGGCAAGAGGCAATTTTCACTCTACTGTCCAAAATATAGGACGCAACAGACTACCGGCATCTCAGATCCATTAGCATATCACATATAATATAAACGGCTTTAAAATATCAACTTAAGAGCTATATTTTAAACCTAAGATTCTCCCAGAAGTACAGGCTGGTTCTCGACTTAGTCATAGCTGTTGGGGTAACCGATGATATAATGGTGACAGTGGATGAAGGGATGATTATAGTTTTAACACTATTCAATTTTTTGACGGCATTTGATGCCGTTTGCCATACTGTTCTTAGTTCGATTTTTGATTATGTAGGGTTGAGTTCTTGAGTAAGGGAGTTATTCTGAAGTCCTCTGACTGATAGAATACAACGTGTTTAATTGTGTCATCATATTTTAGAAAGAGCAGGAGCGACTGTAAGCATGCCTCAGGGTTCGATTCTGGGACCCCTGCTGTTTTCCATCTATATCAGCGATTTTGTGCAACTCATTAAATATTGTCGACTATATATGTATGTAGACTACACACAAATCTAATTAAGTTCTTGTCCAGAAGATCCAGAAGAAGTAATTTTTAAAATCAGTGAGGATTTTGTAGGAATTGCTAATATATCTGGTAGACACCTTCTTCTCATCATCAAGGTAGTATATGTGACTTTCGCCCGCTATTGTAAAAGTTATTAACATTTATAAAATGTTGTAAAAAAGGTTTTTTTGCCATTATCTCGATAAATTGTTTATCAATTTTAACGTGTAAAACATTAAATTAGAAGTTTTTTCAATACCTACAATTTTTACCAATACAATTTTTCTCTAAAATATCATAGGGAAATTTTACGGGCAGCAAATGCAATTTTCCGACTTTGGTCGCTATTTATAAAAAAAACATAGCCGATCTGATAGTACCACTTTACGTATTTATCATTTATTAGGCCCTCCCTATGATTTAAAACCTTCATATATTTGTAATAAATTTTTTGGCTTTTTTTGGACACTGGAGTAAACATCGTTTTCCTTTTTACATATTTTTTTTTTGAAATAGAGACGTAGTGAGATCTAATTACTGTAATTATAATAATATGCAATGAAAACTGTTAAAATAAAATAAAACTTTGGGGTGATTAAATGAAGTGTAAGATAATATGTTTAATTATCTGTTTTTTCAAATCTAATATTTTAGCAGTTTCACTTACTAATTAAAAAGTAACAGATCTACCACTGTCTACACGTCTTTTCTTTGTTGACAACTTATTTATAGATCCTTTGTGTGGTTTCAGTTAACGAAGACAATAAAAATATCTTCATCTAGGTTATTCATTTGACTTTAAACTTTACATGCTGGTTTCCGTTTTTCATGTTGTAAAAATAGCAGGAGCTCTAATAAATCTTGGGCTGGGGAGGAATTTATCGCTTCTTGTTTTTGGTTCAAACTGCAGGCGCCGCAGTGCTTAGTGCCATACCGCCCATTTATATCAGTTATAATTTATGCTGAAATTAATTTGCTGCTACACAGTGAATCAATAAAAATATCTATAAGGTGTTTTATTTGTTTAAACGTTCAGACAAAGACAATTATAGCTTAGCATTAGCTATAATTGTCTTTGGTTCAGATCAATTTAATACTCATTTAATGAATAAAATTTTTTCAGAGAGTCAATTAAATTTAGATATATTACTTTTCAAATAATATATCTATGCTTAAGGTAGTATTAAGAGTAATTCTTCGAAAATAATAGAAAGGCCTTCTGAACATATAAAACTATTTTTACTCTACTACACTACTTAGTGCCAGGAGAACTACTTCTCTCTTTTCATGAAAACACAGCATTAAATAAATAAGAACGAAACTTTGTGCAAGAAGTCTGATTATGAATTCTATAATTAAAATATTTGCTATTTCCCCATATTATAAGGAACAGTATTTTTTGAAGAAGAGAAATAAGACAAGAGGTCTTTATCATTTGATGTTGGTGTTTACACACTGTATCAGACTTCATTTTATCCTATGTATGAACTTGATCTGCTCCTTCGTCACCTTCGTATTTCCTCAAAACCGCAAAAGCTTGATTTTTGTCTACTTCCACTTCGTTTTTCAATGCTTTAATCGGGCAATAATAATCTTGATTCTTTTATTGTTCCTTTAAAGCAAGCGCGCTAAAAAAGTTTTTTAAAAAACTAACTTTGTTCATAGTCATAGCGGTAAATAAACGACTTTTCGAAACAGAAAATAAATAATACACAGAAGACTAAATATTATATAAATACCTAGGTAAGTACATAATAAATAACTAAAACTAAATTTAAAATATGTTTTTTCATGAACCTCCCAGTGCAAAAAAAAACAAACACGAACTCCGAAACAAGAAAACTAATATTACCTGGCACCAGTAAAGGTGTATTCTTGATTCAGCACAAATGTGAACACAGCAGCAGTAAATTTTAAGAAAAAGTTTCATCTTTCTTGCTCACACATAAGCTCCCATAAATCTTCGCCTTTCGAAAGTACCGATCACTAAATAGTATTAATTCTGCTATTTAAGAATTTGTTAAAACTAAAATAGGAAATAGTTCCTAAGGATATTGATTTTTATTGTTTTATGATAAACATTAATAAAGGAGAAAAAAGTAAAGCCATTTTAAATCAATTTTCTTTAACGAAACTTTGCCTTTTGCGTGTAAAATTCTACAAGGGAAAATATAACTGGAATGCTGGTAATTGAATGCGGAGTAAAATAAGGAACTTATTTTAAATTTTTTGGCAGCGTTGCGGCTACCAAGCAGTGGCGGTATGTAGCGTAGGGCTATAGTAACATCATACTAGTTTATTGCTAAAAACATTTTTTTAAACACTATTTTTACTTTAGATTCTTCCGATTACTCTTTCATTTTCCATTTTAATTATTTGGAGATTTGGTGACACACGCATAATGTCTATAATCGACAACATGCCTTTTACTGATACAACACTGTGGAACGGCAAAGACCTAATAGAGCTTATAGATGAGCAAGAAAGATGAAACTATGTTTTAATATTCCCCGTTTGCTGCTTTATCGAAATTTGTGCCGAATACTAAAGGACTGAAATGCTGTTAAATAAAGAAAACAAGAACATACTTGTTACTGGGTGCCAGGTAACATTCGTTTTTTTATTTTTTAATACTGTTTGTTTTGTTTGCACTTGGGGTTCCAGAAAAAAATATTTTAAATTAGGTTTTAGTTACTTACTGTTTATTTACGGAGGTATTTGTATAAAATTTATTTCACGGGCACGATTTTTGAGATCAATTTTCTATCGGTGATGTCATATTTTTCCAAATTGAAGTTAATTGTAATTTTCAAAACTTGTGGTACAACCACGGCATTTTTAATAAATAACAATGCATAATTTTGTTAATATATTTTAGTGCATGTAAATAAATTCTGCTTGATCTTAAATCCCAGCTGTCGATTGTTTGTAGGCATGAGTGCATTATATGAATTCTAAAATAGTTTTTCGATTCCAGTAATGTCTGTCTCATAGCTTATTACAAGTTTTGCAAGCAAAAATTCCAAATGATTTGTAAAATTTTGCTTATCAAGCTATTTGTACACGGGGGTCAACAATCCTGGAACCCACCTTACTGAACCGTAACTTATGCCTAGTTTATCATATAGAATTGTCAAAGGCTAGGGTCAGGTATAGCTAATGCTGAAGCAATAGACATTTGAAAACGACAGTCTGCGAGAAACCTTTGTTTCCACTTTTCTGCACACATCAGGATTGCTTTAGTTTCAAATCAAACTTGACACACAAGTATAAATGTTAATTGCGTTGCTCCAACAACTCCTACCATACATGGATACAGCCCTGACTTATGACGTCATCATTCGGAGTCATGAAAACAATATATTGTTATCCGTTCTTGCTAGACTTATATTTTTATAGACGTGTGGCGGCTCTAGGTCCCTCATACTCTTTTGCAAGAAATATCCTTTATTCCTTTTTCTATTTAACTATTCTACTCTATTCTATTCTCTATCGGTTTTAGTTCAGTTTAATATTGCTTTAAGAGTCTACCCTCTTTGAATCCTTTTTCTATGCAAATCCGTTTTCAGTGCAAGCGCGACTTTATAATAAACATTGTTAAAACTCTTATATCGCGTTGTTTAATTTCACACTAGCACACATATTAAAAACTATCAGCCGGATTCACTAACATGATTTAAATTTAAAACCGCCCTAAATTACCATCTGAGGTCTTAAACTGACAAATGCAACAGTAAGTCAAGCAAATTTTAAACTCTACAAATAAAAGCATAAAAATCATTTTGTTTTATTACTGAACCGGCAAAAATGAAGAACTTTATTTGTTTTCGGGATGAAACTATTTCTCCTAAATATTTCAAGGTTATATTGCAAGGTTCTTATCCTTAATATCCCTATATAAGCATTTATTTGTTGACATATCTAATATAAATTATGACAATATCATAAGCAAAACAAAACTGGCCAACCATAAGATTTAAATTTCATGGAAATTAGGTCGGGTCTAAATTTTAAATCTTTTTAGTGAATCTGGCTGTATAAGTTTAGCGCACTACAAACGCTAAATACGTTTATATTCAGTTATAAACCAAATTACCAAATTAATGAAGGTGGGCATTTCTGGTTTTAAGTTGTATTTTTGTCATATTTCGTTTATTTCCTTGGAACAGTCTTCAGTGGTGTCCCATTTGGCACATTAAGGTATTAAGGTATATATTCGTAAAAATTTTGTAGGCCCTCAATCACAACAGGATTACAAATTTATAGGGCCAGTTTTATATTTTGTTTTTTCAAGCTTAATGGATACAAAGCTTTAAAATTTAAAGAAAAATTAAATTTTAGTAATATGTGTTCTAAGTTATATCAAAAATATGCAAACATTGCATGACCAGTAGAAAATCGGAATATAATGTAAACATCTGTTTAGGTTTTGGGTTTAGCCAGTTATTGAAAATACATGGAATAATCAAAATCTCAAATAAACTTGGTAATACATCCAAACAACTTGACAAAAAAGGCATTTTTTGTTTATTAACTTGCACATGTACTAATTATTGGCCATATATACATATGTACTTATTTCTAAATCATTGTTTTTCTGAATAGTTCCGTATAAGAAGTTTCAATCTGAAAGAAAGATTTTTTTTTTATTAATGGTAAATCAGTTTCACTCCCAAACCAAACATTTTAAACAAATGATTAAATCTGTAAGAAGTTTTATAATTTGTAAACTGTTTATGTGTTTCGCCCCTGCTTCCTTTAAAACCTTTTTGAAATCGAATTTCTTTAAGCTTTTCATCCATATTTTTTCGATGTCTTGTAGGGTTTGATAGGTATTTTCGACAATTGGACAGTGACTTTCTATTGAATTTTTAGCGCTTTGTTCTTAATAATTATAAGAATTATTGGTTACGCCTATGCGCCCTCCCTATTTTGTTAAACGACGAATCAATAACAAAGAGACTGATTTCTTTAGTTTTCCTTGTTTCTTATTAATCGTGTAGCTTTGGATATAAATTAATTTGTCTTTATGTTCCAATATTTATAGTTGTCTCCTCCTTACTATACGAGGTCTGTTCAAAAAGTATCGCGAATTTTGAATTTCCGCGGGTTACGTATATTCGATTTTCGATTTTTTTGTGGCGTTATGTTGGTACTCATGTCCCTCACTTAGGCCGACAAGTTTGGCCATTTTGAACGTTCAGTTAATTTTTGACAGCTACTTTGCTTGGACGTGTTTTGGCTCATCTTCGATTTCTGCCTATTCTAAAAAATGGATCAAAGAATCTGTATCAAATTTTCTGTGAAAAACAAAATTAGGTGCGCGGACGCATTTCGAATGTTGACTGTGGCATACGGTGAAGCTACCGTGGACTAAAGCAATATTCATCGGTGGTACAAAATGTTCTTAGAGAGTCGAGAAGATGTGAAAAAGTGCGCCAAGTTCGGTTGAATGTGAAGGTTTTGCTAACAATTTTCTTCGATTGCAAGGGCGTGGTGCATCATAAGTTCTTGCCAGAGGGTAGACCGGTCAATAAGGAATATTACCTGTAAGTTAAGTGCAATTTGCGCGAAGCAATCCACCAGAAATGCCCTGATTTGTGGAAGAACAAAAATTGGCATTTGCACCATGATAACGCCCCAGCTCACATATCGTTGCTTGTGCGCGAATTTTTGGCCAAAACAACACACTAATGATGCTGCAGCCACCGTATTCCCCAGACCTGGCCCCCTGTGTTTTTTTCTTGTTCTCGAAACTGAAGAGGCCCATGAAAGGACGACGCTACGCTACGATTGAGGAGATAAAGACGGCATCGAAGGAGGAGCTGAACAAGAACACAAAGAATGATTTTTTGAAGTGCTTCGAGGATTTGAAAAAACGTTGTCACAAGTGCAAAATATCTAATGGGGATTACTTTGAAGGAGACAAAATAGATATTCATGAATAAATAAATAATTTTTGAAAATACACAAAATTCGCGATATTTTTTGAACAGACCTAGTATACGTCCCTTTTAATCCATATACCAAATTTTTACCTGTTCAAATAACTAAAGATTACACGACTAACGTCACTGAAATTCTCCAACGAAACCTAGCTTAATAGGCAAACAAGGCACGGGTATTTGCTCTGCGACAAAGCAACCTGGCAGAATTTGCCGGTCTTTGTGTTTAGTTTGTTATGCTCCACGCTCTTGATTTATAGTATGGATTGGACTGGATGATAATTACAGGACATTTTATAGCAGTGAAGGTGAATGATGACAGAGCTGAAACAGATTTTGTTCGTGATCAGGAAATAAATTAAAACTAGAGTAGGAACATACACGCTATTTTGCTCCAATGTTTATTGTTATTTATCAACAACCCTTGTTAAAATCAATAAAATTGTTTAATTGGAACACAGCTGTAGAAAATTATAATTTCCATTGCGACTATTGCAGATCACATACTTATTTATAATCGTGTCGCAAGCTAGAAATTTTTACTTTTAATTCTAATTCAAGCTCAATCGAATCTCTATAGCTGTAAAACACTAATTATCGCTAAATATTTTAGTTAATTACATTATTTTGTAGCCAATTTGTGACTGTATGTAAAAGGAAGTCATTGGTTAATTTTTAGTCTCTAAATGCGAAAATGATGGAAACACTTCCTAACACGTAAGATTTTTGAGTTATGATTTTTTCAGCAAAAATTAATTTTAATCACATTATTTTAAAAAATAATTTGTAATATAACGGAGCGCGATGTTGCCAAATTCACGTTTTCCGTAAGTTAGGAAAATTGTACACATCACCACGTGGGGGTGTCTAGGGATGACGAGTCAACCATGAAATTTCAACCCCCTAGGGCATAAAATAATGGAAGTATACGAGAAGTATACCGTCGCTTTTCAAACTTCCTTTACCAGATATTTCTAGAAAATACCAGAAGAACGGAACGGCTATACAAGCAGCTGGCCGGCAGTCGTATCATCAGTATTGGTTTAGCACGAGTAATGGTCAATCAAATAGAGAAGCGAAGTAAGGGAATAAGTCAACAGTAAGAGCCTTGTCTTAGTGTTATATTTGTGTTGAATAAAGTTAGTTGACGCCTAAAAACGTAGTATCACATCTCTGAACCGACGTACGCGACAGTACAAAAATGTCTAAAGTACAGAAACGTGGCTGTGTTAACCAGGAGAATAGTTTTTGCTACATATGTGGTTAACTCACTCCTAAATTGCAGAAATGGACAATTAACAAAATGACCAAAGTAGCCTTATCATATGTGTTTTGGATGTCTTGTTGGCGATCAAGATCGGGACGGACTCCTCACATATGTTGGGAAACCTGTGCGGCAAATCTAAGTAACTGATTAAATGGCAAACGCTCTTCTATGCCTTTTGCAGTTCCAATGATTTAGCGAGAAACAACAAATTATTTTAACGATGGTTACTCTTACATGACAAGAATTGAATATCCAAATATTCCCTCAGCAATAAAATCAGTTCATCATGGAGAAGGTTTATCAGTTCCAGCCCTTCCGACTAAATGGGAGGACGATTGAGAAATGTATGATGATAAGGCAGGTCCCAATAATGTATCACAAAAGGACGACTCTTATTTTCAGGAAAGTGAAGGAAAAGCACGCCATTTAATCGAACAACCTGAATTAAATGATCTAGTGTGTGACCCCCACTTGTCCAAAGAACATGGTGAAGTATTAAGGTCTAGATTACAACAATGGAATTTACTAGCCACTAAAACCAAAGTTACAATATTTAGAAACCATAACCAGGAGCTATCCTCGTTTTTTACTTTGCAGGATAAAATGTGTGTTTGTCATAATTCAAATAGTCTTATGGAAAAATTAAAATTTGCACATAACCCGGACGAATGGCGCTTATTTATAGATTCTTTTAAAATAAGTTTAAAAGCAGTTCTACTCCATAATAGCAACAAAAGACCCTCTATCCCTCTTGCATATGCATTTGATATGAAGGAAATTTACGAAAGTAAGTCACTTATTCTAAATTCAATAAGCTATGATACGTATAAGTGGCAAATATGTGATGATCGAAAAGTCGTAGAACTATTATTAGGGCTCCAGGGTGGATTTACGAAGTATTGCTGTTTTCTTTGGGACAGTAGAGCAACAGAGAGCCATTACCAAGTAAAAGAATGGCTTCCGAGAGATAAATATATTTCGGGTCAAGTTAATGTAAAGAATACACCTCTTGTTGATTCCAGAAAAGTACTGTTACCTCCATTACATCTTAAACTGGGATTGATTAAAAATTCCGTTAAATCATTCAATAAAGAATGAGATGCGTTTAAATACCTTAAAAATTCTATCAAGGCAGATGGAATTCAGTAATAATGGGGGATTGTTGTTGGTTTCTTATGAGAGGAAGCGATCAGGAATATAAACGAAAGTCAACATTTACCAAAAAGTTATGTACAAACGACTGATTATAAATGTATTTTCATGCGTATTTTTGTAAACAAATCCTGTTCCCCTTAAAATATATTGTTTTTTTTATTGTTTTGAACTTTATATATATATATATATATATATATATATATATATATATATATTTATATATATATATATATATATATATATATATATATATATATATATATATATATATATATATATAAATGTTTGTATTAAATAAAAATAATTGATACATTCTATAACTCAAAATCTATACGTGGTAGAAAATTCTCGTTGTTGAATTTGCAATCCGGATGCTTTAAACTCCCACAAACAGCCATTTTAACATTAGTCGCATTTTTGTTTCTATTTGTTAACTAGTGTTATTAGTATTCATATACTTATTAGTAATTAATACAAATTTTTAAAAATGATTAGAAAATGGAAGTTCAGATAATGAAATAAACTGAAAAAAATGCACCATACACGAGCTGGATATATTGTTCCTTTAATATTCCAATATAAATGCATGAACTTCACATATATTTTGATGTCACTTACTCAGGGTGTATCACTGCTATTACATGATCCGATTGTGTTTAAATGACTTTGTCATATAGTTTGTTTGTAATATTTTTTACTATTACAGTCGAACAATATGTCTAAAATAGATGTATGTATAATAATTGTGTTTTAAAAATGGTACAGTTAAATAATATAACATAGTCACTTTTTACTGCTTAAAATCATAAGAAATTTAGTTTATTCAAAATACGGATACTAATAAAAAGCTGCCAAAATCACTGAGAAAATTTTTAAATTCTTTTTTCTAACGAAAATACATTTAGTTATTTAAAAAAAGGTTAAAATCTAAACAAAAAGTTAGAAAATTATTTCAAACTAATCAAAATATTTTAAAATTAGTTAATAATGAATTATAATTTTTAAATATTATAAAAACATAAATTTTGTTGGTTATCGTTATTTGTTACCTGATTAATAATATTTCCTTAATTTTTTTTTAATTTCAATAAATTTTATGTATTCTGATACTCCTGAATCATTCAAATTAAAAAAAAAATCAAATGGAAAAATAAATATTGACAGGATTTTACTTAAGAGATAATATTTTTCCTCAGTTAGATTGATCGAAAAGTTCGCCAACTATATTCCGGGCGCTATCTCCATTTTCAGAGTTAAAAGTATGGGGTGCTATTTAAAAAATTAGCATGACTTTGATATGATCTTCAAGTCCAAGATCAAGATCAAGATCAAATTTAAGATTACCTTAACATACATGGTTTGATTACCAGAAACTTTTGTAGAAAAAGTTTTTAACCACCTCTCTTCGTTTTCGAATTATTGGTTCATTCATGGTATGAGAACATTTGGCCTTCAAATGACCTCTTGATGTGATTTTAACCCTTATGTTATTTATACCGTTGGACAGAAAATTTCCTCCGCGTTTCACTTCTACAATAAGAAAAATAGGGTTTTCGTTTCAAAAAATCACCTTGATCTTCAAACGATCTTGAAAATCAATCACAAGGTCAAGGCCATTAGTAGAGATAAATGACTCCCTCTATCCTTGACAATTTTTTATCTGAACCATTTTTTTGTAAATGGGGTATTTTAAAAGATATTAGGAAGTTTTTTTTCACTTTTAGTTTTGGTAATGCAATGCATTGAAAAATTTGTTCTTTATCAGATTCCTAATGCTACGAAAGATAATATTCAAATTATTTACGTAATGGGTAAACACAACCAGAATTGCACGGTACCCCGCAATGTTTTTTAATTGTTTATATAACATTTTCAGATTATTATAATAAATTTTTGTTAATACCAATAATGATTAATATTTTATTACAAAGCTGGTTTCTACGTAGAAAGTTAGCTAGGGAAACTTTGAAATATGACATAGCGCAAGTTGGGTTGGTATTAAACTGTGCGCGGGTTGGATCCGGCATGTGGCGCGATTATAGATTATTCGTAAATAAAAAGGATTTTTCTTCAATTTTTATATGTAATATATATGTTTCATGAATTTTTCTTCGTAGAGTAACAATCGATCATTGATATCCGCTCAAAAATAGAAAGAAAAAAAAACACTATTTTGCAACAGAAACTGTTAATAACAAAAAAGCGAATAATATTTCGGCATTGTACCCTCGAAATTTTGATTCGGCGCCCCAACAATACATAAAGTCCAAGTTACTGAGGGGATCTCGAAAAAAACGCTCTAGTATCACCAGGGTTCGGAGAACTGAACTATAGACGCCCAGAATATAAACGGTTCTCGTCGAGCAAGTAGAGTATATACTAGTCGTAAATATACGCTCGCAAAATACATTGTAAAAGAACATAAAATTCTTATTCTAGCCTCAAACCTTTAATTAATTTGTTCCTAAACCTTTTAAACTAATAACGGTCAGATTTGATTTATAACTGCACGTATTTACTTGATATTACAAGAAATTTTATATATAAAAATCTTTTTTAAATATCATGTTTTCCATTAGTATAATAGGAGTTATTTTCAATTTGAAGAAAGTTGTTTGTTTAAACCTTAAAAAAATATGATAGGCGTAAGTGAACATGACAGCCACCGTAATAACTGAAACGGAAAAAACAGCATAATCCTTGGAGGAAAAATTGTTTTGAAAAGCACAGGATATGTTTCTGTTAATTTATTAGATAAACTGAGATTCGCTTCGAAAGAGGGGTATAATTATTGGATTATGGATGGTAATTATTTTGTAAACATGCCATTTTATAATACACAAATATACATATTTTTTGGCACGAGGTGGTTGGATGCCCTATATCTGCAAATTTTGACTCCGGCCCATCTGTTATTTATGTCAAAAAATTCTTTTTGTTGTCTTCGATACTCTTACCTTTTTTCTTTATACAATCTGTTTACGGATGGGGTACCGCACTCTAGTAAACTTCAATATTTTCGATTTTTCAAGGAAAAGTAATGTTTAATAAAAAGTTTTAGGGTTTGAAAAACACTGATCAAAGTTATGATAACATATACAGGGTGTTTAAAATATCCAAAAATGTCGAATTAATTTGAAATAAAATACTCTTACTTCCAATTTCCAAAGCCAAAATACGTAGTTTAATAAAAAAATTAAAAACTAATTTTCACCAAATAAAAGTTTTGAGGTAAAGCATTGTAATAAATTCCTATTTTTGATTAAATAGGTAGATTAATTCAACAATGGACACTTTTATACTGATGTCAACATAAAAGACATTATTTGTGTTTTGCCGAAAAATAATTACTAAATAACAAACGGGTCATGCTAACTTTAGAAAAACGGATTTATCTAGTAAAATATTATCAAATTGGAAATGTATCTTATCGATATACAGTTAAAGTATTCAATAAAAAGTACCTAAACTCGAAAAGCCGTTAGAAAAATAATTCAAAAATATGATGGTACTGGGGATGTGATCAAAAAGGTAAGAAAGCAATACAAATATGGTGACGCGGTCACTTTAGTAGTTCTTGACTCAGTAAAATAAAATTACACCTAAGGTAGGGTAGACTGGGTATGGTTGTAACAATTTTCATTTGATCGCCAATAGTTTTGTCAGTATGCCAGTAACCTGAACGAAACGTGATTTTTAATGTAATGTGTACTTTCATCTGCGTATAAATATTAAAATTGTATCCCTAAACACAGTGGTTAGCTCATAGGAGCAAATTAGAAAAAAAGAGGAAAGTGTCACAACCGACCACACCTCAGGGGAGGTTGTGACATTACTTGGGGTCGGTAGTGACAGGTTCAAAAATACTCTAATATAGTCTGAAATCACTTTTATTGCAAGTAATATCTAACATAATGCAACATAATCTCCTTTTGGAAAAAAATACACCTTTGTAACCAATAACTAATAAGGAAGTATAGCATGTGTATAGTTATTATGTTAGTCGTCATTTACACCTCTATAGTTATTATATAAGTCTTCATTTACACTCTATAGTTATTATTATATCGGTCTTCATTTACAACCAGTCAAAAAGTTGAATAGATATCTCTAGTTATGTTTTATAAAAACTCTATTAAAATACAAAACAAATATAAATAAGTGTGATATTAAAATCTTTAAACAAAAAGGTCAAAACGGTATGATCAAAAAATATTGTGGTTTAATATACAACGTCCAAAATAAAAGAAACATAACATGCGAAAAACTAAAAAGAAAGGTATTAATATCTAATCAGATTCATTACATTTATGACAAATATGTGCAGTCTAAATGAGACTAAAGTTCACGTTTCCTTTGGCATTTAAACCATTTTTCGCTAGGCCTACTTTCAGAAAATGCGCCTATGCAAACCGAACAAAAATACTCTTCTTCATCTGATGACGGTCGTGATGTATTTCTTTTATTTGCTTTGCATTCTCGTTGTTCTTTGTTTCTTTCGGTTCATAAAGATTTTTTTTACCTGCTTCGCCTTCAACCGATTTTCTTTTGCTTTATATTCTCGTCTGAATGCCTCTTTTTTAGGCGTATATGTGTAAATGGTGGACTTTTTATTCTAGAACCTCTTATTTTTCTTTGGGAAGCCTTCGGAAAGAGTCGAACAATTTCAAATGAAAAAACAGATGGCGTGGCTGAGTTCCGAATTGAAGATTTGCCAAATAAGGAAGTTGATAATGGCGGCGTTTTATTGTTAAGTCTAGAATTCTTCTCTTTAGCGTCAGAGATTGGTGCATTTCTTTCAAGGGACGGTGAAAAGTCAAGCTTTTCTGATGAAAGCGCAGTATTTTAGTTTCAGCTGCAGGATTTCCTCCAAAGTCAAGGTTTAGCATATGCATTACCAAAAATGGCGGTGCATGAGTATTTTCTTCAGGGTCAGGGTTTGGTCTGTCCCTTACAGAAGATGGTGATGCAGGATTGTTCTCAGGGTTTGGTATGTCTGTTACAAAGGATGGAGCTAAATCAACTTCTTCGAATAAATTACGATTGTACGGATAATATCAGTTTTGCAAATTCCAGAATAAATGTTCGCCAGTGTGAAAGCCAAAGGCATAAAAGTTTTGAGAATACCTGCTATATCGTAGATGGTCATTGTTTTACCGGGGTGACTCCGCATCTATCCATTGCAAGCAGTATTCATAGCTTTTTTTAAGCGTTGAATGACAGACCGGTCAAGAGGTTGTAGTTTATCCGGACAATGTGGAGGAAATGAAAGCAAAGTGATCCCGTTTTCCTCATAAAAATCCAGTGTGTTAATATGAATGTGCGAAAAATGACTATCTAGCACTAGTTGGTTAAGCATTGGAGAATTTCTGAAAATTTTCGAGAAATTTTAGGAAAGATGCATCTTGCATCCAACCTAAAGAAATTGCAATCCCAATTGATCCTACTTCCCCGTTCCTAACAAAATGGTCGTGATATCGAACATGTGGAGAAATAAATAAATGAGGATTGCTATTTCCCAAAGCGTTCACTGGAAAAGCTACTGTGACTAACGTGCCCCGTTCAGCTGAAGTAACGGCTCCCACTTACCGTATGCCACGTTTCACTTCGTCAGGTCTTTGGACTGTGGTGATGTCTGTTTCAATGACATTGTATATGTCCTATGGCTCGTAGATATGTCTGTCCATAACAACTTGCAAGTTATCTTAAAAAGCTTCCACATTTGTTTTGTTAAAGCTTATTGCTCATGAAAGACTGGTAGCTTAAGCCACTCGAATAGATAGTGAAGGATTTCTGTTCAAGAATGAACGGAACCATTCCTCGCCCGCCGTCTTATTCTCAACCCAAGTAGCAGGTCGCTTCAGATTATATTTAGTTGTAAGCTCAAAAGCCCTCTTCCGCACCTCTTTAGGAGAAATCCCAAAATAAACATCCGCACAACGTGTTATGTAGTTGACATGTTGACACTGTTTTCATTATATTCCGTGTCAGTGCGATCACGTTTACGAACGAATCCTAACAAAGGAATGCGATTAATTTCTTCCATTTCCGCAGCTCTCGGCAAAGAAGTCCCGCATTTCACTTCTTTGTAAGCGTCTTCATATTGAGATATGTGACACTGTCCTCTTTCGCACACCCCGCTATTCCCTATTCTTTCACTAATATAACGACTGTCACTACCGTACCTTGACACAACCGTACCCATTCTACCCTACAGTTAGCAAGTCTCATATTCAGAACACAATTTTAGTAAGCAAAAAATTTCAGGTATTCAAATCAAAATTTACTAACAATATAAAAGATGGATATGATGCTCGCCGTTTGGAATTTGTTTTTTTTACGATTACCGGTAACCTACAAAGAAAACTCTTTTATTAACCTCAAAAAAAAAAGGTATTCATCTGTAAGTGAGATTGAAAGCTATTATAATAGTAACATAATATAAAGTGCTTTTTAATGCATCAAGTGTCAGAATATTCTCGTATCTGAGCGAAAGAGAACGCGTCCTAACACATTGTGAGACGAAGTAGCACTGCGAAGCAAAGACGAAAAATTAAAAATTGTAAAATGGAAGATTTAAATAGTGTACCATTGCAGATAATATCAAAGAAGTACGGCATACCGATGTAACTTTATGAAATTTAAGAAATAACTGAGATAACTTACATTCGGGAGATATCATGTAATTAAACTTTAAAGAAAATATAACGCCCTTTTTAATTTCTCATGTTTGTATAACCTTTTTAACAAAACCTAAGCGATGAATTCTAATATCAACATGCAAACGATAAATATTTTTCATTCATATTAACAGCTTAAGCGTGCACTCCACAACGAAATTCTCAAAAAAATATCTAAAATTAACATACTAGTGATAATTCTTAATTTTTTTAACTCTCCACGTATATTTAATACACGTTAAATATATACTTACTACGGTGAAAAAAATATTAATCTTCAACTATTTAGTTATTCATTTTACAATTTAGTTTCGAAATAGCTAGGAAACAATTCGCTTTGTCACTTACAAAATATCACAATCTCAGTAACAGTTTAATCAAATAATATTCCAGTGTTTAGATACATAGTTGGTTAATCTATTAAATAATTTAGCACATTTGTATTTTCTAACTCTATTGGCTTAATTGTGACCTGTTTGATAACTAAAGACTTTAAATATTGGATTAAGTAATCAAACACTTTTGTTACCAATATACCAGTAAATTAAGGAACAATGTTCAACAAATCCAAATATCCTAATTAAATATGTCAATCAAAAATGATACAGAGAGAACTCCCGAATTCTTTGTAATCCAGGAATTGGAACTGATAAATGTTCAATATTTAAGTATCTGTAAGTAATAACAGAAATAAGCAAAGAAAGTTGTGTGTTTGATTATGTGAAAAATAATTTCTAATATAAGTCCAGTTAATGAAATTTTTGATTCAAGGGGTAATATTTACTGACAAAAAATTTTCAGTTATAAAAACTAGCTTTTCTTTTGCTTTTACAAAAAAGTTGAACCTCCTCCACCAAACCGTTAAAAGGCGATGCTTGCATAGTGATCGGTTTAACGAACTTTATTAGTGATTGCTTTTTTATTGTTATTAATTGGTTTCTTCACAGCCACTGGTTTCATTTGTTAATAATTTGATGAAAGCTTAAAAAATTTAAATAAAAGAAAAAACTTATACAATTAATTTTCGTCTTATAGAGTTATTTTTTAAAAAAAAGAGATCACATTTTTTAATGAAAATTTCATTTTTCGAATTCTAGTCTAATTTATAATTGAACTTATCTTGATATTCGAAAAAAATTGTATTGGTAGGTACTAGTCTCGTAATGTTTATGAGATTACAAAAAAGTCAAAATTATTGTAAACCAAGTTAAAATAAGCAACAAAAATTCTCTCGAGAGCCCCTTTAGAACCAATTTGACAAAACAAAAATTTAGTCGGGCATATTGTATTCGGCACATTGTATTTTAAGAAATTAACTTTGCTTTTATAATATATCCCCCCCCCCCTCCTTCGCTAAAATTTGTTAATATTAATTTTTGGAAGAATTTCATCCCATATTAGATCTATCATATTTATTAAAAAACGAATAATTTTAGAATCATCGTCTGAGACTCCGAAAATTCCTTCAACAATTTAAGAATAATTCAGACAATAAACATACAAAAGCAAAATTTTTTATCAAATTGATGAGGTCATATTAAAAATACATACATACAATGAGGACCTAAAGTCTGCTTTGTAAAATAGTGATCCCCAATTTTTAAGACAAAGCTCTGAAAATTTTTGGTATTACATGCCCTGACCTAAATGTAACTGTTTTCAATTTATCGTCAGTCAAAACTCAAAGTAAAGTAGTATAAACACTTACTACCTAATTACGTACGCTTTGAATGGTCAATAAGTGATTAAAGGAGATTAGATAATGATGTTAAGTTCTATTCATTGAAAAATCCACAGTGCCTGAGTCAGCCTGTCGTGGCAATTATATATGGGTAGGGTTTTAAGGATTCATTTGCTACAAAATACATAAAACAGCACTTCCTGAAGTTACTTTTATCGAAAGCTCAAATTTAAGGCGCCATCTGTAGTTTAAAACTGAAAAAATGGTAACTCCAGGAAGACTAAGTTTCTACAAATAAATTATGAAATTTACTTTAATGAAAATACGTGTTAGCTGTAACTAAAAATAATCAAGGAAAAATGACATAGATATGTTAGCTGTAGCTATAAATAATAAAGTAAAAATGGCATAGTTTGTTTATCGACAAAAATTGCAATTTCCTTTACAATGCGATTCTATGTATCTTTCTTTTACAAATTCAAACAATACAGCTACTTATTTGATTGCAAGTACTAGTTCTCTGGCTGCAGTCACTCATAGATCCCAACAAATGTATTTAATGTCGGATATGCATGTAGTGTTTCTATTAAGGGCGGCAAAGCTTCAAGAACATGAGATAATTCTTACATAAAAATAAGAAACAAAAAACTGTTACAAAGCTTCAAATAATTTGAAGAAACTGAAGTAAAGCTTGAATACATCATTTCAATGCTTTAAATGCTGGATGAAACTTAAAATTACTTATATGGCTCGAAATGTTGGTATATGATTTAGACAATCTTTATATGGATTAAAAAAGGTATATGGTTTAAGGAGCTGGCCCCTGAAACAAAAAGAGAAAACAGGGTCAGGATTTAGGAAATTTTTTATGAGGTTATGGCGCGCGTAAAATGGAAATTATTTAATATATTGAACTTAATGACTATAACGAAAATTGTAGCCTATAGGTACCTGATTTTGGTATAGACTGAGGAAATCAAATAATAAAACACACAGATGATCATTGATTTTAATCTTTAACAAGTCTACACGACAGCTAGAACGTCCAGTTACATAGAAAATTACTGAATTCGCCCGAAATATCAATATTAGACTTATCAAAATGCATATTTTAAGAGGATTTTAAAACCATATCCTAATCATTGAAAAAATATTCGATACGACGATCCCCAAAATTCATTATTATTCACCCAAAACTGCATCGGAAACAGATAATCAATTTAGAGATACCTAAAAATTGTAAGGATATTTTTACAGAAAACCCAACTGAAAGTGTGACTTCAGTTAAGAACGATGCTGATAGATAGCGAGAGCAGTGAATGAGATTGGCGAAGAATAGAGAAAGATGGAAACAATTGAGAGAGACCTACATCCAGGAGTGGATGGACAGTGGTTGACAAAGAGAGAGAGAGAGAGAGAGAGAAGAATCTTTTGCGAAATTCCAAGTCTAAATAAAACAGGCGTAAAAGTAAAGAAGGTCCTATCAAAGTAGTAATAATGGTTAATTTATCATTTCATTAAATCATACCATTGGTTCACTAACAATAACCTAAGGGATTTATAAATTCATTTTGAACATTTATAAATACTTTTGTAGTAATTAATCGTTTTCCTTGAATAATCCGATTCTTTAAGCCTTCTATATCAATCGGCAAGAGAGTTTAAGCCTGAAGATCTCGAGAGCAACTCAGTACATCCCATTCGTCCAATCCACCTATCACGATTGAGAAATTCATAGAAAATTAGGATATTTTTCTTGAAATAACTGGCACATTTCTTCTTGTGTTCTAACCCTTGCGCCATATCCTGTCATTATAAGAATTTCTATCTTCTGGGCCTCAGTTTGTTTTATTTACAATTAAAATGAACTCAAAGTGACAATTTCACAAAATGTGGCAAACAGGTCACTAAATCAATCATGCTGGTAAATAATAATTGTGTTTCATTTCGAGTTTTAATAGTCGATAAATTGAAAGCAGTTACATTTATGTATAGGACGTAATAGAAAAAATGTTCAGAATTTTGCAAGGGGCCTAAAAATGTCCAAAATAGTGGGGTAATTATTTAAAAAATCAGAGTTGAATATTATATAGCTTCTTTCGAGTCACCATGTATAATTTAATGTATTGGGAAAATTCGTACCAAATGATTCTTCAAAAAACCTAGGGTTTTTCAAATAATCAATTTATTCTAGACTTTACGTCCTCATTGTATATAGATTGAATTGAGAACTTCCTCTTTTTAAAAAGGAAGTTTAAAAAAAGATTTTTTGTGCATGTTTTGTAGAGAATCACATATCCATCGACAACAAAATAATAATTATTATAACATTTTCGAAAGTCAAGATAATCGATTAGAAAGGGTTGGTCATATAATAATAAAAATTAAAACTAATACTGGATATAATGAAATCAACCAAAAGTAAATGAAGGGGAAATTACGGACATTTTTACTTTATTACCAGTCTTTACAGTCTTATTTGCATGAAAAAATCCAATGTTAATTCGGAACAAATATTCTTTAAGTCCGCTTTGACAAGCTTAATTAATTTTTCTTTTCATAATTTTTTTTTTGATGTAGGTATGTATTGATTTTTAGCAGTTTTCAAAATAAAGCGTTTAACAAATCAAATTAGACACCCCCTATTATTTCGAAATTTTAAATGAATCATTTCAATAAACTTTCTTTTTACTTCGAAATTTAAGAATCTTTTTTTTTCAAAGATTTTATTCGTACTTTATATAGGGTTGTTAAGAAAGTAGTGACAAATTTTTACAAAAATCAATCTACCCCTAAACTTGTAAAAACTGTACGTAGATTCAAGACGTTTTTGCAATTATTATTCTAATTTCGTGAACCCAGATACTATTAGGCGGTTTCAAAATTAGTTTTTTAAGCTATTACCAGAAGATATTAAGGTTTAACTAATAGTTAAAACTTCAAGATAGATGAAATAATAAATTCTCTAAAAAGTTACGATTAGGTATGGAAAGTAAGGCAATACAAATAATTCACTTTTTGTTTAAGAAGTACATAGGCATAAATATAAATTAGATAATTAACATTCTTTCGTTATCAGTTTTAAAACGATATCAAATTTTTATATTTAAATGAAAATAAAACTAATGACACCTGATAGCAACTTGACTAACAAAACATTTACTTCTTTGGATCTTCTTTTAAGACGACACCTATTTGCTTAACTGATAAAACGTAAATCACTACTGGATAAAAATTTAATTAAACTTTCTATAGTTAATGTCCGTGAAGACGGAAAACTTTTATTTTATATTAGGGTTTGTAATTAAAATTATTTTTGTCTCAAAGGATATACTAAAATATTATTTATTTTAATATTCTGCAAACAGTAGTTTTAAAATCTAAGAAATGATAAATAAAGGGGGATATTAAACTATACTATATTTAGGATTCCTAACAAGAAGGAAGGTACTGAGAGCGTTACTAATACCATTTTCAATTAGGATCAAAAATTAGTCGAAAAGTGATTTGGCGATCATACGAAAATTTCAATATTTACACTTGGTCCAGTGAGAGAATATATATGTGTTATCAATCTACGAATATATCAAAGCCGGTTTTGAGACCTGTTTATCTTAATTTGTACAGAAATAACAAAAGGATGGAAAACAAAACATTATTCTTCCACTCTAAGCCATACGTCTCAAAAAATATGACATTATGGGTAGAACAAGATAGAAAGAGACAACCGAGACAAACGAGTCATTTCGTTTTATGAATACAGACTTTCCGCTGACTTCAATCAAAACATTATTTTATCGACAGTCATCTTACAGTTTTATTTACATTATGTTTTTGAAAAATGTTGATCACTGATGTGAATTTAAAATATTTTTATTAAAAAACTAAACCTAGACGTATAAATATTTCTAACTTCAAATCTGTCATCGATGTCTAAATGCCTGACATACGTATATAATTTAAAAATGTTTTTAGCATTTCTTTAATTAGTTGTAATAATCAGTCATTAAAAATTATAGTAAATCAATGAGATTCAATATGTCCTTTTAGATAATGCATGGTGAAACTCTTAAGAGGCAAGCACAACAGCTTGGGTTTAATTTGTGTATTTCGAGTTGGAGAAGAAAATAGTGGTACTGTGGAATCTGTTTCATCTGTTCAATAGATAAAAAATAATTTTATTTTTGGAAATAAACATTTTCAATTAGGTAGCAATAATCCCTTCAAATTTCACGGAAAACCCTACATGCCATTAGAAAAAGGTAAGAAAACAACGCAAATATTTCCGCTCCTGGAAAAAATAGACCTCATCAAAAAGAAAAAACCACAAATCTTCTCGAAAGAATCAAAATAGAAGTTCGAAATACACTCTGACTTTCAAAATAGTGTCATTGGTCTATATTTATTAATCTTAATGCCTTTTTTATTTTCAGATAAGCATGTTACGCTAAAAAACTTAAATAATTAACTTACCATATATATATATATATATATATATATATATATATATATATATATATATATAACAACCTCCAAAAAAATTTAAAAAAGAAATTGAATCGAAAAAAAAAATTTATAAAAGACAATCCTCAAATCATTGTACCAAGGCCTGATAAAAGCAATAAAATAGCAGTTATGAACAAGGCAGATTACGGGACAAAAATGAACAACTTACTAAAGGACGAAAATACATATAAAAATATTAAGAGTGATCAAACAAACAAGAGAAAAATAATACCTTCATAAAAAAATTGCTCAATGTAAAAGAACTAACTGAAAAATACGCAAGAAAGCTCGTAAACGCCATACAGTGAGCTTTGAAAATGGTGAATGAGATTTCACCGAAATGTCAGCTGTCTTACAGTCCTGAGAGGGACTCAGCACATACACGGGATGCCCAAAAACCTTCGATTACACATCACACCCGTGAGAATATCCGACATAACATATATATATATATATATATATATATATATATATATATATATATATATATATATATATATATATATAACATAGCCACTAAAAAGTAAGACATACATTTTTTTTTAAATCATAGCTAACGAGTGATTAAAAAGTTTTATCAATAATCTGACTAAGAAATGCATATTATCTGGGTTAATATTTAATGAGTGTAACCAGTTTCTAATTTACAAATAACTGCTTACAACTTTGGCAACGAACTACTTTTTTATCATTGGTGTTAATATATATTAAAATTGATTGAGTGTCAAGCCTCCAATAAAAACTGCGGTAAAAATTAAAATATTTTTTTCCAAACTTTCCAAACAACACTCGTAAAAAAACTGACGACCGCATACATGCAATATGTACAATCTACATTATTTTTACTGAGATTGGACACTAATCAGAACATGTTACGATAATCAATACCAATAATGTTGATGTTGGTCGTGTAATATATACCGTGTTCCTGTTATTCAGTACACCATTATTAAACCAGTTTTATATCAAGATGTCGATTAAAAATCAATTAGCGTCACAAAGTATTTTTGCAGCTTGATAAATTGATGTTTATCTAAATAATTGTGTTTATAAAGACATGGAGTATTAATTAATCTTTAATGTATTTCCTGTTCTTTGGTCACTGGTATAACTACAGGTAGATTGATTTAACAATATTGACAGGGAATATTTTTTTTTTAATATTTAAGTCAAATAAAATAAAAATTAAAATTATCGTCTTCCAGTCAATTGGTCGATATACGCTTATTAATTAACAAGTGATCATACAACAACAAATATTTTCGAGAAAGTTCCAAAGAAAATAAAGTGAATTATGATGCATTAGTCACCAACACCAATATTTTCTTGTGATTATCTTTACGAATATATTTGATGGGTATTCAGATAAGGTTTTTGCACAAACTTTCATATTATAAAAATAAATTCTGTTTCAGTAAGACCGTCATTTAAAAAATAATTTTCTCCTGACTTTAAAGTTTAGATAAATTTGCTGTATTCGGGTTAATTTTAATTTAAATATTTATTAGTTTTGATGAGAAAACTTTCTTGTTGACAAGGCTATACAAGACTTAAAAGCATTAAGATAAATTATTTGAAGTTGATCATGTTTTACAGGAAGTTCATAAAACTATTTGATTTTCATTTAATTTCTTATTTTTCCCTATTTTTCGTCTGTTTATTCACTTAAAATCCAACGAAAAGTTGGTCACTTTAAAAAAAAATAATGTAATTTTAAAAAATGGAAGAATTTTAAATAACAATAAATACAAAACAATAAATATCTATTGAATGATCCTGCTTTCGGAATAACACCTCGCTACTGGCACAGGTTACATCATTTTAAGTGGTACACACTAAGTAACTGAGCTACTTATAACATCAGAAACAGACAATTAGGATAGAGGTGTTTTCGCTGGTGGAACCAAAATAGTAAAGAGTAACACTTAATAAGATTTAAAAAAATAAAAAGTGATGATGACAAGTTGAACGCAAGACTATATGAGTACCAAAGAAGTAGCTGATTTTGAGATTGTAAAAAGATTTAATTACTTGTGTTCCATAATAATCAATAAATTACCATGTGAGATCGAAATTAAACGAAGAGTGAGTAAAAGAAGAACCTGTACGGTAAAATGAAAAAAATATGGAAAAGTCGTTTCACCTCACAAAGTACCAAGTTGAGACTGATATCTAGTTTGATATTTCATATTGCCACTTATGCTGTCCAGATTTTGACCCTAAAGCTAGCTGATAAACAACGTATAAAAGCTTTCGAACTGTGGATTTACTGGTTCATATTAGAGGTATCACGGACATACATATGAATCGATACTGAAGCCACTAAACATAAAACACAGACTGATAGGTCAGATAAGCAAAATGTGTGTAAAATACTTTCAGTATTTAACCAGGGAAACTGATGCCGCAGAAGATTTAAACATCTTGCGAAAAGACCACGAGAACGCTGTTCTTTGCAATAGCGATCATAGGAATTTTACGAGTTAATGAAAGCCACCCAAAACAGAGGAAAATGGAGAACAGCATTACTGAGCGCCACCAAGTTCTTTGGAGAATAAGAGGAATAAAAAGGAGAACAAATGAGCCAACGGAAATTGTTTTCCTCAAAATTTGTCCGTGATCTTAATTTTTAAGTGGAATTTTAAGATCGTTCAGAGGACACGTTTGTTTTTATAAATAGTGACTTTTTTTTTATCATATAAATGAAAACTAAGCAAAATCTCACATTCAAATAGGTAACTGTTTTATGGTTCTAAATGATTCGGAGATGTTAAATTATTTTTTTTTTAATTAGCTGTCTTTGAGAAATTTTTGTTTAGTGACATGAAAATAGTTCTTTAACCTTGGAATAACTAGTCGGAGTTATTTTGACCCATAAGTCCATCCATTTAAATATGAAATTTTCGGTAGTTTTCATTGCTGAGGTCAAAAATAGAGATTTATGTTTAAAAAGTAATAATATAATCCCTAAATGACCGCAAGATTAGAATTAAAGGTTAAGATAAAGTTATCATCTGATGTCTCTGTTGTAGACCTATAACTTTTGTCAAAAATGTTTTCCGTTAGCTCACTTACCTGGCGGAATATTTGCGTGTATGAATTAAAATAGCCTACCCCATATAAGCACTTTCTGCGTAGCCATTTGCTATTTTGATCAGTAACTAAAAATTTACTTATCAATTATTAAATTTTCGTGTATAACATAAGTTTTTTAATCCTTGTATAAAAATATAATTAAATCTAAATAAAGCTATATTTTATATTATTTTTTTTTTATTTTTATATTACATTTTAATATTCCTATAGCTTTCCACATAAAATAAAATTTAAGGTGATGGAATTTATAAAATTTATATGCAGACACAAGATTAAGCGGACGTGTTGTAATAGGTCCATAAAAATATTATATTTACCTTTTTTATCGCCCCTTTTATACCTTTAGCTTTTAGGAAACGCTGCCATGTCTTTCCTTGACTCAATAATATGACTGAGATTTTGAATATTGTCACAAAATTATAAATATGTATATACCATTACATAAAAATAAAGTTTATCCTAAAAACTTTTTGTTTAAATCATGGAAGTGTATGCCAATCTTTTACTTTCAAAATAATCTACAAATTGACAACAGGGCTCAAACTAACCTCAAAGGCTTTAACAATTAATTGACCTAATTAGTCGGTCTGCTATTATACCATTTTTATATCCTCTTTTGGTGGTACTAGAAAATTTTCGGAAGAATTTTTATCATACAAGATAGGCAACAATTAATTGACCTAGTTAGTCGGTCTGCTATTATACCATTTTTATATTCTCTTTTGGTGGTACTAGAAAATTTTCGGAAGAATTTTTATCATACAAGATAGGCAACAATTAATTGACCTAGTTAGTCGGTCTGCTATTATACCATTTTTATATCCTCTTTTGGTGGTACTAGAAAATTTTCGGAAGAATTTTTATCATACAAGATAGGCAACAATTAATTGACCTAGTTAGTCGGTCTGCTATTATACCATTTTTATATCCTCTTTTGGTGGTACTAGAAAATTTTCGGAAGAATTTTTATCATACAAGATAGGCAACAATTAATTGACCTAGTTAGTCGGTCTGCTATTATACCATTTTTATATCCTCTTTTGGTGGTACTAGAAAATTTTCGGAAGAATTTTTATCATACAAGATAGGCAACAATTAATTGACCTAGTTAGTCGGTCTGCTATTATACCATTTTTATATCCTCTTTTGGTGGTACTAGAAAATTTTCGGAAGAATTTTTATCATACAAGATAGGCAACAATTAATTGACCTAGTTAGTCGGTCTGCTATTATACCATTTTTATATCCTCTTTTGGTGGTACTAGAAAATTTTCGGAAGAATTTTTATCATACAAGATGGACAAAAAATACACCCTAGTATATTTTTAGACTTGTTATCAATATATAAAAATAAAAGAACTGTTAAATGCAGCTGTCCCATGAAAAAAACAAGAATAAAATGAATAAAAATTTAGCTTCACAGTTTTTATTTATTTCTTATAAAGGGTTTTTCAATAAGGGTGCGTCGATGTTGGCAGCCTGTGGCGGCCATGTTGTTTCGGTGGAGTCTGTTTAATCTGTTGTTTATTATTCTGTTACAGATGCCAAATCACCATGACAAGTTACACGATTGAGCAGCACGCCCAAATGATACTTTATTATTAAAATGAATATTCGTTAGTGCAGACGTGGTGGCCAACGTTTGGTAGCCAAATTCAAGATGACCGGTAAACAATCAGATTAGCCAAGAACAACGCCACGGGTTGTGTAAGTGTGCAGAAGAATCCAAAGCAGTCAATTGCAGTCAAATGCACAAGAACTCCGCCTTTCACAGACCACAACTTGGCAGTTTTGCACCGGGATTTGGGCTTACACTCATACAAGATTCAATTGAGTCAGAAGCTCAAAGTTCATGACCATAGACAACGCCGTTTGTCTGTTGACTGGGCTTCGGAGCTTTTGGAAGAGGACCCCAATTTTTCCGAAAAATTATCTGTAGTGACGAGGCGCATTTTTGGATGAATGGCTATGTTAATAAACACAATTGCTGTATATCGGACGATGCCACTCTCTAAATAATACTTAAAGCATAATTGATTAATATTCATGAAGAAAACAACAAGTGACCTTAAATTCCTACATACAACTTAGTAATCCACTAACACAGTTGTGGTAGGTACTAAGGAAAAAATAAAACAGCATTCTATGGCCAGATCCAAATTTTACATTAAACTCATTCATAAAGCTCAAACTCTAATAAATCTTACATCCATAAAATAATAAATTGCAATCAATGGATCTTACTCTGAGTTCTTATATGGGGTTAAAAGAATTTTTCATTAAAATGTGCAGAACTGCTAAAATTTCCGTCCCCGGTTTATTCTCGTAAAAATAATCCGAAAAGATAATAAAAGTCAAGACAAAACAGCCTAGCTTTTATGTAAAAAACACTTCCTCCTTAGTGCCCGTTTGAAAGAAAAAACAAGCTTAAAAACAGTTGGCTAAAATCAATTTGTTAATCATTAACATTCCTAGCATAAAATTAAATAAGTAACCCATTAGTAATTTTTAAATTAAAGAAATATATTTTCCGCCAGCTAAAGCTGTATAAACTTTTCCTAAGTTTGGTCGTAACAGTTCTAATTACTATGTATTTTAAAATGATTGAATTAAAAAACTATATTCTGTTTCAGATAGCTACCCATTGACTAATTTCGTTAATTATGTATGCAGTTGCCTCTTTCTCTTAACGCTAAAACAAATTTTATTTGTTTTCAAATTAGTTATGTTGATGATAGTATCTTTCACTCTTTGTTTAACTAAACTGTCGAAGAAAAAAAAGAATGTTGATATAAGATCTTTTACGTCACCTTTAAAAGTTTTGAGTTCGCAAACAAAACTTGGCGCAAGAAAACTTGTCTGTGGGTGGCTTTAATATTCAGTTTGTGAAGACTTTTTTCATGTTAAATAAATTCATGTACCTAATTCACCGTAACTAATTGTAGACTGAAACCGGTTTCTCTTTTCAGTGAAACAAGAAAATAAGATTGCTAAGAAAGCATAAAGAGCTTTTAAATATAAAAGTTCTTATTGAGTAAGAAATTGATAAATTGTGAATCATATCAGTTATGCTAAACTCATTAATGTTCTTAAAATATTTAGTACGAAAACCACATAAATACAACTGTAGCTTTGTGTAGCCTATAGATGTGAACTATCCATTGTACTATCTCGGCTGAAATCATCTACATACATCCCGATTAACAAACCTCATATTGCAAGCAGTGGCGACTTTTCCTTAGGTTTGCAGGTTTGTGCAACCTCCCAAAAAATTATAAATTAAAATAAAAGATACTAATAAATATAAGTGCAAAATTTTTTTTTTAATTCCTACTGTTAATTTAATGATTAAATTTAAGTGAATTTTTTACCTAGATTATACGCGACCAGCAGTCAATTATTAAAATAATTTAACTTACTTCGCCTAAATATCAAGAATAATTTGTCTGTATTATAGTATTAGTATTTTTTTACCTAGATTATAGGCGAACAGCAGTCAGTTATTGAAATAATTTAACTTACTTCGCCTAAATATCAAGTATCTGTATTACAATATTATGCCTGGCAACATCGCTTTGCTGGTGTGAAATTTTAATGCAATCCAAGCTAATCCACTGGAGTGTATCTAGAGTTGCCTGCTTTAAGACTTGGAAATTAATTTTGTCTCATAAACTTCATGTAGGTTGAAAGCAAACCTGTCTTTAGTTTGCCCCACAAAATATCGCTGTAATACCAAAATGTCCCTTATGCAACCTACTGGACGAGTATTTGAACTTTTGCTTCCAGTTGCGTATGGCGCTGCTAGTATCAAATAAAGATTTCTTCAAGGAGCAGTTAAACCATTCATTTAGTTCAGACATAGAAGAAATATACCAAGAATTCCTATCCTGTACTATGATTTTGACGCTCCTAAATGGTACACAAACTGATACGCCGTCTCATTCATAAAAACAATTTACAATATTGTCAATAATTAGATATCAGTATTTTAATGTGATATACATGCTTTTGTTAGAAACAAGTATAAAAGATTTAAATTTTCGGATTTATATTGAAAACGTGGCAATTATGCATATCCCTTCCTACCGACTAAGAGGAGTAAGTTTCACCTTTTTATCGATTTAAATGTAAAGTTGCCACAGTCTAGCGAAGTTTCACTGAAACTTTTGATCATTACAACGTTTCCTTTGTAAACTTAAACAAATATAATAAACCAAGGGATAAAAAAATTTGTACCCGTAGTTTAGATCAGCTATCTAATACGGCAACACTGCATATACATCATTCCTTGCCGTTTTACTACTTATAGTAAAAACTACCTTTTATCAATGACCGAGTTTTAATACTTAGGGCTTCCAATCCTCTTATAAGAATTAGCCGTCTTAATATAATTCGTCAATGGTTCAGATTAGAATATAACCGTGGCGTCTACCGTGCCGGTATTTCTATGCGTGATTTCTACTGAACCGGTATTTTAGTTTTCGTGACAGTGACTATGTTTTTACTTTGACTAAGATAGTTTGTTAGGTTTTAAAGAGGTTAAAAATGTTTGGTGTGGAAAAAATATCTAAAATTAGGTAATTCTGAATTACAAAGAAATTTATAAAAACCATCGTGTATGTGTTAGACCTTTTTAAGAATCTCTTATAAGAGATTCTAGAAAATCCACTTATAAATATCTATGTTTTTAATGTACCATTGGAATTGCAACCCCTACTTGTTTAATGCATCAGCCGCCACTGCTCAGTACGCAATAATACATTTAAATTCGATTGTCTCAGAAAGGGTTGCTCGGAACGACATCTACTTATAATTTTTTTGGATAAAAATGTGACGGAATGGAAATCTTTAATTAGAAATTCAATATACCGAGGCGCAAAAAAGTTATAAGGATTTAGCTGTAGGCGAAGTGCTGCTAGTGGCGCTCTCTGCAATGTACACCGAAACTGTAATCAGAACTAGATTTCTCATCCTAAAAAACTCCGAATTATTCTGCAAATTAAGCTACTATTAAGATATATATTTACAAAAAAGTTTTAGAAGGGTGAATTGTGTTAGATCCTTTTATTTTAGCCACAGGAATTTGCACTAGCGTTTTTTACAGGTCTTTTAGACACACTCTGTATTTTCAATGGAAAATAGACTAAAAAAATATTTACAGTTTTTGGGTTTTACTCTCTCGCTGTTTCATAAGTACATCATTTTATTAGGGACAAAACTTATTGTGAAAAAAAAACATCTGAATTTCAACAATAAGATTAAATATTACATATAATAGCTGATCTGAAATAATCTAAATAAATTATTTAAAAGAAGTTAATAACACCTTAAAGGAATGTTACGATTTAAATTATTATTTTGTACACACCATCAAAAAATATCATCCCGATATTCTATAAAGATATCTAAAAGAGCGGCTTTACCAAAAGATTCGTTTTCTTTTTAGATGCCGCTGAATCCGATAATTTCCTTTTATACGCTTATTAATAACGATATCACGACTGCATACTGCTGTTTAGTGCTTTATTTTGTCTGTTATAAGCGTCCGTGAACCGACAAATATTGTTGCATTTTATAAAAAGTTCTCATATATTATGAAGATGTTCAGTCTGCAAATTTCCTTAATGGTTATTTCAACTCCTTATTTTATACAAAATAATAAACATCTGAACTTTAAGTATGCGATTCGCGGAATTAAGATAAATCTGTTGATGCGAAAAGCGTAAAAGCAGATTGGCCGCAGCTGTTCGAGAATTTTATTATTTATTTTGGATTTAAACTTTTAATGGCTTTTAAACGTTAAGTAAAATATCGAATAATAAAAAATATGTATTTTAATTTTATGGTTCTCAAATGTAATCCACTCTTCAGTTAAGCAAGTCCAGTTTTAATCAATCCTGTATAAAATATGGACCCCAAAAATTACTACAATTAAAGAAAGGTCAGAAATTGGTCAAGACTAAATTGAACCTTTTATTATATGATGGATAAAAAAACTAAAACATTAAAGTGTTTTCATTGTTTCATACGTTCAATTGCCCTCCAGATCTGACAAAATCTGTTACCAAATTAAGGGGTGCGTTTTTGAGATTAAGTTAGATATCTCCACTTTGCAGTTTTTGAGTTTTACTCGAAAACTGTGGATTTTTCTTATATACATATCTACAGAAAAGTTGTAGGTTATGAAATTTCCTATCGTAATGATACCTCACGAAATCCAAAAAAAAAATCATTTTTCAAAAGAATAGACGCCAAAAGTCAAATAAAAAAAGCAAAAAAAAAATACCAGATATGTCATCTCAAACTTTGCTACTTTTCTCGATATTAGCAAATTTTTACTTTTTTTTTTCAAATTTCGTCCTACAATTTTTTATAAATGAATATAGATATCGATATTGTCCCATTAAAAAAATCTGATATCGTTAACATTTTTATTATTAATAGTAGCTGAGAAATGGCCTCTCAAAGTTTTCATTCAACTTTTTGGAATAATTATAATTTTTTCCACACATAATGTGATTTTATATTTTTGCATGAAAATTTTTCTTTATTCAATGAACAAATTATATTAGGGTGATAAAAATATATTTGGTGGACAAAAATACAAGTCCTAAAGACGTCCGTTCTGCATCTGAATGTATCGTACCTTTATTATACGCCTTCAATATTGAGAGCCAAAGCATCTGTCGTTATCTACTCTTTCAGAAGCATTCAACAAGTGCAAAATTTACTTTATCGCAATTGCCTCCAACAACTGATACTACTAAACAACATGGCTTAAGAATATACTTCCAAATGCACCAGTGAAAACGGCATATCTCGGTTATTTTTCATCGTATAGACTTCTTCAGAAGCTCATCTTAAAGGGCGTAATATCAGCTTTTTTTCATGAAGCACTGTCTATACCTAACTTCACTTGGAAAAGAGCTATGGAAAAAAATATTTAAAAAATTTTATTTTTTTGCTTTTTTTATTTGGTTTTTAAGGGTATTTTTTGAAAAATGATATGATGAGGTACCAATTCGATGAGAAATTTAATTACCTACAATTTTTCTGTGGACATGTTTCTACGAAAAATGCATAGTTTTCGAGTTAAACTCAAAAAACTGAAAAGTGGACATTCCTTAATTTGGTAGCACTTTGCGATTTTGTCACATTTGGAGGTTAACTAAACGTATGAAATAATGAAAACACTTTAACATTTTAGTTTATTTCTCAAGTACATAGTCAATAGCATATTAAATGACAAGGCGAACATATCGAAATGATCTACCAATTTAAACATGAGAGATAACGGATATCATAAAAAATATCTAAAAATGTTTTATATCGATCAACTAGCCATATCCAGCCACTGTAACGTTAATGCTAGCAGGGTTAATGAAGAAAGTATACCAAAACTGCCAAGGGTGCTAGAGAATGCCATTTGAGTCCTTTTCCACCAAGGAAATTTCTGGTGTTTTGAAGGGAAATTGGAAAGCCCTGGATGCTGATCGGATTCGACACTACTAACTAGAGAAATTTTGAAGTACACATCATCAACTGACTACTCTAATTTACGATGTTTTATTTGACCTTCAGAAAAACCATTTTCTCATGCTACACAGATTCTGTCTGAGGATTGATAAACGGAAAAAAGAGAGAATACCACACGCAAATTATTAAGGAAATTGAAGAGAATCGAATCAACTACAGAGTAAAACAACACTTTAGGGGAGTATCACGTATTAAGGCAGGATACCAGCCCAGGACAGGAAATTTCTTAGAACGAGAGAACCTTATCGCCAATGAGAAGGAAATACTAGAAACCTGGAAAAAATACTTTAGCCAACTGTTGAACGAAAAATCTGACAGCACTCTGCCAAACACAGAGATCCATACAGCCGAAAAAGAAGACAGATGCCCTTCATACGAAGAGGTGATGCGCGCTATCAAGAAACTGAGAAACAATGAAGCCGCAGGCAGTGATAATATACCAGCTGAATGTCTAAAGCACGGAGGGGATGCACTCCACAGATCCATCCATAAAATAATACAAAAAGTCTGGCGGGAAGAAATTCTTCTAGATGAATGGAAGGAGGGGGTAATTGTGCCAATCCACAAGAAAGGCGACAAGAAACAACGCAGCAATTACCGGGGAATAACCCTATTGAACACAACCTACAAAGTCCTTTCGAATATTCTGCTGGAAAGAACCAAAATATATACAGAAGAAATCGTAGGGGATTACCAATGCGGATTTAGACCTAATCGCTCAATTGTTGACCAGATATTTGCCATAAAACAGATAATGGAGAAAAGCTGGGAATTCGATCGTGAACTACATCAGATATTTATCGATTTTAAACAGGCATTTGATAGAGTTTGCAGAACGAGACTATGGATAGCAATGCAGGAGCTTGGCTTTCCCAAAAACTGGTCAGTTTAATAAGGATGTGTATGGAGGGGCTGAAGGGCAAAGTGAAAGTGGGACAGTACTACTCTGAAATATTTGAAATAAACAACGGTCTTAAGCAAGGAGATGCGCTCTCACCACAACTTTTTAACATAACGCTGGAACATATAATCAGAAATTCGAAAATTGAAGCACCGACATCTATATTCCATCAAGATAGACCAAATCTACTGTTGGCATTTGCAGATGATGTCGATATGATTGGTAGTAGTAGAATAAAAATGAAAGAAACTCTAATACGGAAGGGAAGCAAAGAAGATGGAACTTCAAATCAACAAAGACAAAAATTAAATACATGTTCATGAGTCGGAATGGCCGAAACAGAGACAGAATAGGTTAAAACATCACCATCGATGAATATAACTTTGAACGAGTCAAAGAATTTAAATACCTAGGAACAACAATATGCGAAGATAACAACGGATCACAGGAGATAAACAATAGAATACAAGCAGGAAATAGATTCCTATATGCACTGCAAGATCTGATGAAATCGAAACACCTCACAAAACGAACAAAGATGAACCTATACAAAATAGTTATAAGATCGGTTGCGAAACATGGACGCTAACGGTAGCGAATGAAGAGAGACTACAAGTCTTTGAAAGAAAAATCTGGAGGAAAATATCGGGACCAACGATAAATGAAACGACAGGATAATACAGAACGAGAACTAACAAGGAACTAGAACAACTATTCCCAGATAGAGATGTAGTGAAAGAAATAAAGGCCAGAAGACTCCAGTGGGCAGGGCATATCAGAAGGCTTCCTGACGACAGAATAATAAGACTAGCTTGGGAGGAAGCACCGACTGGAAGAAGGCCACTGGGACGACCCCGACTCCGGTGGAGAGATAATATAACAAAAGATCTCAAAACTATGGGCATTGAACACTAGATGGAGGTTGCGAGAGATTGAAATGAATGGAGGCATGTCGTAAAGTCGGCTAAAACCCACCCAGGGTTGTAACGCCACGGAGTAAGTAAGTAAGTAAGTAAGTACAATGGGTTATACGGAGTAACTGACTATCGACTTCGTCTTCTATAATCAGGCCTATAATTACCGAAGTAACCTTTTCGCCTCCTATGTGGTGTACAAAAGACTTTTGATTCAGTACCACATAAGTGGCTATATCTACGACGTACGGAATCGATAATCATATGATTTGTTTTTAAGCGTATCATGTTAATTGAAACAACCAAGACCACACTGCATGTTCGTTCTAACAGTAGGCGTCATCAGAGCGGATGGGGGAGTTGTCGGGGTCGTACATGACGGATCAAAATTTTTTTATTTTTTTTTAAATCAATATGGCGAATCCGATATGGTCGATTAAAAATTCCACATATCTCGATTTTGTCCAAAATTGGTATAGGAGGGTTTTTAAAGGTGTAAATTACGAAATGAAAATTATTTTTTAAAAAATCAATATGGCGGATTAAAAATTTAATATCTCTCAACTTCGTCCAAAACTAGGTTTTCCAGGTGTGAATTGCCAATTTAAAATTATTTTTAAAAAAATCAATACGGCGGACTATAAATTTACCATCTCTTGATTTTATTTCAAATTTTTCGCTGGGCGGGGGAGATTCCGAAAGTGTAAGTAACGAATTTAAAATTGTTTTAAAAAAAATCAATATGGCAAATGCAATATGGTGGCCAAAAAATTCTATATTTCTGGATTATGTCCAAAATTATTACTTAGGGTGTAGATTAAGATTTTTAAATTCAATATGACGAATCTAATATGGTGGGTTCCAACTATTACGTTTTTCACATTTTTTCAAAATTGGTATTAGAGGGTTTCGAAATTGAAGGTTACGGTTAATTTTAATATGGCAGATAAAATATGGGGACTAAAAATTTTAGATTTTTCCGATTTTGTCCAGCTTGTTTGGAACGTTTTTGGGGCGTATGTTCCAGATAGTAAATTAATTTCTTCAAATTCAACATGCAGGATAAAATATGTCAGACTAAAATTTTTATATTTCTTAAGTACTTTCAATGTTGGTATTTGGTGGTTTTAGGATGTATATGAAGTTAGCAAGACAAATTGCTCGAATCAAAAAATCGTCCGGATGATAATTTTCCGCTAGTAAGTTGTGAAAAAAAAGTTTATCGTTTGTTACCTTTCAAAAATATTGCATGTTTTGCTTACCTGATATGAAGGTGATTGTAATTAAAAAATATTAACAATAATTAGCCTGGTAAAAATTTCGTGTGACAGAATGGCAATGCGTTAAATCTAGTCGACACTGATTTCGTCATATGTTCGCGCCTATTTTTACTGAAAATTCTGAGAAATCTGTATTCGCGAATAATTCACGAAAAGCAAGTAGGATAAATTTCTACGGCCAGAAACCCTTCAATAGTGACAGCAAATAAACAGCAAATTCCTAACAGACTAATTGTTAAAAATTATTTTTTAATTACAATAGTCTCAATTATATTAAATTAGCAAAACATGCAAAAGTTTTTAAAACAAGAAAAGGCAATTTTTTTCTTTCACAATTAATTAGCGACTGTTTAGCGGCAAATTATTATCTGGACGATTTGTTGGATTCAAAATATTTATATTGCTAACTAGGGACTCCCCATAACTTCCAGTAAAAATAATCGTAACTATAGGGCGAAATCAGTCTCGACAGAATTTCTCGCATTGCCATTCTGTCACGGAAAATTAACAGAAGATTTCTAGTAAGCAAATTGTTGTCAAAAATTATTTTTGAATATCAATCGCCTTAGGTGTTTCACTAACTTTACATGAAGTTAGCAAAATATGTAATATTTTTTAAAAACAAGGAAAGACAAATTATTTTCTTTCATACTAATTGGTGATTATTCAGCGGCAAAGTATCATTTAGATGTTAACTAGGGATTTCTCAGGATTTTCAGCACAAATAATCGCGAACACATGGCGAAAATAAACCTCGATTGAATTCCGCGTATACCATTCTATCGCGGCAAATTCCTAGCAGGCTAATTGATGTAGTATTTCGCTAACTTTTTTTGAAATTAGCATAACATGCAATATTTTTTAAAAATAAGAAACCACAATTTTTTTTCTTGCACAACTAATTAGCGACTAATTAGAGGCAAAATAATCATTTGAACGATTTTTCGATTCACGTAATGTCTTCTTAACTTTATATACATGGTCTCTCTTTCAATTTCAATTATTAATAAAATGGGTACTTTTTACGACTTTAGAAACTCAACCCATTTCAAAACTAAAAATCGAAAAACAAATTTTTCATAAAAAAAATTGAACCGGACTAAAAAGCTAAAAAATAGTGACAAATTTTATATGAAACTAAGAATTTTTTAAGTTGGTTCCAAATTACTACTAAATAAAACTATCAACATAAGATATATACAACGGCAATTACAAATAAAGTATTTCTCAATCTTTTTATGGAATCACATTTTGTCAGGTATTAGTTTGGCGTCGATTCAAAAATTTTAATTTCACATAAAAATTTATACTGTTAGCGCATTTTCAGAAGTGGGTTTTTTAATAAAAAATTTGTTTCAAGTTTATTTTAAACCATGTCCTGCAGTAATTTGTTTGCCCCGAGTTGCTAAATTTATGTAAATCCTGTTAAAAAGGGAAACGGTTTTAAAAGTTTAATTAATCTCGGTCCTCATAATTTCAAAAACATCAAAAATATGGAAATGGCTTTTAACCAAAGGCTGAAAGCCCAATATTGTACTATCTACAGAGAACACGATTTGCATATAAATGATGGAAATGGCGTGTTGAAATATCTGATGGGTTAAAACTTGTTCAATTTAATCCTTAAATGACAAACATTTTTGTTCGATCTTCTTTTTTAAATAATATATCGGCCAGGTCAAAGTTAAGGGAACTTTGATGAATGTCTATAAAGACTCTGACATATAATTACTTCCTTAAAAACTTTTTACTGCGTATTCGAATACCGTACTTGTTTGGAATCGTTTACTTGGTACGTCCAACACTCGATGCCCTAAATTACTCAGCAGTGTGTATTGATAGTCAATTGCTTGATGTTCGTGGAGTCTATCAGAGTGTGAAATATCATAAAAGAATCCAAGCTGTTTTTCTGTTCCGTCAATCAATAGAGAAAAAAATACGTGATTCTGTAACAAAAATACTCTCAGGATACCGACTATGCTATCACACTAAAAACAATCCGTAGTGATATTTCACTATATTTTCCACTCTATCCTTATACACTAATTAAAACCAAATAATTGCGTTTTTTTTTTAATTTTTTGCTTATAGAATCGAAACCAATGAAGCAATCTCGATGGTATGAAAAGATGAATTATACAGAATAGAAATAACAACAAAATAAGCTGTGGATTGAATCAATCAAATTTTTATTAACGGATAAAAACAGCAAAAACCGGAAAATTAATTTTTTTCAAAAATTCCTATCCGTGCCCCTTCGCGAAATAATATTAATTTTATGTACCTTATCTGTGCCAAAACTAGGCGCTGTCCATTCATTGGTTTTTGCACAATTGCTATTTGAAATTTATATATATATATATATATATATATATATATATATATATATATATATATATATATATAAATGACATTTTACAGTCGGTATCCTGCTAGTATTTTGTTCAAGAAAAAATCTCTCAACTATGATCCATTAATTTGTTATAAACAATTAAAATCAAAATTACGTTATTTTTTGTTTTTTACTTACAAAATGAGGCATAATGAAGCAATCTTGTCGGTGTGAACAAATAAATTGTAGAGAATAAAAATATCAACAAAATGATGGATGGATTCGCTCAACCGGATCACTAATAACGAAGAACTACAGCAAAATTCAGAGTTTTTTCAAAAACTCATATCTCCGTCATTTTTTCAGTTATGGCACTGGATCTTTTCAAATTAAAAGTATTTTATATGTACTTTATGCCTGCCAAAAGCAGATGTTGTCGAGTCATTAGTTTTTGCAAAATTGCCGTTTGAAATTTTAATGCACTGTCTTTCAGCGCGCCTGGATGAATCACGGATGTTCCGATTTTAATTTTGTAAAAAGATTTTGAAAAAAGAAGTTTATTTCTACAAGCCTATAGTTTCATTAAGACGCCTGTGAAATACTTGAAAAATGCTAGTCGTGCTGCCCCCTCTGTTCGTTTACTTTCACTCACTCGGTCATTTTCGATTATGTTTGCTAGCATTTTTCGCGTAATAAAAATGAAAATATTGGCTCATAGAATGATACTTCTACATTCACAATATTTTTACAAAATTAAAATCGGACCATCCCTGTCTCATCCAGTGGGCTCAAAAATAGTGCACTAAGAATTTCAAATGGCAACTGTGTAAAAAGTAATGAATCAACAACGCCCTTAGTACACATAGAGTACATATAAATTAGTATCCGTTCGCGAAGGCCCAGTGTTACAACTTGAAAAGTGACGGAGAATTTTTAAAAAACACTATATATTTCGGTTTTCTTGTTTTTCTCCGCTACTAATGATCCATTTGAATCGATCCGGAGCTCATTTTGTTGGTTTTCCTATTTTCTACAATTCGTTTCTTCATACTATCATAAGTTTTGATTTCATAAGCAAGAAATGAACAAAAACACTCAATTTTCTGGTTTTGTTTATAACAAATAAATGGATCATAGTTGAGAGTGTAAAACATAACGAAATATCACTACGGATTGTTTTTAGTGTGAAGGCATAGCCGTTATCCTGATAGTATTTATGTCAGGAAAATATCTCTTTTGAATGGCCTAAAATAAATTATAACAGTATAACACGCAAAACAAAACTGGCCAACTCGATGAGTCTAAGTCTTAAACCTTTTTAGTGAACCTGGCTGAAATTTTATTGGGTTTGGCAGTATTTTTTTAGCAAATCTGGCTTTAAATTTCGAAGAACAGTTAAAGTTGTTCTTTTTTTTTTAAAGAAACTTTTTTTTATACTTATAAAAATTATTCCATTTACAGAAAGTAATCTGTCTAAAATAAATTTTTCAAGGGAATATTTTCTAACGAGTAAAATTTTATGTGGTTAAAAACTAGAGCAAGTTTTGCCATTTTCATACACGCATTACATCTATTACCTTAAAAATTTTATTGCAATTCATATGCTAACCATTGATATAATGGAATGCAAAAGAAATTACTTTTTTCACGCTGCTTCATGTCAGCGAGATATTACCTCTCTCGTTATATTATATGGGTCACGACTTGACGCTTCCGACGAAAAGTCTTTATGTTTTGGAATTAAAATAATAACAGGACTAACCGTAACACTAAGTTTTTATATCTTAGGTCGACATCCAGAGAGAAACTTAAAATGGTTCGTAAATTTTCATTTCTTACCAAAAAAAAAACACAACAAAGTCAATTTTGAATACCATACATTGAAATGTTTTCAAAATATGGCTTATTTTACAAAATTAAATTTTCCTAAAATACCTTTAACGAGTAAAATTACGAAAAAAAACTTATATTCTATTTGTATGCCTAGTATCATTAGTTATTACTGATAATAATTTAAAATCTGATACTAAGCTTTAGAGTCACTAATATGACAATATGATTGTGCTGACTAATTGAAAATAATTTTAATTTGTAAAATGAAACTCTTATTTTGTTATTAATTTCTAAACAGACTTTCGAACAAAATTATTAATTAATTGTCCGTGCTGTCACGCGGATGTCAAACTCAAGCAAACAGGAAGGCAGGTAACATCGAGTCATTTGCTCACCCTAAAAGTTAATTAGAAAGCTCTGAAGCCATCTGTTAAGTCAATCATCAAAATGGAAAAATGAAAAGATATTCCTTCTTTTAATATAAGAGTATTAACAAAATTATAATCATTTTTAACTGACTTCTAAAAGGAAGTTCTACATTCGACCGCTAAGTATGTTTTTAATGTATGTATGCACATTACTCCAAAACCGTGATTGAATGAAATTTTTGCATTATGTTCAGGAAGTTGCTGCGGCGATCCCAAATTATTTTGGTTAAAATTGGTTAGGCAAAATACAAGATCGCGCAACAGTTTGCGAGGCCGTACACAATGAATAATTATTTTCAAAAAATTCAATATGGCGAATCTAATATGGCAAATTAAAAGTTTTACATGTCTCGATTTTGTATAAAATTGGTATAGGGGTGTTTTTGACGGCGTAAAATACGAGCTTAAAATAATTTTTAAAAATTAATATGGCAGACTAAAAATTTCTCTCGATTTGGTCTAAAATATACCCCTATATTTTGCAATCACAAATTTAAAATTATTTCTTAAAAATTCAATATGGCTGATCCAATATGGCGAATTTTAAATGTATCGATTTTGTCCAAAACTGGTATAGGGAGGATTTTGAGGATGTAAATTATGAACATAAAATTATTTTTGAAGAATTCAATATGCCGGAATCAATATGGCAAATTAAAAATTTTAAATCTCTCGATTTGATTCAAAATTGGCATAGGGAGGGGGGGTTTGAGGGTGTACATTAAGAACTTGAAATTATTAAAAAATTCAATATGGTGAGTTCAATTTGGCGGATTCAAAATTTAACATATCGAGGGTTTTTGAAGGTGTAAATTACTAATTTAAAATTAGTTTTAAAAAGTTCAACATGGCGCATTAAAAGTTTAACAGCTCTCGATTTTGTTCAAAAATTGTTGCGAGGGGGTGGGTTTCTGAGAATGTAAATAACGAATTTAGAATTATCTTAAAAAATTCAGTATGACAGATGCGATATGGCGGTATAAAAATTTTACATTTCCAGATTATGTCAAAAATTGGTACTGGGGAGGGTGAAGATATATTAAGAGTTTAAGATTATTTCTTTGAAATGTAATGGCGAAATAATATGGTGATTTGAAAATTTTATTTATTTCATTTTTTTCAAAATTAGTATTAGGGTATTTTGGGAAACATAGGTTACGAATCTTAAATAAATTTTTTACAATTTAATATGACAGATATAATATGGGGGATCAGAATGTAGTGCATTTTTTCTTAAACAAAAATTTAAGAATATGATTAAAATTTATCCCTTTTTCGAATAAAAACTCCGTACAGAACTGACGATCATATATTAAACTGAAGAATTTAGATCAATTTCGAAACTTCTTGAACTTTATGACTAGATTTCGCAAAAAGTCGAGCCAAGTGAGACATTTAGTGAAGTTCTTAAACTTTTAAAAATTTTAATTACTATTCCGATGACATTGGCCGAAGTACGGATAAAAACGTTTTTACAGAATCGCAAGCATACCTGATTTCAATCAGCGGGTTACTGATAAGTTTGCTAATGCCAAAGATGGGTGTATGGATTTTCTTTATAAATAATTCACACCGTAAGTAATACGTGCATATTGTTTTGCCTGTTATATTTTTAAAATATACTATCTTCTATATATAATACACTTCTTTGTTTCATAATAACTCAATTTTTAATGACTTTTATTTTTTCATCCATCGATGCCTATGGCAGGTTTTTGTACCTATTTATGTTTTTAATATACCATTGGAATTTCAACATCTATTTTTTTAATGCACTACTATGGGGGACTAAAAATTTTACATTTTTTCAATTATGTCCAGATTGATATTGGAAAGTTCTTGGGGCTTATATTACGAATCCTAAATTAATTTTTTCAAATTCAGTATGCAGGATGAAATATGTCGGACTAAAAAATTTACATGTTCCAAGTTCTTTTAATATCGGTATTGGGGTTTTTAGGTGCCTGGGTTACGAATCCAAAATTAATTTGTCAAAAATTCAAGATAGCGGATTTACTATCCCATTACTATTTGTTTGGTGCAATTTCATTCAAAACTAAGCGATTCTCAGAATAAAAATTTGCGTTGTTTAATTTAGTGTGGTCTACAACTTTGGATAAAATGGTTACTTTCTCGCGACCTTAAAAACACAACTCAATTTAAAACGAAAAATAGAAGTATTATAAAAAAATTGAGCCGAGTTCTAAAAATAATTAATTATGATCTTGCCATTTTTGAAGTCGTCTCAATATTGAGAACTGACAAAAAAATGTGATTTACAGAAAAAGATTGAGAAATTCTTTTTTGATAATTGGTTTCTGACTTACTTCAAAAATTTCAATTTCATATAAAATATAAATTCGCTTTTCATCGCTTTTTTAGAGGTCCGTTCAATTTTTTATAAAATTTTATACAGAACCGTTTTGCAATTATACAACACTAACAGTGGCGGCGTGTGGGATGTTCAAGGGTGTGTTCTGCATTGAAAATACGCGAAATACGCAAAGCAAAAAAAGAATTATTAGACCTACCTGTATTCCTTCTAAGCTCTGGTACAAGGTACAAACATGCAACATGCAATCCTTTTGTCGCAGGTGGTAACCTGGTAGCACATTGAATATAAGGGGCAATAAATGTCAAAAAACGAAAAACAACAACAAAAATTTAAACGTTTAAAAAAATCTAAAGTTCACTTTTTATATATCAAATCAATACGTCTTTGTTTAGCTCTTGCAAACTTCTCAATTACTTTCTCATTAAAATTGGGGTCTTTTCTAATAAAGGCATTTTCTATTGACAGCATAGAAAGTGCGGATAATCTACTTTCACCCATGGTATTGCGTAGGAAAGTTTTAACTCTTTTTAAAGTAGAAAAACATCTTTCTGCCTCTGCCGTTGTCATAGGAATAGTTATAATTATTTGTAATAACTTGACAGTTTCTTTGAAAGACTCATCCAAATTGTTAGATGTAAGTAAATTTAAAAATGCTACTGCCCCTTTAAGATTCCTAAAATCTGGCCTTATGTAAATTATGGACAGTTCAGTCTTTAGGCGTTCTAGTTCAAATAAAGGGTACATAGTTAGCACAGAGTTTAATATCCCATCTGGAAATTTTTTTGAAAACTTCTCGAACAATTCAGATGTAAATAACGTCGCGACTGCTAAATGATCTACATAATCAAATCTAGTTTTGGCAGTATGAATTATTGTGTCGCAAACTTCTAATGCTGCCGCACGAAGGTTCTCTTTTGAAAGACAAATTCGTTTAACAGTGGGCTCCAAATCCTGTCTGAGAAGATTTCCTCTGTCTATTACCCCGTCAATATTATCTCTCAACTCTTGGATACACTTTTCAAAAGTATCGACGCAGTTTTTAATTTCTACCGAATCGGCTTTCCTTGTTTGTAGTTGGTTATATAAAATGTCAACATGCGGCATAACATGATGAAAAATATTTAGCCAAAACAGAAATGATTCATCATTAAGCGAACGTTCTATAGCAACTGCCTGACTTACGACTATTCTATTAGCAAACCTCCGTTGAATTTCTTGCATACATTCTATTAAAGAATTTCTGTGCTCATAAATAACGTTTATTGCTCTGCTTTTAAAATTCCACCGAGTCTGAACGGCGCGTGGTAATCTTCTCCCTACTACTTCGTTTAACACATCCATTCTTTGAGGAGAATTCGAAAAGAAATTTACAACGTCATCTACATTTGAAAAGAATACCCGCACTTTTGTATCTTGAGACACTGCCTGGGCCATTATTAAGTTGAGTTGATGAGCGTAACAGTGAACAAAATGTGCCTGGGGATATTTTTCCTTGATTACTGTGTGTACTCCTCTATGTCTGCCACTCATAACAGCAGCGCCATCGTAGGTTTGTGCAATCAGCTTGTTGAAATCTTTCGTTAAGAATGGATCTATAACGGATTTAATACAGGCTGCTAAAGATTGAGCGTCATGTTGCTCAGGATTTATAAAACCCCAAAATCTTTCAACTGGGCTTCCTTGATGTACATATCGTAAAACGACCACCATTTGAAATTTTGAGGCAACATCACTAGTTTCATCTGCCAGAACTGCTAAATAATTTGATTCATTTATTTCATCAGAGATTTTTTCTCTACATACCTCCAGCATGCATTGTAATAGTTCATTCTGCATGTCCTTTGATGTACCTTTAAATAACGTAGCAGATTCTAAATGTTTTTGGAAAACGTTGTCAAGATCTGCACTAAAATTCACCAATCCACGAAAGATTCCGGGATTATCAGACTCGTCACTTTCATCGTGGCCACGGAGGGCTAACTCAAACGTTCCACAAAATTTTATACAATCAATAATACGCGATAGCACATAACGATTTTTATCAACTTGTTCGTTGTGCCGTTTTACATTAATCCAGTAGGCATTATCCAATTGCTTTTGGATGTTTATGTTTCCTAATAATGCCAGGCTTACCGTATTGGAAATATGCTTCTGTGTTCCTTCGTGCCGTTTAATGTTTTGGCTTAAATGTCCCAAATCTCTAAAACCCGTAACTGTCCACGATTTGTCACCTCCAAACAAAATACAAGGGAAACAAAAAAGCGCGTGTTTTTTGTCACAACCGCACAACCACTTTGTATTGTTATAAACCGTGTCATTAAACTGGCGTTTGTATGTTTTGCTTCGACTTGAACCGCTAATTTCAATGTTTAATTGTGGTGTCGATCGACCAAGTTCTTTAATTTTAATTTTGTCCTCGTATGCCAAAGAGCTAAAACTATGACTCTGCAAAAACTCGATCGAATTCATTATAATTAAACTAAATAAAACAACAGGACAAAACAAATAGCCGGCCGCGCGCATATAAAATTACAAAACCACTGCTGGGTGCTGCCGTCCTGCAGCCGCAAATTTTCCATAAATCGCCGTATTAAGCCACGTGCAGCGTTAAACCAATCACTCGCTTTGTTTTCAGAAATCATTAGCTGTGAACCCAAATCCGCGGCGGGCTCGTAAGCGGCGGCCCTACGCTCGAGTGTTCAGGCCGGAAAACTTGCGGTGTTTTGTTTGCCATTTTGCCAATGCTATTAGAGAAATAATTTAATATTTTTATTGTTTAGTTTAGGGATACACTACATTAAAAAATATATAATTTGTCGAAATTATGTGTGTTCTGCAGCTCCGCAGCACTTATGAACGCGCCGCCACTGAACACTAATTTGCTCATTTATATGAATAAATCTGTATTTACCATACATTGATTAATTGTAATTTTAAGAAGAAAATGAATGTGAACCAATTGCAAAACAAATAAAACAGACAATACTGTATGTTAGAGGCAAATATGGTTAAACTGCATCTTAACGAAAAACTAAATCTAAAAGGCATCAGATTACAATAAAAGATTATTTGCTGATATTCTATTTTTATTAGTAGAATATTACTAGCGAATTAAACACCCCCTTTTAAGTGTTTTTGATGAAGAGATGAAAGTATTGAAAAACGTTGAAGTACGTATTCAAAATCCAAACAAAGTAATTTAATATCCTTGAATTCATAAACCTAACAGATGCTTCAATATCTTATTTAGGGTCTATTTGCTAATATAGATCTTTTGTAGTGACTTGGGTCACGTGTCATAACATTGCCTGCCCTCTCCCTTATTTGAGAAATTTTGATTCACACGATGGTGGAGACGAATTTAATTTGATAAGATTGGATAAACTAATGAAGAATAGTATCTCTACTATTTCTTTCTTATAAGTGGAAAAGTACAAATTTGTAATTCATATGAGAAAAATGTTTTAAGTATGAATTCTAATTACAAAAAAGGAATTAGAAGCTTTTTAGCTATAGCCGATACAAAATCTAATTTACATCTTATATATACAGAATTCAATTATTAAATTATTCCAATGGAAAAAAAATTAATATAGTTTTGGTTCTATAGTTGAAGAAGAGATAAATATTTTAAATTGTTTTTCATTTCCATACCCTTTCAACTTTAAACAAACATTTTAAATGAGATGAAAAACTTTTCTTTTTGAAATTCAGACTTAAGTTATCAATTTCGCACAAAGTTATTGCTTATATTTTACACCTCTAATTATATTATTGATTATTAAAGAGGTGCGAAAACAGCAAATAAAAAATCACAACATTTTAATAGTTTCTGAAAAAATCTGTGTTAAATTAAATAAGCTTATGTAATTTTAACAGTTTGGTAGAAAATTCTGTGCAGAATTCAAATACCTAAAATTTGATAACTATATCTAATCATCGCCTAACAAAATAGTAATTACTCATAAAGAAAACTAAAGATCTTTTGATCATGCTTGACCTATAGAAATAAAAGTTGCATAGAAATTAGCTAAAAAATATTACAGTGTTTTACTCCACTCATCTTAAGTTTATGTTAGTTGATGAAATGTAATTTTTAAATAATTTTCTTTTGGCATGTTGAACGAATAGAATTCACAACTCTTCCAGTTATTTGGTATTCTTGGTTTTTTCCCGTAATAAAGAAGTTAAATGCTGTCGCAAAATACAGCCAGTCACCAGGCTAGCAAGAATGAATAAATAAACGAATGTGTAGGAGTGGTGATACTCGATCTTTGATGGTTGGACTTCATTAGATCTGTTACATACACCTCATGACAAGAAATCATTCGAGACCTGTCGTCTTTGCGAATTCCAGCAGCGTCGTTACCTGACCTTGCCTGACGGCTTTGGATGATATTATTGTATCTCCGGAATGTCTCTGCGCCCTTTCTGAAAACATCGTTAACTGTTTCATCTTCCTTCAGGCACCATCTACATACTGAGATGCTAAGCTTATGAATGAATATGGCTTCACAGATATTCCGTCCGCAATCCCACCACGACTCGCAGTTCTTTTCTCTTCATGAAAAGAGGCTATTTAGTCGCGCATTAGATTCGATTATATCTTCCTTGGTACATCTTATTCTCATTCCAGAGGCTTCTATCTAGCATTCAATCAATTTACTTTATAGCGATAGTTTCAGTTCTCTCTTATTAACAGTAATTGGAACAGGTATAATTTGTTGGGGGCCGTATGATTCAGCCGCGGAGGCCCTCTAGTATATAAAATTCATTATATTTTCTTTTCAATAGTTTCATTTTTATTTCATTATCATCTTCAACCAGCTTCCAAAGTCCATTGCTGAACATAAGTCTCCCTTGAATGCTTCCACAATCTCCTATCTTGCGCTGTCAATATCCAGTTGGTGTGAATTATTGTTAAATCGTCACGTCACCTCGTCAGAGGGTGTCCTCTGCTCCTAAATGCGTCCTGTCGTGATCTCCATTCAATTATCTTTTAGTCCCTATGTCATCCGTGACTCTCGCGATGTGACCAGCCCAATTCAATTTTAGGATAGCTATTCTTTCTACAGCATCCGCTAACGTTGTTCTTCGCCGTATTTCTGGGTTTGGAACTTTATCTCTCAGGGACAGTCCAAGACGTTACCCGTTCCATTGAACGCTGCGTCACCCTTATCTTGCTAAGAACCTTTTCGTTAAAGTTTCTGAGCCATAAGTTAGAACTGGCAATATACATTGGTCAAAAACCTTTCATTTCTAAAATATTGGTAGATCTGCCTTAAAGATGTAGTTTAGCTTACCAAAGGCTACCCACGTTAAACCTATTCTTCTGATAAGTTCCCAGGTCTAGTTATCTCTACTAACGCGAACTCCAGAGCCCAAATATTTGTAAGACGTTGTATCTTCAATTTTCCTTCCATCAAGATAGATGCCTCCATCAATTATTTAATTTTTCATCAGTTGGGTTTTTGACATATTTATCTTTAGACCCATTTGTTCGGAGTTAATTTTTAGTCTATTTAGCATTGTCATGGCCTTTCTCATGCAGTCAGATATTAGAACTATATCATCGACGAATCGTAGGTGGCCTAGATTTTCACCATTTATGTTTAGACCAAGGTTGTGGAAGTCTACTTGTTTGCACATGTACTGTAGTATAGTGTTAAACAATTTAGAGGATATAGTGTCGCCCTGATAGACACACCCCTCTATTCTGAAATTATTTGTCGTTTTATGAAGTATACCATATGCTGTTGTTCTATTATACATGTGTTGGATTAGGGTGCAGTACCGAGAATCTATTCGGCAATCGGCTAGGGCTTCCATCATTTTTTCTTAGTTTATGGAGTCGAAAGCTTTATCGTAATCTACAAATATTAGAACTAGCGGCTTGTTATATTCTACTGACTTTTCTATGAGATATTTTAACGTTTGTAGATGATCGCTGGTGCTGTATCCAGATCGTAATCCAGCTTACTCTCTTGTCTGGTACAGATTTAACTTCGATCCTAATCTGTTATTAATAATTTTCGTAAATAATTTGTACATATGTTTAAGTAAATAATTTGTACATGGGACAGCAGGCTTATGGGTCTGTAGTTTGCTACATTTGTAATATCCCCTTTCTTATGTAGAACTATTATAATCGCGTTGTTCGATGGTGACGGTGTTGTGCCTCTAAGAAGACATTCATTAAAGAGAGTCTTAAGAGAGTTCAGAAGTTTTTTCCACTATCTTGATAGCATCAACGCGTATCCTGTTTTCTCCAGGCGATCTTGACTATACAAAAGATAGAAATACTTTTTATTTTAATACTTTAAAAAGTGTGCAACCCGCAAAGCAAATTTTTAAAAATTTTTCTATTCTATAAAAAACCTATTACAAAAATATTTTAAGTTACTCAGTGTATTAAAAATTATACATGTTACTAAACAAATTGCGATTTACAGCAAAAAATAAGTGACTTGCATACATATTATTCAAAAACAAGTTGAAAGGTGTGCTGTTGAGGACTATGTTAAATATTGAAATAATTTTAGTATATCAAGTAAATAAGTGTTTGTAATGGTAAAAGTTTTTCGTTTATGCGTTGAAATATTTTCAAATATTATTCAGATATAGAGTGAAAGTGAAATAGTAAATATCATCTGTTAAATAATTAATTTCCGATGTTTTTTTAGATAATGTAATTGAATTTAAATAATATTGGAACAAAAAATGTAACTCTAAAGGCAAACCAAATATATCATTAATAAACATTATCATTAAAAGTTTGGTAAATTGTAAAAAATAATATTTGGGATCTGTTTATACTCTAAGATAATCTGTACATAAAAAAAAACATATGGTTTCCTCATCAGACAGAGTAAAGTCAGATGTTACAGAACCTACCCTAATGCTGGATAAGTTTGAAATCCTCTATAAAGTTTAATGCGTAACATGTTCAGTTAAGTACGTTAATCGGTTTAGTAAAATGGACCAAGAGTCTTTTTTAGACGTTAAGATGTTATCCTTTAATTTCTACATAAAACATACATTAAAGTTCTTAGCCTTTTATTAGATTAAAAGATTTATCGACAAATGAAATTTGTATGGGGAAGCAGATTATTAAATTGCCTAATGTACCATGATTACACATGAAAAAGATATTATTGCTCTTAATATTAACACACTGAAATAATTATGAATCGTTTGCTATAAAGGGTCGAATTGGCCAAGTACAACTATGATTTTAATAAATCTTAAATAACTTAATAAAATTAATATTTTAGAGTAATCTTGGGTACATAATTTCTTAGTAATAGTGAAAAATAATTGTGATTGCAGTACAGTTACATAATAATTTTCATCGTGAAAAAAGTGAAAAATATATTTAAAATTAATGTCATATACGATATATAAATTCAAGTAATTAAATTATTTGACAAAAAATTGTATTTCTTCAAATCAGGTGAAAGTAATTGATTTCTGAATGAGGACAATAATTACTGAGAATGAATTTTAGCCAAGAAATGAATAATTTGCCTCATTGCTTAAGAGTGTTTTTATAACTTTAAAATTTAAAAAATCATTAAGATTTAGAGTGTGCGTATTTTAGTAAGGTAAAGTAATCAATCACAAAAATTTCGATGAGCATCCCCAAAAATATCTAAATTATTTTTCCAAAAATACGTTCTGTGATTTTTAAAATGTACGTAATAATTATAGGTGAAACAGTATCTATATTGTGTAGAATATAATGCAAAGAAAAAATAAAAATCCATTCCAGTCATTTAAGCTTTAAATGATATGACTAATTTTGGCCAACCTTGTAGTATTTCTCTTGAATGTTTTACAGAACTAATAAAATTTATTAATAAATAATTATCGATAGGTAGTTCCAACAAAAGTGACTTTTAAATCAATTACACTTTGATCGAATTAAATTGTAATTTATCCTACAGCGGCACCGAACATACGGGATTTTTATTAGATTAAAATACTATGAATCAATGTTAAATTTAAAAAAAGTGTAATCAATGTCTGAAGCTTGTAATTTGATTGAAATAAAGTGTTTTAAAAGTAAAATATACAATAATTTCGAATATATAGGGTGGTGGTTTATGTAGTGACGCCGAAAAGAGCGGTAACAGCGGCGAGTACAATACTACGTGGGGACCAATATAAGTTAAGGAGAGTGGTAAAAAGCCGATGTTATTCTTTTGCCTTTTTTTATATTTGTTTCGTTTAACAATGGGGCTAATTTTAGACATTTTTGGGGATATTGAAGTTACTATCAAAAATATAGTGTTGTGGTTTTCACTTTATTTTCCTACTTTTTAATGAAATGAAAGATGTCGGTATCAAATTTGTCATGGCTCTCTTAGTTTTTAATCTACAGGATAATTCTGAAAATCTTCGTTTTTTAGGCACATCTCGTGTTTCCGTTATGAGTTAATTTATCAAAAAGATAAAAACTGCTTTCTACGTAGAGTTCAGTGGGCGTCAGTTTTTTTCTAAAAAGTTTGGTTTTTGAGATGTTAACCAAACTTATGATTTTTTAAATAGGACACCCTGTATATTATTTTGGATATTGATTATGTATAATTTAGGTTTTTAAAGATATGATTATTTTATTTTGAAAAACAAAGTCAGAATTCGATATTTTCAATAATTTACTTTATTTGTAACAGTAGGCCATGGCCAATTTATAAGAAACAAATACAAAAATTTTGACAATAATAATTATATCAAAGATTAGACACTTTAAATGTTAATTTTAATGTTTTTCTATATTTTCAATTGTAAATAATTATTATTACATTTTTTACTTTAAACAACGCTGTTATTATAAAACCAGAATATTGAAATTTGATTGCAAAGAAACAAGAACAACACATGAAACTAAAGTAAAAAAAACAAACACTGAAACTAAAAACAACAAAGAGTTTTTTTAAAGATTATTTTCAAAATGACGGCTATTTTCTCGAATCCAATATCAGCACAGTTTTGTCATTATTGTAATTGTATTGGAAAGAATAGTAGACCTATTATGAAAAGTTTGGAAGGCCAAAGCAATTGCCTCACGAAGTTCCGCTATAGATTCGTGTCGTGTCTTATACACTTGATTTTCCATAAAACCCCATAAAAAAATCCAAAATAGAAAGATCGGGGGATCGTGGAGGCCATATCACTGGCCTATTGTTACCTATCCATCTTTGAGGAAAGTTATTTTCTAAAAATGGTCTCAACAGTCCAGAGTTGTAGCTCGAGGCACCGTCTTGTTGAAGATAAATTGAATTGAAATAGGCCAATGGAACATTTTCAAGCATTTTTGGAATAATCTCCTCAAGAATTTCTAGGTATCTACGTGCTGTGAGACCTCCTTCATACATCCTGTAGGCTATGCGTCGGCCCAAAATAAAACAAGAGACACCAACCCAGAAGGGCCCTTTTTGTATCCTTCCGAAAATGAAATGGTGATTTTCTGGAGACCAATGCCGCATATTGTGATGATTAAAAATTCGCTTGAAAAATAACATTCGTCAGACCAGATGACAAATCTGTCACAAAATTGGTTGGTGCGGATTTGTGCACTATTGCAAATTTATATGGATGGTATTTATACTTTTTCAAAATTCTTTTAGCGTCAGATTTTGCTCCATCAATTTCTTCTTCTATTTTTCTATAGGATGATGAAGTTTTCGCAGCTGCGTAAAATAACAGATTCGTTTCTATTCTCTCCCTGTCTTCTTTAACGTATGTTTTGAGACGCGGCTGAACTAGATTTTTTTTTTGAAACGAGCAAATAAGTCTGTAAAGGGGTGCCTTCTTTCTTGAGACTTAACATGAATAAAAACGATCCCCAGGTATGGGAAGTTATCCTAATGATAACGCTTTAAATACAATAACTACTGAAATTTAATTCAGAAGCTTCTTGGGGCTTTCATTGCTTTGTATAAAACATACTAACATATCATACTTTTCATAATTATCATAAATGGCTATTGTAAATGTAAAATAAATAAAAAGTAAAATAAAAACTATTTATTTATATGACAAACTCTGGAATTCCGATTTTAAGTACTCATGCCAAGTTGTAAATAAAAAATTTGCAATACCTTCCTTCATGTAATAAGTGGGAATGAAAACTTTTGTTATTGTATGTCATCCCTTTAGTCGTAACATTTGCTGAATATAAGCCTCCCAATTCGGTTTTTAAAATACCTCCCTCCTTTCCAATTTTTCAAAAATAAATTTTAAAAATTTGCCACTTCCTAAATATATTCAACAAAAATTATTATGGAAGTTATTTTCACTAATTTATGAGATCAAATGTAGGGGTGTTATTATTTGGTTACTCAAAATATCGAAAATAAAGGTTTGAAATAATCGAATTTTATATTACTAATCGTATTCGTCTCGAGTCAGATATACTACATAAAGTGATTTAACGATAATTTGACTGATTGAAATATTTAACCTCTTATCCGGCCTATTAAACTATTTAATCGTTAATGAGATTTCAAACTATCTGTCGCCACACATCAACCTCTAAGAGATGCCTACATTTAGCAACCTTGATATTCTAATTTACCTGAAGCGGGCGAGAACTTTATAACCTAGGAAACTTCCTAATTACAGGTAACAGATTTAGCAAAGCAATCAACTTTACTTCAGTCGCTGCTACACTTCTTAACAACTTTACTTAAAGAAGTTTCAATTAGATGAAGTAACCTACTTTAAATATCTTTTAAGTTTAAAGATTATAAGAAAACGTGTTGTCTAAGCTAGACCAAAATTTTTTATGCATTAATCCTAATTGTTTTCGAAAAAACGTGATTTTACTGACATCATGTATTTGGCGTATTTCGATAAAAGATACAACTTTGTTTCTATCAAATGTGCAACTTTGAATCTTATGATAAAAAAAAATTCAAAATTAGAATTTACGTCTTTAGTTAAAAATGTCTAATTCTCTGGATTGCATTTCGACCTAGGTTCGCAAAAAAAAAATATGCGTTTTATTTTATCGGCACCAAAAAAAAAGTATTATTGTAAACGTTGCTAGGTACGATAGAAATAAATATTCTGCATTTTAGAAATTGTCAACACATCGCTGACACATTGATTTATTACTTGGATATTAATTAACTAATTTTTGGATTTAGTGGTAAAATTAAGTGTGAAATGATTCGAAATATGGAATATACGTATTGAGTATGCAGATATACATCTGATGTGCGGTCTTGTATCTTGCAATCCTTTGGAAGCCAGGAGGTTATATCACGACAGATATCCTAATCGTACTCGTCCAGATCAGAAAACATTTCAATGAGTTGACCTACGTCTAAGAGAAAATGGTAGGCGATTCCATTTAATAAGGTAATATAATTAAATTTCTTCATAATTTTAGGAAATTTTGGAAAAAGAAGTACTGATGCTGGTAGGGAAGAACAGTACGTACGTCTCAATTAGAGGAAAGGATTTTAATTGCTGTAGATGACACTCCTTCAACGAGCACTCAAAAATTATCAGCGCAGCTTAATACGTCGAAAACAATAGAACATGAAGTTTTTCAAGAACAGCTGTTATATCCATATCATTTGAAAAAGTACATGAACTGATGCTTGAAGCTTTTTCCCGTAGAATGTAGTTTGCAAACTGACTATTGGATCAGCAACAAAATAATGTAAACTTCATTAGCACTATTCTCTTTACGGATGAATCAGGGTTTACTAAAATTAATATCATAAATTTACACAACTCACATGTATGGGCCAATGAAAATCCTCTTACAACTATTGTTTCGCGTCAGCAACATCAGTTAGAATTGGTTGATGCCTGGGCAGGAATGATTGGTAATTTTTTGATTGAATCATTCGTATTGGCGGCACGTCTGAATGGAGAACTTTATTTGGAATTCCTCCAGAATGCTTTTCATAATTTAGTAGAGCACTTACCACTTGAAACTCGCCGAAACATGGACTACATGCACGATGGGGCACCCACCTTGTTTGACTGTTGCGGTGCCGGAGCACCTGAAGAACGTCTATCCAAATCGTTGGGTAGATAGGGAAGGACCTATTGCTTGGCGTCCTTGGTTTTCCGACCTAATGCCGTTGGATTTTTACTTGTGGAGATACTTCAAAACCTTGGTGTATTTCACTCCAGTCGATAGTAGGGAGGAACTTCTATGGAGAATCCCGTTTCATTGTGATCAAATAAGAAACAATGCTGAGTTAATGTGGCGGGTACAGCAGTTCTCAATTCGTCATGCCCGCCCGTGTATCAGACTTCACGAAGCCCATGTTGAACCCTTTTACGAAGTTTTAACAAAGCAGTTAGTTTAACTTTTTATTGAAATTATGGTGACAGAGGAAAATTTTGGGGTTTAAATAAAATGACGTTTTTTCGAAAACGGTTAGGATTAGCGACATGAATGAAGAGTACTTAATTTTTAGCCAATAGTTAAAGGTATATGAAAAATGTTGTCCAAAGTTCTTATCACACAAGGCGTAAAAAATGGGGTTATGAGTGTCACAGCTAGTTCGTCCCTGCAACTGAGTAATTCACAACATTTTCTTGGACAGTAATTCGAAAGGTATAGATCATATTAAAATACACGTGACACATTCGCCATTCGATATCCACAAAACAGAAGCCACCACAATGTGCTGTTACATAAATTATCGAAAATGTTAAGAACTTTGGATTCGTCAAGACAATAATGCAAAGAAATAAACCTCTTGTAAATAATGAGAATATTGAAATTGCTATTTTGGGATATTTTGCGGCATATCTAACAATGTAAGTAAGTCAAGCTGCTTTAGAGTCAGGGTTATCCAAATTAACATCTCATAAAATATTACGCAAACATAAATTCTATCCATACACATTTTTCATGGTTCAACATATAAAAGAAACTAATTTTTCAGGATGAGTGGCATTCTGTGAATTTATCATAACTTGGATGCAAGGAAATAATTTTTTTCTAGACAATATTGTTTGGACAGACGAAGCTAAAGTTATAAAAAAAAAAATTTTTCAAGAATCCTTGCAGTTTAATTTTTATTGTGCAATAAGAAATGATGGCGTCGTAGCACTAAATTTTTATCAAGAAAATTTAAGTGATAAGTTAGACGTTTCTGAATTATTTTTGATATAAAATGTGCTTATTGGGTTTTAGGTAAAGGCCATTTGAACATTTTACATAATTTTGAAAACGACTATTTAGACAATTTGCCGCTTGCTGTTCATAGAATCCTGTTTTACCAGCATGATGGCGCACCTCCACATGGTGGTTACCTAATAAATAATTTCTAGCACAATAATTCTGATGATCGATAAATAGCCAACAATGGTTCTTTCCTTTGCCACTTCGGTCCCCAGATTCTTCAAAGCTCATTTTTTACTTGGGGTACAATTAAAAATCGAATTTATAACACTCCTATAACAACTATGGAAGATTACATGGAGCGAGCGAGGAATAAATTTGCAAGCCAATAAGAAAAACGACAAATGAACAATTGCAGCTCAGATGCGAAAAATATTCTTCTTCTTCTTCTTCTTCCTCTTGTTATAGGTTTACAGCCTGTTTTTTCCAACTCAATCATTCATCTCATTTGATGTTGAAATCCAGGACTCTCTCCATCTATTAGGTGGTCTTCCTATTGGTCTTCTGATTTCCGGTGTTCCATCTCGGGCTCTTCTGCGCTTCCGTCCCCATCTTACTATATTCTGCATTCCATGTTCCTCGCGTATTGTTGAATTGCGTAGGTGATCTCTTAATGTGTATCCCGATATTCTTCTTAGTACTTTCATTTCGGCAGTTCTTAGAATTGATTTTGTTTTTGTGTTGTCAGCTCTCGGCCCTATTGCGTACGTCATTATCGGTCGAATACAGGTCTTGTAGATTTTTGTTTTTGTGTCCTTGCTCATGTATGTATTGTGCCATATTATATCCGCCAGGCTTCCTGAGATTCTATTTGCATTGTTTACTTGGTTTCTTACTTCTCTTGTTCTGTTTTGGTTTGCGGATATCTCAACTCTTAAGTAATTAAAGGTCATGAGTTGTTCTATTGGTTTGTCATCCACTACTAGTTTGCATCTTAAGGGCACTTTGCTTATTACAATTGACTTAGTTTTATCGATGGATATTTTCATGTTAAATTGCTTGCTTATGGTGTGGAATGCAAATAGAAGTCTTTGGAGATCATCTTCATTTTCCGAGACTATGATGGCGTCATCAGCGTAACATATTATTGTTATTTCCCCGGTATTCATTCTGTACCCTTGTGCCGCTCTTTTGACGTTCTCAATTATTTGGTCCATTACTATGTTAAATAGTAATGGACTCAGAGAGTCCCCCTGTCGTATGCCCGATGTTATCGGTACACCTTTAGTTAGATTGTCGCTTACTGAGATTTGTGTTGTGGTGTTGGAGTTTAGCTGTTCAACTATGTTAATTAAATTGTTTGGGATGCGTTTAATTAGCATTATTTGCAGAATATCATCCAGTCTCACCCTATCAAAAGCTTTAGTGAGATCTATAAAGCACATAAAAGCCGGCTTAGTAAATTCAATAGATTTCTCTGCCATCTGTCTTACGATGAATATGGCATCTACTGTAGATCTGTTTTTGCGGAAACCTTGCTGTTCTTCTGATATTCTGCAATAGTCAGTTATTATACCTTCAAGGATTTTGGTAAATAATTTCATTATTGAATTTAATAAAGTTATTCCTTTATAGTTTTCCGTGATTTTCTTATCACCCTTCATGAAAATAGGTACTGTTATACTTTTTTTTCCAATCTCGGGGTATCTCTTGGTCTTTAATTATTTTGTTAAAGAGTTTTGTTAGTTCTTCGTGTAATGCATTTCCACCATATTTAATTAGTTCGTTGGGAATATTGTCGGGTCCTGGGGCTTTTCTCGTTTTTAATTTGGCTATCGTGTCTTTCGTTGTTTGGAGGCTTACTTCCTTGGTGTATTCGTCATATTCAGATGCATTTTCGGGTGGGTAGTTGTTCTGTTGTGATTGATCTGTATTTCTATATAGTGTCTTAAAGTGTTTTTCCCATTCGTGCTCAGAAATTTTTTGGGATTGTGTATATTCATTTATATCCAGTTTCCTTTTTCTGATCATGTTCCATACCTTCTTTTGTGCCCCGTACAAGTCATGTTCCATATCTACTATGAACCTTCGCCAATATTCGTTTTTGATTTGTCTTATGTCGGCGTTTACTTCGTTTGAATTAACAATTTTCAAATGGTAATAGACATCTTCATACATTTTATTAGCATTTAATCGTTTTTCAATACTGTCATAGCCAGCTATGAGTAAAAGGTCAAAGTCAACTACGATTATAACTGAACTTAAAATCCGCAGCAAAATCGCCATATAAAATATTAAATTGGAAATATTTCAAATCCTAAAAATTTTTGGGCATAGACCATTTTGCACAAACTTATTCTTATTTTAAATGCTAAATAAGATAAAATTCGAAAATTTTGGTATTTCCGTTCGAAAAAATTGACTTTTGACGATTCCTTCAATTTAAATTTAATCTAATTTTTTGAATATTCTGTACTACTGGTTGTCCAAATATTATAAAAATCCTATAAAATAGGCCCTTTTTTAATAAGGAGTCCAAATAAAATTAAATAAAAAAATGTTCCTTATAGGAAAAATTGATAATTACGTTAGGGTCTGCAAACGTCATTTTTGGCAGAGGTCAAAAACGCTTAGACCTAGGTATAGGACATGGTAAACAAAATGTGCCTAGAATCTTGTGCAGAATCTAAAACCGGAAGTGCCAATATCTTGAAAATATTTTAAACTGTTACTCCCATCGACTCTAGTATACTGTAAAATTTCCAAAATCTTCCTATATATAGTTTTTCATGTATAGATCGAATTGTTTCTCGGTGGGACACCCTGTATAGCATAAAAAAAGGTAAAAATAGACAACAGGAATATGTTTTTCTCCATATTTAATTTTGTTCTTGTATAAAGCCGTACAGGATATAAATTGTAAAACACTCTTTTATGTTTTTTTTAAATATTACAACTACATTTATATAATAAAGAAAACTAGTACGCAGATCGATTTTTAAGATGATGAACACTCATCTCTTTATACTATCACAATATTGAACTTGTAACTCGTAAGAAGCCAAGCAAGACCCACGAAGAATAAAAGATTATAGATCTAATCAAATTGATGGGCGCGCAATCATTTCGGATGTTAAAGATCATTCACAAATAGATTTGATAGTCATGCGATTAAAACCACTCAAGCGTGTATAACGTAACAGGTTTGAATTGGTGGGTTTTACTTTCAGGAGCACGATTCGTGATTCTAGATTGGCGTGTTTGCGAGAAGAAAATTAGGTAATATGTTTAAAAACACACTGATCCGTTGAAATGTTATTGTTGCGCTGAAGAAAAATAAAAAATAGCTTCTGTATATCTGAAGCAAAAATATGTATAAAAATGCTCTTTGAAAAACTACACATAACAGTTAGTTATATTTATTATAGATATTTTTAAAAATACAAAAAAAATTTACCAAATTACCGTTTGTTTCCTTTGGATTATTGGAGGAAAAAAAGATACATTTTATTTCTTGCGAATTCCACTTTGGTGCCTTCTCCATTGGCATTTGGATCACTCATGGCATGAGGAGCTGTAATGAACCAAGAGCAAAATTCGTAGTAAACAACTGTCTATATAACAGTCAAACGACATCTATACATACACGCTTGGAAATTAAACAAAATATAATTGAATTTTATTAAGTTTTCTAACAGATTTTTTTTGACAGATTAAGAACATGTCGTTAAGTAATTGATTACGATATTTTGGACAATTCACTGCAGCAATTATAATATGTATATATATATATATATATATATATATATATATATATATATATATATATATATATATATATATATATATATATATATATATATGAGGTGTGGCACTTAAGTTCCGGGAATTTAGTTATAACTCGGGAACTGGTAACACTGCATCGTTCATCAATATCTGTCTAGAGAGGGGGGACCTTCCTTTTAGTCCAAGGTTGAAGTCGATAGCATGTGCAGTTTGTGTTTTATGCGCTTTTTATAATGTAACTTTTTTAGTGACGTCCTGAACGTGAGTGACTTGCATTACAAGCAAAGTGTTGTGATTCAATTTCTAGTGAAATTTGGCGAAAAAACCTCGTAAATCCTCCGAAAATTGCAGGTGATGTATTGAGACGAGACCATGTCGAAAACGCGCATGTCTAAATGGGCGAAGCAATTCAAGGAGGAGCTGAATCTGTGGAAGACGATCTACGTGAAAACGCTCCTCTCACCTCTCCTACCGACGCGAATGTCGACTGTTTGCGTGCGCTATCACGTCTGACCGGCGTCTAAGCATTTGTCCGTTGTCTGACGAGTTAAACATGAAGAAAGAACCCGTTTGCAAGATGTTACATGAAAATATGAACATGCGAAAGATTTGCGCAAAGATGGTGCCAAAAGTTCTTACCCATGAACAGAAACCAATGCGAAAATCGATCTTCGAAGATTTGTTGTCGCGCATTCGGAGCGACGGCAGAGACTGTATGAGTCGGGTACCGGCAAACGAAAACGAGGATGTTCAAGTCGCGACTGAAGGCAATGTTGATCATTTTTTTCGATATCGGAGGCTTCATTCATCATGAATATGTTCCTGCCGAACAATTCTGTGTTGGCGTCTTGGTGCGGCTGCGGGCACGGGTTTTCCTTCTGCGACCTGAAGCCTGTAGCCCCGATATTGCCCCTTGCGACTTTTTTTTATTCTCTAAGATGAAGTCGCACCTCAAGGGAACTCATTATGACGGCGTACAGGAGGTCAAAGAAAATGTAACCATGGTGCTGAACCGGTTAACTTCGGAGGATTACCAATGGTGCTTCCAATCGTGGGAGCAACGTTGAAATCGTTGTGTAGAGTTAGAAGAAGACTACTGTGAAGGTCGATAATGAAATTTTGCCCCAAACCTAATTTTGCTTGTTTTTTATTGAAAAATTCCTTAATTGCCACACTTGGTATATATATATATATATATATATATATATATATATATATATATATATATATATATATGTATATATATATATATATATATATATATATATATATATATATATATATATATATATAATTGTTAAAAATATTTAATCTGAAAAATATAATAAAAACTACTATTTTAAAACCTGACTTTAAGAACGAGTTTTTTTTTAAATAAGTATAATATATAATTAACCTGACAGAAATGTATTATAATTACTAACATAAAAGACATAAAGAAAACTACAAAAAATGTATGGCATTGCCGAATAAAAGAAAATAACCCCCTAGAACAAGTGAATCAGAAGACAACAAACTCAACGATAGAGGCAGGTAAGAAATCGGTTAAATCCCAGGGGACTAAATTTGCGAAGAAACCAACCACGAAACTCAAGACTTTATTATAAAAAGACAAAAATTAGTGAGTGAAGCCAAAATAGGGACAAATTAATATACATAATTGGACGAAAACATACGAAGAAAAATGAGAGAAACCTAAAAAAACACAGAACTCATAAAGAGAAGGAGAGGAGTAGAAGAAAAGTTGAAAATTACTAAATAGGAAATTAAACACGAACATATATGTGGTAAACCAACTGAAAACCAAAAATGGAACAACAACAAACGACAGAAAATAAATACTAAAAATATGGAAGGAGTACTATGAAGAACTGTACAATCCTATAAAGAAAAAACAGTAATGAATATTGGATCAGAAGAAATACTCCTACAGAAGCATATGAAATGAAAACGCAATAAAGGAAATGAAGTTAAACCGAGCACCGTGATAAGATAACATAATATCTGAATTACTGAAATATGGAGGAACGATTTTGGTGGAAACGCTTAAAATATTGCTTAACAAATGCCTCGAAGAACGGAAAATAGCACAAAGATGGGATAATGCTAGGCGTGGATTCAAGAGGGGGGCAATGCCCCCCCCTAGAGCTTTGAGTTCAGGAAAATAGACCCGATGCTGCCCCTTATACTAGGAATGTATATGCTGCTGACATCTGTCTCCTCGTCAACCACTTGTTTTTTCCTGCGATGACCGCCCCCCCCCCCCAGGAGCTTCAAATTCAGAAAAATATACCCGACCCTGCTTTTTACACTAGAAATGGGAATGTTGCTTGCGTCCCTCCTCCCCGTCGACAACTTACTTTCCCTTGCCATACTGTACTTCTGTGATATCACAGCCTCTCCCAAAGAGAGAGGCTGGATTCGCTCCTGGACAACAAAATACTAATATTATCACCCAAGAAGAGGAATAAATGAGAACTAAGAAATTACAGGCCAATAAGTCAAATATAAAAACTATTCATGAAAATAATAAATACATAATTGACAAGCAAGTTCGATTTCTATAATGATACAGAAAAAGCAGGCTAGAGAAAATATTACACAGCACGACGTGAAATTTATACACTTCTTGTAGATTTTGGGTCCCTGAATTCACTGAATTCGAATCCGACCTCAAAATTTCTCCATTACGTCAGGTTTTTTAAAATATCCTAACTTAAAAATGCAAAAACGTGATTGAGGTTCCGTATCATCGCGACATTTTTTTTTCTCAAAAAATTACTGATCAATTGACGCAAATAAAGAGTGAAGCGGCACGGAAAAACAAAACATTGAAAATAGCAGATGTCAAAATATTATTGGACAAGGCAGTTACTAACGTGACGGCCAGCTGTTGGAAAAAATGTGTCGATCAATTTAAAAAAAAAGAACCAAACAATGTGGGAATTGGACATTCAGTTGAGGCAGTGCTTGAACCATTAATAATCACCCCTGACGCCAATAATTCCCCAGATTTATATATGTCTCTTGACAAAAATTCTGCCTATGTATCAATGTGAGCTTAGTGACATACATTACTACTCCTGAAAATGACACTAAACGTTGTTTGTTTGAAACAACGTCCCAAAAAAAATTGTAAGGGTTGATAAAAATACGAGGAAATAAAATTAACTTAAAAAAAATATTTTGATATTTCCACGAAATTTTATGATTTATTATTTTCTGATATACACACTCCACTGGAATTGATTCCTCTGACGACATGTAACCCGGGGCTCTCTATATGCCAACAGAAATTATAGACTTTAGGTGTAGTGGCATGTTTTAATTTAAGATGTATGCAAACAAAAATGAACAAATAAATACATGTTATTTTAATCTTAATTTTTCATTTTATAGCGTTTTATACAACAGATGTATTAACGTAGAATATGACACTGGAACAAGATATAAAGTATTACGGGATCTTTATGATCAATTGTTTCTTTTTTTTAAATCGTCAAATCTATTAGCTAATTTAAATAAAGTCGTTGTTATTACAAATGACATTTTGATTTGAGAATATACAAAGACTGGGTTCACTTGAGGTATAGTTTTATAATTTTTTAGATCCGTTGCATGTATGATACAATTACCAAAAACTGCCAATATTTCTGAAAGTTAATCTTTGATAAAAATTCTAAAAAATCACTAAGTTTAGCAATAAACACCCAAAAATAGCTGTCAATTAAATTTGGTTACCAATAATGCCCATGTGAGACCCACCGCACACACATATTTTGATTCTCACTGATCTTTATTGCATTATTGTATTTCAGCGGGGCGTGCGAGTGGTAATTGTAACTTCTAAATTATAAATTGCCGATAACATCAAAGCAAAAACGTATATACATAATTTTTTTCCCTATGATGATTTAACTATTTTAAATTTTACTTTTTAGTTTCTATATGTTTATAGAAAGATACAAAAAAAGATACGAAACATATTTGCAAGGAACTCTAAAATTTTTTCAAATGTTTAAACAAATTATTTCATATGATAAATAGCAGAGCCTAGAACTTTTTAAACAAATCTATTCGACTAATGAATGAAAGCTTCCTTAAGGTTTCTCTTTTACTGCCTAATTATTGTGTGATTTTTAACTGTAATTTTTATCTAACCATATGAACCTCTTTTTGTTGATTATAAACTTCGCGATCAAAACTGAAAACAAAATGAAATAAAAATATTTATGTATGTCTTTTTTAAATTCGCTGGCATGATCGAATATCTCACATATTAAAATTTATATGATTATACCAAGTTATGTAAAATACTAACTGACTAAAAATTTATGTATTATAATACCAGGTACAAAAATTTAAACAGTATTTATGAGTCCAAAAACTATCCAAGTATCTAAGTAAGTCAACACTTTGACAACAATATTGAGAATACTTTTTGTTTTTAGTTTATAAGTCGTTTGTATTAAAGGCTATATTCTTTTGAGTAATTATCAATTGATCAAAGTGAACAAGTGAAACTGATAACTTCATGTTCTTTTGAATATGCATTTACTTGTCATTGGGCTGAAGTGATCATGATTACTTCAAGTGATAGAAGTGAAAGTGATAATGACTCAAAAGAATAGCCCTAAAGAAAACAAAATAAAAGTCCTAAAACATTTCCCCAGCAATTGGAAGGATATAATTTTTTTTATCTTTACCTGACAGGTGTCTCTAACGTTTTTTTTAAATGATGCACTCTGCATAAAAAGTAACCAAATGGTAGCATAAAATTTCCTTTTATTGTAAGAACAATAAATTTATGACTATCTATAAAAGCAATGTGAAATTGGAATTTTTTTAAATATGTTTTTAAAAACAAAATTGCACCCTTAATACTGCAATATTTTGTTAAATAAAAGTATTTATTTACATTTTACAAGTAATAAATTGCTTTTTCCTACTTCATATAGTAAATGACAATGCTTGGTCGTCCTTAATCAAATCAGTTCCGCCCCGTCAATACTCCGAAAAAATTAGATACACGAGGTTCAAAAGAAGGCAACTAAGTAGTAAGTGCCATAATTGATGAGAAGAAGAATTGGCAAATGTCATATTCCATATTTTTCTGGCTGGATGCTGGGAAGCAAGAGGCCATTAGAAAACTTCGAACAGAACAGAACACATTTTTCGTGGCTGTATGCTGACAAGCAAGAGGCCATAGGAAACTTTTCGAATAGAACATAACCACATTTTTCGATTTCAGTTTGATTTGTGCCTTTAAGGCTACAAGAAGTTCATTTTGAGATTTCTTGTTTTGGGAAACAACCTCCTTTTATAGGCGAGTTTATATTTTGAAAGGTGGCGCATTTTTCTTCTATCATTTTCCGACATATTTTAGGTTTTTTTCACGACCTGCATAGAGGCTTTTCCTTCATAACCGGGGTTGCTTTTTATAAGTTTGCTAGCACGCTTGGTTATTGTTTTTTTTTCTTCGGTATCCAGTTCAGCTAACTGAAGAATTTAGAAGTCATTTCTTCTTTAAGCTTTTTCTTTTCTATTAAAGGCTTTAACAAAATTTTTATAAGCTCGAGTTTTATATGCAGAGGAGGTCAATAAATTTTTTGGTGCCCTACAAAGGGTCCTTAATGACCAAGTCGAGCAGCCGCCGAGGAAACTTCACTTAAAAATGCCAGCTGAGATGTTGGCGAAATGTTGTGAAGATTTTTCTACTGACGAACGGATTGACAACCAGAAAAACACCAATGCACATTATATATATATATATATATATATATATATATATATATATATATATAATTTGCTATTTAAAAAAAATAGAGCATGATGTGGCTCAATTTTTCTTCAGAAAATCCACGGAACTGCTCGAAATTTCGAGTGTATAATAATTATTTATTGCATACGGTAAACGATACTATTAGTCTATAGAATAAAATTCGCAAAAGTTTAAAATTGCGACATTAATATCTAAGCATCAGTTATAGTCTGGGTACATAAAAATATTGAAAGAATTAGGTTATCGACCTATTCCAACCGTACCATTGAAAATCAGAAACAATAGGAAATGTAAACACTGTTTGTAGAAATACATTTACATACTATTTAAACATTTAAACCGTTAAATGTGTAACTACTTTCAAAACAAAGGGCACCATTATTGCTTTTAGTTTCACATAAAGTAATAATATATTCCGATAGTTGCACACGCCCTGCTAGGCATAGATGATGAGGTAATGGGATCCGATATGTGCGGTAGGTCCTAAAAAATAAGTTAACGCACTGTTATAGTAACCTAGAGGAATTTTTAAAATAATAAAATAGAGTATATATTAAGGCTGTGCTTTCGATTCGATATGATTCATTATAAATGATAATACCAGATCGAATGATGATTTGGTTCCTGAATAGGTAGATTCAAAGCACTCTAAAAGGAATAATGCATAAGTTTTTAAAAATTAATCAGAGGACTCCAATTTTCGATAACATGTATTTTTTAATATTTCGTTTTAATTAATCCATTCTCAAATAATGTTAATCTATCCCATAAAGCATGTACGTTTTCTAGGATGTGGAAGAAAGCACAAATACCTTTCATGACATTTTTTAGCGTGGTGTATGAAACATATCTCCTAAAAGACATTTTTTGATTTTAATGTGGTGTTAGATTCAACAATTTTTTCAACTTTTCTGATTTTTTGTTATTATGAATGTGTCAAGTGCCAAGTCTGCCGAAAATTGGAGTATTTATTTTTAAATATAACTTTCCACGGGTAATGGCATAATTTTAGGTTAGATTTTGTGGCATAGGCGGATAATTTGAGCTTTTCACATTATATCATAAGTGATTTTTTATTGGTCTTCTAGTGATCATGAACAGCAAGATTTTTCGCAAACTTATTAGGACTTTAAAATAAAATCTCACCCAGGTGACTTTATATCTGTAATGAATATTTTGACCAAAACGATTTTACTTCCAGATTTGACGGTGTTCACGTTTCCAAAAGATTTTCACCAAAATTTACAGTGTGGGAAGGCAGAGGTAACGGTCACAAAATTTAATTATATATATATATATATAATTACAGGTAAGAACTATTATCTATACTTTAAATTTACATTTTACTTGATGAGACCCATATTTATATTTAGAAGTTATTGTTTTATTAGAGACATAATTGGATTATCACTTCTCTATCTAATACTGACCACTACTCGTGCTATACCACTATTGATGATACAACTACCGGCCAGTTCCTTTTATAGCCGTTCCGTACTGATATTTTCTAGAAATATTGGGTATCAGAAGTTCGAAAAGCGACGACTTAGTTCTCGTATACAGGGGACATCTAGAAGTAGATTCGGCTAAGGAGCAGAGTCAACTTTGGAATTAATTGGTTTTAAGTGGGTACTTTCGTTATTTTAATCCCTAGGGGGTTCAGACTTCGTGGTTGACTTGTTATCCCTAGACACCTCCACGTGGTGATGCCAGATCGTGCACAATTTTCCTAACTTATGTAAATTTGGCAACCCCGCGCGCCGGTAATTACAAAGTTCTTTTTAAAATAGTGTGATTAAAATACTCATTCATTTTTATTGGAAAAATCGTAACTCAAGGATCTTAGGTGTTAGGAAGTTTCTACCATACTTTTCGCATTTAGAGACCAAAAATTAATTAAAGACTACCTTTTACATTAGAGTCGCAAGTTGGCTGTAAAGTGGTGCAATTATAAAATTTCATAGAAATGTTATTTTTAAAATATGACTGATAACGACAGATATTGTTGAAATGCTTCAATTTTTCTAAATAAAAAATATGGATTCATTAAACTCTTTATAATGTATTAATCATTTAAAAGAAGGATATAACTTTTATAAAATGATAGATTTTATATTTTGCATAAGATATCTCAGTATTTATATTGATAGATTTTAGAAGAAAGTTAACTGATTTATGATATATTCAAGTTAAAAATTCGCTATGCACCTAAAAAAATGTAAGTAAAGATCTCTATAAAAATGGCTAAAATGTAAGAGATCGCAATCTTGGTACCGACTTCTGATTTTAGTTTATATACTACCAAACTACTAGCCGGCCAAATATTACTCAACTTTTAAATTTTGAGCTTGGCTAGCTCTTCCTCGGTTCCCCTAGAAAGTTCATTTCTCGGCTAAGAAAGAATGTGTGTTGTAAATCATTATTATCGCAAAATTATTTATTAAATACAGAAAATTTTGTGCAAGAATTTTTGCCTAACGACTTATTTTTCGGCTATGTATGTATATATGTAAATTCTACAAAAAACAGTATCATAAACTATTAACTATTTTTATAAGTTCTGATGCCGTAAAGCCGCTGTCTTATGGAAAAATAGACTGTGAATTTTATATCCCTCTAATCCGTGATCTACAATTATATTGGCATTTATAATTTTCCTATTCATAAATAACTAGCCTAGTTCATTTTCTTTTATGTATTTACACACATCTATGGTTCATTAATTTTAATTTTTTCGAAATATGACAAGTGCATCTCTTAAATAAGCTAAGGGGAAGAATTGCTGATTAAATTGGGCTTCTGTACCTAGGTTAACATATCACAAGTTATTGCTTTAAACATAAAGTTCAAAAAATTAATGACAACTTTGTAGTTGCCAAACATATTCTAATTACATATTGTGATTAAACTGACCTTTGTTCTATTACCTTTAGTGTCAACTAACTGAGCAAAGTTTATATTTGAAATAATTACTGTTATTCCTAAAACTGACTTAGGTAAATTGAAACAAAATTAATATTAAAAAATATTTTATGTTAGTTGCAAAAAAGAGAAAAATATTTGTGTGTGTGTCACAGAATTTCAAAAAAATCACTTAATTCATTCTATGCACACTCTATACCCATAAAGAACTGAATATTTTTTTGCAGATGATGTATTGACTTAAAAAATTTACTAATCACATATTTTATTCTAAAAGATAAAACAAATTTTCGTTGATCGACTTTTTCAAGGCATAGTTTATTTCCTGGTATCGCATTTAAATTATCACGGAAACTGTCAAACATGTTTAATTCCAATAAAAAAATGTCTCCTTTATAAAAGTGAGAAGTTTATAGACTAAATTGTCCAGATTGCAATAATTGTTACATCGGACAAAGCGGAAGAAATTTCCAAATAAAATTTTAAGAATACAACATAATTCAAATTTTGCTAATCATTTCATAGAAAGGGGCTATAGTTTTCCAGATGCTAACAACATTTAAATTTTGCATACGGCATCTAAGAGTAAAAAACTTAATATTTTAGAGATTTCGAAGTGTAATAAAAGCAGTACAAAACCTTCTTAATGATCAAAAAACCTATAAAATTTCCCGTTGTTAGATGTTCTGCCTTTAGTACCTAGATATAAAACACGTGTAAGCTGAAAAAACCCTATAAAGTAATGGAAATCAGTATTTATTAGTTATTGTGTTTAATAATACAATAGTGTTACAAGACAACAACCACGCCGATTTTTAGTAATAAAAAAAATTAATAAAGTAAATTTGGTTTTTATTGATTTTTTACAATGTTACATCACAAAATAACAGACCACTCAATCAAGTTTTCCTGTCTGTATGTTTGTACAAATAATAAATAATAAAATATGGTATCCAAAACTTACTTTTATTATTTGTAAACATTTCTAATTTTGAATCCCGGTCTTGTTAGTTATTTAATAGTTACAAATGAAGTGGTTCCTTTACCATGTTAATCCAAAGAATAGCGTCCTAAAATTAATTTATAACTTATACTTAGACAGAAAAATACTGTCCTAATAGGCAAAGGGCGTAAGAAGTGAATTCAGTAATTGGTTGAAATCGTAGCCAAAAAAATTATACACGATTTAATGTTCTTTTGAACACACCCCATACATTGCTTCTGAACGTTTGACGCTGACTAATACCTTTTCACACCAGTGATTCGTGTATGTGTTACCGGCAATCTGTATATTTCGGTATTCTATACAATACCTAGGCAAAGTAGAGAATACCTGAAAAGTTTAGGTAATGTATGAAATATTATTTATTTCACACTTTGCCTACGCATTCTAGACAATACCAAATGCGTAGTCAGTAATGTGTGTCAAAGACGATAAGATGGAAGGGGGAAGCGTGCGGGCGGGCAGTAAACGTGCAAGCTTGCATTACGGTGAGTGCGTCGCGGATGGGAGGACGAATTAATTTCATTACTCTAAACATGGCATCCCACAGATGAGAGAAAAATTTAATTTACAATTACGAAATAAAAGAGAAGCAGCAAATACTAAATATCGCACGTTTATTGACCATCAATGGTATGAACAATTGTTAAAAGAAATAAAAAATGTAGAAATAGCTGAAAATAAGTCTCTCCAGTTATTGGTTACTGAAGCATTATGATTCTATACCTGTTGGTCAAAAACATAAGTTATTTCCTGTAAATACTCCAAATAACAATATTATATACTACGTTGCTGATGGTGAATTATTCCAAGTACTTCACGATACACATGAAATTATCGACTATGAAAGACGAGACCGAATGCTGAAGAAGATTTCTGCACGATATAAGAATATAACTCGCCATGATATTGAAGTATATCTGCAACTTTGCGAACCATGCCAGCAAAAACAGAAGGTATAAAAAAAGGATCGTCGTAAAGCCCATACTTTAATCCGAATTTAATTCTCGCTGTAAAGTAGATTTGATCGACTATCAATGCCATCCAAACAGGAAATATAAATTTATAATGGTCTATCAGGATCATCTAACGAAGTTTGTGATATTAAGAGCACTGAAAACAAAACACGCAGAGAAAGTAGCATACAATTTATTGGATATTTTCACACTGACTGGTGCACCAGCAATCCTACAATCCGACAATGATAGAGAATGTTTAAACCAAATGTAAGCAGTCTTAAAAAATACTGGCCGACTTGTGTATGACAAACCTAGACATTCCTAAAGTTAGGGGAGTGTCGAACGAGCAAATCAGGACATCGAAAACATGTTGACAACTTGGATGCAACACAAAGAGAGTGACCATCTGAGTGATGGTCTGCTATTTGTACAGGTCATGAAGAATAGAGCGTTCCATTCAGGTATCAAAAGAACACCTTACAAAGCTTTTTTCAGATCTAAAACAAAAGTTGGTATATCTTTGCCTCTCGATGATAATCACAATCTGGAAAATGAAGAGGATCTAGAAAATGTGATTAAGTCATCACCGATCAACCTCTAGAGGCTCAATATCAACAAAGCCTCGCTATCGACAGTTTTGAGATCCATAATGAAGTTTCAAATGTTGAAAGTACGCATGATGAGCAAACTACTATCCTAAGTTCAGAGATTCATGATGAGCCTACGAATGTTCTGTCTGAGGTAAATGATTCGAAATTCGAATCAGAACGTGAGCAATTATTGGGTTCCCCACTCTGGTGCTGTTTTTGTTTCGAGGAGACAACGGGTGCTCATTCGTGTAGAAAATGCAACAGACCTATTCATGTTATTTGTGCTGCTTTGGAAAAAAAACATGGCAAACGGCAGAAATGGTTTGCCCTTTATGTGCTAAAAACGCCTTAGCTGTAGAGAATCGCATCAGTTCCAAAGATAATTTAAAAGAAAATGTTCAAAACTTCTAAAAAAAAATTTAATTTCACTTTCAAGAATCGCTGTTCCGGAAATCAAAAGAGGTCGAGGTGATGTTCGTAATATACTAGCTGTGGTCTTACAAAAAACAGATGACGAACTTTATTAACTCGGAACAAAGCAAGGTGTTGTAAAGATATTACATTCAAGACTTCAGTTCACAGTTTGTCATCAAGAATTACATAAAAAAGAAGATGTCCCTAATTAAGAAACGACACTTCGTTCAGTTGCGAATCTGCAATCTACGGTCAGGAACTTGTAAAATGTACTTGCAAAAAACATTGCGATACTAAAAAGTGTTCATGTCTGAAAAGTAAGAGTTTATGTACTTCAAAATGTCACAACAGTTCCTCATGTAAGAATAAATAATATTTTTTTTACTTATTCAATTTTGAGTAGACTGACTTCTTTTTTTTGTACCGAATTGTTTTGTTTCCTAACTTTTCAATACTCATTACTGATTATAAGCAAATTAGATTATGTTACTTAATCCAGAAGAATTTTAAGCTTCACGTTAATTTTATTTTGATGTAGGTATAGAAAAGTACCTACTCGTTGCGTTTTAGATAGGTTCTTGGGTACCTAAGAATAAATAAATATTTTTGACTATAGTTTAAAGTTAATTCTTAATTCTACAGTAGAAAAGGTTTAAGGTACCTACTTTTATAAAGATTATTTTTTATGAGTACCCTAATTGTTAATTTTAATAAAGGTGATTTTGAGCAAACATAAGGTGTTATAAGTAGGTACTTACATAACGTTGACAGACCCAAATCTATTCATTTTACAAATTGCCGGTGGACTTGCAGATACTCTCTACAATCCCTGGGAATTGTATACAATACCTAGGCAAAGTATGTAATAGACAATAATATTCATAATATTTCATACATTGCCTGATCGACTCAGGTATTCTATATATTGCCTGGGAATTGTATATAATACCTGAATTATATAGTTTGCAGGTAAATATGAATAGTGAAGTAATGATTTAACAACACTGCTTATACCCAACATGGGCTGAATGTAGGTTTTCGTGAAACTCATAATCCCTTCAAAAATATTTAACAGAGTTTAGTGATAATTGCAAAATTAAAGTAGGATAACAACGTTTAAAAGTTTTTAGAAATATGTTTTCAAGACACATTTTGAAGAAAATGGCTAAAGCTAAATACTAAGAGCGATTCTTTTAGTCCAATTATGCAAAAATCAAGGTGAAATAAAAATTAAGGAATTGTCATTTCAAAAGGTGGATGGTACACCCAACGTAATACCACCAACAAATATAAAAAAATTAGATTATCTTGGGGTGGGTACATTAACATGTGATTAACTTATTGTTTGTATATCAGTTGAGTAGATAAATAAAATATGTATAAAAAATGGAAATTGTTATTATTAATTATTAAATTCTGTGATAATAAAGTATTTCATTACACAAATTATACCGAATAATCAATAACAGGTTTCTATGTTAAACTATTTTCCCTATATTAAAATAATTTACTTTCATTAATAATTCTGTACGAGTTTTTACGTGAAACAATTGTTAATCGGATACATGTTAAGATAATGAAAACAGAACTTTATAATTCAATTCTGCTCACCTATAAAATTGAAAAGTATTTCAGTACATGAATGAAGTATAAAAAATTCAATTAATAAAATGAAAATAATTAATTTAGTGTTTTGTCAGTGCTGATAAGTAACGCGTAAACAACCCATACTACGTATTTGAATAATTTGTTGTTATTTACAACATTGCCGCTTGTTTATTTTAAAATTACTTTCATGGACAACGGGCTCAAAATTTTAATATTTAATATATTATTTATTGCTAGGCATCCCGATCTTATAGTATATCATGCCTTGCATGTCACACTAATTATAGCGCTTCCCATATGCTATTAAATGCTGTATTTTTTATATTAATTATCTCGAGTGTGGGATGGGCATGTGTTCGAAATTTTGCAGTCGGAATATTATATCAACAATTAATACCCGAAGTTTCAAAAAAATAAAAAGAAAGTCTATTAGCCGTTGAACTACCTTAACTAAAAAGTTTTTGCCGCCATATTGAAGCCGCCATTGTGAATTTCATAATTCTGATAATAGGCTTGAATTCAACGATATCAAAAAAATATTCCCATGTGATCATACGATAAAAAAAACATAACCGTTTTGAATCCGCACTTTTTTCAAAAAACAAGTGAAATTATCACTTGCTTTGATGGCCACAATTTGGAAAATTTTAAAAAGTATCTGGTTTTTTATTCCACACATAAAAAGCTGAAATTTAAATTTTTCATACGTTATTAAACCTAAATTTTGGACTCCATATAGTCATTCACATATCGACGGTGTCTACGAAAACAATGACAACTAAGCAGTATGAGATGAAATAAATTACATCTCAAAATGTGCGGCGGAAACTATGATTTTATAAAATTTTCGGTGTAAAAAATTGCATTTTTGTCATTTGGAAGAAAATAATTACGCTTCCAAAAGTGGGCTGAAAGTTAATGCGATTTCAAAAATGCAGTGAAAAAAATCACGCATCCAAAAGTACGATGAAGACTTATAATCAAAAAAATGCGGCGAAAAAATTACATTTTTAAAAGTGCATCGAAGATAATTGGTCGCACATTTTAAACAAGTTATTTTCTTTTGTCGCAAATTTTAAAGATGTAATTTTTTTACTGTATTTATTACTGGTGTAATTTTTTTCGCCGCATTTATTAAAGATATAATTTTTTCATTGTTATGGCGCTTGACATTTTAGTTTTCGCTGCATATATAAAGAAGTGATGATTTTTGCCGGAGTTTCATAAATGTATTTTTTTTTACCGCAAATCTTTAGGCGCTATTTTGGGCGTCATTGTCTTAATGGGCACCATCGACGTAGCGTTAAAAAAATTTCATATTAGTCTTTAAAAATATAATTTAAAGGGTTGAAAACGATGAAAAATTGGTGAAAAATAATGAAAAATGGTAAAAAAATTAAATAGTGGAGAATAGTTTTTGTATTACCTGTTGAAGAATCATTTTTTTCGTCGAAAAGTTTTAAAATGTAATTTTTTTCACCGTTCTTTTAAAGCTGTAATAGTTTTCATCGCATTCTCGTCGTCGCAATATTTTTAGTGTAATTTTTTTCACCGCGTTTTCATTATTGTAACAGTTTTTTGGCAACTTTTAAAGCGTTATTCTCTTCGTCGCAATGTTCTCAAATTTAATTTTTTTTTCACCGAACTTTAGTAGCTGTAATAGTTTTCACCGCACCTTTCGGTAAGATATTTTTTTCGGCATATATTGGATACACGTATTTTTTTCGTCCTTTTTTAAAAATTGTAATGGTTTTCGCCGCATATGTTAAAGATGTAATATTCGTATTTATTAATGATGTAATTTTTTTCGCCGCATTTATTAAAGATATAATTTTTTTCGTCGTTATGCCATTTGACATTCAAGTTTTCGCTGCATATATAAAGAAGTGATAATAATAAATATATTTTTTTCATCGCAAATCTTTGGGAGCTATTTTTTTCGCCGGTTATATTAGCGTCATTGCCTTCGTGGAGACCATCGATATATTCAAACTTTACATGAAGTTTTATTTTGACTTGAGTCAAAAGGCCACATCAAGAATTTTCATTAATAAGAGCTTCATCTGAAGATATAGTAATTTAATTTAGGAATTTCTTAACTGTAAATTACCAGTGGAAAAGCCTTGATATATTTAAACCTATAAGCCGTCACATGTCCTTAACGAATGTCGTATAAACATCGTCACTAACTGAATTAAACTAATTGTGTTTGTTTCTATCTCCATCTAAATTTAATTTGTGAAACAATAAACCGATATTGGACAATAAGAGCCCACTTATACTTCGTTAGTTCAATTACGTAATTGACGTTGAAACTAATCGGATAAAGGGTAATTTGAGTAGGAGCCGTAATTGGGTGATTTTGGCAAAATCCAAACACAATGTTAATTTAATCTGATTTACCTTTTGCAAATAGATTTTACTACCTATACTACTGAATTTTAATAAGTTTTATAATAGAAAGTTACAGTTTATAGAAAGGGGTTGTGTAATGAAAAAGAGTAATTTTACGTTTTTAACTAGGGCGCCGTTAAATATAATTTACCCAAGAACACCATATTGGCCTAATAGATAATATTCTTATACTGGTGTTAGTAATTTCATTTATTAGATATATGCATTCAATTGGTACCATAATCTATTCAAGCGTTTTCCAAGCTTTCCTCTTTCTTTACTATGTCATACAGGAGTTAGATGGCTTGCTCGTGGCAAGGTTTTTTACTCGCTTGTTTCAATTTAAATCTGATGTTTAAGCATTTTTTTTGACCATCCACTTCATTTGTCCTCTTGTATATTTGATATTCTTGGCATACTTGAATTTCGGCCAAAATAATATGGAACCATCGCAGCAACTTCCTGAACATATTGTAGAAACTTTCATTCAAATCGGTGCTGCTATTCCGGAGTAATTAACATATATACATTTCTTTTAGAATTCGGTTAATGATGTTAGATGCATTATTTAGTTTTTGTTAAACTAACATGTGCCTTATTGAAACACAAAATGCTTAGATCCGACTTATCACAACAACAGAATATGTAGTCATGATTTACTTTTCAGCGGATCCCTTCGATCATAAAACGTAAGTTCTTGTATCATCGTGTGCAGTTATTTCGTATTATCCTACTCTGTTCTAAATTTTAGCTTTCTATAGTGCAAAGGTTTCCAACCGGTGAGTTTTCACCGGTTATCAATTTTAAAAACCAAAATTAAATTTAAAATTTAAAGATAGGCGCTAAAATATTAATAATTTATTTATACCAGGCAAAATAATCTCCATTGACTTCTATATATTTCCTGATGCTTTTCAAAAAAAGGTGTTGAATTCTAAAAACAATTTAGGTCATATTTTGTATAATTTGGTATCCATTTATTATTTTGTGGCGAAGATCCTCGATATCATTTATGAACGTTTCAAAAGAGAATCTTTAAATGTTCTAGAAAAAAAATTCATTGGATTGATATCGGGCGACCTCGACCCCCAAAGTATTGGTCCGCTTCGTCCTATTCAACTGTCATGGAATGTTTCGTATATCCAGACTAAAAGGAGGTAGTCTGCTACAATTTCACCCCAGGTACCTAGTACCTGGATCGTTGTCTATCGTGTCAAGAATCCTTTCTTCCATTTCAATACTTCTAACCGATTTTGGTCTTCTTTTAGCACCAACATTATTATCACAAAAATTGTAAAGTTTCACTAAGTATGCAATATATCTTTCTTGTACCGCATAGCTTTTCTTTTTATTAAAATTGGTACCTCAGTTATGACTACAGCAAAAAGAGATTTGTGGGGTTTCTACAAATATCGGGATTATTTTAAAAAATGGAAATATTATTCAGATAATTCACAGAATTAGATGTTTTTAACTAAAGAGGTACACTATAATTTTGGATCGAATTTTTTTTATCATAAGGTTGAAGGTTCAACATTTAATAGGAACAAAGATGTATCTTTTATCGAAATACGGCAAATACATGATTTAAATAAAATGACGTCTTTTCTAAAAGGGTTAGGGTTAGCGACATGAATGAAGAGTTCTTAATTTTTAGTCAATAGTTAAATGAATGTAAAAAACGTTGTCCACAGTTTTTATCATAGACGGCGTAAAAGAATGGGGTCATACCCATGACACCCGTCACAGCTAGCTCATCCCTGCAGCTGTGAATAATTCACAACACTTTCTTGGGTAGTAATTTAAAGAATCTTACCTGGTATACATCATATTAGAAAAAAATTAAATATACCTGGTGGTTCAATAATTATGTGTAAAGAACTTAATTCCATTGCAGCTCTTTGGAAGCCCATATCTCCGAAGAGGAGGCCTATACGAAAAAATTTTATATGAAATTGTAGTACTCCTTTCAAATGTTTTTTTCGTATCCGGGAGTTTTTCCACATTTTCCTGGACAACCTGTGTATGTATATATGCAGTATTCTTATAAAAAAGACATATTAAATGTGTTATTACTACTGATACTAGTCAACGATGACTAATCGCCTATTTATTTATAATCTATATATGTTGTAAAAACTATATAAATTTCTACACAGAATTAAAAAAAAAGAAAGAAATTAATTTTAGTTTAAAGTGTACTTACATTTTGTAAACTTAATTAAAAAACAAATAAAAATTCGAGAAAGAAGCTAATTTTTATTTTTATCAAATCCTGTGATGTTGAATGATTCCATTATATTAAAAATTATAACAAAACAAAATTGCTTGGTTCCATACCAATAAATATCTTCAGTAATTAAATTAACCTTTAGTCATTTGTTTCTGTCTGCAAGCCAAATTTGAGAAACAATAAGCTGATATTATACAATAAAGACCCACTTATACTTCGTTGGTTCAGTTAAGTAATTGAAATCGAAATGAACCATTCATAGGATAATTTATTACAGAGAAGTAGGTTTGCAAAACGCAATTGTATCAATTTGTTTATATTTTCAGAAATATTTTTTATTTCAAAAAAGTATCTTAAATTAGGTCATTACCAGAATGTTAAAATATAATTAGAAACGCTACATTATAATAAAAAAAACCATGCAATATGAATATCAAACACAAATCTTCTATGTATGTGTTGCAAATCTATTTAGATATAATCAATCAATTCTCCTGCACCACCACAGTCAATAGAAAAAAAACTGTGTCAAGTCGGAAATGTTCTTCTAGAAATATTATGTCGACTAATCAGCAGTGTTAATCATGTTTCTACCGGAATTCTAGAGTTTTAATCGAGAATAGTCTATAGGTGTATGTATGTATGTATGTATGTATGTATGTATGTATGTATGTATGTATGTATGTATGTATGTATGTATGTATGTATGTATGTATGTATGTATGTATGTATGTATGTATGTATGTATGTATGTATGTATGTATGTATGTATATATATATATATATATATATATATATATATATATATATAGGCTGTGTGAACATAGGATTTTAATCAATATTACTCTCCAAGACAACGTTGTTTCATCTTCGTTGGGACTCATCAGGCCATTGCATTGAGTGCAATCCATCATCTCGCAATTGTGCCCTATAAACTACTTTTAAAATGAAAAAACAGTAAATAGGACGCGAGTAGCGACATCTCGACAGATCACTCAATCACACAAGAGCAAAATAAACAAATAATGTTGATTCGTGGTTAGTTTGGTCGCCGGTGGTTACAAATGATGCGGCCTCTATGCTTTAGGTAGAATGTTTTGTGTAACTAGTTTTTATATATTTCTTTTTTAATTTACCGTCGCACCATCACATGGCGGTTTTATACAACACTGTTGATTTGTGTTGCTCTTGTGTTTTTGAGTGATCTATTAAGATGTCGCTATTCGTGTCATGTTTATTGTTTTTCATTTTAAAAACAGTTTATAGGGCACCACGACGAGATGATGGATTGTACCGGATGCAATGGCTTGATGAGATCCATATGAGAACGAAACAGCGCTCTCGTTCGTGAGAGAGAAAGAGAGAGAGAAGGATGAATTATGAATAAAAATACTCAGCTCAAAATGGATCAGCACGTGTTTTATTTTTGCGGCACAGGATATTAAATATTTTTTTATCTAAATCGGTTTTTCATTGATATGTCTGAGACCAATTTAGATATTCTGATGAATTTTAGTAAGCCTAATTACGCAGAAAAATATTTTTTTTTTGAAAAATGTTTTCCAGTATCATTACTGCCGTCCGTACTAGCCAGTCACTACGTTCTTCTCAAATAGTTATTTTTTTATATTTGCATTTTATTTCTTAGAAAAAATGTCCACATGCCTTTTTTCATTCGAAAAACGATTTTCGTTTAAAAAAATCCCTCTAATCTAACATTTGCAATAAGAAATAAATAAAAAGTTCCTATGTGGTACAGAAACACTAATCGCTTGCTATTTTTTTATGTTTTTAGTCGATAACCACTTTTTTCTAAAAAGGATATAAAATCTTAAGTATTAGCACGCAAGTATGAAACAACCTGTATAACAGTAACTGTAAAATAAGGATATTAGTGTTTTAATATGTAATACAAACTTTCTAAATAAAATCTTTTAACGTTGTCCATTGCTTAGATATCATTATTTAAAATTTACCGTCATTTTCCACTCCCCAAAATCTGACACTCTAATTCACTAACATGGTTTAACTTTAAACCAGACTAAATTCACAGTAGGGGATTTAAAATGATATATACATTTACAAAGGTTTTAAATCCTAAAGGTGCAGGAATGAAAAATCATTTATATTTATTACCGAACCATCGAATGACAAATTTCATTTATGTTAGGGCCTAATTATTCCTCTTCCGATTTGAAGGCTTTATATTTAGGTTTTTATACCTAATATCTCTATATAAGCCTTTATTTGTTGACATATGTAATATAGATTATTACAGTATCATAAGCAGCACAAAACTGGCCACCAAAAAGATATATAACTTCCACGGTAACTAGATCGAGTCTAACTCTTAAACCTTGTTAGTAAATCTGGCTGTATAAGTTGACAATAAAGGGTTTTAACTGACAAATGCAACAATGAGTCAATGAAGTTTTGAATCTTAAAATTCAAGGATAAAAAAATATTTTTTCTTATTATTAAACCGGCAAAACTATAAAATATTACTCTTGATGATACCAAGTCTTGATTCTTTTCCTTAATTTTAATATATAAAAATTTATTTATTTAAATATGGAATACAAATTGTAATAAGGGATTCTTAAAAAATGTTTTACTTTTTTCAGTTCTACAACACGACCTAATTATAATTTTAGTAAATGATTTAACCAGGTGTCTTCGGGAAAAATGGTTGTTTCAAAAATGAAATAAAAATATAGGTCGGTATTTAAAAAAAAGTAAACTTTTGTTAGCCTAAGGTTAAATTTTTAATAAAATAATAAATAAGACCATTCTACAGAAAAGAAAAAATACATTTTTATAGAAAATATTTTTCTCTAAAGTCAAAAGTTAACCACAATTCATAAGCAATAATTTGTCTATTTTATTATTTTTTCTATTCTTTCGAAAAGTTTTGAAAACTTAGCCAACGTATCTTAAATTTGCCCCACACATTCTCAGCTATCTCAAACGCTTACAATCTGCGGTTTTCTAGTATCATTTTATGGATTTTTTTTACCTTCCAGAGAGTTGTCATCTCAGCAAGACTTTCGGAACGTGGCTCGTTCTAAATCTTTTAATATTCATTTCTTGTTTGATTTGAAACGACATTAAAACTTCTAAATAGAAGTATTTTATAACCGCTCATTTTTTCAATTTTTCCCTTTTTTAAAAATAAATAAATGTGTCTCGTGTCAAAAGCTGTCAAACCGAACTATTAACCTGCAATTTTATATGTAAGATAATAAAGGATGACAGACATGTTAGCGCTATTTAAGTGTTAGGCGTGAAACTTATCAGCCCACCCTCCTATGTTACATTTTACACGCATTCTTCTGAATAGTCTTCTCGATATGTGTGTATTTAAAGAATAAATGATATCATAATCTTATTAAATTTGCCAATTTATAGCATAATGCAATTTTTAATGTTAAGGTATACGTCTAAAACACAGAATTATTATTTTAATGTAAGTAATAAATTCAATAAATCCTTTTTCCCTGTATATTTTAACTTGTTACTATTGATTATACTTATAAACGTTATTTTATCAACAAATTAAAATGTTTCATATATAGTCACTATTCTTATTTCATCTTAAATATAGGTTTTTGCATACAAAACTAGAAACCACAAGTGTAACAACATTATTACTGAAATTAAAATTAATGTAAATTAAAACAAAATGAAAAATCTTCATAAATAATTATCACCACAGGTGTTCTTACATTTGAAACAGGTTTAATACCAACCGAGGTATCATTGTAATTATTTTGACTTGTAATCTGACACAATTCATGCAACGTAAATGACAAGTGACATTCCCAAACAAATGAAAAATCCAATCTTGTTCTTCTTTTGATAAATGTTGGCTTTGACAAGCGGTAATTCTTTAACAAAATAGCATGTACCTACTTACATTGACATCACAATGCCGAGACAGTTATAAACCCCTTTTGTGGGATCAAAAGAAATATTGTTGTATTTTTATGTGTGATTTCTAAAGAATCGTGTCTCGATTGAGCCATGTGGCGAACATCAATAATTTGTACCATGTTTCGCACATTTCAAAACTAAGCCCTTGAAAATCAATTATTAATACGAAATTAGTTACTAATATGTACGAATTCGACGTATTTTATAAACGTGCATAATTATTAGGTAACCCTTTATATTAAGTAAATTTTTTAAATGAATTTTTTTGGACTTACCCTGAAATTAGGACCGGATTACAACGGCAGCTGTCTTAGATAAAGGGAGAGTAAAATGATACAATATATTTTTACTAGGATCAAAATGTGTCTTTTTAACCTTAAAACTATTAAGGATTTTCTTGCCCCTCTACAGCACCTCAACATATAAGATCTCATCTGCGTCACAATAATCTAATTTGAACTTTCCACGAAGTCTTATCAGACTAGTTAACAAATACAAAAAAAATTGCGATTGATGTAATAACGGCTGTCCGTGGGAGTTTAAAGCATCCTGACTGTAAATTCAGCAACGAAATTTTCCACCACGTATAGATTTTGAGTTATAGAATGAATCAGTTATTTTTATTTAATACAAAACATACATATAATATTTATACATAAGTTCAAAACAGTAAAAAAACAAGATATTTTAGGGATAACAGGATTTATTTAGAAAAATACACATGAAAATACTTTCATATTAAGTCTTTTTACATAACTTTTTTTTGTTGATCTCTTAGTATTTTTCTAATTTGTGGTCCAACAAATATTCCTTTCTTCAGCTTAGCATCACTTAGTTTAGGAAAAATTTGTTTAGTGTATTTAAACGCATCTTCTTTATCTAATGCTTTAACCAATTTTTTAATCAATCCCAATTTAATGTGTAATGGAGGTAACAGTACTTTTCTGGGATCAACAAGAAACATATTCTTTACGTTAGCTTGACCTGGAATATGTTGATCTCTCGGAAGCTATTCTTTAACTTGGCTGTGTGTTGCTTTATTGTCTCAAAGACAAAAAAAACAGCAGTACTTCGTAAAGCCACCCTGAAGCCCTAGTAATAGTCCCCATATTTGCCATTTATAGGTATCATAGCTTATTGCATTTAGAATAAGTGATATACTTTCGTACGTTTCCTTCATGTCAACTGCATGTGCAAGAAGGTCTTTTGTTGCCATTACGGAACATAACTGCTTTTAAACTTATTTTAGAAGAATCTATAAATAAGCGCCACTGGTCTGGGTTATGTGCAAATCCTAATTTTCCACAACACTATTTGGATTAACACAAGGACAGCTAAACGTTATGGTTCTTAAATATTTGAGTTCCAGTGGCTAGTAAATCCCATTGTTGTAATCTAATACTTCAGCATGCTCTTTGAACAAGTTGATTTATCGAACTAGATCATTTAATTCAGGTTGTTCGATTAAATAATACCTTCTTTTCCTTCACTTTCGGAAAAATAAGAATCGTCGTTTTCTGATACATTATCGGGATCTGCCTTCTCATCGTACATATCAAAATCTTTTTCCCATTTTGCCGGGGGCGCTAAAACTGATAAATCTTTTCCATCAACAACCGGTTTTATTGCTGAGGGAATATCCTGATACTCAATATCATGTTTGCTATTTCTTGAAAGTACCAGACACTTTTGCCATGCAAAAGTAACAATCGTTAAAATGATTTATTTGTTCTCGACAAATCATTGGAACTGCAAAAGACATAGAAGAGCGTTTGCCATTTAACCAGTTACTTAGATTTGTTGCACAGGTTTGGCAACATAGTTGAGGAGCCTAGTCACAATCTTGGTCGCCAACAAGACATCAAAAATACTTATGATAAGCTACTTTGATCATTTTGTTAATTGTCCTTTTCTGCGATTTAAGGGTAAACTAATAACATATGTAGCGATAACTATCCGCAGGGTTAACACACCCACGTTTCTGTACTTTAGACATTTCTGTACTATCGCGTACGTTGGTTCAGAGATGTGATACTACGTTTACAAACGTCAACTAACTTTATTTAATCCAACGATAACACTAATATAAGGCTCTTGTATTACATGTGCGTAGAGTTGGGGGTCTGTACACTGCGACTTGGTAGATCTATTGTTCCCCCTATTGCTCCAGTCGCAGCAGGTACCTTATCGGCTAGAGCAGGTCCTCCAGTCCTATTTCCCTCAAAGTGGGTAGCTCCCCTTCTTCGATTTGGTGTGCTCCTAAGAACATCCTAAGGTTTTCTAAAGCGCTGCACTCTGTAAGGATATGAATAGAGGTTTCGTCAAAGTCTTCCTCAAAGAATCTGCACTCTTCTCTTGCTACCAGTCCGAGTTTCTTGAGGTGTCCCTTCAGGTGGCAATGCCCCGCCAGGACCCCTGTCAGAACTTTGAGCTGGTTTTTACTCAAGCTTATGCATTCTTTGAATCTCTTCTGGTCGTATTTCCCCAGAGGTATTGTCTCAATCCTTGCTGCTCCGTCCAATAATTGAATCTCCTACTTTCTTCTTCTATCTTTAGTTCTTCCAGCATTATGCTGCTACTGATTCCACAGAAAATCTCTAGCTCAGAAAAGGTATCTCAGCCCCTTTCTTCACGAGCTTGTCTACTATTTCATTGCCCTCTATTCCAGTACATCCCGGTACCCACAGTAGGGTGACTATTATTCTTACTCAAATCATTCAGTTGTTCTAGGCATTCCCAAACGATCTTGGAAATGATAACTTGAGAGCTCAGCGCACTAATGGCTGCGTGACTATCCGTCATGATGATAATATCTTGGCCGTGATAGTGTTTGGTGACTTATCCAAGCTTTCGTGGTGTCTGGTGCCGGGTGCATACACTCCTACTTCAGTTCCTCAGCTCTTACTATTGGCTTGTTCGCGCACTTCGCTTCTCTACTCGTGCTAAACCAATACTGATGATACGACTGTCGGCCAGCTGTTTTTATAGCCGTTCCGAGTATCGAAGTTCGAAAGGTGATGGCGTACTTCTCGTATACAGGGGCCATATATAAGTAGATTCGGTGATGAAGCAGAGTGAAATTTGGAATTATATGGGTTTAAAAGAGTACTTGCATTATTTTAAGCTCTAGGGGGTTGAGACTTCGTGTTTGAATTGTCAACCCCACGTGTTGTTACCAGAATGTCCACAATTTCTTTAACTTATGGAAAAGGTAAATTTGGCCAACGTCGCGCTCCGGTATATTAAAAATTACTCTTTAAAATAATGTGATTAAAATAATAAAACCAAAAATTAATCAAAGAGTGCCTTTTACATTACAGTCGCAAATTGGCTGTAAAGTAATGTCATTTTTCGGGGGGGTTTAGTATTTTATTTCTTCGGGCGTCAAGGTGACGCCTCCCTGTCTTTTGCAGAACAGTGCCATGCATTCGTATACCAGATGTTTAGTTTTTTCGGCTACACGATTGCGCTGGTATTTAACCTTGTCTAAGACCAGGCTTAAAGTTCCACCTTATTTTATCTAATTTTGTTGCCAGTTCCGGGGCTTTTCTTTTATGTGATTTATGGCTCTTCTTTTGCGAGGTTGCCCGCTTTCGAAGTTTCTTTGATTCCCTTGTGCTCTGGGACCGAAATTAAGGTTACCTTGTTGTTCCATGCTAATTGCTTTAGTCCCAAGTCAACTTGTTGATGTTTGACCTGACAACATCTAACACTGCTTTGGTATTTAGCAATATGTATCTATATTTTAGACTTTTTAGTGTTTCTATTCAGGACCTCGTTGACACAGATTTTAATTGCATACATTTCTGATGCGAAGTAGGTGGATGTGATTCCTAGGGATTTTACAAGCGCAAAGCCTGGGCCTGATACTCTCACTGTTTTATCTAGGATCTATCAGTAAACCATACTACGAAATCCTTCTCTAGTTATAGTAATTCTTCTCGGTTCGCTCGGTAGCAGCAAATTACTATTTCATAGTTTACGTTAGTCATACCTTACAGACATGCAGTATGTCGATTTTGATATGAATTTTCTTGGAATTGTATTCAGAATCTTCACATGCCCAATAAAGTTTTCAGGTTTGAGGTTTTCTATTTAAAACAGGGCATTTATCGTTGCTGCCCTCATAAAAACTATGTACAATGGAGGTAGATTCAGCATTGTATCTATTGTCGCTGTGAGGCAAGATGACATAGCTTTCGTAACTCCTACACGGGCTAACCTTTGTATCTTTTGCAGCTTTTTTGAGCTGCTGCTTGCTGTACATAGCTAGTAAATTAAGGAGACATAAATGACCATGAATTTGAAGAACAGTTCATATGACCATAAGCTGATTTTCGCTCTTAGGCCTCAAGTTTCTTCAAAGATTCATCGACATATCCGGTTGCCGTTTCTGCCTTTTGGTGACTCCTTTCAATGTGGGTATACTCGGACAGTTTTTGGTCTATCATTTCTCCCGGATATTTACTCTTGTTAGAAAAGCTTAGTAACCCTCATTTAAAGTAAGAACATTCGTGTATAATTTTCGTCTCATCCTAAATGACACGAGGAATGTTTTGTTAGGATTTACATGCAGTTCTTCCTCTCTGCACTTGTTACTAATTTGATTTAAGTCAGTTTGCATAAGGCTTGTGATAGTCCCTTTAATCTTGCCTCTGATGGTAACAACTAAATCAACAGCATGATCCTGAACTGTAAACTTTGAGTCATTTGGTTGGCTCAACAAGGTCAACTTTAAAAAACAAAATATAAAGGTTTCTTGTTTGTGAATCAAAACAAATATTCATGATACATATTTTAGGAGATTTTAAATTAGATTAAAAAAAAACTGTTTTATCAATTATTAACAAGTAAAGACTTATAAGGACCTTGAAGATATATAGCTGTTAAAGATTATTTATAGTGCCTTTCCATTTTTTTTTTGGTTATCATTTTAGCTAATTTCAGTTTTCCATTTAAATCACCCCTCTTACAATATTTTATTCACATCTAACCTGTGAATGATACAATTTCATCTCTTAATTATCTTAAGATCTACTTTTATTTTTTTAAGTTACGTATAATCTAGAACATCTGTTTAAATAAAACATAAAGAGATAACGATGAATCTTTATATTTTCCATTACGTATGTTTTGCTCCCTTATATTTCATTGCCTTGTTTTTTTGATATTTCTAATATATTGGCTTGCGGTTTGGTCCCTCCCACAAAGCTTTCTGTGTTTCTGCTATCAAGTCATTATGGCTATAGACCTTTATTCTTCTTTGAGGTTTAGTCCTTGATTTATTTTTATTGAAGTTTATAGTTTATTTCAATAAATTATATTCATTGTAACAGTTGCTTTCTCTCCCACCGATATTTCATTTTAGTTCCGGTTGTATTGTAACACAAGAATTTTAAAGAATATTTTTATTTTAATATTCTTTGAACTCAAATAAGTTTTTCAACAAAAACCCCAATATTATTACTTCATCGAGGCTATTTGGCTTAAATCCGCTTATAAACAAACTAATAAAACTGCTTAGAAAAAACTATTTTACATACAAGTTGAGAAAAAATTTAAGTTTTCATTTAATGATCTTCTACATCAAACCAATAATAAATATTTCGATCATTCCAATAAATAATAATACATTTATTTGAACGTTCGGTGGGGGGAGAGGCTCAGTTTTTTCCCTGTCGTAATTCCTTTGAGTACTTTTATTTTTTATGTTACAAATTACCACAAATGCGAAGTTTTTAGTTAATATTAACAGAAAGAGGATTTAGAAACTTACTACCTTAAAAATAACATAATAATTTAGGCAACCAAAAACTAATACTTTTATTTAATTGTTGGTTACTTTACTCTCTGACTGACGTATCAATTAGCATGTTATACTAGTTTAAATAATTCAGTTACAAAAGGATAGCGTTGAATTGGCGTGGGTACCAAGAAATAAAATAACTCCTACTATTTATCAACACTTTTCCAAATATAAATAAAATATTATTAATTTATTCAACATTCACACAATGGGCCCTAGTTTTCAAGATATGCAAATTTTAAAGGGGAATTCATTGAAATCATCGGTAATATACCATAAAATCGAACCTTGGACAATACCAGCAAATATTTTAACTTCATTAGAATATAACCATAAAGTTGCTGGAGTTGCCGACCCCAGATCTGTTGTTTGACAGATGGGATTTCGGGGCTCTTATTCGAGTTAAAGTGTGTATCAAAGCATAATTCAAACATTCTGTGTATGAAAAATTAATTTGAGTTTAAAGATGTCAAAAGGTCTGCCTGACTCAAAAATATAAAGATCTAAGATTCATAAAGTAGTATTTAAATTTTAGTAGCATCAGAAACCTCTGAAAATTTAGCAATGCAAATGATATTACGGAGTACAACAAACAATTATTGATGGTGAATCCATTACAAGGTTTTTAGTCTTGAAATATTTTAATTTATGTAATGTTTCAGTACAAAGTAAATCTCAATGAAAGGCTGTCAGCGAGATCTAGAAGCCTTTTCTAATGATACCATAGTAATAATTGAAAACAATGAAGCTGCAACAGTTTAAAAATGGCAACTCCACTAAAGCAGTGCGATAGGGAGGAGCTACGTTTTGATATTCGTGTTTTATATACAGTACGTTTATATCGACAGTTCCAAGCGCGCTTGAAGTCAAGCGCCTCTACAAGCGGCTTAGAAATAACGAATTAAACGGGCGAGATTATACTTGAAGCCGGCTTGGGTTTGTTAAGTCAAACCCGAAACGATTTAGGGTTGACTTGACCCAAGCGCGCTTCGAGTGCGAAATAAACACCTCAAGCGCGCTTGAAATCAGCTGTTGACTTCTGAACGATTACGTCATGCGTCAAATGAGCGTTAATATATTATTTAGAATTAGTTTTAATGTTTAAGAACACCAAAGTTAAAGGCTAAATGCAGGATAAAACATTCTACCCCTCACAATAGTCAACAGTTGGGTTTTAAATAAGAAGTTAGGTACAGACAAGAATGTCTTTTTGCGAAAATGACTTGAAGCCAAGGTCAAGTCATGTTTGAGTTTGTGAAATAAACGCCTAGATTTCAAGTAAGATATGAGGTGGCTTCGGTTTGAAGCTGGCTCGAAAAACATCGATTTAAACGAAGTCATAGCAAAGAAGTGAAACATATTGATATCAGGCGTAGAATGAAACTATAATATTAAAATCGTCGAATTATCTTTCTGATGACATTACGGAAGTTTTGAATATAAACTATGATTTTGTCCATTCTATTATATATGACGTCCTCCTCTAGACTAAGACAATTGACTCCATACTTAAAATAGAGACCTGTCAATGCTTGTAAATAATTTTTACGATAACATGAAGCCGAAGGAGATATTTCTGGTAAGGATTATGGCCAGCAGTGAGTCTTGCGTGTACTATATTACAAATCGGAAACCAAAAGAAGCAAGCAAAAAATTAAGAAAAACTCTTCATTAAATCTTTAAAAGTATCGTACATTGTTCTCGACAGAACTGATTATGCTGACTCTTTTCAGGCATAAAAATAGAATAATTTTGGAGATTTACAAACTTGTTAGGATTGCTGGTATTAGTTTTACGAATTCAGTAGATACTCCTCAAATCTGTCGCCACTCTGTAATCGAAATCAAAAAGTGCACAATTCTGGCATTTTTTTGCAACATGATAATGCGAGGTCATATACTGCACGTTTAATGGTGACAACAATCTAAAATTTGAATTTTACTACATCTTCCTCATTCAACTGACTTCGTTGTAGGCTATTACCTTTGGTTCACGTAATCAAGCCTAAGTGGGAGGGAATTTAAAAATATCAAGTGCTTGAGTGGCCCTGCAGGCGAATGAAAGATATGTTTCTTAAGGTGTTCAAGTGGATCCACAATGGAAGAGGACTTCCTTAGATCATAACGAGGACTACATTGAAAAATGACATAGTTGTTCCGTGTAAAAAATTTTACTTTTACTCTACCTAGTATCTTTTGATTTCATCGGATGAAAAATTGCATAAATATTTATAATTGATTCAGTCTCCATTCAATTCTTTTAAACTTTGGTAATGCCCTTACTTCATCAATAACTTTTATTGACTATTAACCAAGGTGTTTTAGGTTAAGTTATTCGCAATGTCCTTATTAGGGCACGTATTTCAAATAAAGCTAAAATCAAATCATTTAATTCAGGTTAGTTTAAGTTTATATTTATAAAATATTTTATTTGAAGATAAATTATACAAGTTTCTAAACTACAGTACATCAATGAACTTGCTTTAGTGAGTTCAATCATGACCGTCGTTCGCTCATGGACGAGTTGTGTAAAGGTTGTCTTAAATTGATTTTAGTGCTAGAAAACATCGAAGGAGTACATAAACTGATAAGGCAAAATAGTTAGGTGACATATTGTGAGACTGAAGTATTTCTGGGTATTCATAATATCAGCGTATACAATATATTTTATGAATTGAACATAAAGAAGATATCTATGTTAACATTGTATCCTATACAACTATATCTACTATATTTAACATTTGATTAAAAAACTAGTGTCGATTTATGTAAGAAAAAGCGCAAAATCTACGATCAAGGTGCTTAATTCAACTGAACTCACACACTTCTTCTTTTCAGATTTTTTAAAATAAAATGTTCGCTATCTACCTACAGGTGGTTTACAAAAAAATATTTCAACATAATTTTACTTTTTTTACATTTTCGTATCCTCTTCTAAATCAATATTCAAAGGATCTCAGGCTTTTCTTATGGCAAATGACTTTCGGTCAAACTCTTTGAAACTTAGAAGTTTGATAGTCTGGTGAGTAGATCAAAAGTCTCAATGGAAAAGTCCTAAAAGCTACTCATATTTTAAAGATACATCTTTTTAAAGTTCGTGCATTCTGCAGTAGCGCAAAGCTGATACTTTGTATGTCACCTTAAAGATCATTGCACATTTTTTTGTTAAAAACAGAAGGGGGTTCGATGGCGACCTTTCGCTTTGTTCTTGGCTGTCATCTCGAAATGTCCAGAGTTTTTTTTGTCAAAAATCGAAAAAGGGTTCAATTACTCCTTCCTTTAACACCTGACAATCACGCTGAAATAATCTTCTAAGTGACCTTCAACATCAAAGTGAAAATCGTCATTAGGAGAAGCAAATTTGGGCTTTTCGTAGATTCTTCAGCAGCGTAAAACTACCACATGACTACATAGGTCTGTGTCTTTGTATTTATGCATTTATGTATGTCAGTATATCCATATTTATGCAGGTATATATTTATATATGTATATGTATGTAACAACCCGGTTATGACAACTTTCTAATTAAAATAAACGCAAACTACTTCAAAAAACAATACTACTATCCCTGGCTGTTTAAAGAAAGCATACCCCATTTGGGCAATAATATAAATACATTTGTACCTATGTTATGCCATCCGACTTTGTACATAATTTGTTCATAAAGATATTTCCTATCCTATCATTTCAATAATAATAGTGACCAACAGTGGTTATGCCACACGAACTCTGATAAGTAATCGTATTTTGACTACCTACCTGCATTATGAAAGTGCACTTATTTTGTTTCAATCACCCTCCGTTTTCTTGTGATAAGGTCAAGTTAATTTTTAATATTATAGCGATAAACGCATGTGAAGGCCCGTAATATATTTTTGTTTGTATTAAGTTTTATTGGTTCTAATCAACCATGTATGTAACAACCCGGTTATGACAACTTTCTAATTAAAATAAACGCAAACTACTTCAAAAAATAATACCACTCTCCCTGTCTGTTTAAAGAAAGCATACCCCATTTGGGCAATAATATAAATACATTTGTACCTATGTTATGCCATCCGACTTTGTACATAATTTGTTCATAAAGATATTTACTATCCTATCATTTCAATAATAATAGTGATCAACAGTGGTTATGCCACACGAACTCTGATAAGTAATCGTATTTTGACTACCTACCTGCATTATGAAAGCGCATTTATTTTGTTTCAATCATCCTCCGTTTTCTTGTGATAAGGTCAAGTTAATTTTTAATATTATAGCGATAAACGCATGTGAAGGCCCGTAATATATTTTTGTTTGTATTAAGTTTTATTGGTTCTAATCAACCATTGTGCTTGTGCGAATATGTCGAGAAGGTGTATTAACGATTCTCTTTTTGTTATATTTGTGGTGAAAGGACTTTCAAAAAACAGATGCGAAATTCTACAGATCCTATGTTGAAGTGTTATCGTCAATATTTTAAATTTTCAGTGGCTTATCAAGCTTGGGCCCCACATCTTTGTTGCGGAACATGTGTGAAAAATTTAATAACGTCATATGCCGTTTATTATTTCCATGATAGAGACTGGGCCTTGAGATCAAGTTTCGGACTGCTATTTTTCTCTTACTCCTATTAAAGGCATACATTCAAAGACGAAACACATAAGTTAAATACCTTAATTTATCTCCAGCAATAAAACCAGTCCTCATAATAATACCTTTTCTTATTGCAAGTGGCTTTAGGTAGGTAAAACTCTTTGAAACTTGGAAGTTTGGTAGTCTGGTGAGTAGATCAAGTCCCTCATAATAATTTACCTACACTAGTTCGATCTATGTCGTTTCAGATTTCAGAATCTCATCCATTTTCTATTTTTATTTTTAAAGGAAATTAATTTTTCTATGTTTTCTGTTGACCTATCTTCTTTCGGTCTAATTTTTATCTTTGTTTACGCTACTGCAGAACCCACGAACACCCCAACTTTAAAAATATGAGTTTTTAGAACTAGCGCCAATTGAGATTTTTTATTTACTTATCAAGGACTACCAGAATAGTAGATAGATAAACGAAAAGCCGAGAATTAGAGTAATTTTTATACCCTCGAGATCGAAATCGGATGCTAATTCCGCTGCTATTACTGAAAAACAAATTTCATCAGTGTCGCAACTCACCGAATTACAAGCAACGATTTGCATGTTTTAGCTTTTATCTTTAGCAGCAAAACGGTATGCAAATTTTGATGTAGCCGTTTGTTCGTTTAATACGTACCTTCGGGTTTTCGTGATTCTTTTGACGTGGGTTTGGAATATGAAATGACCTATATCGACCCTATCTTGGTGTGGAAATATTTCATATAGATTGAAAGAACGTAGGGTATCGGTATGTATTATTAAAAAAATTTTCATACTGGCCGGCATGAAGAAAAACTTTTAGAATTATAATTTGCAAATCATCTTTACTGGGAAATACGATGTACTTTATATCATAGGTAGATTTATGTATAAATATTTTAGCAGCAATAAGCTAAGGAGTTTTCGTCTCTTTGATTATCTTTTCAGATGTCTAGTGACTATATATAAACTGGTCGAGTGGCACTTAATAAAAGCTGATTTTATTTTTTAAGTTTATTCTTGATTAATCCAGAGTTTTTGAAAGTGCCGATTTTCACCAACACTAGATTACACGCTATAAAAATATGGAACAAACTGAGTAATTTACTTTGACCAGACACTGAAACGTTTCTAAGAAAGCTATATTTATTTAAAAATTACGTCGTGAGATTAAAGCTGTTCACACACCGGAAAATTTTCGGTCTCGTTAATGACGCGTATTGCTTGGGTAGAAATAGTTTTACGTTTAATAATTATTATCATACTGGGTTAAATTATAACAGACTTATTGATATTATATTAAAATATTTTATTGAAAGCTATTCACGGTATATTAAATCCCAAATAATGTGATTACAGACACATGGATAGCACAGCCCGAGCTCATCACTTTTTATTGTTGTTGCAAATCCTGTCATGATTTATTTTGAGACCAAAGCTTTTCAAGAATACCATCTTAAATCTAAACTGTGGCTACGCCACACACACGAGGTATTTATTATATAGCGACATGGTAAACAAGAGGTCCAGTGCTTCTTGAATTGCCTTAACTCTATAGACCGAAGGAACACTCTAGCAAAGAAAATGGATGGACACCTACAACATACAATATGTCGATACCTTAATAAACAAATAAATAAATATTGAAAACCTACCCACACGAACAAAAGCCCTTCGTCTAAGAGAGAACAAAGGAAAACACAAAGAACAGTAACAAATATTTAGAAGAAGCTCTCCAATAGGAACGACAGCACACTATAAATAAAGAAATAAAAGAAAGATTGTCATATTTCTATACATCAAAGGCATACCAGATAGAATAGGTAGATTGCTTAGGAAACATAACATTTCTACAGCTTACAAACCACACAAAACAAAAAATTCAATATAAGAAATAAGCAGACATCTGCTCTTTTCCAATCTAAGGTCACAAAACTAATTTTGACAATTGCTAATAAATTGCCAACACACAATGCAAGGTGAAGATTCGCAAATCTATTGAAAGTTACGCTACTTTGAACAAAAGACATAATACACTTAGTCTGAAACAAGATGATCTTCAACCAGCAGCAGAGAAGATGTCAAATGAGATTTTGGCAAAACTTTGGCCACAAAAAACTACACACACATATATATATATATATATATATATATATATATATATATATATATATATATATATATATATATATATAAGGTGTCCAAATAGGAACGCCGGATTTAAATTTCGCCAATTTAACTATTCTGAGCAAAGTGCAACCTTGAATTTATGATTGCTATAATGTAAACATGTTCCGATGGCATCAGTCATGGAGCGGTACTCTCTAGAACAACGTGTTACCATTATTAAGACCCATTATAAATAAGGAGAATGCTATGCAGAACCGTTCGAAAATTACGTGAAATTTTCGGTATCGATAATGCTTCAAATGAAAGGACAGTGTGAAGGTTAGTTAGTAAATTTCAGGAGAGTGGTTCGGTTGGTGGCATAAAAACACCTGTGTATCGTCGTACCAGGCAATTGACACGGGAGCTAAACCCAGTAGATCACGCAATGCGACGGGAATTTGTTAACTGCAGCAATGAAGCACACGTTCACTTAAAGACCCTACTTTTTCGAGGATAAAACCTGCAGTGCTGTAACGGTAAATGATGAACATTATCGCCATAAATCATGTAAACTTGTAATTCCAGCAAGACGGTGCTACCTGCCACATGGCGCATGAAACGATGGTTTGGTTGCATGAAAAATGTCCTGTTAGAGTCATTTCACACAATGAAGACGAAAATTAGCCAGTGAGCTCTTGTGCTCTGACTCCCTGTGATTTTTTTCTGTGGGGTTTCGTAAAATCTAAAACCAACTCCAACAAACCCACAATTTACCATCTTGAAGATGAAATTCAACGCGTTATTAGCAAAATTCAGCAGCAGATATGCGAAAATGTTATTAAAAATTTTATTAAAAGAGCGAGGGTGTGCCAACAGAGCCGTGGTGAGCATCTGTCCGATATTTTGTTTCATGCATAATCGCAAGTGGTGTACTTCATGTCGAAATTAAAATAAAGCATATTCTATAATTTCTATGGTATTTTATATATATATATATATATATATATATATATATATATATATATATATATATATGTATATATATATATATATATATATATATATATATATATATATATATATATGTATATATATATATATATATATATATATATATATATATATATATATATATATATATATATATATATATATATAGTCCATTTTGGCTTATTGGTAACTGGTATGTCCGGTTTTAAAGTTAAAAGGCGTAAAATTTTAAGAAATTCGTACAATGAAAAGTCATCTCTTTTTTCTTGTTTTTTCCTCATAAAAGAAAAACTATCAGAATTATTATATTTTGATGGTCTGACCCCATTTGATTACCAAGTAGACTTGACCACGGCAACAGCTGTTACCTTACCGTTCTGTTTAATTTTACCCCGGCTGATTCATTTTAAAGGGATAAATATAAATTTATATTCCTTTAGCAGACGGAACAGTTTATGCGGTATTTCGTTCACAAATTTTAATTTTTTCCTTGCAATTTTGAAACTATTTTTTTTACAGTTCCTAATAAAAAAATTCTAACCGTATACAGTCAGGGTTTGCAATCATTATCTCAGACTGCACATGTCAACGGAACTGAATTTTTATACCTCGAAAACATGCAAACGAAACTTTGCTAAACATGCTGTTGATAATGTATTTTCTTTCCATTTGAAATGAACAAACTTTTTTCATATTTACATTTTTCATGGAATATAGCCAGTACATCAAATTAAGTTCAAATATCATTTGTTAATATTCTTTATCCATCTTATAGTGCACAGTACATTAAATTTTATGATTTTGTGCCAAAAATCGAGAATAGTTTACATTTACTTTGAATTTAAGGCAATCCATTCAAATATTAGCTCGTTGCACATTGAATTTGATTAAATGGTATCGTCAGTTTCAATAAAGTAATTGAAGATATATATTACCTTCTGTACAATAAAATAAATTCACATTTACCCTAATATTAAAAGAATTTACATTATTATTCAATATACACTGCATTCGATTCCAGGAGATGGCACAACTTGTATTGAACTTTTTGTTTAGTGTGATATAAGTTACATAAAGAACTCAATTTTCTTATGGTGACATGTACATCTCTGCCCCGTATTGACGGGAGCCAAAGAGTTCGAAATCGGTCTAGATGGCGGACACTACCTATGGAAAAATGTCCACATTTTCCTGGAAGTTTCAGAATTTTTTGAACTCATATTAATGTTCGTGCATTAAATATGTAATAACATATCTCAAATTCAATGGACGCTAGGTGTATATTTAATGTACATAGTCACCTTAAAAAGTAATAAGTAATGATCAGACTATTAATTTAATGTATGATTACATTAAACTTAATAGAATAAATTAATTTAGAAGTTTTCTTCTAGCACATTGACAATAAATTTAATGCATTTCCTTTTAACAGTATATTTTGCGTTGATTTTCTGTAAGCACATTAATTGTTTAAATTTCTAATCTTAAATTTACATTTTTTCTTCTTTTTGTATACAAATTTCTCCCTCAAATCTTCTTAAACCAGTGAATGTATCCATGAATAGCATCGCGTTGCCTTAAGGTAGAAATAAGGAGAGTTTGAAGTCACATCGAAATGATAAAATTTAAAAAACATTAAGTTTATATATATATTGCGTGACAATATTAGCAAAAAATGGCTTTTATTTATTACATTCAGATAAATTATAAAATCTGAATTTTACACTCTTCTTAAAATCTGTTTAAATTTAAATTCCAATCATAAATAATATTCTTAATTGAAAATATAAGTTTTCAAGCATGGTTGTCTTTATTATGTGTAACTATGTATGGGCTTAAGATGGGTCAAATTTAATAGTTAAACGATGTTAATTTGATAATGTTTTCGGTAAGTAGAGATAATAAGGGTACTATTAGTAACTCTTGCTTAACTGACGTTATAAAAAGCACTGTAATAATATTTGACAGATTTTATAAAATATTACTATGACTTTTTAGAGTTTATAAAGTCTCTAAATATTATTTATTAAGGCTTAGGGAAAGATAATAATGACGAAACTTTAAGCTCTAAGTTAAAGACTATATCTTATACAATTTAAATTATTAATATTGAATTTTTATTACACAAAGCGTAAATTTTAATTACAGGGTGTCTCAAAAGAAAGTTCACATTTAAAAAATCGATTTAAAAAAAAGTCAGGACTTTATTGAAAAAGTGTTTATTACATATTAAAATACATTGTTTGGGAATATATTTTTTAAAAATGATATCGTCCAAATGTAATCCATTGCGCTCACGGCATTCATTTAATCGAGCACTAAAATTGCCCATGACGGCTCGGCAGGTATTCTCCGTGATGTCTGCCATTTCGTTGCGGATATTTTCTTTTAATTATGCCAGGGAAGTCGGTTTGTTGGCGTAAACTTTTGATTTGACATAACCCCATAGAAAAGAGTCCATAGGTGATAAATTAGGACTGCGTGGAGGCCAACTTATGTCACCTTTCTTTGAGATCAATTTTCCAGGAAAAATTTCACGCACTCGTGGCAGAGACATGTTGGACGTGTGTGAAGTTGCTCCGTCTTGCTGGAACCATGTTCTTTGGTTATAGCCAGGAAAATTTTGCAGTTCAGGCACGAAGAAGTCGTCTAACATCTCCACATACCGCTCTGAAGTCACTGTTACTGTGCGTTCCCTTTCATCTTCAAAAAAGTACGGGCCGATAATTCCTCGCGCCGACATCGCAGCCCATACAGTCACTTTCGGCGAATGTAGAGGTTTCTGATGTTTGTGTTTTGGATTGTTTGCACTCCAATAACGGCAATTTTGCTTGTTTACATGACCATTAAGATGAAAATGGGCTTCATCCGAAAAGAAGATGTTGGTAAACGTTGAAAAGCGTTCAGTCGTCTGGTTTACGAAGTCAAGCCTCTGACCAGCATCCTGAGGCTTCAATTCTTGCACCAACTGAATTTTATAGGGGTTCAGCTTTAAATCTTTGTGTAAAATGCGGAATAATGATGACCTATGCACATTTAAAGCAACAGCACGCTTACGAATCGAAACGTTTGGGTCGTCACGAACAGACTGAGTAACACTCTCTGCGTTTTCGACCGTTCTCGAACGCCCGGATTTTGGTTTATCTAGTGTTGAACCGGTCTCTTCAAACTTCTGGACCCATTTTCCAATAAGCCGAGCGCTTGGCGCATCATTTAAGTGACGAATATGTCGAAAATTGCAGAATTTTCTACGCGCTACAGTCGCCGAATTACCGTTTTTGTAAAACTCACGTACGCACAAAGCACGGTCCGCTCCCGAGAAACGCTCCATAGCGACTAAATTCCCAAGAGCCAGGCTACCGATTGACATACCCCCCGCGCCGCTCGGAATAGTTGCGTTCACGCAATAAGCAAAACAAATGTGTACTTTCTTTTGAGACACCCTGTATAATCCCAAAGTTTCGTCATTAATTTGAAAACCAATAATAACAATACGCGAAGTCTTAATATTATTTAGAACCTTCTTTAACTTCAAATTTTTGTTAATTCGTATAAGTTGAATTTATCCGCCGAATAAAAAATTGAAAAATTAAATAAAAAAAGCTTTGACAAATACTATTTAGAAAAAATAACACAATATACAAATTGACTACATAATAAGAGATAATCACAAATAAAGCCAGTAAAAAACAATCATGAAGAACAAGAATTTTAACAAATCCGAACACAATACATTACGAATGCTTATATATGTATGTACGTTTGTATATTATAGGGTTAGGAAACTGTAGATGCCTTATTAATTGAGTTCTTACTTTTTTTTTAAACTTGAAAAATTTCAATTACAGATTTAAAAAAGTGTTATTTTCACTTTTTAGCCCATTTTTGAAGGTTTATTAGAAATATCGATAGATATTGATATTATAATATAGTAAATACATGATAACACATTTAAATACATTGTGTTTTAAAATAGCTGCTTACACAAAAGTTCGTTGGCGCCCTAAAAGTATGTGTTTTCCTAGTCTGTTTGAATTACAATCAGTACTAGATTTCCTTAACAACAGAGACGAAGAACAGTACGTCAACTCCAAACATTCAAAAGTGACATCGCTTTTTAGAAAGACCTGTATTTAATATTTATTGAAGTAAATTTACATTTGGAAGGAGACGAGTTGAATTTAACTAAATCAAAAACCGTCATAGCTTTTTGCGGGGAAACTTTCTCTGTTTCGGCAGAATCTCGGTAAATGTTAATACAGCCCCTTTTCAATATTATCAGTAGTGCAAAACAGAAAAAATAACCTATTTAATGCCAATATTTGGACGTTCTTCATACTGATTTAACTGAGAGGTTCCAGGATATTTTAAACATGAACATATCAAGTTTGGTTTTAGATCCTATTTCGAATACAGCATAATCATCAAATTTAGAAAAAATAGCAGAACTTTTCTCTGAAGAACTTAAAGAATAATCCAGAAATAGCTACCACGAGTTCCCACATCAAAAATGAATAACAGGACTCCATACTGAATTATGGGAAAGAGTTCAAAAATTTTTTTATTGGCATTTCCCTCATCATATTTGGTTGAACACTTATTTTCATCGATTTTTATAACAACAAATATTTCTCCTAATTTCTGTTTAAAATTATGACAATATTTTAATAAAATTTGCTAGAAATCACAAGCTTTTCATTTCTTTTTTAATTCAAAAGAACAAAAACACTTTTGTCCAGTATAATTTGGAGTAGGAGTATAATATTCTATATTCGCTCTTGACTTTGGGTGCAATACTGCTTGATTTCGAGTATAATTTTACTATTAATCTCACCAACAACATAAGCTTTACAACCAAGTTTTTACGACAAATTAGTATTTCATAATAATCTAACTACCACTAATTTATGTAGTACACTGTACCCATGGTCACCTCTATCGTTTCCCACAAAATTGAAATGATGCAACAAGTAAATGATACATCGTACATAAAATTTGCATACGGTTAACCACTAACCAAGCATTACTTTGATGTAGCTTGCGTGTCCAATATTGTTTAGGAAGTAATATTACCGTTATGTTACTGGATATTGAACGCTCCCGGTCGGTTTAACAATTTGGAAAGTTCATAAATTGTAGGGCAAAGTGTTGTAATATTCAGGTTAAATATGTATCATAAAAAGTAGATGCGACAAACTTTTTAAACATAAATAATCGTAATAAACTATTAACATGTATGAACCTTTAATGTTTTGTACGATAATAAACTGGCCTTATAAGTCATATTTTTTGCACAAAATAAACTGTATACTGATTCCACAAAATAATTTTCTTAATGGTTATGCAATTAGAAAATATTATCTACACTGTTAATAATAACTTTAAATTTAATGCACTTTTAATGTCCATTCTACATTTAATTTAAATATTGTATACCTAATTTCGTGAATAATTTACGTTTACTTTAAATCTAAAGCGATTTATTCGAATATCAGTCCGTTGTACATTAAATTTGATTAAATGGTATCTTAAATTTCAATAAAGGAACTGAACAGATATTTCAATTTTCTGTACATTAAAATTAATTCACAGGAACCTTAGTATTAAAGAAATTTCCGTTAATATTCATGGTACATTATATGAGATTCCGGGAGATGGCGCAACTTGTATTGAATTTTTTATTTAGTATGATATAAGTGGCTTAAAGGGCTCACTTTTCTTATGAGGTGTACGTGTCTGCCGGTACTGACAGAAACCGATGAGTTCGAAACCGGTCTACAGATGACGGTACACCATCTATGGGAAAAATTTCCACCTTTTTCTGGTGGCAGAATTTTTTGACTTCATATTAATGTTGGTGCATTAAATATGTTATAACATATCTTAAATTCAATAAATACTGGCTGTATATTTAATGTCCATAGTCACCTTACAAAGTAAGGATTGAAATTTTAAATTTATTGGATCTAATGGAATAAATTAATTTAGATTAATGTAAATTATTAAATTTAATGCGTTACATTAAACACATTTAATAAACGTTTATGAAATTTGCTTCCAGCATATTTACCTTAAATTTAATACATTTCCTTTTTACAATGTATTTAAATTTTGATTCGAATTTGTTCATAAATTAATATAAATTTGCTTACGTGTTTTAATATCTTCAGAAATTATATATATTTTTCTGTAATATTCGTTCTAAACTTACTTCTAAATAAAAATTCACTAAAAACTCGTTAATAATTTTAAATATAATTGAAAAAAACTAAAACTTCTAATTTCCAGCTATCATATAAGTACTAATAACATGATAGTTTTCTGTATTTACAGTATTTACAGACAAAATGCATTAAATTTAAGATAAATGTGTTAGAAGCAAAATTTAATAAACGTTTATTAAACGCGTTTAATGTAATGTCTTAAATTTTATAATTTACATTATTCTAAATTAATTTATTCCATTAAATCTAATGTAATGATAAATTAAATTTAAAGTTTTGAGCATTACTTTTTAAGGTGACTATGTAAATTAAATATAGAGCCAGTGATTATTGAATTTAAGATATGTCATCACATATTTAATGCACAAAAATTAATATGAGGTCTAAAAATTCTGCTATCAGGAAAAGATAGATAGTGTACCGTTATCTGTAGACCGGTTTTGAATTCATTGGTTCCCGGCAGTACCGGCAGACATCTACACCTCATCATAAGAAAATTGAGTCCCTTAAGCAACTTATATCATACTAAATAAAAAGTTCAACACAAGTTGCCCCATCTTCCGGAATCTCAAGCAATGTACCAAGAATATTATTGTAAATTGATTAATAATGTAAATTCTTTTAGTATTAAGGTATAAGTGAATTAATTTTAATAAACATAAAGTTGAAATATCTTTTCAGTTACTTTACTGAAATTTAATATACCATTTAATCAAATTTAATGTACAACAAACTGATATTTCAATGAATTGCTTTAAATTCAAAGTAAATGTAAATCACTCACGATTTTAGGTACAAAATCATTAAATTTAATGTAGAATGGACATTAAATTTACATTAAATTTAAGCATATTTATTTTTTAATTAATTTTACGTTAACTCAGTTCGTCAGAAATGAAGAAAAAATAAATATTTCGAAAAACTTGAATTAAACAAAATTAATCTAAAATATATCAATATTGAAACAAAGAAATCAATAAGTACCAAAGTACTTAATACTTACCGAAGCTTCTTAATTTATTAGGTAGACAGATTTTTAGGATAATTTCCATAAAAAGTACTTTTTACCAACCTGAAAAAAAAGACCTGTATCAATTTTATTATGAAAAATAATTAAAAATAAAAATTCATACATAAAATTAAAGAAAAATGAAAGGGAAGGTGTCAGCGACATTCAAGTTTCTAGCGCAGCAGGCTGGAGCAAGTCATTTTTTCTAAATTCAAAGCTTTTGAGAAGGGACGACGATTGCACCCTCCTCACTTCTCTGCCTGCTTTACTCCTCGGCATAGGAAATTTTTTTCGCTACTGCGGCTACTAACCGAAATGAACTCTGGTAATTTTGCTTTAGTTTTTACTAATAAATTCCTGAATTAACGGTTCATTTAACTGTGAGGTTTTGGCGGGAAATACTTCAACCAAAATTTGTTGTAGTGCAATTTTAATATGCCGTTAAAAGTATTTATTTCCCACTAACCAAAATAAGGTAATTTAAGTTAAATTAATTAATGAGTTTATTAAACTTAGTTTACACTTAAGTGATCAGAATTACCGGAAAGATCAATCAACTAGGTTTAGCTATTAAACACGCTTCGAGAATTATTGAAATCACTAAAGGGTTATAATTATAGAAGATAAATCAGAAACGGAACGTTCGGTAATATCGAAGAATGCGTTGAAATTCCAGAGGTTTGTGAATTCCAGCGTACAAAGTAAGAAAAATGCTTTTAAGTAATAAATTTACCCTCAAAATGAAAATTTGAAAAATAAAGGTCAAGTAAATAAATTGGGGATCACAACCACTTTTCGATTTTGGGTAAATATCTTTTATTCCCTAAAATATTTTTTACCATATGAAAGTAGAAAGGCGGTTTATATTGATACCATAATTTAGACACCATACAATATCAATGTTTTTCATCCAAAAAAAACCGGTTAAGAAAAAAAAAGGTTCCTAAAGGGATGCCCTTTTTATATTGAATTGAAATTTATACAGAAATTTCTTTCTGACAAATTATTTTAGCAGCCGGTCCCATCAAGGATTTTAATCTAAAGTTATCTAGCTGGATGCCGCAACTGTGACAAAACGCATAACAAATTGATCCAAATAAAAGTTCAGTTTAATACGTTATTTTTGCAATAGACTTGGATTGTGTTTTATTAAGTTAAAAGATAAACTCTAATTTGTTGCTATGTACAAATTGGCCTGTGGTAAATGAGGTCGATATTTAGCAGAAAAATTATTTGACACGATTTTTTAAAATTTTTAATTGAATATCATTAGTCAAAAATATTTTTTTTTATATTAAAAATATGAAATACTATTATGAACCAGATAATAAAAAGCAATAGATAGTAATAGCGGAGAAAATAATAGCTATGCTATATTATATTTTATCTATGCGCAAAAGTCCTGAGAAAACGCTAAACATTAAAAAATACTTTTATGTTTTGATCAGGTCTATGAGTTCCAGTTTTTTTACCCGCTAAGTAATAATAAAATACCTGCTTTTGGGAAGAATAAATTAGGTTTTTGTTGGTATATACCAAATATTATATTAATAAATTCCAATATTTGAATTAAAATCCTAAAATTTGCTGCAAATACAAGAAATCCTAGTTGTACTTAAGGCTTAGGGAAATTTGAATAAATAGAATGTAATTTTTTAGTTTTTATTTTATTGCGAATAAACCAATATACATATTTCCAATAGTGTTATTTAGCTGCATTTCGCTCTCACTCGTATTGCCCCATAAAAATTTTTCAAATTCTTTGTTAAATTTTTAAATATCTGAAATATATTTCTATCAAAAAAGTACCGGAAATTGATCAATAAAACACAAAATATTTATTATTCGTTCAAATTTATTGTATCACCTTCAAAATAGGCCCCAACTAAAATAATACACTTATGCCAACGAATAATTCAATCCTTAAAAAAATATTTTTCAAACACATCTTCCGGAATCAACTTCAATTCCAGCCGCGAATTATCTTTTATGTCTTCTGTCGATTGAAAACGAGTGCCTCGAAGTGGTAATTTGAGTTTTGGAAAGAGAAAAAAGTCAGTCGGAGCTATATCAGGTGAATAAGGTGGTAATTGTTGAATTTTTGGCCCGAGGTTCGTTCACAATGACAACGTCGATTCATCATAAGTCGTATCTAACATTCTCAGCGACTCGGCACGTGAAATTCCATTTGCAATACAAAATTTGAGACAATTCCTTTGTTCCATATTTTTATTCATTGAAAAATCGCAAAACACACTTGAGATGAATAGACATATCAAGCACGGTAAACAAACTAAGTGACAGATTGCGCTCGAACGTCATGTTAGTATAGAGGACAGTTGTACCAACTTAGCGACGAAAAGAATTTTAACAATTCCTTTAATGGGGCTTTTTAAATGATCAATTCCCAGTACTTTTTTGACAGAAATGTACTTGTTAAGTATTTCAAATATTTAATTAAATATTTTTGTCGTTTTATCCTAAAGTCTTTACAAAAAGTCTCCACAAGAAATTATTATCTGTGTGTATGTTAAATTTTTATAATACGCATTGTCGCATTGATTTTTGATGGAAGGATGGAAAAGAAAAAATATAGAAAATTACGATTAAAATAAATAATACACTGATCAAGAACACATGTTTTTAAAAAGATCCTACGACAGCAGCTGTTTATATTTCGAGGCTAACAAACAACAACAAATATTTATCACTAAAGATGGTTTTATAGTTTTTCAAAATATTCTCCACTATGAAACAATACTCTTTTACATGCATTTGAACCATTCCGAAAAGAATTTTTGCCAACGTGAAGATGATACCTCCGAAACATGGTTTTTGAACACATCAACCGGGTCTTCTGGCGTCGAAAATCGTTGAACCCGCTGTTTCTTCTTCATGTATGGGAACAAAATTTGAATTTCAAATCAGCGCTGTATGGCGGATGACACATCAATTCTACGTTGTGAGGGCTCAAAAAGTGTCGATGTGTGGGAACTTTCTATTGTCATTGTGGAGTATGGGCCGTCATATCTAGTTGGCTTTCCTCAATTCACCGAAAACTTTCGGCAAACAAATGATCGTGTATCTTTATACTTTATACTTTATACTTTATTCACCTTTAAAATCAATTTACATTGACATTTAGGCACACCACATATCCAAACAAATTTACACTTAGGTACATTACATATCCAAAATAAACAGTAAAATAACATTAGCAACAGGAGGTCAAAGAATTAAAAACTAGTTACAAGAATAAATAATAAAAAATGATGACATACAACGCCAGCAACACACCCTCAGTTTTGAGGACTTTAACAAATTTATTCTTAAAGACATTGTCACTATTAGCAAACAGTCAAACATTTATTCACCTTTAACATCAATTAAGGTTGATGTAAAGTACGTCATATGGTCAGATATATATCAAAATTATACAATATGCATGTGACATTAGCTATACTTCTTAAAAATTAAAAGCTAGTTTCCTATAATAAAACAAGGAACAAAAACGGAACACATAATTTAAATCAACCATCGTATCACTTTAAGAATCCTCAAAATATTCCGCGAGTGAGTAGAAGCCCTTCCCAATTAAATATTTTCTTAATTTATTCTTAAAGCTATTGTAGTTATTGGCTGATTTGATAGTTTGAGGAAGTTTGTTGTATATACGAATAGGGTGATAATTGACAGATCTTTCAAAGCGAGTCGTATTGTGCGAGATGTAAAGTGGAACATTTGCATTCCGGGTGTTATACTGGTGGTAAGCCGAGCTCGTTTCAAAACGTTTAATGTTGCTCTTAACGTAAAGACAACACTCAAAAACATATACACATACAAAAGTTAGTATTTTATGATTCTTAAAAATATCCCTACATGATTCTCCCCTTTTCAAATTAAATATAAGTCTAATAATTCTCTTCTGTATTAAAAATACTCTATCTGTATTTGATGCAGCTCCCCAGAGAATTACATGGTAAGACATCGCTGAGTATACCAAAGCATAGTACACCTGCAGCAATGTAGTACGTGATAAGTCACGTCGTAAAGTTAAAAGAGCAAAATATGCCCTATTGAGTCTATTAGCAACCTCCCCGATATGCAATTCCCACGTAGTACCGCTATCTACTGTCAAACCCAAAAACTTGCTATAGGCGACACATGAAATTCCTGGAATCGCCAAGTTATTCCTGTTAAAATATACACATTTAGTTTTATCTACATTTAATATGAGTCTGTTTTTTTCACACCACCCAGACATGTCACTAACGACCTGTTTAATGGATGCTCCAAGTTCTTCAGGAGTTGCTTCTGATAGAGCTATTGAGGTATCATCCGCATAGTTCACCACCAGACCTCTAGTTATATAAGAAGGCAAATCATTTATAAACAGAGTAAAGATTAGTGGCCCCAGTACAGAACCCTGAGCGACACCAATATCAACATCATACTCACTGGACTTAAAGTCATTTAAAAGAACAAACAGTTTTCGATCAGACAAAAAGCTAACAATCCAATCCAGCACACTCATCCTTATACCCAAGTTAGAAAGCTTATATCTAATAAAATTGATATTGATACTATCAAAAGCCTTTGAGAGATCAAAGAAAACAGCAGCGACATGGCGCCTACCATTCATCTCCCTCTCCAGATAGCCCACAAACTCTGTCGCTGCCGTCTCCGTTGACCTATCAGGCTGAAATCCATGTTGACTTTTAGTAATCAGTTTATACTTGAAAAGATAACTCCTTAGCCTATCATGCATTACACACTCGAAGACTTTAGAAAATACGCTCAAAATACTTATTGGCCTATAATTATCGGCTAAGTGTCTATCGCCGTTCTTAAAAATAGCCAGTGTTTTGCTTAGCTTTAGACTATCCGGAAAAACGCCATCCACAATCGACTGGTTTATTAAAGCACATAGAGGTTCATTTATGAATTTTGCAATCTTTTTGACAACTCTCACTGGCACATCATCCGATTCACAGGAGTATGTGTTGTTTAGATTATTAATAATTTTAACGATTTCTTCTGGTGTTGTCGGCTTGCAAAACATAGAATTAGTCATGGAAAACTTAACCACCGTACATTCTGTAGAGATATTATTTATAAAGTGATTATTCAATTTTTCCTTTACTATTGTAGTGAAATATTTGCCAAAATAATCCGCCAAGTCTTGGCTGGTTGTGAGAGTACCCTTATCAGTCTCAATAAAATTTATTTGTGAAGTATTATTTCCTTTTAGTTTTTTGTTCACCTGTTTCCACACTTCTCTTGTTGTGTTTTTCGAGTCGCGGATATTTTGTTCAATATAATCACGTTTAGCGTTTGAGATATGTTTTCTGTACTCCTTCAGTTTTTCCTTATAGCATTTTTTGGAACTAAGATTATTATCACCATGGTACCTTTTATAAGCCATATCAATCTCTTTACGTTCTCTCCGCAATGCCTCATTGTACCATGGAGATGTATTTTTCTTCCTGTCGATAAATTGTGTAATCGGACAACATTCATTAAAAGATTCCAAGAACCTGTTCATAAAATTGTTAAAATTATCATTTACATTAAGACTATTGCTAATTCTCCATTCAATGTTTTCCAATTTAGATCCAAAGAGTTCCATACGGTACTCATTAATCCGACGAAATACTCTAGGTAGATTTTTGTCATCAATCTCAAATGGTCTTTTGTACATGAACTCGAAGTAAATGCCCACGTGATCTGCCACATGAAAATTCATTGACGTGCAGTCACAAGAACTCGGCAGTAAATTAGTAATCAAATAGTCAATAGACGACTTGGTTGTCACTCCATTTTTGTTTGTGAAAATTCTTGTGGGAAAATCCACCATATTCTCCAGGCTAAATGATTGCATCACATCACTCAACACTCTGTAACTATTATCGTTCTCAGACAGACTATCAATATTCAAGTCTCCACACAAAATTATTTTACCATTCAAAGGAGTGTATACTCTATTTAGTAAGCTAGTTAAATTTAAAATAAAATGCTCTAGAGATCCCTGTGGAGGACGATAAATATTTATAATACAAACACTCTCCTCCTCATTTATGGGAAGCTTAATACCACTATATTCGAAATGCATATCTAAGTAGAACTCAGTAGTAATAGTACTAATTTTTTTGTGTTCATATAATCTATCCCGAACATACACAACTGTTCCTCCATGCTTTTGTGGTGCTCTACACGAGTAGGCCATCTGACAGTAGTTATTTATTTTCATAAATTCTATATTAAATAAGTTTGCCCAATGTTCTGTAATACACAAGATATCCGGCTTACATTCGTGGGTAAGAATTTCAATATCGGTTAATTTGTTTGTGAGACATTGTGTATTAACACTAATCAACGTTAATCTTCCACCAGTATTGGGGGTGAAAGTGTTTCTAAAAAATAATCTGTTTTATTATCACTCCTTGATTCTGAACTAATAACCCTATCGGTCAGAACGTCATTTCGGTCTTGGGCCCGACTTACCACCAATGTCTCACTATTATATGACGTTGAGAGATCCGTCACTGTGTCAGTGAATACAAGGTTTGACTTTTTAGGAAAGAAGCTGACATTACTTATACAATTAACAATTTTATTAATAATGGTTGTATTTCTATCTTTAAAACCAGAAAAACCATTAATATCTATAAAAGAAATATTATTTTTAACAAAATAGTTTACCCTGTCTATAAACCTTTGAAACTTGAGATTAAATTTGTGCGTTAAAGTATTATTTTCATCTCTATATAAATTGGGCACAGAACAAACTATTACATTAGTATATCTTTGATTTTTGGAACTTTACCACAACTTAAATCATTATATCCACCACAAATTACAACATAATCTAGATTACCAAAATCTTTAACTAACATATTTACATTCTCAATAATATTAATATAATTACATCCTGGCTTTGTAATAGTTTGTATCTTATGCGTGTCGAGTTTTTGGCTATTTCTATATCCAAGTCCCCAACCCTTACAGTTCTCATCACCAAGAATCAGAATTTTAGGCGTTGCACTATTTTCTAATTTACTACAGCTACCACTTAAATTAAGGTTATAGTTGTCTAACTCCACATTTAGCTGAATGTCAGGGAATTGACTGCCAACACTATGCTTATGTCCTATATTGTCACAAAATTTCTGTTCAACACACGGGACATCACAACTTATGTTATTAAAACTGTCATTCCTAGTTTTAAGAATTTCATCACGCAGCTTCCTTATTTCATTAGAATAGACCTCATTATCCATTGTTAAAACTTCAATCGATGTGATCATGCCTTTATTCATTGAATGAAGTTCTCTTAATTCATCTTTAGCTTTTTTTAATTTATCCAAGTTCTCACTGTTTCGTTCTGCCCATATCTGTCTATCCTCTTTTAAGGCAAGTACTTCCTTATTTAATTCATTGATTGTAATTCTATATTGCTCCATATTCTTTTCAACATTAGATACGTCGTCTATAAAGTCATCTGCTCTTTTTGACATTTTTCCAACATGGGCATTCATTTTGGTATTTTGTTTTGTGAGTTTTTCTATTTCATTATTTAGCTCACTGATTTTCCCTTCATACTTTGTGGTTTTCTCTTCTAACTTTTTTTTAAGAATAGTTATCTCTTCTTGTAATTTTTGAATATTCATATCAGTGTAATAACCTTTATCATGATCAACAATATTTTTTTACAATCTGGACAGTAAAACAATAAATTTTTTCGAACCAAGGCTACAGCATGAGCCTCAGTTGTGTTCAGGCCTGCGCAGATTTTGCATATTATTTCTTTGCATGAATCACATGAAGCACCAAATAATTCATCTTCTTTTGGCCTGCTCTTGAAAACACACTCGCTGTGACATTTAAAGCAGTTGATTGACGACATTTTGTCCACCTCACACCTCTTCTTTGTGTAGCTGTTATAACGCAATATGTTAAAAATAACGTTTATCAATGCTAAAACTCTCTCAACATCAGAACGTTACCCAAAAAAGGGACTCGCCAGAAAAAAAAAATCGCATTCAACATTCAGCAATGATTTCAAATGACAATAAAAAATTGATAAGAATAGTTTATCAGATAAAATATTTTTATTTGTTTTGTCTATAGTTTAAAAGCAATTTTCTGTCAAGTGCAGAAGGACACCAACACACACTTTTTACTCACAAATGAGTGAGTCAAACAGTTTCACACACGCCAAAAAACAGTCTTTTTTCGTCACTTTAAACCACTTGAAAAGGACAAAAATAACGATCGATGTCTGTACACGTCCATCACTCGCAACATTCAATAACAAAATTCATTCAGAATCAATTGTTCTCCGATCCTCTACAGGTATAGTTGTGACAATGTCAGTTTTGTTGAAATGAACAGGCGACCATCGACCTCTCGTCGGATGGAGGTCGGCGAAGCCGCGTTCAGTGTTGCATGCTTCCTTCTGATCTGTCCTTTGCACAGCCAGGTGCATGTCGGTACCCTGATGAGTCTAGTGAGAGACGAAACATGTATCTCTGCCGTATCACTGTGGCGGGGAGGGTAAGCTTTGACTTTCTTCTCGGTATGGTGGTACAGGTAGGCCACCATCTCGATGGTGGTGGAATAGGATGAATTGTATTTTATTACAATTTATTCTAACTGTGCAACCTCTAACACAGAAGGGATATGATGGAGCGAAGTTTGCATTCACTGTTTCGCATTCTATTTCATTTACATACGGAGTTGCATATAGTTGTACGTTTGCTGAATGTGATTTCAGCACTACAACAGCATAATGTGGATATAACCACTGCTAATGCATCTCACACGGAGGAATCCGTGAAAGCCGTATAAACATATATATATATATATATATATATATATATATATATATATATATATATATATATATATATATATATAACTGTAAATTATCATTTTTATTAAATAAAAGCCTTTATATTAATAATTATTTTTCCAAATGATTTTAAGGAATTTGTTGCAGAAAAAGTGAAACTAGTACACTTTAATATATGTATGTATATATATATATATATATATATATATATATATATATATATATATATACCGGGTGTCAACGAATCTATTAGACAAGTCATAATTTCTAGAGTATTATGTGTATCAAAATGAGAATTGATACAGGTAGATGGCATGTGAAGGGGAGAGTTTTCGCATATTTTCCACTTTCCGGCCACTTCCGGTTTCACCGGAAATGGCCCCGGTTTTGAATTTTTAAATGGAACATCCTGTATATTTTAAAATTTTTGGATTTCTGAGACAATTCTAGATCAGAATGTGACATTTTAAAAACTTTTTACGTCTACTTCATTTTTTTAGAGCCACTTTTAAAATTGCATCTAGGTGGCCATGATCGGACGCAAACTAATCTAAGGGCCTTAGGTGATGTCAAAAAAATACAATCGCAAAGTTTTAGTTACTAGTATGAAAGACAGGAATAAGACAAGTTGACAAAATTACGTTTTCATTTCTAACTATTAATTTTCAAATGGCGACCCCCTTTTCGAAAAAAGCATTCTTTGACGAATCTAACGGTACTAATTTATTTGCGATTGGATTAGAAATAAGAACAGAAATTAAATATTATTAAGCAAAATACTAGATAATTTATTTACTTATGACAAGTGCGCCATGGACAGCCATGCAACTGTTTTTATCAAGTCTTCTTTGGAAAACAAAGCACTCACTTAAGTAGATAATGACAGTGACATAAGCTCTAAGAACAGACGTAAAAGTTTCTTAATTTTCGTTAAGTTTAGTTTAAATTTTCGTTAAAATAATGTATACTCAAAGTGAAAAAGTGGATATATTATTAATATTTGGAGAGTGTCATAGAAATTCAAGGAATGCTGCCAAGTTGTATGCTCATAGATATCCGAATCGGCAACATCCAGCCCATCAGTATTTTCCGTATGTCGAGAATCGTTTTAGGCAAATAGGAAATCAAGAGACGGAACAGAGGTTTATCATAAATGAAGAGACTGAGATTAACGTACTTGCTATGGTTGAGGTTGATAAAACAGTTTCGTTAAGAAAAATTAGTCAAGAACTGCAGATAAGTTATGAATCAGCAAGAAAAATACTGAAAAAGCATGGATATCGAGCATTTAAATATCAGTTACATCAACATTTGTATACTGAGGATGGCGATAGACGGGTAGTGTTTTGTGATTGGCTGCTTCAAAATCATAGAGTTAACCCAAATTTTATCGATTTTATTCTATTTTACGACGAATCCCGATTTACAAATAATGGTATGTTCAATAAGCAAAATACTCGGTACTGGGCCCAACAAAATCAACATGAAATGAGAGAGGGCAATTTTCAAGAAAGATTTGGCGTCAATGTCTGGGTTGGTATTGTTGAAAACAGAATAATTGGGCCAATATTGTTTCAAGGTCAGTTAACAAGGCTTAGATACTTAAGTTTTCTTCAAAATGAAATCGAAAATCATCTCAATGATATACCTTTAGCAGTTTTACGGCGAATTTACTTTCAACAAGATGGAGCACCGCCTCACAATACTAGAGAAGTTCTTAATTATTTAACAGAGCATTTTAATAATCGAATTATTGCAACCAATGGTCCGGTACGGTGGCCAGCCCGCTCACCGGATCTTACTGTGCTCGATTTCTTTGTCTGGGGATATGTTAAAGAAAGGGTTTACTATGGAGCAGCCCCAGCTACTCTTGAAATATTAGAAGAAAGAATTTTACGGGCATTTAGAAGTATAACGCCCCAAATGCTACAAAACGTGTTGAGAGAAACAATTGAACGAGCTGAAATGTGTCGTGAAAAACAAGGAATGCACTTTGAACATTTACTACACTAAACTTTTTAACAAATTCAGCTACTGTACTTTCAAATATTTTAAGTGCGTCGTCTAAGTTATTAGTTTATTTTGTTAGTTTTTGTTAATTTTGTTAAATTTTTAATCGAATTCCTGTCTTTCATACTAGTCACTAAAACTTTGCGATTGTATTTTTTTGACATCACCTAAGGCCGTTAGATTAGTTTGCGTCCGATCATGGCCACCTAGATGCAATTTTAAAAGTGGCTCTAAAAAAATGAAGTAGACGTAAAAAGTTTTTAAAATGTCACATTCTGATCTAGAATTGTCTCAGAAATCCAAAGATGTTAAAATATACAGGATGTTCTATTTAAGAATTCAAAACCGGGGCCATTTCCGGTAAAACCGGAAGTGACTGGAAAGTGGAAAATATGCGAAAACTCTCCTCTTCACATAACATTTACCTGTACCAATTCTCATTTTGATACACATAATACTCTAGAAATTATGACTTGTCTAATAGAATCGTTGACACCCGGTATATTAATATATACATACATATATATATATATATATATATATATATATATATATATATATATATATATATATATATATATATATATACAAAGTGTTTATTATATAATCAGCAATAGTAAAAAAATTAAAACTTCAAAGGCTCGGTGATAAAAAAAAAATAGAAATATTCACTACTATTTCAACTATTAGTATGTTGTATGGATAGGTTGGATATTTTTTATTATTCTTCCAGAAGTAGAACCGTGAGGTGTTCTCTATTCGTGATCTTGCAATATAATTCCATATTGCAACTTTTAAATGACTCCATAGATTTTTTATAACAAAAATATTAGTACTTTGTGGCGGGGTTTTGATGACTTTGAAATGGTTATAGAGTAGGAAGGTTTCAATGTTTCGTGCATTATATTTGGGATTGTAATCTTGATAAAATACAATTTACTATCATCTGTAGAAATAACATGAGAGTACTTTATTCTGTACTCCTTGGCAGTCTAGAGCTTTTTTTTGGACCATTGTGCTATGGAAATTGTGTGTTTTTAAGATGTCTCGGATAGTTTCGGTGATAACCGTCTTAGAAAGACCTTACAATTTCTTTGGCCAAAGTTGGCACAGATATTTTAAAACCTTTTTTTTTCAGTACATAAAATGCAGAGCTTATTATTTCCCTAAATATTTTTATGTGAATTTTTCTCTCCTTATTTATTTTTTTGTTCATTTTTAAAGTGATTTACAACACTCTTTAAACCGTGGTCTGAAGCTGCTTAATCATTTTTTTAATTTGGTGGTAAAATTTTCAATTTTGAAAATGATATATAATTAGTTTTCTTTCCAGTTCTGTTCCTTTACCAGGTTAGCGACTCATGCCTTGATACAAAAATTATAACGATAAATAATTAATTAATACAAAATGAAATATTTTCTTTAATACGGGAGGAATCCTTTATATATCGGGAATTTGTAACACTGGCTTCGCTACGTATCGCCTGACATATCTGTTGTAAACGATATACAGACTCGGAACATTTTGACATACAGAAGCTATTTATGCTGTTTAAAGTAATTTAAAAAAATAAATATATTCTTGCGGATATTTTTCACAACTTTCGACTTGATTCATCTCAATAAAAGTGCATTGATGAACTTAAGTCTTTATATGGTGATGAGGCAGCTACAAAAATCACTGTATATGCTTCAAAAATATTTTTAAAGCATAAATGTGTAAGGTCGTGGCAGGTGACAAATCTTGCATCTATGCTCATGAGCCCGAAAGTAAACAGTAGTCAGCCGGATGTGTCTTCCTTGATGAGCCAAAATCAACAAAAGTTGCTCTAACACGAAGGACTTCAAAGCAAAGGGTCGCCTGCTTTTTCGGAAAAACTTGCCAAGGGGCAACCATGTCTTTAGAGATAGTAGATCACTGAATTCTGAATGGTACACAACTATTTGTTTGCAGCAAGTCTTCGGTAAATTGAGAAAAACAAACCGGACACGATGGAACATTCTTCACTATGACAATGCAAGCATTCACACATTGATTGAAACAAATGATTTGTCAAGCACTCAAAATGGGGAACTGATGGATCATCTGCTATACAGTCCAGATTTGGCACAAAATAATTTCATTTTGTTTGTGTACATAAAAGGCAAACTGAGAGGTAAACGATTTTTTATTCCAGAAAAATCATATTTTGGGAATACCATTTTCTCAACTATTGGCAAAACTATTTTTCGGATTGGTTCAAATGAATTCAAAAGTATATTGATCATCGGTGGGAATATTTTGAAAAACAATGAGACTATTTTCAATGATAAATATAAATTTTTGGTTGTTTTGCCGAAATATATACGGCTACCATCGTATAGTAGTTGCTACAAAGTTAAAAGAAAGACTATCGACTGTACGAGTTTCATTTCTACAACTATATTTAATGTTTTAGTAAAAAAATCGTGTTTTTTTTTAAATTTCGTAGTAGAATATCGTTTTACGGAAAAAAATACGTGCAGTAGTCACAACGAAATTACAGCAGGTTCAAAGGAAGCATAAAAAATAACAAAAATTATGACGCTGAAACCACTTCATTATCAGAAATTATACATCTTATTTTATATACACTTTGATCTTGGTACAAATCCTGTCACAATCAGGAAAAATATTGTGGAAATCGCTCCTGCATAATATTCTAACAACATATAATTTGTTTACGTATTATATTTCGGCCTCGTTTCGTAAATAAGTTGAATAGGTAGTATCTCCGCTATGCGTTGAGTCTCACACAATTTTAAAGCAAAACAAACAATCCTACTGCTCTCCCTTCGGGACCTGCATTCCTGGTCTTCTCCAGTCTTCGTATGTGTGCCGAGTCGATCACGTAGTTCCCTTCGTGCGTCAAATATCGATTTTTAATCTCGCAAGTACCAGAGTACAATACTGCCGCCTGTCGCGTGTTGTTTATATAAAATAAATAGTGTAATATGCCCAAACACAGGAAAAAACGGCGAAGTCGTTCCGTTCAATGGACGATGAATGGCTACAGAAACGTTTTAACATAAGCCCAGAATGTAAGTAAGATATCTCAAGAGGCGCAGCCTGGAAGCAGTCGGGACGCTTTATTAAAGTTGGATGATTTTTCGACTCGCCACTCTTTGTTAAGTAATGAAGATGGCAATATTGAAAATATTACTGGTAAGGGATTTTATACACCGTGCTATTGATGGCGCACTAATTCCGTTGTTCTTGATAACAACTTTTTGTGTTTTTGAAAACACAATAATTTGATTGTTTTTGATAACAATCATGTGTGTTTTTGATGACACACTAATTTCGTTGTTTTTGATGACAACCATATGTGTTTTTGATAACACGCAAATATAGTACTACTTCTGTTGTTTTTGATAACAACCACCTTGTGTTTTTGAAGACACAATAATTCGATTGTTTTTGATAACAATCATGTGTGTTTTTGATGACACACTAATATCGTTGTTTTTGATGACAACCATATGTGTTTTTGATAACACGCAAATATAGTACTACTTCTGTTGTTTTTGATAACAACCACCTTGTGTTTTTGAAAACACAATAATTTGATTGTTTTTGATAACAATCATGTGTGTTTTTGATGACACACTAATTTCGTTGTTTTTGATGACAACCATATGTGTTTTTGATAACACGCAAATATAGTACTACTTCTGTTGTTTTTGATAACAACCACCTTGTGTTTTTGAAAACACAATAATTTGATTGTTTTTGATAACAATCATGTGTGTTTTTGATGACACACTAATTTCGTTGTTTTTGATGACAACCATGTGTGTTTTTGATAACACGCAAATATAGTACTACTTCTGTTGTTTTTGATAACAACCACCTTGTGTTTTTGAAAACACAATAATCGATTGTTTTTGATAACAATCATGTGTGTTTTTGATGACACACTAATTTCGTATTCCATTTTCCTTTCTTGTCAAAGGAAGTTATACGAATTTAGGCCGTTGTTGATAACAGCCTGATTTATGTGTTTTTGATGGCACATTTTTTCTCCTTTTTTTTTGAAGGAGAGGTTATCTGGCTTATTCATTATGAATATCTATAACACTAATGGTGTTCTATATCTTGAATTGGAAAATGAAGAAAATAATTCTCGAGACTAGGAAAATATTATTGAGACGAGCAGCCTTACTAAACATGCGAAAGATTTGACAGATTCAAATTTAGGTGAAGACTTATTGCAATTATTGGGAACTGAACCAGCACATGATTCTTTACAGGTATGGTCTGTTCACAACGCCATTATGTCACGTTAAACAGACATTTCAAAAAATGGCCTAAGAGATGACATTGAGATGGAATTAATGAAAAGGCATTCAATTTCAAAGAATCTTTGGCCCTAAAAGTAACCATATTAAATCCAAAAGTAAATGCTGCTGTATCACCTCCCCTGATATGTAGGGGTTAATGTCTAACACATAAGCAAGGATACTTAGAGGCGAGCATCTCAGCTATTGGTAATGCAATAACTATTTTGCTGGCCAAGGACAACGGGGAAAGTCGTGAACTTATACATTGCTCAGCGATGCTGGACGCATGCTTTGTGATTTTCATCACATAAAGACATTAACACGTAGGGAGTTGATTTTACTCAACTTAAATAAATCGCTTAAGGAAATACTATGTGATGTGCCTTCGAATAAGTTTTTTTTTATGGTAAGGCACTAGAAGAAAGGCTCAAAGCTAAAAAAAAAAAAAAAACAAAAGTCAAGCCAGGAGCAAAAACCGCCGAAACCTAAGTTAATAGAGAAACCTGTTCAAACCTTAAACATAAGAAGTCCATTTCAGCCAGCCAAGGAAGCTTGAGTTGGACAGCAGTACCAAAATGCTCCTTATCAACGTCAGAATAATCCTCAGAGGTACAGCCAGCAAGATCATCAAACAAATCAGTTCAAGAAACCGGGTACAATAACTCAGAGCAGTTTCAAACAAAAAGTAGGCAGACAATGACATCATCATCACCAATAACTCGTTCTGAGGTTAGTCCTTATGCTGTTATTTTTTTGTAAACAAATGGGATAAAATAACATCGAATCAAGTTATTTTACCATATATTCAAGTTACAAATTGCCCCTTATTAAAAAACCCAAACAAAAAATTAGTCCTAAAGAACCTAAATGGCCTTTGGCTGAACAGAAGGTAATAAATTACTGTATTCAAAATTTATTGGAAGTGAAAGCTTTAACCCTTGTTAAGCCAAGTAAGAACCAATTTAGTATCAAAGCCAGATAGCTGCCAAAGGTTAATTTCAAATAATAACTATTTATTGATCTCGTATTTTAAACTTGAAGATCAGAAGAGAGTAACGAAAATGATACAAAGAGGAAGCTTTATGGCTACCTTGGATTTAAAAAATGCATATTTTTTAATTCCCATTTATAAATTTCAGGGGCAATATTTGAGGTTGCAGTTTAACAATAAGCTAGATCAGTATAATTGTATACTGTATGGCCTAAATTTTGCACCACTAACTTTTACAAAGTTAATGAAACTAGTATTATCATATCTTAGAAATAAAGGGCATATTTCCGTTTTATATCTTGACGATTTCTTGTTAATAGGAAATTCCTATGAAGAATGTTGAGATGATATCAAGATCACAATAGTAACTTTGAACAGGCTTGGTTTTATTATTAATTTTAATAAGAGCCAATTGGTGCCTTCCCAATATGTAAATTATCTGGGTTTTGTGTATAACTCGCTGGACATGACGGTATCTCTTCCAAAGGAAAATATTTTAAAAATAACTGAATTATTAAAGAAATTTGCAGCTTCTAGAAATTGCTACATTCGAGATTGTGCTAGATTCATTGGAACGCTAACTTCTGTTTATCTCGCAGTTAAATATGAGTGGGTTTACACCGGATTGTTTGAACGTCAAACATTTTTAGTATTTAAAAATACCTTAGGTAATTTTAATGCTAAAATGAACTTATCTTCCGACACAAACAGACCTTAATTGGTGGTTACAGAATATATCAAGCACTGGTGGGTTTGGACAGATGAAAAAGAAAATCATATTAACTATTTAGAATTTCAAGCAGTATCTTTAGCATTAAGGTTTTTTCGCTAACAACATGTTGAAATGGAATATTTTGTGTCGTGTGGACAACATAATAGCATTTGCCTACATTAATAAAATGGGAAGTGTACAGTATCCAGTTTCAAACCTTTTATCTTGAAAGATATGGCCACGGTGTGAATCACGAAATATTGTTACTTTTGCATATTATATAAAATTTAAGGATAACTTTATAGCTGACACAGAATCTCGACTTGAATATTCAAAAAAGAAAAAACGGAGTGGGAAATTGATATCAATATTTTTCACCAGATAGTTAAAGAATCTGGGCAGCCAGATATCGACCTTTTTGCTACAAGACATAACTTAAAATGCAAGAAGTTTGTATCATAACCATGAGATCTAGAATGTGTTACTGTAGATACCTTTATATTTAATTGAAAAAATTATTCTTTTATGCCTTTCCTCCAGTCACAATAACTCGCCGAGTGCTACAAAGAATCAGAAATGATAAAATAAGAGGAATTTTGGTTGTAGCACGCTGGACCTCTCAGCTTTCGTATCCAATGTTCTGTTCAATGCTAGAACAAGAACCTATTATTTTTTCTCCTAATGAAAAATTGCTTTTTTCAGCGGATTACCACACCCACGATGGAAGAAAATATCTCTCGTGGTCGGAATCTTATCTTACAAGGATTAAAATACCAGATAAATCCCTAAGAACTTGTTTGGTATCCATAACCACCAGTACAATTAAACAGTATGAGGTTGGTGTTTTTTTTTTAGGAGAAATAAAGGTTTAGATTCATTTACAGCCTCTGTTGTGTTCAAGAAAGGAGCTTCCTTTGGGAGTCTAAATTCTTATCGAGCGCTTGCAAATTTTATAACCGAAGTTTACATCAGATTTTAGAATAAGCAGATTTTTCGAAGGGGTCCACAGCTTAAGACCTCCTAACCAAAGGATAGTCATACATTGAACCCGGCGGTGGTTTTAAATATTTAAAGATCATGCCAGATGAGGCTTCCTTAGAAGAATTAACCTACAAATTAGTAACACTTGTAGCACTTGCGACGGACAGATGGTACAGACTTAAGACTTATTGATATTAAAGACATAGTTAAGTTCGACAAAAAGATTGAAATTAAAGTAGCAAGTAGGTTGAAGTCTTCACGAATCGGCTAAATCCAATCCCTTCTTGTATTGCCTTTTTACAATCTAGATAAATGGATTTACCCAGCAAGAGCTCTCTTGAAGTATTTAGAAAAAACAGCAAAAATAAGAGAAAAATATACTCTCACTTTTCTATTCCATTATTACATTTAGAAAACCTTATTACGGGGCCACTTCCCAAACGATAAGTAGATGGTTAAAAATAATTTTAAAAAGAACTGGTTGAATACTAATCAATTCACAGCACACAGTACGCTCCGTGCGTCCACTTCAGCTGCAGTCAGAAAAGGTATATCATATGATACAATTCAACTGACTACTTAATCAACCGCATTCGCACGATTTTATAATCGACCCATTATTGAAGAGAATAATTTTGCCATCTCTGTCCTAAATTGTTCATTTATGGACTATAAGTTTAGTAAAATGTCTAATTTATTGTCATATTTGGAGATATAAACGATTTAGTGATTTTGTTGCAACTTGCTTTAAACAGCTACCTATTCAACTTATTTACGAAACGAGGCCGAAATATAATTAACAGATCAAACGAACTTACCTGAAGTGAAGTTCGATCTGGATTATATGAGGCCTCGTTGAAGTAAATAAGTCCCTCCCTACCCCATTTCGTTCCCATTTGTTGCAACACTTAGGCTTTAAAGAAGACTGGAGAAGACCAGGAATGCAGGTCCCGAAGGGAGAGCAGTAGGATTGTTTGTTTTGCTTTAAAATTGTGTGAGACTCAACGCATAGCGGAGATACTACCTATTCAACTTATTTACTTCAACGAGGCCTCATATAATCCAGATCGAACTTCACTTCAGGTAAGTTCGTTTGATCTGTTAATTTTTGCTGCTTAGTTTGCTGTTATTAACTTTTGAACTGAGAGACCGAAACTAACTTCAAATCGATAATATTTTTGGTGCAGATAAAACAATTTAAAAAAAAAATTTCGTTTTTACCGACGTGTTTCTGGCCTCATTTATCACTTAAATTCCCTTAAGGCATAAAAATTCAGCTTTTTAGAATAAAATTCGACTTCCAACAGTTTGTGCGATCTTTGGGAAATATAATTTAAAAATTTCTCTTAACAATTGAAAAGATTTTTTTTTATTTAGGCCCAATATAGCAAATTTTATTCCTATCTTTAAATAAATGTGGTTAGAAATTGCATTATTTATGGGAAACAATTTAAATACGATTAGTACGTAAAGTTTTCCCTTAAAGCGATAGTGTCAAATTTGTTTCTGATATTTACATAAAATTGGTTAAAACTGAAAAACCAAAATATGATTAATATATTTTCCTAGTTAAACACGTAGTTTTCCAAAATTATATTGCGTATTGTCGGTATGCAATAAAACGTTTTGCACGGTTTAATATGTACGAGGGCTGCTAGTAATGTCAAATAGCGAAAATCTTTTCCGGTTTGGATATCAAATTTAATGTCAATTTCTTATTTTTATGTTTTATGACGTAGTTTGGAACGAGAAATGAGTTTTATGAAATTGGAACGTATATTTTCCCTGACTTTCATCAATATAAAATAAGGTGAATAATTTCAGATTTTTTTGTGACAGGTAATTTTTCTGCTTCCTATGGTTGTTTTGAAAACCAGCTGGAATTTCATCAATTTTCAATAAAAGAACTTCTATTTTGGACTACTGTATTAATTTTTTTTTCGTGCAAAACGTTTTTTTACTACAAAACTTTAAAAAATCTTCGTTAACTTGAGAAAAAATGCGGTTGGATCTAAATGATGATAAAAAACAAAAAAAGCTGTATGAATGAATAAAAGCTGTTTTTTTATTATTAAACTATATGAAATACGGTTTAATTTTTTCAATATGACATGCAATTGTGAGCTTTGATTATTTTGGCACTCTTGTAACCCGGACCGAAAATTTTCCATGAACGACAAGTGCCCAGTGAAATGTTTTGCATTTCCTTGCATATGTAAGATATCCCCAAAGGAATAAATCCATTGGGGTCAAATGTGGGCTGCAAGGTAGCCAGGTAATATCACCTCATTTAGATATGATTTTTTGGCCAAAAATTTTACGAACTGCTGCTTAAGAGTCATTTGAGATGTGACATGTTGCCCCATCTTGTTGAAACAATGATCTTTGGTTAAAGCCTGAGAAGTCCTGTCATGCTATAGCAAAAAAATTCTATAGCATTGCAACTTAACGCTCTGTATTAACAGTCACGAAAAGGCTTCTCTGATCATCATCAAGTATGCACCAATGATTCCTCTCACTGATAAGGCAGCCCATACAATAACTTTGAGTGAATGTAAGGATTTTTAGTGTTTCATTTGCGGATTAGTGTCACTCCAGTATATGCAATTTTGACAGTTAACATGACTATTAAAATAAAAGTGTGCCTCTGAGAAAAAGATGTTATCAAAGCTCATAAATCTCTCCAGAATCTTCTAGAGGCAAACAATTTTGTACTGTAGGCATAAAATAGTATCTAATAAATCTATACGATTTTGCGTTAAACTTAACTGGTGTACGAGTAGAATAAAATGTAATTGTATCAATACAACGGTTAAAAAAACACGTAATATTTGTCTCATAAAAGTTTGACTAACAATCAATAACGGAACGGGCGCGAGGAGTGGTCTTCATTACAAAAGGCATTGCGGCGTGACACCCTTTATAAGTCGGAATAACAAAATAATGATGATAAAAATTAAAATAATTAGTCAACCAAAAGTTATACCCTTAACTTAATTTAAAGCTTACCGACATGTGAAAGAACCTATTAAGATGTCTCTTTCAATATCAGTAAGGCAATTATTTAAGTTATTTTTAGCCTTATCCTATTGATTTTGATGCGGGAGCGTATGGACGATAATTTTAATTAAGAAATTAATAGATGACAGTATTCTTGTCTTGTCTTAAGTAATTATCATCTATATAAGTGCCGTTAATGACCATGAGAAAGGATAAATATATATGATTAATAACTAATTTAATTTTATATGAAAATTATATTCACTAAAATATGTGGCTAAAGAAATATTAAGGCGTCAGAACAACTAACCAAAAAAAAATATAGAAATATCTACATATACAAAGAGTTATTGCAATATTTTTAATTAATATTGTCTTAAAGCTACTGGAAGGTATAAATTTCTACTGTAAATTATACTAGCAGCTTGTCTTTAAAATGTATATCGATGTTACAGGGATACCAGAGTTATATCAGAATATACTAGAGTAAAACAATCATTCATAAAATTCCTTGGCAAAAGGGGTTAATGTCGACGATAATTATTATTACATCATAGATCTTCGTGAATACTTAACTTGCAATTTTTTCCACTTTTAAAACATCTCATTATAATACCTAAGTTAACAGCAAGGAGATTAAATTGTCAAATTCAACAATATGTCAAGTTTAGAACTTTTGCGCATAGATTGACTTAAAATTTATTCACCAGTTCCCTAGTATGGTCTAACTTAAAAAATGGTCTAAATTGGCAGTAGGTTGAAAATGATAAGTGAAAAATAAGTCGAGCAACTTTGATCCTTAAAAATACCACGATATGAAAATAATTTTCCTTACTTCAGCCACAAAAATAGATTATTTTGTTTATTTTCGGGAGACAACTATACCTATCACTAAGATCAATGCTTTATCTCTAGGTTTTTATCCTTAATATTTCTGTAAAAATATGTCATTCTAGATAAAGAAGGGGTTTTTACAATACTCCACACGAGGCTGTCAAAAGAGCACTTTATGACAGGGGAGTAGAAGAAACAACGTCCAAATGGATTCACTAGAATAGCAAAGACAGAGATAGGACAGAATGCTATCGCCCTCTATACCACAGGGGATGTCTTCACTCCACTTATGTGGAGCCTAATTGGAGATGGACTTCTCTATGATGCTGTGCTATCCTGTCAAGCTAATGCCGATGATGTGGTTATAATGACGAGGGACAAATTCGGAAATATGCTCTCCGATATACTTCAGAGAAGACTGAAACAAACTGAATGGTGCCAGATGATGGACCTCAATGCCAACCGCACTAAAACCACCGTAGTAGCTTTTATAAGGCGAATAGACCTTAACCTAAAAACCATCAAAATGAATGGGAACGTTATTAAGTGGAAGTCAGAAGTTAAATATCTGGGCCTGAGCGTAGACAATAAATTTCTCTGGAATAGTCATGAAAAGAAGTAATCAAGAAGACTACAAAAGTTTTGTTTGTAAAAACTTGGTGGAAAAAAGCTGAGGCTGAAACTCAAAAATCCTGTAGTGGATGGATACTGCAATAGTGAGACCAGTTATCACATATGGGGCAATGATCTAGAGTAAAAGAACCAGTCTAGCTATTACGAGAGCTAACCACTCGAAAGTTTAAAAACTGGCGTATGCATGTATAACTGGAGGAATGAAAACCGCCAAGGAAGCAATTCTAAATCTTACACCTCTACATATACTAATGGACCAGCAGTTATCAGTGCGCTGAGTTCCACGTAATCAGTTCCAAGATGATCTGGGGAGTCTTAGAAGAATTAGAGGAACTAAACAAACACAAGCAAGAATTATGTCAGCCTTCTGTGGGTAAAGGAATACACCGGAGTATAGTGAAATCAGATGGTAGACACGCTTGAGAAAAAAGAGGCTGAGATACTATTTCTGGGACTCGAACCTTTCTGTAGAATCAGTAGCAGTGTAACGGTGAAAGAACTAAGAAGAGATAAATAGAGGAGGAAATCCAATTACTAGACAAGGAATGCATGAGTCCAAGTAAAAAATAACTTAGGGTTTTGACAATAATCCTAACGGGGCACTGACACCTTAAGAAACTCGGATTAGCAGGTTGAGAACAGTGTAAATTTTGAGAGGAGGAGGAGGACGAAGATCTATCCACATACTTTCAGAAAGTAGCGCTCTAGAAAATTTTAGAATACGATTCTTAGAAGCACATCAAATAGAAAACGGGGATCCACCCATTCTAAAGCCGTCCAACATTATTTTCTAGAAGAAATAGGACTGGCGGATCTGCTCTAGTCAACAAGGTATCCCTAACAATTTGGCAGCAAAAGGGGAAAACAACAGATCTCTTAGCTCGACTTTTACTCATCCCTGTAAAAATGTATATTTGTTAACATATACAACTGACATGTATAAATGGTAAATCATAGTAATATCGTAAGCAAGACAAAAGTGGACGACAAGAAAATATAGGATTCCATTGCAACTAAATCGGGTCTAAGTCTAAAACATTGTTAGGGAATCTGGCTGTCAATTTTAAAACCAGATTTAGCTGTCAAGGAAGTTAGATATTTTAATGATTTTATAATTTGTATTATATATGTCAAGATATAACCTCAATTATATTAAAATTAAAAATCCAATCCTAGAACCAAAACTTTCCAACAGAATAGTTTTCTATCAAAAATAAACTAGAACTACCACTTCTGCTAGTTTAATAATGAAAGAATATAATTTTTTCTTGATGTTTTCATGAAACTTTACTGACTAATTACACTTATCAATTTAAATCTCTTACACTTAGACAGGTTTCAAAGTTACACAGTTTTAATGAATTAGTGTGTAAAAATGTAAAGATAAAATTTTTTTCCTTTTATTACTTTCGGGGAACAATTATTCTCCTTATCTATTCCAAGATTTATCCCTTAATTTTTTTATTTAATTTTCCTGCATAAAATATTTGTTTGTTAGCACACGTATACTACCGATCACGGAAGTTCGGGCAACGAATAAAGTCTACCTAAAATGATAAAACACTGTGTTAATTAAATTTTTCAACACATCAAGTTAAACTTTAATAGAGGTTTCACAAAAAAAGTTTAGGAAATATTTACAAGTAATTACCTCGTGTTAAAATTTTAACTTATTCTGGTGTAGTCTTTGAGTAACATTAACTATTAACAAGGGTCATAAATTTATACTTGAACCCCGCATTCCAAGAATTTATGAACATTCTGCATCCTCTAATCTGTTTATGAAAATTTACGGCATGTAAGTATAGTTATCGCCTTGGCTAATGTGAAAACTACTGTATTTATATGTATGTTTCTGTTTTACGTTTTTGTGAAAAAGAGCCTCGTGGAAAGTCGTTAGATATTGGAAAAAGAGTTTCTATTATTACTCTGCACGAAGCAGGTTATTCTGAACATGATATTTGACAAATCAAAATCGATAGTACAGAATATATGTAGCAAATTTCATTCCACAGGAGCCTTCCAAATCAGAAGCCGAAAATGGGAAGATTGCATTAATTAGCAAACGAAATCGATGTTTAACAATAGCCGAACTTAGTATGGAACAAAGAAAGTGCCTATAAGAATACCATTTTCGCATTCCCGCATGTTAATTCCACGATATTTTATTTAACCAGAAATATTTATTTTCATTTTACATGTAGTAAATGCCACTGGTTAGTCGTCTTTCAACCAATCTATTCCATTGTAAAAGTGTAAAAGCTACATTATCATGGATACACACTCTTTGGTACAGGAAATAGCAAATGCTGCGGTGAAAAGGGTTGGTAAAAATCATAATTCATTTTTTGATATCTGTCGGCAAAGCAGTTAACATTTCCCGTTGATATTTCATTTTTTAGGAGACCGACGCCCATCGACAATTTCTGATTAGTTTCAGGGTTGTCTTGTCCTACGGAGTTGATTGTCTTGTCCGGCTGTGTTGTCTTGTCTTATCCTGTTGGTGATCACACTTAGTTTTTTTATATCTTTTCATGTTTGGTTTTCGAGTTCACTTCTTTCTACATTCAATTGGGTTTAGCTGGTAAATTTAGAAGACATTGATGGTCTTTCATTAGGGTCGCCTCCCGTTCTCAATTCCTGGGAGAACCAGCACATGCAGTTATGAAGGACCTGGAGCAAGACTTCAGTAGCAGCAGCCTTGAGAAAAGCAGTAGTCGGTATTAAGTTCGAACCGTGGTTAAGCCTGTATACCTTTAATATCGCAAAGAAAAACACTAAATAAATAAAAATCTCATCTTTTTACCCCTACATAAACAAATAATTAACATCAACTAGAATACTTCTTGATATGAGACTATCTTGATATGATATTAGATCATTAGTCCAGAGAAGCTTGAATATCGTGTTAAACTCACTGATATACATTTCCTCTATCAATGTAGTTTTAGTTACGTAGCAAAGATTATTGTGTTATATTGAAGCTTCGAACATATGACCATTCGGCAAGTTTCTCTCAGTTTTTAACCTTGGAAAACTGAGTGGCGTCCTCTATAAAAAACAGAAGGATAGTTTGAATTATTTTTACTAGACTCACGAGTGTCTGGCCTCCGTGGAAATAGGCTGCTATACGCATTGTGCGCTTTAATGGCCACCCCGGCCATTAAACGTCTGCAAAGTACTATTAAACGGCATTTAAGGGAAACAAGCCCCTCTTTCGACGAGGAATTAAACAAAAGCTATTACATTGAGCAAACACACTTTAAAATTGGACACATGGTGAAATTTTAGGTTTTCGGAAAAAAATGGCAGGTTTATGTTAGACGGTCGGCGCAAGAAAAAATGTTAGTCGAATGCACAATATCAACGGTTAACCATGGAGGGGGTTTTGTGATATTATGGGGTTATTTTTCGTTTACTGGAATTGATGATGTGATAAGAATTGACGGAAAAATGAAGAAAGAAGATTATAGATACATATTAAAGTAAAGTGCGATACCGTCATAACTAGAATTAAATGACCATGAATTTGCATTTATGCAAGATAACCATCCCAAACATACTTCTAAAATGTGCAAAGAATATATATGATTACAAGGCAATGGCGAAATTTTAAAAATTGCGACTTGGCCTCCTCAGTCATCTGAACAAAATGTCCAATATCTAAAAATTAATTATGGCACATTCAACAAGCTGAATGAACTAAATTAATGAATAATTAATGAATAAAATGTATTCAAAAATATGCCACGAGTAACCAAGGCAAATCTTAGAACAAAAGATGGATTTTTTTATGAGAAACATGTTTAACTAAAATTGTGTTTAGTTGATTCGCAAATTATCAAAGTATTTATATTAGTAGTGTATTTCATATTATTAATCATTAAATTTACACTAAGTAACTTGTTGCGTTCTATTTTGTCTACTCCATCAGTAATCTGCCGAACTTTCGCGAGCGGAAGTGTATATAATATAAATTATAACAAAATGAGAAACAAAAAAAAACCGGTAAAAATACTTAAATTTTTAGTGTCGTTAGCTCCATTTTATTGGAATTGGAATGGAATTTTTTTTATAAATTTTAATATTTTGAATTGCGATTTAAAATAGTTAAAATCAAATTTAAATAAAATGGCGCTAAAGACATAAATTAAAATATATAAAATAAAAAGAAAAAACATAAAGCCTTCTAGAGACAACGATTGTTTAATATCGGGAACTGCACTTTTAAACTTGCCAAAGTGAAATAAAGGCGATTTTTATAATTTTAGCAAAATAATGGATAAAGATAACAGCAAACAAGAAAAGACGACAAGTAAGGCATTAGTAACCTAACATACAAAGTATGTGCCTTATATCTTAGCAAACAAAGGTTTACATGGGTTTAATGTACGTCCCTTAATCAAATTTAATGATTTTGTACCTTAAATCATGAATAAGTTACATGTACTTTGAAACTGAAGCTTTGTACATTAAATTTAGTTGAATGTTACCTTAAATTTCAATAAAGTTACTGGAAACATACCAAATTTAATGTATAATTATATTAGATTAAATGTAAAAGTTATTAAATTTAATGCATTACCATTAAATGCGTTTAAGAAACGGTTTATAAAATTTGCTTCCAGTACATTACCTTAAAAGTAATGTGAAGTTTTTTTACAGTGTATTTTTAAAATTTACGTCCCAAAATACACATATTCTGAAAATATGATTAACCTTAGGTTGGGGTAATATAACTAAATAGTTACCACAGTTTGACATCAAATCTTCTTTATTTTAAATTTTAAAGGATATGAAATAATTATGTTGCTCTTTCTTAATTTGAAGTGTAAAACGATCATAAGAATAGACTTTACAATATTATCATCATATAAAGCTCGCACTTATAGTCAGAATAGAACTGAGGTTAGATTTTCAGAGGCCACCGAAAAAATGGACTGACTGCTTAGGTTATTTCTACTGTGGTTATGTCGTTGTAAAAAATTGACCATTGGGAAATAATTCGAACTATTAAAGATCAATAAAGTTGTGTTAAAGCAAAATATTCTTCTCTTGGATGGAATAACCTGCAGTCTCTGATTACTAAAAAATTTTTAGGCTTTAAATATAACAGAATTAATATGGACTAAGTTTTGAAAATAGATTTTGCTCATAATCTGACAGTATGCCAAGTGATAAGAAACTTGATGTTGTGTAGAACTGATTATATAAAGTTCTTTTACCATAATATGTCAACGTCGAGACCTTTTGAGAATAAATAAGATTCGTAGAAATATCAGGAAAAGTGTATGAGTACCATTTAGTATATGTATTAAACATTATTATTCAATCCATTCTAACACTAACGTGGTAACCTACAATGTGGTATCTAGGTTTTATTTAGTATGATTTTGTTTATCTCAAAAGAGTATTATCAAATAAATCGTAATTATTTTCAATAAAGGTTGTTTATCCATTCATGAAACAATTTACACTAATAACTTGTCATAATTTTTATAACATCGAACCTTTATATAGAAAAATTTAAAAAAAACTTAGATATAAAGCTTTGGTAATTTTTCAATTTTTACCGACATGGTAATAGGAGCAAAAATCGTTTTAATTTTTATATTTTTAAGGTTTAAAATTAACTTTTGGCAACTTCTTGTTGCAGTTGTCAATTTAAAACATTTACTGTCAACTTAGACCAATCTTAAAGTAAGACCATGTTTGTGAATTAGAGAATATTTGTTTACCTGGTTTCAATAATTTTCCTGCTAATAAATCTTGTTACTGATTTCCTTGTCCGCAATAGTGACCAAGCTTTCGAACGCATTCTCCAGATGACATCTCGTTAATCTAAAATGTAAGCTACACTGCGAATTGCTGTTCCAATGACATTACTTTGCCTATGTCAAGAATTTCGGTGACATATTCGAGTAGTAAAGGGATAATGATTGTTGCGCTTGAAGTTGATCTTGAATTATTAAATTGTCCCACGTTGTGTAACATTAAAAATGATTTTTATACGCCAGAATTTTATTGACATAAGGAATATGTAGTATTATTGATTACGAGAGATCTTAATAGGACAGAGAATTGTTACTTAGAGCACTATGAAAGGAAGATATTTCCAGAGTTAGTTTCTAGTTTCAAAAAAAAAAATCAAAATACCATTTAACTTTTACTAGTTACTAAAATTTAAATATTGCTTCAATGTCTGCTTATGGTAAAAAAAGTGATGTAAATTTCGTAAATAATATTATAGGGTATTTTATCAAAAAAAAAGGGAACTTTGTCCCACCAAATCATTTCGAACAGTTCTATTCTATTTTCCATTATTCCAAAAATAATTTTTTCTACTGCAATTCTCTATTTTAAATAATTTAATAGTGCTGTCATCTAGCGACAAATATAAAAAGTAAGTGCAATGGTTTTGGCACTCTATCACCAAAATTATATTTTTAATACAACTAAATTATACAGTATTTTTTTCCAAGTATTTTATTTATTTTAAACAAATTTATTAGAAAAAAATAGCAGCCATATCTAATGGGATTATTTCATGCAATGTCGCAGGTGTAATTCTGCGCGCGCGAAATTACCCCACATCATGATTTCCATATAAGACTGCGTTTTTAACATACTTTTTTTTTATTACAGATGCTTAGAAAGTACGAAATAGTATGTAATAAACGCAATTGAACCTTGGAAATACTAAATGCAGCTGTTGCAAGAAATAAAATCTGACCGATCAATTCGAGCTGTAGGAAGAGAAAAATATTCCTGAGTCAACCTTGCGAGATAAGCTGAAACTACCGATTGTAACGGCTTCAAACCAAAGACGAAAAACAGTATTTACAATAGACCAAGAAAGAGAATTAGCAGAGCATATTAAAAATTTAGCAAACATGTTTTTTGGAGTAACTCAATCACGAACAGCTGGTAAGGACTGTTTAAGGTTATTTCTAAAAAGAAACAAAGATATAAGTATTAGAAAACCGGAAGGTACTAGTATTAACAGGATCCAGACATTTAACGAAGTAACGAGGTATTTTGCTAATTTGGAAGAAGTCCTAAAGAAACATAATTTTGAGCCAAACCGGATTTTTAGCAGATTTCAGCACTTCATTGAAACTTGTGTTGGAAGAAAATAAAATTAAAACAGCTGCTGTAGAAAAAAGGAAAGTGCACTTTGATGATTTAGAAGGGGATGAAAGCGAAATAAATTTATACGACTTATGCGATGACGACGAATTAGATGATATTGCCCCAACGATTAATCCAGGCAGCGAAGATGAAATGTGCATTATCTGCTATGAATTTGGACAAAATCAAGAATTATTGTACCGGTGTATTATCTGTGCGAAGTGGACGTATGCTGAGTGCACTGCGGCCAATACCGCAAAAGACTTTGCTTGTGATTATTGCCAACCATAAAAAAATAAATATTTTTATTTTTTTTTTCATAGTATTGTATTTTTTTAAAATACACATCACTTAATTACCGTAATGTGTATATATTCCCATTCACGGTATTACCCCAGTATCGCAACGGAATTACCCTAGCTAGTGGGTAATTTTGCGTAATGTTATATTTTTATATTACTTTCAAAATTACTGCATTTAATATCTCTAAGTCTTCTTTATTTTTAAGGCGATACTTTACTTAGACTTTTCCTAAATTTTGGAATTCATTAATGCAAATATAAAAGAATAAAAAAGTTTTTCTTTCAATGAAATAAAGTTTCCAAGGAACTTTATATTTAGGTTGTTCATACTTGTTCAAATAATAAAATATTTGTTTCTTCTATTCTAAATAAAAAATTAATTCTATCCCGTTCTGCTTGACAATTTATTTTAAAATTCAAATATTTAAAACAGCATATAAAAAAAAAGATAAGTCGAAGAACAATTTCCGTAAATATGTCGTGACGATGAATTCTCTAAGATCAAAGCGCTTGAAAGCATAGTCGTGTTATACATGCGTGAGAAAATTAAATTTTCTTTCTAAGTATGAAAGAAAAATTCCAGGTCTGTGTTTAAAAAGTGAGTTAGCAGTAACATCTCAAACGTTAAAATTCAACTTAAAAAACCTGTAACGCTTTTTTGTAGAGAAGCAAAAATAATTTTTCCCATTTAACTTTTTTCGTCAACGTAAGTAGTTTCTAAGTTATTAAGAAAAATAATATTCTGCGCTTTTCATATTTTTCATATTCCCATTTTACGAGACCACAGCAGCCAACGATAATCCATCGGAAAAATTTCTTTTGACCTGAATTTATCAAAAGTTACATTGTTTTAAAATGTATTTTACCTCCCAATAGGGATTTAGAGATAGATATCACGTAATAATCTCTTTACCAACGGAATTCATCCAGGAAAGCCATATATCTCATAAATCAGTTTTTATTGCTCTCCACAATATCTAAAAGAGTTTCATAACGAGAAACTCTTCCGAAAAATACGGATTTAATCTAGGTCATATTTTAAAAGCTTCACGTGGCATTAATTCCCAAAATCAGTATTTAAAATTCATATTGGTTCAATGTTTCACAGTTAGAAGAGAAAACAAAATGTAATAGGGTTTTCGTACATAATAGCAAAAATTGTTAGTTGACATTTACTAACGTAATAAATATATTTTTTAAATACAGCTACAGTGGCGCACATAAGTATTTTTACAAAAGAAATACAATAATAATATCAACAATTTAATAACTAAAATTTTAAATACAGAATAGAAAAATAAAACTTGACACAATTTTATTCAAAATATAATTTTTCAAAAAATAAATTAACTTTAAGCACGGCAAAACTGAGTAAGTAAACATTTTCATATACAATACTTGGAAAAACTTATAAAGAATATGTTAGTTATATTTGAGCAATATGCGAGTACACAGTTGATTCAAAAAGTTCCGAAAATAATTCTGTATAAAATTTACAACACACGCTATCTGTTAACCGACGGCAGAACTATGTAATGGAGATGTTGCCAGCGGTGTTCGTTTGAAGTAGACGTGTTTTTCCACTAAATCACAATTTTGGCTATGGAATAACCTGTTGCAATCAAATTTTGTTTCAAATTGGAAAAAAGTGTTTCAAAAACATTCGAATAATTGAAAGCCGCGTACGGTTTCTGTGGCACGACAATACGTCAGCCCACTTGTCAATACTCATTACATAATTTCTGGCCCAAAAGTCGGTCTCCATGATTCATCACTCGCCTTACTCGCTAGATCTGTCTCTGGCAGACTTTTTTATTCCCTAAATTGAAAATGATGATGACGTTTTGAAGACGTTGAGGCGATTCAAAGGAATATGACCAGGGCTCTGAAAGCTATTCCAGAAGAGGGATTTTACAGGTTAGTTTAACATATAATTGAAAAATTTAAACAAGCCAGATCTCGTTTATTGTGGTGTGTTCTACAACGGAAACAAAGTGTTCGAAATTATCCAAATTATTAAACAAAAACTAGTGACCAGTAGTTTAGCCCTAGTATCTGAATTGCAAACTTAGTGCAGTAAAAAACCATTAGATGTCTTTAAAGAACTGGGCATAACAGTAGTGTGACTAGGAGTAAAATACAGATTCGCCAGATTAATCAAGAAAAAAAATAAAGAGTTTGAACAGTATAAAGGCACCCGCTGGTATTTCTGGCTCTAGCTAATTCATTCTGCAAATATTAATTAATTTTGAATTACCTAAACTCTTGAATGTTCATGTTTTGAAGTTCCTAACAGTCCTAAACCTTACAGGCTTATTACATTTTATGTTAATGAAACAAGATATTAACTCATGATCACTAAAATGCATACATTCAATCGCTTCAGAATTTACTAAGTTTACTTGATATCAAAACATAACCAATAAGTGTTGATGTAATTCCTGTAATTCTGATAGGTCTCAAACTATCCAAACACGTACACAATAATACTGTTTCAGTACAATGGAGTTATAAAACTCAAATTAGTCTCAGTATTCTGTGATATTACTAGTCAACATAATTTTTTCTGCGTCTAGTTAAAAATATAGGAATTCATTTTTAGATATTGTTTTAATATGTTCCAAAAGTAATGATCAAAAAAATACTATGGGGCAATACTGAACCAATATTTAGTAATATTATTTATTCTAAGAAAATAATACCTGTACTGAAAAATTAAAATAATATAGAAAATTAAACATTATATAGCATCCATCTATTATCAAGTATTTAGATATAACAAATTATGAATTACAAATATGAAAAAATGTCCACCAAGCTAAATATCATAATTGTTACACTTTCTTATAATTTATCTCTACGATTTTAACTTTTTTAAAGGCTTGTAATAGTTTTTATCTTATTTGTTGTATTTGTTGAGGAAGCTGGATGAGATATTATTGCTTTTTTTTGTAATAATATTTTTACAACGAATGCAATAAAACTGCAAGTTCTTGATGCGCAACTTTATTACTTAGTTATTACCTTACATATCTTTCAAAACCGTCTTTCAATACTTCCTAAAGTAGCTAAAATAAACTTAAAAAATGAAACTTTTCAGGAAAATAATCCGGATCATTTTGGGTCGTGATATTAGTTTCAAAACCTGATTCTAGAAATATGGATTAACTTGTTGTTTACTCAGAACTTTATTGCAAGTAGACTCTGCCAGATGTAATGATGGAACAGTTATATATAATATAAAAAACATGTAAGCTTCCTGAATAAAAGTTGCCATAGGAATAAAGAATGAGAGATAAATGTTATTTATTTTTAACTTTTAAAAATGTATAAATTATGATAATGACATTCTGGCCATCAATATCAAACGGCTAAGAACTTAATTAACCCTTTCAGTCACGCATTTCAACTGATGTAGTTTAAACCACATTGAAGTTGGTTTTATAGATTTTTGAGGTCGCTAAATCATAATCTAGTATCAAAGTGCAAAAAAAATAGCAAATATGTCGAAACAAGAAAATCTACTAACGTTTTCTAGCTGGCCAAATCGCAATCTGGCATCAAAATGCAAAAAAATCAAATAAAAAGTAATTTACTCTAAACTAATTGCTATAATCATTTTGAGACATCTTTCTAAAATACGGGCTTGGAACTAGCTGTGGCAGAGTTATGTGTATTTTTTACCTTTTTTGTATATTTTTTTATATTTCATATATTTTTTATATTTTTTCAGATTTAAATGTTTTATGATTTCTGCAGGATGGATAGAATTCAAACTAGTTGATTGGAAGAAAGATATTTTTTCATCCTTTTAGTTGCCATATTAAATTCATCATACTGAACTTCGAGAATCAAATTTCGAATTTCAGAGCCTCAAAAATAATTTACAACATAAAAAGTAAATACATTGATAGGTTAGCAACAGGTATTGTATCGGCCATTTTGAAATTCGTGAATCAAGTGCTACGTTATGAATCCTCTAACTTAAAAACTAATTTACAATTTCACGTAATGATAGTTGCCAGAACTAGGCAATTATCATTTTTTCTTACTTTTGGTGGCTAAATTTAAAAAATCGTCTTAAATTTAATTAATCAAATATATATAATTGGAAGGATAAACGGTGGTAGAATGAGAAAATGTCAGTTTTTCATAGTTTTGGTCGCCATTATTGGATCCGTCATATTGAATTTTGTGAATCAAATAATATATTCAAATTAAATAGTCTCAAAAATAATTGACATTAAAAAATAAATAATTTGTAGTGATAAAAGTTGGCAAGATGAGAAAATTGTCGCTTTTTCATAGTTTTGGTCGCCATTTTGGATCAGTCATCTTGAAATTTGTAAATGTGGCGGTGTTCACGAAAACACACTTTTCTTCGATTATATTTATTTGTAACAATTAAAAAAAAATTACAAATTTGCAAAATATCAAGAATATTTTAAGGTTAAAACCCTGAACTACTTGAAAATGCAAAAAACTGCGGATGTTTGCACGGAGAAGAAAAAAAAATGATACATAAATGGAAACAGGACGCTATTAAAGTGATTTCTGTGATTTAATGAGTTAAAAAACTTCTCCCGATACAAAGAAGAAGGATGCAGATCATTGACAATAAACTGATATTAAAAAAAGTTCTAAAATTTCATCAACAGAGGTGTTCCTTTAGTTTATAGAAAACGGGAAATTCATTTTTATATAAATCTTTTATAACTTCAATTTTTCAATATATTTAGGGATTATTTGCCACAAACATTAGAATTACTTCAGTTTTGATATAAATTTTATTTACAAATGTACGAAGGTACAATGAACATTGAGGGCTAATTCTTTAAAATAGGTTTTTAATCGTTCTAAGATTAAAATAGAATCTAAATCTATTGCACCGATAACCAAATTTTCTATACCTACTACTCTTACTTTAATATATTAAAGGAACATATATGTAAAAAAGGCCAATTATGTGTCAGAATAAAATTGACGAAAGACCATTGTGCAGGGTATGAGAGAAAAGGGATCCGTTACCTTTGATGAACTTCTAACGCTTATACATCATATTATCAACATTTCAAAGTGTACAAATATTTAGTTGGGAGTTGTAGATCTTTTGCTAATATCCATCGTATAAAAAAATTGCACATTTCGTATATTGAATATATAAATAAGGTTACCACACAATCACAAGCATATATTACCTTAACACAATATAAGTTGTATACAACTTAAAAAGTAGTGAAATTTTTAGTACTATGATATTCTTTTACAACTTTTTACATAATAAAATAGATGATTAATTTATGTGTAAATTATTTTAAGAATGCCCCGCAAATGTAATTTGTAGATATCTTAATGATATTAGATCAGCGATTCTCAACTTTTGGGGCTTTCTTTTTTTAGAAAGGCGTCATGTAACAAAATGGGGGGAAGCAATTTTACTACTAGTAGGGAAATATTGAAGTTGTGATAGTGTATTTAGATCAAAGAAAATATGAATAAAATTTGGGGCGTGATTAAAACTGATATGGAAACTCGGATCACAAATACTACAAGGTTGAGAAACGCTGGATTAGAATGTCCCATCTTGTATATCAATAAACAAGCTAACAAATATATTAGAGAAATACCTTGATTCGAATCAATCTTGATCTTAATTACAAGTCTATTAGAGATTATTATTCTACCCCGTATTTCGGATTTATGGTCTATTTAGTTTGTAAAAAATAGACGAATAATAGTTCTTACAGTATCGCTATTTATAACAAATATTTAAATGTAAGAAGTTTGAATTTTAAGACTCTAAAAAAGTCAATGATATGTCCCTTAAACACTATGTAAACTCTTTTGAGTGAAATATGCCGTAATTTGAATGGCATGATTTGATAAATTAAAAAGGGAAAAAATAATGGAGAAGGGAGATTTTCCAAGAGCGTTATTAAAACAAGTAAGGTTAGACGAAAATACACAACATTGTCGGATCCAACAAGAATGTTTCCAGACTAAGAATTCCAGTACGGTAAAGTATTCTTGCAATGGGCGAAAAATATCTTGGAAAATAAGACGATTTTAAGGCAATACTGAAACGCGTTAGTTTTACTTTATAGTCTCCTGAATTTTATTCAGGTCAATAGAACTTATTATTTATAAGATACTGAAACCAATACATTTGTTAAAATTTAGAAAGTGCATGCCCTTTAGTATGTATCAGTGGATTAAATTTGTTCTAAAATATATCATTAATATAAAAAACTCGTTTTCAACAGAGGTTTTCTACAAAAAGAAAACTATTCAAATCTTTTTCAAAACAATTTTGTTGAAATTTTATTAGAAAAGTTATTACTGATAAAAAAAAGATAAGAAAAAATGTTGTCAACCTAATTTTAAAGACGTAAAGTTTAACATAACCTAAGTATTCAATGTCAATCGCTTGTTTTGAAATTAATTTCAAAAGACGACTATTACACAGGTTTACAAAAAAAAATTGGATGCCTACTTGACCACACCACTTTATTCTTATGTAATTAGACGACCTGAATTCAAACCTGAGGTCCGCTAACCTCTATCAGGTTCAAGGTCATTTCAAGGTCAAATGAAGTAAAATTCATTAAATAAATCTGAAGAATTAGATAAGCAGATTTTCGAGGTCGCTGAATCCAAATTTGTAGTTTGTTTAATCACCAAAGGTCCACTAAAGGTCATTTTAAGGTCATTTAAAGGTCAAATTGAGAAAAAGCCACTAAATAAATCTGAAAAAAAATTTAATTTTTGGGGCCGTTGAATCCAAACTCGTATTTTGCTTAATCCCCAAGGTCAGTTAAGTAGTTTCAGGATCATTTCAAGATCCAATTGAGAAAAGTCCCCTGAAGAAGAAGATATTTAAGTTTTTGAGGTCGCTGAATTCAAATTCGTGGTTTATTTAATCCCTCAACGTTAGCCAGAGATCATTTCAGATTGATTGCCACTATACAGCAGACAGCGATTGGACCAAGTTTTTATAAATATATCACAACAAACTCTCATAAACACATATACCACGTGCAGCGAGATTAATCTCCGTTACGCAGCAGACAGGGGCGAAAAGCAAGGATTTATAAGTGTTTGAAATAAAACCCAAGCCTCTAAAAACCATATACCCCAGGCACAGCATGTATGAGAGTTTGGGGTTTGTGTTATATACTTATAAAAACTCACTTCACTAGCCTAGCTGTTATGTAAGGGATATCGATCTAGCTGCGCGAGGGGTATGTGGTTTTTAGAAGCGTGGGTTTCGTCATGAAAACTCGTTTCGTTCACATGCAAAAACTCGATCCGCTTGCCTGTCTGCTGTGTCACGGATATCGATTCAGCTGCGGCTGTGTTCCCTTTTTTAAAGATTTATTTAGTGGATTGTTTCAATTTGACCTTGAAATGACTTTGAAATGCCCTCTGGTTAATCTTAAGGTACTAAACAAACCACGGATTCAGATTAAGCACCCCCAAAACTATGTATATCTTCTTTTACAAATATATTTAGTAGATTTTTCTGTTTGACCTTGAAATTACCCTGAAATGGGTTCTAACTGAACTTCGGGGATAAAACAAACCACGAATTCGAATTCAGCTACCTCAGAAACTTACGTATCTACTCCTTTAGATTTATTTAGTGAATTTTACTCAATTTGACCTGGGAATGACCTTGAACCCGACGTGATTGAGGTTATCGGACCTCATATTTGGATTCAGGGCATCCAATTACATAAGAATAAAATGGTCTGGTCAAATAAGCATCAACTTTTTTTTTGTAAGCCGTGTTATTAACAAATATAGATCCACATAGAAGCTCAGTCCTTATGCGATTGTTTGGGTCTCGTGCGGCGCTCAATTTTGATTCCATCTCTCTCGCAAGCTGCCACCACCACAAGTATCTCCTTCCCACAGTTCTTCCCCATCACAAGTTCCCCTTCTAGATGATCAAGTGAAAGAAATGTTACTACCTTATTCCAATGTATTCATGGGTGAGTGGTCAGTCGCTTAAGCAAACATTTTGCCGTTATATATGGCATAGATTCGAATCCCGTCTCATCAATTTTTTTTGTATAGAAGATATTTGTTGCACATGTTTATCAAATAGTTCCGTAAGAACAATAAAATTATTATTTTTAACTGATCCCTTGAATTTCTTCGATTTTCTTCTTTTCATTCTTAATAAGTTCGAATTAAATTTAAATGCAATGAAAAAAAAAATCATATTAATTTTAATAACATATTTTTTAAGAAAAATTAAAAAATTCCATATGTATCGAGATTCGAACCAACACTCACTTAAAATGCAAAATTGATTTCACAATACTCCTGACCGCTAGGTCACCAGGACACTTGATATACATAGTTCGTCTCTTATATTAGCTCATCTTGGAGAGGGGGACATGGAAAAAGATATATGCACCATCTACTTTGTGGGTACCAGAATTAATCTTTGTAAACATTAGTACCCACAACTAGCGACGCTTGCTAACCTAGAACGGTGGTTCTGGAATCTATATTTGTTGTTAATATTAAGAATATGTTTAATACTGGCTGTCCTCCAACTGAAAGACTAAATTATATTTTCTAATATTCGATATTTTTCTTAGCTGAGAAATGCTCATAAATGGTAATGTACTTAAAATCATTCAATAAATAAGATTATTCAAATAAATCAAAAATATTAAGCATCTTGGAGCAATAAAGTGAAATAGATTTTATCGAAGCGAGATATGGATTGGTAGTTAATTGTAACAGTAGTTTCTGATTTTATTAAATATTTGAATGCGGGTGAGGGAGATGCTTTTGAATCAATTTGATGAAGAGCGTCGACAGTTTCAAACTTATTCAGAAAGGGAAAAATACATTGTCTGGTTCACTATTTTAAATTAAAATTTTCAACTTAAAAGAAATAAAATAGCAGTTTTACCTTTATAGATCATGTTAATTAACATTATTATTTATAACTACGTCTTTGAAAACTACCATTGACATTTAACATAGTAGCGGAAAATATGAAATTTATCAGAATAATAATTTATATCGCATTTTGATCGAAACACTTGTTTCAATAGTTTATTATGAATTCTGCATAAACTTGTTTACTACCAACTTCATTGCAAGCAGTCTCTAACTTTCTGCTTTATGAAGTTACGGATAAAGTTTGTAATTTTAAAAATGCTTTGAGCTTGGTACACATATTGCAGTCAGGGTAAAGAATATGAAGTTATTAAACGTTATTTTCGTTTTAAAAAGGATTATTTTGCGCGTCTTGGAAAATAAGGATTCTTTTGTGTATTTGTTGTATATAAGCGTATACACCTTTTTCAAATTTTTGTTTACCAAAATAACTTACAGAAATCATTTAGTTACTTCCTGATTAGCGATTTGGGACTAATTACAAATGCTTATGAATCATACTTGAAAAAACTAATAATACTATCGGCGTCTAATAAAATCAATTATAATTTGTTCACATTTAATACAGAATATATCTTTGTCACTTAGGGGTGGACCCAAACTCTCTTGAGGGGGGAGGAGGCGATATCACAAGAGTGAAAGCGAGTTGTCGCTAATGGAGGAGTGCCAGCGTCATTCACATTACTAATGCAACACTCAAGGGTGAGCCTATTTCGCTGAATTTGAAGTTATTGGGAGTGGAGCGATTGTACCATATGGTAAACAAAAGTGAGTTTTCGACGGAAGAGGGGGGGAGGTGCCAGCGACATTCGCATTCCTAATATAGCAGGTGGGGTCGAGTTTATTTTTCTGAATTCGAAACTTTTTGGGGAGGGACAATTGTCCCCACCGTTCCCCCTGGATTCGCGTCTGTCTTGAGTATTTTAAAGATCTGAAACAAATGCACTACTTAAAGAACATATGATAACCTGAGATATTCGATCCTAATTTGTATGTTCTATCAGAATAACTAAGGTATCTTTTTGAGTATATTAGAGCGAAATAATTGTTTTTAAAATGAATGATTTGTCAAAGATATCAAGCAATATTGATTGATTCTCTAATCCACTGACAGGGTCTGACTTTAAAACTAGTCTAAGTCGACAATAAGGAATTTAAATTGACAAGAGCAACAGTAAGTCCACCGAATTCTGAATTTTAAAAATGTAAGAATAAAAAATTAGTGTGCATTGCATTTTTAGAAGGTAAAACAATGCGCAGTCTTAAAACGTTTGTTTACTGAACATTTATAGGTTATACCAAAATTGGAAAGACCGAAAAAAACAGTATAGACAGACAAGTGCATTAAGAGAATAACAAACCAAAGCATTCCTCATATATATATATATATATATATATATATATATATATATATATATATATATACAACAAACGTTTCTATCAAAAAACTAAGAATAAAAATCTAGAGGCTAGATTTCATTCGAAGGATAGCTGTTTCCCGAAAATAAACAAATCAATAAAAATTTCGATACACTGTATAAAATAAATTAAATTAACAGTATTTTAACTTCAAGAAATATTAAATAAATAAATATAAATAATATCATAATTAAATATTTAATAGTTGAATTGCTTGTTTTAAATTGCAACCAACCATAATTTAAAAGAAAACTAACCTAAGAAAGTTTAAGACTTAGGCTCGATCTAGCTGCTATGGAAGTTAGATCTTCTAGATGACAACTTTTATTTGGCTTATGATATTGTTATTAGTCATGTTACATATATCAACAAATAACCTTTTTTAATTGAAATATTAAGGATAAAACCTAAAGATAGAGCCTTGAACTCAGTAAGAAGAATCGTTCTCTACCTAGAATATATAAAACTTTTCATTTTTGCTGGTTTAATATTAAAAGGAAATGATTCTACGCATTTTTAAGTTTCAAAACTTCCTTGACTTATTGTTACATTTGTCATTTTAAACCTTCTACTGTCAATTTAGACCGGACTTAAAGTTAGACCATGGTAGTAAATTAGGGATAAAAAGTTTTATGTATCTTGTAAGTGCTGAACCATAAATGGGAATATAATTAACTGGTCAATAGAGAATTAAACTAATTAAATATGCTGGCTGTTTCATTAAAAATAAATTAGCTGATGTACGTTATACCTCATTGGATATAAGAACCAAAAGAAAGAAATATGTAAGAAATATTAAAAAGTTTCTTTGGAAAACTATATAGTAAGAGTATGATAGTAATGGATGATTTACTGATCATTAATTAAATTAAATACTATAAATTTGGTTAAACGAGATTTTTAAAAGTAAGCTGCTGTAATATGCTGTATCCCGTCATTTACATAGAACTATGTTACCGATTGCTGTGGCAGGTAAAATCTTATAATTTTTCATATTAATCGGATTCAATTAACTATATCCCAAATATTATTAAAAGTATGAGAGTAACCTTTCAGCATTTACAGTCTATTATATACTTTAATTATTTTTCAAATAATTAAACACAAAAAGATTTCAAGATATTTTATTATTTATTTTATTACTACTAAAACCGATTTAAAATTAACGTATAATAGGAATTTTACAGTCTTCAAACTGCACCAAATATTATCAGGCACAAAACTTAAATTTAATATAAGAATAGCCTTAAGATTAATTACTTAAGAGAAGCCGATAATGGTTTAAAATTACTTATAAAAATAAATACCATTATTACTACCAAAAACAAATTGTAGGATTTATTGCTCCGCTAATGGCCAAAATAACTTAAGAACTCAGCATGTAATCTAAACATGACTATAAAATTTGTATCCAGCATCGTCTAAAATACCAAACACTTCCCAAATATAGCCCCATTTCCCTTAAGAAGATCATTAAATTTAAATATAAATTGGCTAACCAACTTTCAGTATGCAGTCTGTTATGACTTCAAACGATACGTTTTTGAGAGTTCTAATTGGTACTGATTTATACGATTGGAAGTGATATAGTTATTAGCTCATAAACAAGTATACATTTTGATCATTAATTTTTTTTTGTCAATCTCAGATATACCTACGAAAATTCTACATAGAAGTAAAAATTTAACACCTTGTATTTTTAAAATATAGCGATTGCATTGATGTGAACTCTTTTTAATTAAAATCATCCAAGAATTCACACCTTTAAATATTACCAAGCAATTATGAAATATACTACATTTATTTTCAGTTTTCTTTGACTTTAAGGCATGTTTAATCAAAAATAAATTGTAAAGGAAATCTTTTGTGTTAAATACTGTATCTTATATAGGGATAATTTACAAATTTGTGTTGATTCCGATGCAACTATGAGGAACTCATGGAAGAGTGCATTCTGTTCGTGGCGAAAAAAATGTCCTGAAAGACAATCTAACCATTGAAATATAGTAGCATATTCTACAAGTCGACATATAGAATAAACTTATTATATTTATTGAATCGAGCCCGTGCAGGTATTCGTAATACAGGATTCATCACAAACGTAATCTCTCATCAAATAAATGCATGTTAAAAGTGTACTATAAATCGACTTTGTAAACAAGTTCCAACTTGCAAATATTTGTTCATATTATTCCACTTTTTTGAAAATTATACAAAACATTTTTTGTAAACAAAATATATAAAAAAAAATTATAAAAATGATAGTTATGTAAAGAACCATATAACAGACAACCTTAAAAAACTTCTTGATTTTGTTTTGAGAAACGGTCACCATTTTGTTAATTTTGAAAATTAGTTCAAATTTTTTTCTTTAATTTTATGACTCATGTGACGTCATTCAAAAAAGAAAATTAAATTACGTCGCTTAGTCATAAAAATATAAAATTTTGAATGCCAGATAAATGGTAGTATTTTTCTTCACAGTAAAAGTACTAGTCTCAACTTTAAAATCTCAACAACTTCGTTGAAAATGATTTTTTTTGAAAAACGACAAAATACTTGTACACTCTTTTAATTTCTGTAATGATTTATTTCACAAAGAAAGCATTTTTTTAAATAGCTCATTGTATGATTTGTAATGGAATTGGTCACTGCACCCGAGAAAACAATTGTAATTGAAGAAGCATGTAACAAAGAACTCTCGAAAAATATCATCAAAAAAAATATAGTTTTTTGAGAGAATCGAGTTCGTTTTTTTTTTTTCGAAAAACGACCACCATTTTGATAGTTTTGAAAATTTTTCGGTTTTCAAATTGTTTTTCTGAAAGCTTATGACTCATGTGACCTTAATCAAAAGAGAAAACTGAATTACGTCGATTAGTCATAAAAATATATAATTTCGAATAAATATGACTTTCATTTTTCTTCATTGCAAATGCTCTAAGTCCAACTTTAAAATCTCGATAACTTCCTTGAAAATGACTTTTTCGCAAAACGACAAAAGACGTGCACACTTTTTTGGGTTCTAGAATAATATATTTTACAGAGAGAGCATTTTCTTTTTTTGACTATTTTCACTGCATCACTTTGAAGGAAATCGGTTTTATAGATATATTATGTTAATTACCAGTATAGATATATAGATATATATTTTGTTAATAATTGAATTTTATTCATATTATCCCTTTTATTTAGGGGAGGGAGGTTTCGGGTCATAAACTTCCACGAGAATCCAAGCTGTATAGCACAGCACATGCAGATTTGCGTTGGGTTAAATGTGAATTTATTTTTTAGATCGTCTAAGACTAGCAATAAATAAAATACACATATATTTTCGAGTTTCAGTCACAAATATATGCTGGCTGGAAAGAAAATCTCAACAAAATTATGTGCGTAGAATAAAATCTCTTCATAAAAAATGCACAGAAGAAAATTACTCAACGATAAGTGCAGTGAAGAAAATCCCTTCGCTAAAATTGCGACGAAAAAAATCCCTTCATTAAAATTGTCGCGAAAATTTCCCTTCTTCTCAGGGTCGTATAAATAGCCACAAAAGAATAAGAGTGACGTAAAAAATCTCTCTTATATTGCCCCAAACACCTATAGGCTTATGGGCTTCTCAACCATAATCCAGGTGGGAATTTTCCAATTGTATTATATACTATTACTCTGTTATAGTCTAAAAATTATAATCTATATATGTAGGTTCAAAAATACTGCTCTTTGAACTAAAATGTGATTGTCGCACTTGCATTGTCTATGTTTTTGTTTATTTTTACGACTTTTCGTTTAAATTGTATCTCTAATCGTTATCAAATATAAACTGCCTGTTTTGTCTTAAAGCTTCGAACTTATATACGAACTGTGTCCATCGAAGCACAAAGTTTCACTTCACTGTACACACCTCAATGATTTGGTGTTACAAAATAGTGGTTGCCAAAGATTAGGTATCTCAACACTGGGTGTACTGAAGATTCCATTATAATTTTTAATGTAAGCTGCTTCTATAAATTTTCTTTGTTCATGTTGGGTTCCATATATATTGCCGCAGTTTCAGACCACTTTATATGGTGTTGTTTATTCCAGGCGTGTTCTGCAATACCTGATCTCGACGTTTCCCCTTTTTGTATATGAGTTTTATGTTCCTTAGTTCTAATTTCTATTGGACGCTTGGTTTCTCCCATATATATTTCACCACACTCACATGGATCTTTGTAAATACATTCTTTCTTATCGGTCGTTTTTGGTTTTGTTTTTGTTAAATGAACTCCGAGTGTATTTCGGAATTTAAAGGCTGTTTTTATATTATAGTTGCTGGCAACTCGTCTTATTTTCTCCGAGGTTCCCTGAATGTAAGGACTTGCTGTCTAAAGGTCGTTGTTCTAAAGCTATTTATAACATCGTCAATTAATTTTAAAGGATAACCATCCTGTTATAAATCGGATTTAAGGTTTGCTACCTCTTTTTCAATGAATTGGCAGACACGGTGCGATTACAGAGATTGAGTATTGTTACAACAGAATGATTAGAACTACGGTTAAGATATTGTTCGGTATGTGTTGCTTCGTGTATACTGAAGTTTTAATAGTTTCGTTTGAATGGTTCACCATGACATGTAGGAAGGGCAATTGATCATTTACCTCTTTCTCCATGGTGAACTCAATTGTAGGTGTTTATATATTTCAAAAAATCATTGTTCTTGATAATTGCTCTTCCATACGATGAAGGTATCATTTACCTATCTCAACCAGAGTTTCGGTTTCACTATTGCTGTTTTTATGGCATGAGTTTTGAACCTTTCCGTATTTATATATATATATATATATATATATATATATATATATATATATATATATATATATATATATGCGACGACTGGAGAGAGCGAGGAACTCATTGGAAGCCCGTCGTCCTGGGCGTAAAACTTGTTCTTTACTTGCAAGTAAGCACTACACAGGCAACACTCCAAAAGGTCCATCACCCTGTCCAGTAGTAACGTGGTTTTATCTGATAATGTATCATTTAAGAGTCTAGTTTTGATTACGTCTAGTGATTCCCTTGCGTACTACTCAGCGAGCAATAGAAAAAATCATGCTGGGAATATCACTACGTGATCGAATAAGGTACGAAGAGAGAGAGAGAGAGAGAGAATAATTTCCCTAATGGCACATTAGTATACAAACTTTCCACATCAAAACTTATTAGTCTGTAGTCTGCCTCTAGATTAATGCTACTAATAGTGTTCATGAAACGTTCGGAATTTAAGAACAATGCAAGTCCGACAACCATATTTTAGTCAATCTTCAATATTGTCTACAATCTTCAAACAAACTGTTTTTTAGTTACACTATTTAACTTTACTGATTATACCATAGTATATTATTACTGTATTATATTATTAGGTAAGAAGTACAATCGAGCTCTGTATAAAGAATTTACATGAAAAATATAACATTTTTTATCGTTGTATTTATATTTAAGGAAGCTCCGTTGTAACGGGCCGTAGCTGGGAGGCAATTTAAAAACAAGTTTATGCTTTTTTTTAAATTTTTATGCTGGGATTTTGTTATTACTTCAACCCGAACTGACTGGGCAGTTAGTATTTATTTATCAACATTACATATCGAGTATAGAAAAGTCTTTGAACAACCCGCATTTTAATTAGAACTGCTGCAAGGCATTTGCAACGGATAAAATTATTATAAACAAATAAACTTCTTGATTAAAAATTTTTTTCGCCGTACTTATTCTGAAGGGATTATATTCGTCGCAATTTTAATCGTAGGGTTTTTTGTAGTCATCATACAAACGTTTGAACCCTTCATTTTATACAATAAAAATGATACATCATTATCGCATGTAGTTCTTAATATATCCCTGCTCTTTTTAATGTTCACATGTATATTGTTTACCTTCTCGCATCTACAATTTGAATAGAATTTATATATATATATATATATATATATATATATATATATATATATATATATTTGTGAGAATATGGCACTATAACAACAAAGAGAATGTTTTCTTTCGTAGCTTCCAATTTAGATCAGATTTAAAACTCTTTAATGAAGTGGTTGAAAAAGTCTAATTCAAAAACATTAGAGAGACAAAAAAATTAAAACAGGGATATAGGGGGCTGTGGACGAAAAAGTTTGACAACCACGGTGTTAATGGCTTTCCATTAGGAAACGATTTAATCCTTAACAAATCTTAATGTGATTTATTTTTAAAAGCTCCTGCTCAGTTGAACGGCGGGTGGCCTAATTTTAAGTAAACTTCTCACCAAAGTTTTCTCGCGAACGTAGGTGACGTAAATTTTATCTTGACCTGTTTTCGTTTTAACCACAAGTTGTAAATTAAAGTTAAACTTTTCTTATACTTTCTGTAGTTAAAAGCTAAACCCTGATTTCCCCTTGGAATATATTTTACATGACTTTTTACTTTTTGGGAAAAACTAAATATTGTAAAAGTTTTTCGTTTTTAGGATAAACATAAATTTATATTTCCACAATTTTCTTGACGTTCTATACTAAAAAAAAGCTGTTCTTAAAACACATTACCAAGTTAAGATTAATCGTGGCCTTTTTTTTATTATGCACTAAATAAATTAGTGTATAAAATATGCTGTTACAATTTCAAAGTCAGTGTAGTCATTTACTAAATTATGTATTTCTTTTTACAGTATTGTAATTAAGTACTAAAATATACAGGGTGTCAACGAAATAGCTTTTGAGAAGAAGCTTCTTGTTTCTGGACAGTATCAGTGAAACTGTTTCGCAGAAATAACCTGAATTATTGATTTTTAAATGGGATACTGTGAAAATTTTAATTTTTTTTGGGAATACCGACATTATTCTACTCATAGCTATATCATATCGAACATAAATAAAATTTGCAATACCATATTCAAGTTTAGATAAACCATTTAAAAAATATAACAGTCATAAAAAAATCGTTTTAATTCTCCATAAAAAAATATACAGGATAACACATTTAATAAACAAACGTTTGGAATATTTCTCATTAAATTCGAGGTAGAAAAAAATTGACAGTCACCTCCAAAAGTGTAGTAACTTATATTTCATTATCATCAGTTAAAGTATCGGGCAAGAGCACAGGAGTCAGAGAGTACTACCCTCTCGGACAGTGAGCAACCATCTTCACAGAGGAAATTTATGCTATTCTGCAGTGTGCCCATCTCTGTGAGAGGGATATAGACAGGAATATACACTCAGACAACAAGGCTGTAATATTGGCACTGAAGTCCAGTATCTTAACTTCGCGACTGATGTTGAAATGCAAGGACTTACTGAATAGTATGACAAGGCACGGCTGCACAGTCAGACTCGTATGGGTTCCGGGTCACTCGGGCATACGCGGGAATGAGGAAGCAGACCATCTGACAGAGTTGGGTTCGGCAACTGAACTGTATGGACCCCAGCCAATACTACCTGCCCCAGTTGCTATTGGCAAAACGGAATTAAAATTGTTGCTGGAAAGCAAATTTATTGAATCGTGGAGGGGAGCTCCTGGAATGAGTTGTGCTAAGGAACATATAACTAGGCCTAGCGCACGGCGTACTAAGGAACTTCTCTCCTTGGGAAGGAAAGAGCCTGCGAATTGTAGTGGGATTGTTGATAGAATATTGTCACCTTAGGGGCCATCTTCATAAAATCGGTGTCGAAGACAACCCGACGTGCAAATGGTGTTTGGAATAGGATGAAACTGTTGAGCATGTCCTCAGAGAGTGCCCAGCACTCAACTGACTGAGACAGATATTTTGGAGATACAATTTTGTTACCGGAAGCAGTTAGGCAAGTTCAACTAACAAGGTTGCTTGGATTAGCAAAGGCGATCGGCCTCGAATGACTTGCAGCTATGGTGGGATGTAAAATGCCCAATGGAGGCCTAGGCATCGATGATCTAGTATCACTACCCCTTTTTCACTCATTCATCATCAGTTAAAAAACAAAACAAAAATGGTAACAAGAAAGTGATTTCATTGAACATCCAATATTCTGATGATGTTTTTCCGGAAATCAAAAACAGATGCCATTTTTTTTGATCTGATAATGGATATTTGTATGTTTGTGAGTTCTTTAGCCATATAGAACAATGATGATAGATATATTCGATTGGAAGTGAAAGTAAAAGCAATTTAAGCAATGTCAGAAGATCCTGATGAACATTAAAAATAACCACCAGGTCAAATCCATTTTTGTGGATAGAGTTGATCTAGAAATGCCCGAAATTTACAATGGTAATGTGTAACTATACAGAATGATTCTCCGGGAAATTTATCGATCGATTGTTCAAAAACTATAATTAGGAAGAATCTGAAAATTTGACCGTATACTAACGTGTATGGGGGACAGTCAGCAAAAATATTTTTAAGATGGCGCACTTCCGGTTACACCGAAAGTAGATGTCAACTTGCTTTAATAAATGGAATACTCTATATATTATTGCATTTTTGATTTCTACATAAAATTCTAAACAGATTTCATGAATAATGTTCTATAGGTAAGTCTTACTGTTTTGGACATATTTAAATTTTTATGTCAAAAATCACGTTTGTGAACCAAAACTTAACTATAAATTTTTCCTATAAAAAAGTCTTTATTATTTAATTTGGGTTAGTTTTCTTGTAGACGAAGATCGACTTTAGTAGTCTTTTTATGATATTTTGAAAAATGTTAGTACAAAGTGGTCAAAAAAGAAGAATAAAAAAATTGCATTTAAAAAATCGTCAAAAGTCAATCTTTTCACCTATTTTTCTAATTTTTTCATATTAATCATTAAAAATGAGTAACTTTGTATAAGATTGTCTATTCCAAAAATTTGTAGTTTTCAAAATATTGGCAATTCAACATTTTTCTATTGTAAAAATGCTATACAACTTTTAAGCTTTGTTATTAGTGGCCCTGAAGGCGAAACGCGACGAAAGAAAAAATAAAGCACCACAGAAATGTTACTATTTCTTGCCATTTGACATTCACTAATAATAATCATGACGAGGTGCTTGAATTACACGCACGAAGATTATTTAAACTTATTTATTATTTATGGAGAATGTTATTTTAAGAACATGCGATACATTCGCGATCCGATATCCGCAGAAACAGAAACCAACACCACTAACTGTTAAAAGTATTATACAAAAATTCAAGAACTTTGGATCCATAAAAGCAAAAATAAATAGAAATAAACCAGTTGTTAATAATAAAAATATTGAAACTACAATTTTTGGATATTTCGCCGCATATCCGACAATATCTATAAGGCAAGTAGCATTATAGTCTGGATTATCTCAAACATCAGTTTTAAGGATTTTATGGAAACACAATTTTTATCTCTATGTATATCCCATAATACAACATTTAAAAAGCACTGATTTTCCAGGAAGAGTAGAATTCTATCAATTTATTTTACTTCGGTCATAAGAAAATGCTGGTTTTTTGAATAATAATGTTTGGTCGGACGAAGCCAAATTGACAAAAAATGAATTGTTTAATCGACGCAATTCCCACTATTGAAGCGACTTAAACGTACATTCATTTAGAAAGAATCGTCGCCCTAGAATTCTACCAAGCTAATCTGAATGGTAAGTTAGCTATTTTAAAGACTTCTAGATACAAAATGCGTTTTTTAACTTATAAGTGAGTCCTACTTAGAAATCTTGAGAAATCTGGAAGGGAACTATTTATGTAACTTGCCGCTGGCTGATCATAGAAATATATTTTATCAACATGATGGGGCGCCTCCACATAATAATCATTTAGTTAACAATCATCTGCAAAACTTATTTTATGATCAATGGACAGCCAAGAATGGGCCACATCTTTGGCCACCTCGCTCCCCCGACCTAACAGTACTTAATTTTTTTATTTGGGGGACAATCAAAAATAAAGTATACAACACCGCATTAACCACTATGCGGATGCAGATTGTATGCAGCGAGTCAGAATAGCATTTGAAGAACTTAATCCTCGGTCAATAAGAAGAGCCACCCACGAAGAGTTCCTGCTTAGGTGCGAAAAATGTTTGGAAATTCAAGGGCGTCAATTTGAACATTTACTCAAATAATTTTTGTAACTTTATTTTATTAACAACTGGTTTATTTCCATTTTTTTTAGCTTTTATAGATCCAAAGTTCTTGAAGATTTTTATTATATTTTTAATAGTTGGTAGTGTTTGTTTCTGTTCCTTCGGATATTGGATCGTGAATGTATCTCATGTTCTTGAAATAAGTCTATCACATTCTCCATAAATAAGAAATAAGTTTAAATAATCCTCGTGCGTATAATTTAATCGCCCCGGCATGATTATTATTAACGAATATCAAATGGCAAGAAATAGTGACAATTTTGTAAGGTTCGATTTTTTTTATTTTCGCCACATCTCGCCGTCATGGCCAATTAATAACAAAACTTAAAAGCTGTATAGCATTTTTACAATAGAAAAATGTTGAATTGCCAACATTTTGAAAACTACAAATTTTTGGAATAGACAACTTTATACAAAGTTACCCTTATTTTTAATACTTAATATGATAAAATTATAAAAATGGGTGCTTTCTATTTGAAAAAAATTACTTTTGACGATTTTTTAAATACAATTTTTATTCTTCTTTTCTGAACACTGTGTACTAATAATTTTCAAAATATCATAGAAAGACTCCTAAAGTCGATCTTCGTCTACAAGAAAACTAACCCAAATTAAATAATAAAGACTTCCTTATAGGAAAAATTTATAGTTAAGTTTTGGTCCTCAAACGTTATCTTTGACATAAAAATTTAAATATGTCCAAAATGGTAAGACTTAAATATAGAACATTATACATAAAATATGTCTATAATTTTACGTAGAAATCAAGAATGCATTAATATATAAGGTGTTTCATTTAAAATAAGCAAGTTGACATCTACTTCCGGTATAACCGGTATATACACTGTCAAATTTTCAGATTCTTCCTAATTATAGTTTTTTTACGATTGATCTATAAAATTTCCGGAGAATCACCCTGTACATGGGAGTGAGTAAAGTATACTGATAAATTTCCCATATAAGCTATAAATTTATTCTGGCCAATAGTTCACATTTTTCTCTAAAGGAAACATTCAGTTTTATTGGATCCTGAACTCAATAAATAGCAGTTTTAATTAAAGTCCAAGTTTACTTGCGGCTACAGGAATATTTTTTTAACATAATACAGGGTTACAAAACGAATTGAACATAACCCCTCTTAAAGCTGAACCTTGATTTTTTCCGTATAGCCTCACGATTCAATACCGTATAAAGTTTGAATAGTTGCTTTAATTTTGACGAAATAGTGTAGATTTTAACATTGTCAGATGATTTGGACGTGTGCCAGATTCGACATGTAATTAAAATATTCCAAAAAATCTAAAAAATTTAGAATGATTCGCTACCATTTGGCAATACTTTTATTACATGCATATAAACCGAAAAATCAAAGAGCTGCAAAAAGTTTGTCTGGTCTAGCAGATTTTGTGAAGTTTTCACGATTACATGTATTTAATTTATCTTTTAAAAATATATATAAAAATCAGTTAATTATTGACAAGTTATTATATGTACAGACGTAATGGCATAACCCATAATCTAAGAAATAATATACCAACAGAACATTCAAGACTGCATCTGGTGTTAATAAGTTTTAATTTTAACAGGAATAGTATTTTTTTAAATAAATGTTTCATTCATTTTATTACTTTCGTAAATAGATTTTAAAGAACGGTAAAAACTGTATAAAAATTATTTCACTATTAAAAAATAATAAAACTACAAATTTTAAAAGTGACATGGGACATACTAAGACTTTTAATGAGAATACGAATGTGTTGGCGCTTTTTATAAAAATACAGGCAAAGAAAAATAATTAAACCTGGAAGCAAAGCTAACCTCCTACTAAAACAAGGCATAGAAAGAAAGAAACTTACCTTAATCCAGCAAGACTAAAACAGAAATAGAAAATATAGAAGTATATTAGAGGGAAATTGCATTAGGAAAATAAATTTAGAATTTAAATGCATATTTTAATGGTAATGGCTATTTTATCTAACTAATATATGGATTAATAACAGAAAACAACTGGATGAAAGCTACATTCACACACAAACCCACACATATTCCTGCGTAAAAAAAATGCTATTTTATGAATTTGTTAAATGTTTATTTTTTTCATTAAATTTAACATATTAGCTGAAAATAAATATAAACTGAATGACTAGGTTTGAAAACTTAACACGTAAGCCAAAGACTACAAAGACAACAATTTTTAATTTTCTAAAGATCAGGAAATAAATTAAGTACAAAATTCGGTCTTATAGTTTTGAAACTATAAATATTGTATTTTTTTCTTAAAATCACTATAAAATGTTAATTTTTCAGTTTTTTCACACCACACACTTTTAATGCCTATGCTTTCTTTGCGAAAAATGAGTGAAATTGTTATTGAGAATTGCAATTTGAAAATTCGACATTTTATTGCTAAAAACTATTTAGAAACATTCTATAAGAACTACATTCTTTAATATATTTCATTATTTTAATTTATTACACTACTTCACAGCCAATTTGCGACTGTAATGTAAAATGCAGTCTTTGGTTAATTTTTGGTCTCTAAATGCGAAAGTGATGGTAAAAACTCCGTAACATGTAATATTTTTGGGTTATGATTTTCTCAGCAAAAATGAATGAGGATTTTAATTACATTATATTAAAAAGTAATTTGTAATATACCGGAGCGCCATGTTACCAAATTTATGTTTTCCATAAGATGGGGAAATTGTACACAATCTGGCAACACTGCGTGAAGGTGTCTAGGGATGACAAGTCAACCACGAAGTCTCAACCTCCTAGCGCTTAAAATAACGGAAGTACTCGTTTACACCATTAGAATTCCAAATTTCACTCTGCTCTGTAGCCGAGTCTACTTATAGATGGTCCCTGTATACGAGAAGTACCTTGTCCCTTTCGAACTTCCGATATCTGATGTTTCTAGAAAATACTTAAAGTGCGGAACGGCTATAGAAGCAGCCGTATCTTCAGTATTGGTTTAGCACTAGTAGTGGTCAGCATTAGGTAGAGAAGCGAGGTGTGCGGACAAGCCAATAATAAAAGCCTTGCATAAGTGTTATTTTTGTGTTGAATAAAGTTACTTGACGCCTGTAAACGTAGTATCACATCTCTGAACTGCCGTACGCGACAGTACAAAAATGTCTAAAGTACAGAAACGTGGCTGTGTTAATCCCGCGGATAGTTTTTGCTACACTGACACCGTGTCAGTTTACCCCTAAGTCGCAGGAAAGGATAATTAACAAAATGACCAAAGTAGCTTATCATAAGTATTTTCAATGTTTTGTTGGCGATCAAGATCGGGACTGGGCTCCTTACATATGTAGCCAAACCTGTGCCGCAAATCTAAGAAACTGGTTAAATGGCAAACGCTCTTCTATACCTTTTGCAGTTCCAATGATTTGACGAGAACCAACAAATCAGTTTAATGGCGGTTACTTTTGCAGGACAAAAGTGTCTGGTTTTTCAAGAAAGGGCAATAATATTGAATATCCGGATATTTTCTCAGAGGTTCTTCATGAAGAAGGTTTACCAGTCCCAGCGCCCCCGGCTAAATGGGAAGAAGATTTAGGAATATATGATGATAAGGCAGAACTCGATAATGTATCAGAAAAGGACGATTCTATTTTCCCGAAAGTGAAAGAAAAGTACCCCATTTAATTGAACAACTTGAATTAAATCATCTAGTTCGGGACCTCCACTTGTCCAAAAAGCATGCTGAAGTATTAGGGTCTAGATTGCAACAATGGGATTTACTAGCCACTGGAACCAAAGTTACAATACTTTGGAACCGTAACCAGAAGCTATCTTCGTTTTTTACTCTGCAGGATAAAATGTGTTTGTGTTAATCCAAATAGGGTTATGGAAAAATTGAGGTTTGTACATAACTCGGACGAATAGTGCTTATTTATAGATTCTTCTAAAATACGTTCAAAAGCCCTTCTGCTCCATAATGGCAATAAAAAACCCTCTATTCCTCTTGCACATGCAGTTGACATGAAGGAAACATACGAAAGTATATCGCTTATTCTAAATGCAATAAGCTATGATACGTATAAATCGCAAATATGTGGTGACCTAAAAGTCATTTACTAGGGTTTTGGGACAATAGAGCAACACAGGACCATTACCAAGTTAATGAATGGCTTCTGAGAGATCAATATAGTCCAGATCAAGCTAACGTAAAGAATATACCTCTTGTTGATCCCAAAAAGTAGTATTACCTCCATTACATATTAAACTGAGATGGATTAAAAATTTCGTTAAAGCATTAGATAGAGAAGAAGATGAGTTTAAATATTTTAAACAAATTTTTCCTCAACTAAGTGATGATAAGCTTAAGGAAGGAATATTTGTTGGACCACAAATTAGAAAAATACTAAGGATTCAACAGTTTAATCAAAAATTAAATGATGTTGAATTAGCTGGGTGGAGTTCTTCTAAAACAATTGTTTCGGAGTTTTTAGGGAACAAAAAAGTAAAAACTACAAAAAACTTGGAGAACTACCTGAAAGTTACTACAAAACGAGCTGTCACATGTCTCTTAAAATACACTTCTTGCACTCCCATTTCAATTTTTTCTCGGAAAATTTGGGTGCGGTTAGTGACGAGCATGGAGAAAGGTTCCACCAAACTATATTAGCAATGAAGTAACGCTACCATGGCAAATGGGATCCAGCAATCATGGGGGATTAGTTGGTTTCTTATGAGAGAAAGCGATTAGGAAAATAAACAAAAGTCAACATTTGTAATAAAGTTATGTACAAAAGACTTACTATAAATGTATTTTCATGTGTATTTTTGTAATTTTTTTTCTTTGGGGACAAAAGATGGACGAAAAGAGTTTTGGAATGGCGACTGAGAGCGAACAAACGCAGTCAGGGACGACCACCGACCAGATGGACACACGACCTCAAAAGAATAGCAACAAACTAGATCGCAGTAGCTCAGAATAGAGGAGGATGGAAATCTCTTGAGAAGGCCTGTGTTCAGCAGTAGACAGAAACAAGCTGATGATGATGATTTTTGTAAATAAATCCTGTTATCCTTAAAATATCTTGTTTTTTTATTGTTTTGAATGTATATATAAATATTACATAAAAATGTTTGTGTTGAAAAAAATATACGTGGTGGACAATTTTCGTAGGTGAATTCGCATTCGGGATGCTTTAAACTCTCACGGATAGCCATCACAACATCAGTCGCAATTTTTTTTGTATTTGTTAACTAGTATTATTATCTATATATCTTTTAAATTTTGGTGTAATTTTTAATGAAACAAAATACATAATAATATAAGTAAAATGTCATAAAAATTCCCAAAAAACACAATTCTTCAGAATTACACTTTTCCATGACTGGTAATACCAACATCACATATTTTTCAGCCAGTTGTTTACATATAAATAAACCAAAACAAAGAGTAGGGAAAAGGTAGAAAACACAATTCCGCCTGCAAAGGTTCTTCGATGGTCTAATTTATTATTAGTATTCCATGCCCTTAGCCAATCCCTTTAGAGTGGTAACTTTTATTTTATTCTCCCTACGCAGCTTGTGATTTATGAGATCATAACAGACTAAGGCTCTATTTGGGACACATATAAAGTCAATGACGAAGAAGTTAAGATATATTTGGCTGTCGGGGCGTGTAAAAAAGAGTATATTTTTTAAGGCACAATATAAAAGAGTTTTTTCGATTTCCTATTTCGCTTTACTTACTCGTCAGCATGTTTATTTTTTTTAAACTCTATGCTACTAATATTTATATATTGCCTAATTTATCTAGTTTTAAATTTCAATATAATCATAATATAAACAGAAATGGGCACATATTAGATCTGGTTGCGAATAATTTTACTGAAATACACTACCGCCCAAAAGTATATGCTAATCCACAAATAAAAATGAAAATTTTAAAAGTTTTATTATTTCAGAAACTATACATGATAAAAGACTTTAGCACCTCTCGTTTAAAAGTTCTTGCGATACCTTTTCAAAGTCCTGTGAACATATTTTTTTTTTTTTTGGAATAAACATTGTCTCTTCTGCGCATGCTTGAAATCGTAATATTTTGAAAAATTTTAAGTGCAACTTTGACCGCTTGCATAGAAGCCATAAATAAACGTATCGTTAGAAACTCAACGCCAATTAAAAGGTGATTGCAAAAGCTTTAAAATGAGATCCAGAGCGTAATTTTTGACAATTTTTTTTATCAGGTTATTGCTGTTTTTGTGAAAAAACACTATTTTTTGAAAATATATTCTATTTAAAAATCTAAGCATTCTACAAAAAAATGATAAAAAAAATGTGCCATTTTGGATGAAAAATCAAGTTATAATATTTTTTACACAAAAAAATTTTTTTTTTCAAATTTTTATGATTTTTTTTTTAATTAATGATGCACATAATATATAAATAAAAAAACGTATCCAGGTGTAAATACATGTAAATCATTCATACTTATTTCAAAATTACATATGTTTTTATTTAATAACGACTATATTTACTTTACTCGTAAACACAAGCTTTGCTAAACATTTTTCGATTGTCATTCATTTTGAAAATCGATATAGAATTTTCATTATTATGCGGTGAGTATTCGTTGTGATAGCATGGGTCGAAAAGCTGAATTGTCTGAAGCGACGCGATCTGGTATCCTTGTATTACAAGAGAAGGGATTTGATTTTGTAAATATGTAAATAATGTTTAAGTATGTATGTTACGTTTTTTTTAGTTATATATTATGTACATCATTAATTAAAAAAAAAAATCAAAAAAAAATTTGAAAAAAAAATTTTTTTCTGTTAAAAATATTATAACTTGATTTACCATCCAAAATGGCGCATTTGCACATTTTTTTTTGTTTCTTTGTATAGTGCATAGATTTTTAAATATATCTGAAAATGGTGTTTTTTTCACAAAAATAGCAATAACTTCATAAAAAATTGGTTAAAAATAACGTTTTGGGTCTCATTTTAAAGGTTTTGCAATTACTTTTCAAAAGACGTTAAGTTTTTAAAAATACGTTTATTTACGGCTGCTATGCAAGCGGTGAAAGTTGCACTTAAAATTTTTCAAAATCGTACAATTTCAAGCATGCGCAGAAGAGACAATACTAATTCCAAAAAAAAAATGGTCAGAGGACTTTGAAAGGGTATCACAAGAGATTTCAACGTGCAGAAGTATTTTAATGTACTTTCTTTCTCTAGCATTACAACCCGAGGTGGGTCTTTGCTGACTTCACAATCTGCCTCCACTTGCTGCGATCCATTATCAGTTCCTCCGCGCGTTCGACGTTTAGGGTTTGTAAGTCTGCTGCAACATTATCTCTCCACCTCATCCTTGGTCTTCCTAGCGGCCGCTTTCCTTCTGGGTTCTCTTCCCGTACCAACTTGACGATACGTTGATGTTGTCTCATAACATGGCCGGCCCATCTTAATATTACTGCTTTTATTATTTTCACTATATCTGGCTGGTTGTATAGTTCCTCCAATTCCTTGTTTGTTCTCATTCTATATTGCTGTGTGGTGTTGTCCCTGACCGGTCCGTATATCCCTCTAAGCATTCTTCTTTCTGCGATTTTCAGTCTATTCTCATTTTGTTTTGTCAACGTCCATGTTTCACATGCATATGTCATTACCTGTCTTATCACTACTTGATATATTCTTATTCTCGTGCGGCGGGACATATTTTGCGATTTCATTATCTTCTACAGCCCATACCAGCAGCGGTTGCCTCCTTGTATTCTGTTGTTAATCTCTTGTGTAATGTTATTGTCAGAGATGATCGTAGCTCCCAAATATTTAAATTGATGGACCCTTTCAAAATTGTAGTGGTCCATAGTCACGTTCTGTCCTATTCTGTCTCACCGTTCCGTACTTGTTGTAGCCATATATTTTGTTTTTTCTTCGTTGATTCGTAAGCCAACTTTCTTTGCGGCATTTTCCAGTTTGAAGAACTCTCCTTGACACTGGTAGTTGTATTACCTACAATATCGATATCATCAGCGAACGCCAATATGATGCGCGGACCTTGATTTCTAAAGAGGAGCGTTTTTGTGTTGGTCTTTCGCACGATGCTCTCCAAGGCGACGTTAAAGAGGAGTGGAGACAGCGCATCGCCCTGTTTAAGACCACTGTTGATTATAAAGAAGGTTGACAATCTTTCTTCAAGTCTTACTGCACTTGTAGATCCCTCTACACATGTTTTGGTGAGGTTAATTAGCTTCTTCGGTATGCCCAGTTCTGCCATGGCATTTCAAGTATTTTAATATGTGTTTCTGAAATATAAAACATTAAAAATTTTCATTTTTTTTTGTAGGTGAGCTTATACTTTTGAGTGGCAGTGTATATGTAAGAGCGAATGATGCGCCTGTTTTGCCGAAGAATGACCATTTTTGTCTACAAGATTAAATATTGTTAATAGCAATCGGTCATGTGATAATTTTAAAAGGCGTAATTTCGAAACTCTTATCAGTTTAATAATGTTGAGTGGTCTGAAGTATGTAATCCAAACAATGTTATTATACCAGTGAATAGGTATTATGATGGTGTCTGCAATATTTTTAACATTTGTATTGCTAAGGCTATACACTCTAGAAGGAGATATCCAATTCGGTGCAGTGAATTTAAAAAAATGTAAAAAAAAAAGATAAATTTGGAAAGAATTTTTGGGAAAAAGATTCAGGGACGATGAGAGTTGAAATATAGAGAGTATAGGCAGTTGGCGAAAGTCCAAAGAAAGACTGCGTGTTGTTCGTATCATCGACATGTGTAGGATGAAATAAAAACTAACCAGAGGACATTTTGGAATTTTATAAACAGTCAAAAATAGAATTCTGATATTGCTGACATCTTACGATCAGGAATCAAAAGATGGGTAAAATGAGGATTGCTGGATATTTCAGCTCCAATTATGGTGATGACAGTCACCATATCATGAGAATTCATAATGATTTCGGCTACATTGTTTTTTTTTTGGAAACTGCAAAGATGGAGACAAAGGAAACTATTCAGAAATTAAAGGTAAATAGATCTGTGGCCATATACCGCTATATGTAATTACGGGTTGTGTGGAATATGAATATACAGTTGATCCAGCGAGAATACCCATGCTTCATCAATAATATTTGTCCGAACTGAATCAAAATTAATTAGTCAGTATATTCATAAATACGTGCCTATTGCACCGACGAAGGAAACTAAATAGTATGTCAGTCTAACATCGTTTATTTTAAAAACGAAGGAAAAACATTATATCAGAACAGAAATTCTTGAACATGCGTCACTGCACCCTCATCAACATGCGTATCAAGCAGGTAGGTCTACGGAAATCACAATGATACAATTAACAGATGAGATTCAAGAAGCACTGAACAGTAAGGAAACTGAAATATGTGCCTTTCTTGATATAGAAGGGGCATGGATAGCACGACTTCTCTCCACTAGAATAGCAGAGACAGAAATAGGATAGGACACTATTGTCCTCTGTACCACAAGAGGATGTCCTTAGGGAGGAGTAGCCTCTTCACTTATGTGGAGCTTAATTGTAGATGGACTCCGCTGTGATCTGACTTACCTAGACATTTCTTATCAGGGTTAAGCCAATGACGTGGTCGTGATCGCCAGAGACAAGTTCAAGAATACCCTCCGACGCATAGTTCAAAGAGGGCTTGAATACACCAGAGAATGGTGCCAAATGATAGGACTAAACATCAAACCATCAAAATTTATGAGAATGTTATTGAGTGGGAGTCAGAGGTTAAATATCTGGGACTTACCCTAGATAACAAACTCCTCTGGAATTGGCATGAAAACGCCTTGATAGTCTGTAGAAACTTTGCGGGAAAAAGATGGGATGCAAATCCAAAAAATCCTACAGTGGATGTACACTGCAATAGTGAGACCAATCATCACATATGGGGCAATGATCTGGAGCAAAAGAACCAGTCTGGCTAATACAAGAGCTACCCTCTCGAAAGTTCAAAGACTGACCTATGCATGTATAACCGAGGCAATGAAAACCTGTCCAACCGCCGCCATAGAAGTAATCCTAAACCCCACACCTCTACATATACTTCTAAAGAATATGGTGAAAAGGGCAATTTATAGGATGATGCGAGAAGAGGTTATAAAACGAAGGCCTAATCTCTTATCCAGAAATCAACAAATCCGGGACATGCCCCAAGATTAAATGAAAAAAAAAATTTAACTTTGTGAAAAATTTCAGCACAAAGTTGAGTCGCAAAAGCCAATGGAAGAGAAAAACTCAATAAGAAACCCATTATATGGTATACAGATGACTCCAAAACAACGGAGAGAACTGGAATAGGAGTGTATGGATCCGGTATCAGACACTACTAAAGCTTGGGTAAGTCACCAAGCATTTTCCAGGCAGAAATACATGCCATTAGGACATTCAATTCAACAAAGAAAAAACTATCATGGCCAAGAGATCATCATCTTATCGGATAGTCAAGCAGTTATCAGTGCGCTGAGCTCTAAAATTATCAGCTCCAAGATGGTCTGGGAATGCATAGAGAAACTAAATGATTCCAGTAAGAATAATAAAGTCACCCTCATGAAGGTACAGGGACACACCGGAATAGAGGGGAATGAAATAGTAGATAGGCTCGCGAGGAAATGGGCTTAGACACCATGTCTGGGACCAGAGTTTCCACTTTCTGTGGAATCAGTAGCAGCGTAATGCTGGAAGAACTAAAGATAGAAGAAGAAAGCAGAAGATCCAATTATTGGACAGAGCTGTAAGGATTGAAACAAGCGAAAATACTTCTTGGAAACTACGACCAGAAGAGATTCAGATAATGCATAAGCTTGAGTAAAAACCAACTCAGAGTTTTGATAGGGGTCCTCACGAGGCATTGCCACCTGAAAGGATACCTCAAGAAACTCGGACTGGGAGAAGGAGAAGATTGCAGATTCTGTGAGGAGACGGACCAAACCTCTGTTTATATCTTTTCAGAGTACAGCGCTCTATAAAATTCTAGGATGCGGTTCTTGGCAACACACCGAATCGAAGAAGGGGAGCTACCCACCTTGAAGCGGTTCGACGTCCTACGGTTCCCGAGGAAAATAGGACTGGAGGACTTGTTCTAGCCGATAAGGTAACTCTTACGACTTGGCAGCAGTAGGCGGACACAATACATCTACCAGGTCGTAGTGTACAGACTTCAATTCTACGCACATACATATATACATCGAAAATTCCGCTGTATTTTCCGATTTGCTATCAGGAAAAGGGAACTTATATTATAACAGAGATTATACTCTTACTTTCTTAGCTGAGTAGCAATATCGGTGAACTAATAACAATAAAGAGATTTATTGAAAAAAAAAATAATCACATAATACAAAGAGGCGTTTTTTAATCAAAAAGAACATTAAATAAAATACAATAAGGTTTACCGGCGACCACTTGAAATAAGAATTTTTTTAAGGTACGAACTATGAAAAATTATTTATAATTTTTCCTATAGCTCTTTTGAACGCAGTATTTATAAATTATACTTTAAAAGTTGAAAAACGACAACAATAGTAATTATATAAAATTAAAAAAAGTACGAATACAATAATAATTTTATAAAAAAATACCTAACATGCAAATGTCCAAATAATAGTAAACAAGGAATACATCTGTAAATCAAAAAAAAAAAACATCAAGTTACAATAAACAAATATATGTAATTAAAATTTTAAAACCTTACATTAATCAAGCCTTGGAAAACACTCAAAAATAAAGCAATAACAAATCAGACCAAGAGTAAACAATAAAAAATACACATATCACATTTCGTCTAAGAAAACTATTCTTGGATAAGAACTACTGAGATTTTTCATATACTTTCGAAGAAAACGAGCTCTCGCAGAAGTAATGTATGTTTCAATTAATATTCTTTTCTTGTCAGCCTTTCTGTATTTGAATCTCGACTCCTTAAGCAGATTATTTAAAGACGATTTATCCAGAGACACAATCTGTTTGTTTGTGAGTTCAATATTTAAGCTCACTAAATATATACCAAGGATGCTACTTTCAACTTTAGCTTATATTATCACAGAGATTATACTCTTACTTCCTTAGTATATATTGTAGATTGTATTTTTGAACTTCCATTTTGGGTCTTTTAGAAACATGTGTAGTCTTTTCTTGCCGACAAGGTCTATTTTTTTCCAGGAGGATAATTGCCTTGTTTTCTTTTCTTTTTTACTTGGTATATCGTTTTTTTTTTTGAAATTTTAAGGGCAGTGTTTTCTTTCTTAAAGTAATGATTTCTAATTGAAACTGTTGTGCATTGCCTGTGAAGAGTTTCACCACGCATTATCTCAAAGGACAAATCAAATCTTTTTACATTATTCTAATTTTTAATATCTGATTATTACAACTGAATAAAGAATTGGGAAAATCATTTTAAGATTATGTACGAGTGTCAGCCATTTAGACACTGACGACAGATTTGAAGGTTAGAAATATTTGAATCTAGGTTTAGTTTTTTAATAAAAATAATACATACTTACCGGTAATAAGTTATAAAACAATAATTAATAGCTTTTAAATGAAACAATCTTCTGTTTTAAATTAACTTGAATGATCAAAATTTCTCAAACACACAATGTCAATAAAACTCTGAGCGATGACTCTAAATAAAATAATGCTTTGACTGTAATCAAAAGAAAGACTGTATTTATGAAACGAACTGATTTGTTTGTCTCGGTTGTCCCTTTCTATCTTGCTCTACACATGTTAGATATTGTGCGACGTATGGTTTGGATTAGAAGAATAATGTTTTGTTTTCCATCCTTTTATTATATCTATACAAATTATGATGAAGAGGTCTCAAAACTGTCTTTGATATGTTCGTAGATTCATGACGCATGGGTATTCTCTCACTGGGCTAACTGTATTTTATATTTTTAACCTATGTATGGCAATGTGTGCTACAAAATGGAATGATAGCAAGGTCAGTCCAATATTTGAAGGTGGTTATAGGAATAGCATCCATGATTATAGGTCTGTTAACATTGTTTTAGCTTGTTTAAATATTTTTAAGCTTATTCTTCGTAAAAGAATATACAGTGCAATTAAGCAGAGAATATCGGAACATCAACATGTTTTTTTGCCCCAATGCTCTACTGCTTCAAACTAGTTATGGACTAATATAATGTCCGATTAAATACTGAATTTTTCAATTAACTCAAAACAAAATAATTCATTTCAACTTTGCAGCGAGAACACGATTTCGGCAAATTGCTTTAATAAAATTAAAGTCTCGCTTCCCAATTCCGTAACACATCGTCGAGTTGAGCTAAATTTTCGGAATTCCAAATCTTGCAACAATAATGGAGCATTGAGCGGATTTTTGGAAACAAAACCTGTAAATTAAATAGTCTAAAATATCACCAGAGCGACTAAACCTTCCCGAAAACTTTTTGTAAATTACGCAAGAAAACCAAAGTGTGGAGCAAATTTCAGCAAGCAAAACTGTGCGCATTGATTTCATTAGAAATTACAGCGAGAATACGATTCTGGAAATCACTGACTGTAAATCATACGTCTGTATGAATGATCAAGATGCGTACTCAAAATTTTGCTCCTAATAAATTTGGAAATAAATAAAATAATTCCCAAACTCCTCAAAACATCAGCGCGTGGAGCGAGCTTTGGACGAAATTAGTCCATTCCCAACAGCGTTTTCTAGCGATTTTGGACAAACATATAAATTACAGGCAAACCTTCTTTCCAAAATGTTTAAAAAAAAAACTCTTAGGAACAAACGGAAACCAACCGTGACACATTAAGAGGTAAAATCCTGGACATGACACGTCCTTCATAGTCAGATTCAACGACAGAAAATCTGTGCGAAATTAGGATAAAGTTATTTTTTGAAAAATATACAAATAATGCTTAAATTTCTCCATTAAATCCGACACCCAATAAACGTGAACGATAAATAGATCGAAAATCCAGCACTGCGTTGACGTTCCGGTAAATTGAGGATCGTTCTCGCGTCCGCAAAAATCGGTAATTATTCTCAGTTACGTCATATCATTCGTCGCATTCGATTAATACAACACTACAATCCTACTAATTTAAATGACAAAAGAGTAAAAAATTTTTTATCCACAAATTCTTCACTGAACTAATTTTTTATGAGTGTCCCGTGCCTTACATTATTCCCTTTATACTGGTAATTTTTATCTCATTCTCCCTACGATGCCTATAATTTATGAGATTATAGCAAAGTAAGGTGCTATTTGGAACACACACTGAGGCAAGGATGAACATGGTAAGATATATTTTTCTTTGAAAGCTCTTGAAGAAAAACATATTACTTAGGGCTTTAAGGTAAATTACGAAAAGGTTTTGAGACAAGTATAATAAAGGATGTCAAAAATCTATTTATATAAGTAATATCTGGTAAATTGGGTATTTTGGAAGAAAATGGTTGTCTTGGAAACGGTTGAATTTCGTTCTATAACGGGTTAAATGAAATATCTAATATCCTCATGTTGCTTATTTATAAATCATAATTATTCATTTGTAATTAGAAATTTGCCTAGTATTTTAAGAGAATAAAGATGATATTTATTTATTTATTTGTCAAATTTGCAAGATAATATATCTAAATTTGTCAGATAGCTCTGAAATGGTCTCTTTCTTTTAGAGCTTATCCGGCTAGCTCCAAGAGGGGCGGTGAGTGTTCGGGGTAAATGTGCCACCTGTTTCGATGCCCTAATGGTCAAGGTAGAGATCGGACACCCAAGAAAATCCAAGATATAGTATCTATATATTACAATCTAATAACGTAGACTCTAGAGGGACTTGGCAGTTCGTCGTCTGAAAAGAACGCGCCTGAGAGTATCAGCTGTTTAACAAATGCTTTGACAATTTCAGTAATGATAGTCCATTTAGGTAAAAATTATATCTTAAACAAATATTTTCGGCTATTATTGAATTGAAGTGCACTTTACCTATATAAATAGGCCTGTTTACTAGAGTTAACAAATATGCCCTTTACATACGTGGACATATCAACTACATATGGATGCACGATTTAATTAATTGTACCATATGAGGAAACACTTAATAGTTTTAAAGAGATAAGTACACTGATTATTAATTAATTATATATGAAAGGAAAAAAACTACTTTTTCTTTTAAGTTACAGCTAGTGGCAAGGGCGATAATTCAACTAATTAAAAGTCTATAATTTAATGAGACGGCATAGACACGTAAAACTTGATCAGCAGAGGCTTCTGTCCTGACGTTCAAGTAAACTCGGGAAAGCTCTGAATCACTGGATAATACGGTGTGGTCTGGTATGTATAGCATGCAAGGCAGGTGTCGTAGAGAAATCAGCAAGAAGGTCCAATGATGGCAATAGGTGTATAAAAAAAAAGAAACACAAAAAAGGAAAAGAAAGGCCAAAAACAAAAAAAAAAGGACTTAAAATGAAATCAATTTTTACCTTACGAGTAAGGTAGGTACGTCAAATCTTACTTATTTTCTGAACATATCCACAATTATTAATACTTAAGATGGTAATAATTAAAACAAAGACTTACCAGTGGTGTTGGGTGGCCTTTTTGTTGTGCAGAAAAATAGAAAAATTTGATGTCGGGTTTGTTCCCCGAACTGACCAAATCAATATCAGACGACTGCTTTTAAGGTACGCAAAGTAAACTTGTACAATAAATTTGGCCAAGGACCCAAATCTTTCACCCTAATATCTAGCAAAAATGCTAAGCGATCTTTCCAGGTGCAACTCTGCGAGGAAAAATATCCTTATCAATTTATGATTTTTTTTTCTCCCCGGAGAAACGTCCAAGGAAATGGTGGAAAAAGATACAGGGATCTGTATCTCAACGTTATGATAAGTGACAAGCCTTCAAAACAATGAAAAACAAAAATACGGAATTTTAAAATTATTACAAGAAGTTTTATTAGCAATTAACCAAGAAAATTGTAGTATGTTCACAAATTTTTACCAGTTAGAAAGGGCTTTATTGAGGCAGAACTTGCTTAAAAGAAAGGTCGAATCAGTCTTAACCTTAAAGTTTGTTTTTGTTTGACACTTACGTGGTTTTTCGTTTATAGCTTAATAAAATCCCTAATAGTTACATGATAACTAACAAAGTGGGAAGATAAAAGTGCCTAGAACACATGGAAGATCCAACAGGATCCAGAGAGCTTCCACTCAAAATTTATCGATCCTAAAGCCAAATGATTTTCTGCTCACTGGAGATCTCTAGATGAAGGTAACAATAAATTATTCAATATAGATAGGGTAAAAAAAAAGTATGTTCTTCAAATTTAAAGCAAAATACAATTTAAATTAAGACTTTCTATCTAAATATTCCATACCGAGCCACTCTGTACAAAACTAATACTTTTCTATCTTTTAGGTACAATGAGAGAAGTCTTACGAACTAAACATAATAACGACGCCGACAATCAAACAATTACTATTGATTATAATACCATAATTGAGAACCCAATTCCAATAAAAACAAAATATACTGCCAACATTTACTTTCATTTGTAAATATGCTCCCAAAAAAAAACGAAAAAGTTTGTATCAGAAATATTCGGATCAGTGAATTTCATTTTGTACTGGCTCTGACCTGACGTTCCATCGAAGCCCTATTTGCAAAAAAAACTCATATCTACAAATCTAATTTACCGATTTGTTCAAGAGCGTCTAATTGAAGCAATATAATTCGATCCACTGTATGATCCAGTAAGCCTTGGAATTTAACCTCGGCTTTTCATTTAGTAAAAGTTAGATACTCGTCATGTGGATAAAATGCTTTTTTTGTATTTTACACACCAGAGTACGGCGAAAATATATTAATGCCTTTCTGTTTAGCCCAATTTTGTAATTGTTGATATTTGTTTCTCGATAATCCAATGTCAAAGAGAAGAGCGGCGCACAAATGTAACTGGGCGCGACGCAACCACAACACTGTTGCCTTTGACCTGAGACGAAACTTTAGAATGAAAAGACTGGCCGTTCATATTACCGAGGTTTAATAGAAACGTTACTATAGATAACCTTCTATTTTAAATTTCTTAACTAGAAATTATTTTGGCCGTTTCTAAAATTCTAACCCATTAAGCCCGTCTAACTTCTTTCAAGTTATTTCGGGACAGAAGATCGTAGGGAACGTCTACGCGCAATATTACTCCCGCTAACTTTCGTGCGACATGAAGACGAGCATAATCTTGAAACGTCTCATTCGGGGTGTATTTACTTTTCGTCTAAACTTATAACCTAATCGACGGAATCTGGAATATTTAATGACTATTTGATAGATTTATTGTTTTAAATACATCAAATCGTCAAAATACAAAAAAAAAATAGTTTTTTTTGGGTGTTGAGCGTAAAGAAAATTGATATTTCTGTTACAAAATAAACATTTATTCTAATAAAAAAACTAATGAAACGCAACGGTAATTTCTAAGTAAATAAGTTAATAGACCACTTTAAAATTAAAAATCATTCTCAAAAATAAACCTTAATTCTGGTAAAAAATAAAAGTAACACGTTCAGTAATTGTAAATAAATAAACAAATAATTAAATACAATTTAAATCAACAAAAACACCTAAAAGTCTATAAGAGGTGTTCAAACAGGCCTCCAGTTTGAGCGAGACAATAACCCAGTCTATTGTAAAATACGGTTCGCATATTTGCCAAAACTTCAGGGATTATATCCCTATTAGCCCTTTTATCATGTCCTCACAAAACACCTTACGTGTTTCCTGGTCTTTCGGAAAAATTTCTAGAATTATTCGCAATTTGTAACAGCGATATTTGTTCCGCTTTAAAATATTCCAAACTGTTCGAGCGTTCATACAAGTTTTTCGGCAATTACGGTACTATTGCAAGGAAAATTAATTTCTCCTAAACTACAAACGTCTCCCGATTTGCTCGTTCTTTAGTAATTTGAGGAACCGGTTGCTCCTCATTATTATCAGTGCATTTTTTACACATTTTTAGACAACCGGTTGTCTCAAATTTTTTAATAATTTCCGAAATTCTAAATTTTTAAGGAACAGGATGATTTTCGCACGTAAATGCAAATCTGCCGATTATTTACCAGAATAATACCACTTAATAATCTGCTCTTTTTGCTCCGTAGAATAAACTACCATTGTAAAAAAAAATTGGCGCGAAACACGAAAATACCAACACTCGATACTTACGCTTCGACGGCCTGAAGGAAAGCAAATGACTTGGGATCCTCTTATTGTGCTAGGGCGTGGCGAATGCTGCCACCCGCTCTCACCGCGCCAGCATTGCATTACCCCTTACCCTAGTGCCAAACTGGTAATTTACACGTATGTCGATGCTTACGACTGTCTCATTCTGATTTGATGAATAATATAGTATTTTCCTTATCTTACTTAAGAAACGTCCAGGTTCCGGTTTGGATTTTCCAGACCTGTACATGAAAGAGTAAATTTTCGAATTAATATGAAATGTAAATATTTTTACACTCTTATGAAAAAGCGTTTTCCTAACGGCTTCGTTATCATATCTTAAAATAAAGTTAATATAACTCAAACTTTAGTTAAGTTAGTTCTAGTAATACAAATTTAGTTTCGTAATCTCTTAAATAAACTAAAACAAAGAACAAGAAAAGATAAAACAGGACGGTTTAATCCAAAAAGGTCGCTTTTCAGACTAGTTTATTATTAGTGCTTCAGATCCCTAGGCTAATCCTTTTGCGGATGTAATATTTTGGCACTACCGTTCGTTCGTTATAGTTGATTTTTATAAAATCTCGAGATTGTATGATCATATAAAGTATTTATACGTTAAGACACGAGTATGTTAAAGTTTAATTTAGTAAAAGAAATATATCTTTAACTACTATAATTAAAATAAAAATATAATTTAGACAACAAATATTAAAATTTTCTGGGACGAACTGCACTGTTAAAAATAACCTTAAATTTAATGTTCATTCTACATTAAATTTAATGATTATATACCTAAAATCGTAAATAATTTACATTTACTTTGACTTTAAAGCGATTCAATCAAATATTAGTTCGTTGTACATTAAATTTGATTAAATGGTATTTTAGGTTTCAAATAAGTAACTGAAAATATATTTTAACTTTCTGTACATTAAAATTAATTCAAATCTACCTTAACATTAAAGAAATTTACATTATTATTCCATATTCGATAAGGTATATTGCATGAAATTCCAAGAGATGGCACAACTTGTATTGAACTTTTTGTTTAGTACGATATAAGTTGCTTGAAGGACTCAATTTTCTTATGGTGAAGTAAACATGTCTGCTCCGTGCTGATGAAATCTAATGAGTTCGAAACCGGTCTCCAAATGGCGGTACACTACTTATGGGAAAAATTTCCACCTTTTCGTGGTAGGAGAATTTTTTGACCTTATATAAATATTGGTGCATTAAATATGTGGTAACATATGTTAAATTCAATTAACACTGGTTGTATATTTAATGTACATAGTCACCTTAAAAAGTTATAAAAAACTTTAAATTTAATATATTATTACATTAGATTTAATAAAATAAATTAATTTAGATTAATGTAAATTGTTACATTTAATGCATTTCATTAAACGTATTTAATGAATGTTTGTGAAATTTGCTTCGAGCACATTTACATTAAACTTATGCATTTCTTTTTTACAGTGTGGGACTCCATAACTACACTGTAAAAATGAAATGCATTACATTTAAGGTAAATGTGCTGGAAGTAAATTTCATAAAGGTTTATTAAATACGTTTAAGGTAATGAATTAAATTTAATAATTTAAATTAATATAAATTAATTTAGCCATTAAATCTAATGTAATCATACATTACATTTAAAGTTTTGATCATTACTTGTTGAGGTAACTATGTACATTAAATATACAGTCAGTGTCCATTGAATTTAAGATATGTTATTACATATTTAAGGTACCAACATTAATATAAGGTAAAAAAATTCTACTGTCAGGAAAAGGTGGAAATTTTTCCCGTAGGTAGAGTACCGGCATTTGAAGACCGATTTCGAACTTACTAGCTTTCATCAGAAGGAGCAGACATGTCCACCTCACCATAAGAAAATTGAGTCCTCTATGCAACTTATATCATATTAAATAAAATGTCCAGTACAAGTTGCGCCATCTACCGGAATCTCATGCAATGAACCATGAATATTAATGTAAATTCCTTCCTTTTCAGTTACTTTCTTGAAATTTAAGATACTATTTAATCAAATTTAATGAACAATGAACTAATAAATGAATTGCTTTAGATTTAAAATAAATGTAAATTATTCGCGATTTTATGTAAAAAATCATTAAATTTAATATAGAATGAACATTATATTTGCATTAAATTTAAGGTTATTTTTAACAGTGTAGTATATTCTTTGCACATACTCAAGAATAAGTCGATAATGCAACACAATATTGTAAATTCACTGTATCGTTAATACCAGATATTTAAAATCTAATAACAAAAATTACATTTAATTGACTATATGGATAACTTCGATTATAAAAGCATCTTAATTTCATAAAAAAAAATTAGTTTCAGTTGAACCACATCAAACCCAGCTCAGCTTCTAAATCTTGTGCTTCTGTTTCCTTTTTTATCCCCTATTTTAAAACTGAACAAAGCAGAGAGTGTGTAAAAGATTCAAAAAGCAATCTCTAATCTTAGGAGGTTCCTTTTTGTGGTAATTTATTACTACTGGTAGAAAGTCCTCGTCCGTAATTTTTATTCTCTGAGGCTTAATAATTTTTCACACTGAGTTGAAATTGTCGGAATGTCAGTAAAATGCTTCATGAAATAAAATCTAATTATGAAGCAGTTTGAATAGCCTGTGTTCTCTCGTCGTAGGAATCACTTAGTTGCCGTATATTGTCGGACTTCTTATAAATTATATTTTTTAAAACATACAGTTTTTCCAGTGAGAGGATATCCATGCGTCATCAATCTTCGAATAGATCAAAGTGAGTTTTGAAACATATTCATTTTAATTTGTATATAAATAATAAAAGAACAGAAAACAAAACATAATTCTTCTAATCCATGCCATACATCGCAAAAAATCTGACATTATGGGTAAAGCAAAATAAAAAGCAACCACCGAGACGAACGAGTCATTTCGTTGTATGAATAAAAACTTTCTTTTCACTTCGTCAAAACATTATTTTTCTGACATTCATCCTTTAAGGATTTATTTACATTGTGTATTTGAGAAATTTTGATCATTCAAATGAATTTAAAACAGAAGATTTTATTATATAAAACCTATTAAATATTGTTTTTTATAATAAAATCCCCTGCCTAACCACTGCTCTTCAAATTTCAAGGAAAACGCTATATGCTATAAGAAAAAGGAATAAAAACAATCCAATTATTTCCTCACCTCGTCGAAAACAAGAACCAAATCTTCCCGAAGAAACCAAAATGGGAGTTAGAAATAATACACTTTACAATAAGTACTAAGACAGTAAGAGTATAATCTCTGTTTTAGTATAAGCTAACTTTGAAAGTAGTACCATTGGTCAATATTTAACAATCTTATTGTTTTTTAAATCAACATCAGATAGATTTTGTTCGTTGAGCATTTTTGTTATTTTTTATGCTTTATTTAAAGATTATTATTTTATTTGCACTTTATTTTTTAATTTTATATGATTACTGTGATTTTTCAGCCTTGAAAAAATATTTTTGAAATATTACATTCAAAAGAGCTCTAAATTATAAATGATTTTTCACAGTTTGTACCATTAAAAAAAATGGTTATTTTGAGTGTTTGTAAGTATACCTTATTGTGTTATATTTACTGTTCTTTTTGGTTAGGAGAGGGGTCCTAATTCCGCCTCTGTACGTTTTGTGATTTTTTTTCTCTTTTGAATAAATCTATATAATATTATAAAAGGATGTTTAAAATTTTTCCGTTTTCCTGATCGCGAATTCGAAAATATAACGAAATTTTCAATATACTATCTAGTTTCGTTCGTTAGTAGGCAAGTATTTATTATATATGAGTTTTCACAGTTTGTACCATTGAAAAAAAAATACTTATTTTGAGTGTTTGTAAGTAAACCTTATTCTGGTATATTTATTTACTGTTCTTTTTGGTTACGAGAGAAATCCTAATTCCGTCTCTGTACGTTTTATGATTTTTTTCTCTTTTGAATAAATCTGTTCAATATTATTAACGGATTTTTCAAATTTTTCCGTTTTCCTGATAGCGAATTCGAAAATATAACGAAATTTTCAATATACTATCTAGTTTCGTTCGTTAGTAGGCAAGTATTTATTATATATGAGTTTTCACAGTTTGTACCATTTAAAAAAAATGCTTATTTTGAGTGTTTGTAAGTAAACCTTATTCTGGTATATTTACTGTTCTTTTTGGTTACGAGAGAAATCCTAATTCCGCCTCTGTACGTTTTATGATTTTTTTCTCTTTTGAATAAATCTGTTCAATATTATTAACGGATGTTTCAAATTTTTCCGTTTTCCTGATAGCGAATTCGAAAATATAACGAAATTTTCAATATACTATCTAGTTTCGTTCGTTAGTAGGCAAGTATTTATTATATATGAGTTTTCACAGTTTGTACCATTGAAGAAAAAATGCTTATTTTGAGTGTTTGTAAGTAAACCTTATTCTGGTATATTTACTGTTCTTTTTGGTTACGAGAGAAATTCTAATTCCGCCTCTGTACGTTTTATGATTTTTTTCTCTTTTGAATAAATCTGTTCAATATTATTAACGGATGTTTCAAATTTTTCCGTTTTCCTGATAGCGAATTCGAAAATATAACGAAATTTTCAATATACTATCTAGTTTCGTTCGTTAGTAGGCAAGTATTTATTATATATGAGTTTTCACAGTTTGTACCATTGAAAAAAAATGCTTATTTTGAGTGTTTATAAGTAAACCTTATTCTGGTATATTAACTGTTCTTTTGGGTTACGAGAGAAATCCTAATTCTGTCTCTGTACGTTTTATGATTGTTTTCTCTTTTGAATAAATCTGTTCAATAGTATTAACGGATGTTTCAAATTTTTCCGTTTTCCTGATAGCGAATTCGAAAATATAACGAAATTTTCAATATACTATCTAGTTTCGTTCGTTAGTAGGCAAGTATTCATTATATATGAGTTTTCACACTTTGTACCATTAAAAAAAAAATGGTTATTTTGAGTGTTTGTAAGTATACCTTATTGTGTTATATTTACTGTTCTTTTTGGTTAGGAGAGGGGTCCTAATTCCGCCTCTGTACGTTTTGTGATTTTTTTCTCTTTTGAATAAATCTATTTAATATTATAAAAGGATGTTTAAAATTTTTCCGTTTTCTTGATCGCGAATTCGAAAATATAATGGAATTTTCAATATACTATTTAGTTTCGTTCGTTAGTAGGCAAGTCTTTATTATATATGAGTTTTCACAGTTTGTACCATTAAAAAAAATGCTTATTTTGAGTGTTTGTAAGTAAACCTTATTCTGGTATATTTATTTACTGTTCTTTTTGGTTACGAGAGAAATCCTAATTCCGCCTCTGTATGTTTTATGATTTTTTTCTCTTTTGAATAAATCTGTTCAATATTATTAACAGATGTTTCAAATTTTTCCGTTTTCCTGATAGCGAATTCCAAAATATAACGAAATTGTCAATATACCATCTAGTTTCGTTCGTTAGTAGTCAAGTATTTATTATATATGAGTTTTCACACTGTACAATTGAAAAAAATGCTTATTTTGAGTGTTTATAAGTAAACTTTATTCTAGTATATTAACTGTTCTTTTGGGTTACGAGAGAAATCCTAATTCCGTCTCTGTATGTTATGATTTTTTTCTCTTCTGAATAAATCTGTTCAATATTATTAACGGATGTTTCAAATTTTTCCGTTTTCCTGATAGCGAATTCGAAAATATAACGAAATTTTCAATATACTATCTAGTTTCGTTCGTTAGTAGGCAAGTATTTATTATATATGAGTTTTCACACTTTGTACCATTGAAAAAAAAATGCTTATTTTGAGTGTTTATAAGTAAACCTTATTCTGGTATATTTATTTACTGTTCTTTTTGGTTACGAGAGAAATCCTAATTCCGCCTCTGTACGTTTTATGATTTTTTTCTCTTTTGAATAAATCTGTTCAATATTATTAACAGATGTTTCAAATTTTTCCGTTTTCCTGATAGCGAATTCGAAAATATAATGAAATTTTCAATATACTATCTACTTTCATTCGTTAGTAGGCAAGTATTTATTATATATGAGTTTTCACAGTTTGTACCATTGAAAAACAAATACTTATTTTGAGTGTTTGTAAGTAAACCTTATTCTGGTATATTTACTGTTCTTTTTGGTTACGAGAGAAATCCTAATTTCGCCTCTGTACGTTTTATGATTGTTTTCTCTTTTGAATAAATCTGTTCAATATTATTAACAGATGTTTCAAATTTTTCCGTTTTCTTGATAGCGAATTCGAAAATATAACGAAATTTTCAATATACTATCTAGTTTCGTTCGTTAGTAGGCAAGTAATTATTATATATGAGTTTTCACAGTTTGTACCATTGAAGAAAAAATGCTTATTTTGAGTGTTTGTAAGTAAACCTTATTCTGGTATATTTACTGTTCTTTTTGGTTACGAGAGAAATTCTAATTCCGCCTCTGTACGTTTTATGATTTTTTTCTCTTTTGAATAAATCTGTTCAATATTATTAACGGATGTTTCAAATTTTTCCGTTTTCCTGATAGCGAATTCGAAAATATAACGAAATTTTCAATATACTATCTAGTTTCGTTCGTTAGTAGGCAAGTATTTATGAATATAAAGGTTAATTAATTTTGATTCAGGTTCAGATGAATACTATTGCTGACGCATGGGTATTCTCTCGCTGGATCAACTGTATTTCCATTCCACACCAACTTTGTTTTTTTTTTCCAATGACAATCTCCAAGTTTTTCGAATTTTCTGTAAAATTCTCAACATGCTATTATTGTAGTGGCCTTTGGCACGCATCCATCAAGAATATATTCTGCTTAATCCCAGCTGAAGATGAGAGGTGGAGAGCATTGTATAGAGTCTAGTTCTGTTTCTGTACTCTTTTAGCTTTCCCTATTTTCATATATATATATATATATATATATATATATATATATATATATATATATATATATATATATATATATATATATACATTTATGGACAAATGTATGGAAATATATTTATTTTGCACATATATTTGTTAAGATATTGAATATTATCACATGTTTACATTTTGGGCTGTACATATTCCTCTCTTATGTGCCTTTTTTGTTTATGTCTTGAACATATGTATGGAAACATTGTTTCTTCTGTGCATTTTTAAAGTTCAAAATCATTGGATTAGTATTATTGTGCCACTGTTGTCACCAACACCGTATTAAGAATGGGCGAAAATAAGTATTTATAAGTATTTGTCGAAAGAGTTGCGAGATGAGTTTTTGAGTTAAAAAAACATGGTGTAAAGCAATGCACTATAAGAAGTGAGGGTGTTGTTTCAACAATTCTAAAGAAGTTTCGATTACTAGGGAATGTTAATAATCTGCCGAAGTCAGGTCGTCCTAGAAAAACTACCAGCTATGTTGAAAAGTGCATTAAAAGTATTTCGATAACTGATCCGCATAAGTCATCCGTCCAAATTAGTGCACAAATTCGCGAACATTTCAACACACATAACGGCTCGAACTCTTAGAATACGTCTTTGTGAAGTTGTATTGTTGGGAAGAGTTGCAGCCAAAAAACCTTTACTCGCCAAAAAAAATCGAAAGGCCAGACTTCAGTTTGCTCCGAGGCATTTAAATCGGACTCCTCAAAACTAGGGTACGATGCTTTGAAGCGACGAAAGTAAATTTAAAGTATTTGGTTCAGGCGGAAGGTTTTTTATTCGAAGGCTTGTACGAAAAAAATTTGATATTAAGTATCAAAAACTTACTGTGAAGCATAAGGGTGACAGTATTATGGTCTGAGAATGTTTTTTCAGGTCTGAGATGGGCTCGACAGTGAAAATTTCTAGGAAAATGGATCGATTTATGTACCACGACATAATACAGAAAACTATGTTGCCCTATACCGAAGAAGAAATGCCGCTTTTATGGAGATATCAACAAGATAATGACTTCAAACACTCATCCCATTTAGTAAAAAATTGGCTGTTAAAGAAAAGCGTTGATTTACTGGAGTGTCTTTCTCAATCGTCGGACCTAAATCTGATTGAGCACCTTTGGGAACACTTGGAGCGAAAAATTAGGGAAAGAATAATTCATAATGAAAAATCATCTATGGAAAATTTTACAAGATGAATAGCGGAAGATTCCAGTTGATATATGTCAGAATCTTGTCGGTTCAATGCCAAGAAGACGTAGGGAACTCATTAAGGGAACGGAGTTTCCAACAAAATATTGAAATTTGCTTTTTTAATTTCTACAGATTTAATTATTTTTTGTGGAAATAATAATCTTTCCATACTTTTGTCTCAAGTGTTTGTTTTTGTTTATCTTAGGAGAAATCTGTTTTATTTTGTGTTTTCATTTGTTGAATAAAAAGTTATCAGTTTCGTAGTGTATGTTTATTTTTTGATATAGAATTAATTATTGATAACCAAATATTAAGGAGATATGCAAAAAACAAATCTTTCCATACATATATCTATGACTGTAAATATATATATATATATATATATATATATATATATATATATATATATATATATATATATATATATATATCTACAACCTATATAAATTCACGAAAAAATTTCGACTAAATACAGTTTTTAAAATTGTTTTTAACGCACTCTATAATAATTGAGAAAACTCATAAGGTCAAGTTGATTATCGTTGAGGAAATATACATAAAATAAGTTTTCAGAATCTAAACTGCTTATCAATATCGGCCAAATCATTTAAATATATGTTTGAAAACTATGATAAAAATTTTTTTGTTATTTTTCTGAGCTGATTATGTTACAAATATAAGCCCTTTACCCTACATAATATAGGCAATCCACTAGATCCGCTATTGTACAAATAAATTATGTCTTTGGAATATAAATTGTAGGAAGGCCATAAAACAGGCCAATAAAACCTTTCATATACGTTTATAGTAGACACTAGACAACAACATCAAAAGCAAGCCGAAATTACCTTAACACATTCCCTGTTGACCCTGTTTCCTGGAAACACACGTCTCACCCAGTCACGATTTCATAAATCTCTCGTGCCAAAGGGCCAGTCGAGTAGTTAAATAAAAATTACCGCCACAAAGGGCTCCGGAATGCTCTAATAATAATTTAGCTTGAAGCGCAACCCTTGACGGTTAAAGAGAGCGTTTTTAGTTTGACGTTCTTAATTTATCTTTTTGGAAGAATTGAACAACTTAAGTGATTTTTTAATGATATAATATATATATATATATATATATATATATATATATATATATATATATATATATATATATATATATATATATATATATATTGTGTTTTAATGGGTATTAAAATGAATTAAATCGTGAACAATGGTAAAATATCTAATTTGCAATAATAAATAAATAAGTGGATAGATCAGTCTTTTTTTTTAAAAAAAAAAGAGATGCGTAATGAAGTTTCAGACTTAGTTGTAACCATAGACGTAAAAGAAATTAATATTACTTAATATAGACTGCGTACCCTATAGAAAAAAGTTGGCTCACGCTTCGATCATACCCTAGATTTAAACAACAATAGATTTGTTTGAAGGCTGTTTATGGTCGGTGGCGGAGACGCTTTTTTGATGTTTGACAGACATAAACATATTTATTTATCTTATCTTTCAGTTTAATTGCTTGTCGTGACTTTTTTCGGTGTTTTTAAGTGTTAGAAATTACTATAAATCCGCAGTCTATATTAAGGAATATTAATGTATCTTACGTCTATGGTTGTAACCTTAGACTAAGAAAGAAAGATGCCGCTCATGCTATTTTTAAGGGCGGATTTATGGTGGGGGGGAGGCAGTGAGGGCGAATTGTAGTGCATAAAAAATATTACTCTGAGCCAAGTTTTAGACCTTCAGTCCATGTCCTTGAAAAAATATTCAAGGAGTTGAAAAATTTTAATATTCAATTAATTTATCACAATTCTTAGTGAAATTTTGTGTAGAATTAAAATGTGTATTTCAAAAATTCCAAAAGGCAACCTAACCTTAAAACTTACGATTATATTACTAAATATTCAATTTAAAAAGTGTTCGTAAAGACCAATTTTGGCCATCTTGACATATGTGTTTTGGGAAATCAAAAGTTTGATCACGGACTTTAGCTTATAACCTATAAAATTAGCCAAAACTGCTATAAAAAAAAACCTTTACCATATAATAAATTGTTATTTTACCAATATTTTATAGGTTATAGGCATAAGCCCATGATGAAACCTGAATCATGTATTTTGGCATCTCGGAACATATATTTCGAGATGATCGAAGTGAGTCTCTAAAAACACATTTTAAATTGAAGATTTGTCAAAATAATTCTAAGTTTGAAATATTTGAATTCTATACAAAATTTCGCTAATATATATATGTGATATAGATTTTTGTGAATTTTGCTCTCAGAGATAAACTAACTTAAAAATTTAAATTGTTCAAGTTTCACCTTGAAAACCCCCTCAAGAACATGAACTTAAGGTCTAAAATTTGACTCTGAGTAATATTTTTTCATGTACTAGAATTTTTAAAAATAAAATCTGGAATCATATATATATATATATATATATATATATATATATATATATATATATATATATATATATATATATATATATGATTCTGTATTAATCCGAAAATACATCCGTTCTTTCATTAGGTTTCTTGTAGAATTTGTAGACGTTTTACTAAAATCTCATTTGGCATCTTCTGTGCTTGCTGGTTGCAGATCAGTTGATGTACTCTTGCTAAAGATCCTACATTTACACCTGAAGGAAGAAACTCTCGCGTTCCCAAGAACCTTGAACGGTATATTCCTGAGAAAACCCGGACTAAGCATACACCACATCATACCAATATTCCACATCTTTATGGACTCCCGAAGATACATAAACAAGACATGCCTTTACAACCTATTACGAGTTCCCGGAACTCTCCAAGTTCTGAGCTTGTCAAGTCCCTACTACCAATCCTCAAAATCATTACAAGGAAATAAATCATTCTATGTCAAGAACTCGCAACATTTCGTAGAAATTATAGGTGAATGTGACCTTTTTATTAGGTAATGATCATAAGAAAGAAACTTGAAGAAGACCAAACCTAAGCAGAAAGAACATCTCTACCGCCACATGGACTTGCTAGAATGTTATTTGACCAATTCGTATTTCCAAGGAAAGGAAACATTCTTCATCTAGGATGATGGCCTCTCACCGGTAGCCGCAAACTTTTTTATGGAATGGTTCGAGGTTTTTACAATTGAATACTTAGATGCATTATCTTGAATGGAAACGACAAAGAACTTCAAAACTGTTTTTCGCATCTCGACAACATCAGCACAACCATTCAACTTATTATGGAAATAGAAGTACAAAATAAATTACTATTGTTAGAAGTTTTGGTTGAAAGAAGTAGCGGGCAAATTCAGACCTCAGTTTACAGAAAATCCACACACACGACAATGCCTAAACTATTCATCCAATCATTCCAATAACACCAAAGCACTAACTCTTTGTAACTACAACGATAGAATGATGAAAGAGATAGATCACAGTAAAAGTTATCTGAGATATCCAGTAGATTTGGTGAATACAATTCTGGAACAACACAGAAATAGGCCATGCTCGACAATGAACGAGGAACGAAAATAAGTGTTGAACATCTCCTAAGTTAGAGGCATTTCAGAAAAAGTTAGAAGAATAGAAAAATGATATTACATTAACGTTGTTTTTAATCAAATAATTATCTGAGAAGCCAGCTTACCAGGGTCAAACCAACAACTCAAAAGGACATGAAAAATTATGTATCTGTACCACGTGAATGTGGCAACTCAAACGTTAGTGAAACAAAAAGACCCTTTGAAGTAAGGATCAAAGAACACCAGAAGAACACATCTCGTGCCGAACAGAAATTCAAAGAAGCTGCGTTTATACATGAGAACCTGAATTGTTTTGTTAAACCGTCTTTAGATATAAAAAAATCACCTCTTAGCAATTAAATGTAGCATAAGTCTTTATCTCTCCCATCTCGGTCACAATTCAATGCATTTATTTTTGGTATAAATAGTTGTGTAGCTTAAGAAGTTGTTTAATTTCTCTTGAAACCGGCTTAAGATAACTACTAGCCGAAACGTCATGATATTTAAAAAAAAAAATAATGATCATGGAATTCCAACAAATTTCTACTACTTCGCAGCAAAAACTTCAGATTCTTATTTTGTGACCTCAAAATAGGAGTTATGCAAAATTTCAGCAAAAAACTCGGAATTTCTATTCCAAATAATTATCAAAAATATTTTTCAGATTACGGTCCGATTTACTTTGATGTTGTTACACAGGCTATTTGAAACCACAAAAATTCTTTTTATTGTGTTTTTAGACGAGCAGTTGTAATTTCAACTTTAAAGCAAAAAAAAAAACAAATAAAAATTATGCATTTGCTGGTCTCTTAGCTCGGTTGTAGCATTTAAATTTACCAGTTTGCATCAATGCTACATGTTCTTTAGTAATATGATATAATTTGTATATATTTTTACCTGATTAAATTTAATTTTTTATCCTGTAATTTAAAATTTGAAAAAATGGAATTCATTTTTGATTTATAACTCTTTTGGTCTTATAACTTATCACTCCTTCTTTTAACAGAGTTTGTAAAATGCTGTAATTTATATATCACATTATTTGGTTTGAATTTAAAGGTAATAAAATATTTTATTTTTAATAAATTCTCATTTATTTACATTCCATTGCAGTATTTAAAAATGTAAGGTTATAGTCAGTAATATAGTTCAGTGAGCATTTGTTGTGGATGTATACCCGATTCGTTTGACACGAGTCCGATCATTTAAGGTTATATACAGTATGGAATTTGTAAAATTTTTTGAAGTTTGTTTTAATCATGATTAGTAACTTTGGACTGTTTTGATCATAATTTTCTTCATGATAATTTTCCGTGGCATCCCGATATTTGATTTATTACCTGGTAATCAGTGTAAGTTCGGAACTAGGTTAGAATGCTCCAGGTTGAGAATAAGGTTAGCAAAAATTAAGAACAAATATCCCTAAAATTTGTCATGTGCGGCTGCGATAGAGATTCTCATTTTCGTTTCTTCTATGGTTGAACCGTCGAAGGCAGTAGACAAATTTTGCCATTAGATCTGAAACGATAAACTGCCATGTGTTTTTTTTTTTTATTATAGTACACTTATCAATGAGGTAAGATTTTGCTCTCCTATCTTTACAAACATTTTGTAAAAATAATGAATTTGTTTCAGGGCTTTTTCTTTTTTCTTTTCTGGCTTTCTTCCATTTCCTCGGCTGTTCAAGTTTTCTGATTTTCCGGACTGTTCTGGCTCTATTTTTCCCGGCCGTATTGCAACAACGATTTTAACCTTTACGATTGGGCTCATTTTATATTCGGATAATAAGTTCGGATTAACCTTATGAAGCTCCATTCAACAAGGATCCAAATAACAGCGCAAGATCAAATAAATAGAAGTGGAAGGTATCATGTAAATTAGCAAACACAAGGTAGGAGAAAACTTTAATTTAGAAAATAGGACCTAGACATCGATTTTTTTTTAGATTCCTATAGGACATATAAATATATTCACATTTAAAATGACATAAAATGTAAAAACATTTTTGTAACTTTATTTATAAAGATTAGTTTCCATGCTCTTGGCAATTAAAAGTTCTAGAACGTTTTGCGGCCAATTCTTTACATAACCTTTAAAAACGATATAACACCTATAGTTATCAAGAAAGGGTATAAAAAATTGTAGGTACCGTTCTTTTTTATGCATATAACTTTTTTGGAATAAAATGGAATTGTTATTGTGTTTTAAATACTTGTTTTATTATGGAACTATACACCAGCAGTCAGTAAAGTAACATCATTCCTGAAACCTATGTGTTTTCCTGTTTTATCACTAGGTAAGTAACACAGACAATGTAAAACAGATGGCGCCTATTGAGTAATCATAGCAAAGCACAACTATCTCTTAAAGAGATACGGATCTAGCCTCCGACATATTCAGCTGCCGTACGTATCCGTTGCTGAACCCTGTAAAAAGGGAGAACGCTACACAGTCTCTCTGAGTCATTTTCATAGGATTTTGTTTATTTAACTAGATTTATACACGTGTAAGCTCTAGAAGCAGCGCTTTCAAAACATTCTGGCAATTTATGTTTCAGAATTTTCTACATATTGTTTTCTTAAAAAGAGTAGTAGTATTTAGGGAAAAGTATCGCTAACCTTTTTTGCTAACAACATATTCTTAACCTTTGACTATAGGTCTTTTTTCGCTCTGCTAGTTTCGTTGGCAAGAGTTTACTTACTTAGCGGAACCACTATTATATAAAAAATTAACAATGTAACTGTACAACAAAACAAACAGCTAGCCACGTTCTAATAATTTATGCTTAAAACGTTTCGCCTACTGCTTTCTCGTAGTTCCAATCTTAAACCAAAGAAACCAAACAGAGGTTTTGCAGAAAACATAGCTCGAGACATTTGTTAATGTCTCTTGGCTAAACTATTTTCTATATATCATTAAGTTCAAAATATTGTAATATATTGCATTGTATTCTCTCTCAGCAGTGTATTATTTATTGCCTCGTGATAGTATAAAGCAAAACGTTGAGCTATTTGCGGTTGTGAAATATTGAGGTAATTATTTTGAAGAAAATGAGCATTTCAGCGAAATAAGGGTGGTCTGCGGTCTTTTGTGTTTTAATTAAAGCGAATGTTAAGGGTTATTTTCACTGCAAATCATTATAGAATGAATAAAATAATTTAATGAAATAATAAGATAAGAAAATAAGTTGTATACCTATGTAACATAACAAGGGATGCTTAACCAAAGTTGGTGTAATTAATTATTAATTTACAGAATCCAAAAAGGGCATTTCTAGATTTCTTCAACTCTATTTCCCCTGCTCGGATTCTTTAGTGTTTTTTTTTGTGCGATACGGAAATTACAGGATAACTTAAGAAGGAGCTAAAACATAATCGATATATTTTTTTCAATTGTAATCCCAATTTTTATTTTAGAATCAGGAAGGGAACATTTTTTACATACGACAAGGTAAACATCGATGTCGGTTACATAAAGAAATTGTCAAGAAAAATTACTGTAAAATGTAGAAAAAAATTTGGTAGCACTTAAATTAAATATTCAAACTAGGCATTCACTGGTGCGAGATATTACAGTTTCTTTAAAATGACTTCATTCTTGCACTAATAACTTTGTGTCCAGACTCACAAGAACTCGATATATTTCAGCGTGACCTTCTTTTCCAACAAGATAGAGCGCCGCCCCAGTACGCTGCCCCCGTCCATGATTATTTGGATGAGGTTTTTCCAGATCGTTGAATAACCAGAAGAGGGAAAATTGAGTAGCTAGTCAGATCACCAGATTTGACCCTCCTTGATTATTTCTTGTGATGATACTTAAAAACTAAAATATGCTTGACCCAGCCCGAAAATCTAAAAGTTCTAAAAGTTCGACTACGCCAAAAAATACGAAATATAATTGCCGATGTCATCGAAAATGTTCAAAAAAAAATTATTCATCCACTTGGCTATTGTCAGATTGTTAACGGTTATTTTAAAGTTTGGCATGAATTTTTCTTGACGATTTCCTTATGAAACCACCATCGACATTTACCTGGTCGTATTTAAAAAAATTTACTTTCTTTAATTCTGAGATAAATATTTTTTTTTAAATTGAACCGACTTCTAAAAAAGATAAAAACACGAAAAATAAGAATATAAATAAATTTTCTGTGCAAAAATTATTACCTAACAAAATGATTCTTACTATAGTTTGTATATATTTTGTGTTAGTAGTTGATTCATTTAGAAATAATTTGGAGCCTACTGCCAAAATTTCAATTTCATATAAAAATTTATATTCTTATTTTTCACTTTTTAGCGCTTTTTTACAACTCGGTTCAATTTTTTTATATTAATTTAGAAATTATTTGAACTAAGTATTAAGCGAGATTAAGGTACCTAGCAATAATTTCTAGGTCGAAAAAAGTACCCATTTTATCCAGAGCTGTACACAACTCTCAAATAAACAACTAAACATTCTTAGATTCTGAGAAGTTTTCAAAAACCAGTGTTGAATCAAATTTTATCAAACAAATATTTAGACTGCCGTAGTAAATCCATTACCTTGAAATTTAAGCATTTAAAGAACTTCAGACGTAAATTTTTTAGTCCGACATATTTATCCTGCATATTGAATTTGTATACGCCCCAAAAAACCTTAAAATCTTTACTTGACAAAATCGGAAAAAAATGTAAAATTTTCAGTCTTCCATATTATATCTGTCACATTAAGATAAAAAAATTAACTTCAGATTCATAACCTACGACCTCGAAAACCCTCTAATACCAAATTTGAAAAAGTATGAATAACGCCAAATGTTTAACCCACTATATTGTATCCACCAGGTAGAATTTCAAAAAAATATTTTTAACCTATTAATGCAACCTGAATCTACACTCACGAGAAATTCCTAGCTTTGACCAGAATTCGAAAATCTAATATTTTTAGACCATCCTATTGAATCTGACAAATTAAATTTTCTTGAAATAATTTTAAATTCACTATTTACACATTCAAAAATGACCCAGTAACAATTTTGATTAAATTCGAAAAATGTAAAATTTTTAGTCTGCCATACTGGAATCGCCCTATTGAATATTTTAAAAATAATTTGAAGTGCGTAATTAGCATATCCATATATTTCCCTGTACCGATTTTTGACACAGTTGAGACATGTAAAATTCCCAATATCAATTTTGGAAAAATCGACAAAAATTATTTTTTCTTTTCCGCCATATTGGATCCGCCATATTGAATTTTCTTAAAACAATTTTAAATTTGTTATGTGCGACCCCCACAACTTCCCCTTACGAATTTTTGAGAAAATCGGAAAAAATTAATATTTTTTTGACCGCCACGTTGGAACCGCCATATAAAATTTTTTTAAAATCATATCAGATTCGTTATGTGCGACCCCTAAAACTTTCCCATACCAATTTTGGAGAAAATCGGACAAATTTTTTTTCCCTCATATTGGGTCCGCCATACCGAATTTTTAAAAATAAATTCAGATTCGTTATATGCGACCCCGAAAATTTCCCTCTACAGGTTTCGGAGAAAATTGAAAAAAAAATATTTTTTTTTGTCCACCATATTGGTGAATCTTTTAAAAATAATTTCAGATTCGTTATATGAGACCTCAGAAACTCCCCCACTGCAATTTTGGAGAAAAGCGTTCAGAATCTTATTCTCCGCCATATTATGGGATGGGAAGATATGGGACCACCGCAACAACTCCTAAATATAACATAAAAAAATCATTGAAATTGCTGCCGCCGGTCCGGAGTAAGCGATGTACATACATAAAAAAATACATACCGGTGGAATTAAGAATCTCCTTCTCTTATTTATTTGCTTGGAGCATTTTATTTCTATATATATATATATATATATATATATATATATATATATATATATATATATATATATTCGTTATATGAGACCCCAGAAACTTCCCCACTGCAATTTTGGAGAAAAGCGTTCAGAATCTTATTGTCCGCCATATTATGGGATGGAATGATATGGGACCACCGCAACAACTCCTGAATATAACATAAAAAAATCATTCAAATCGCTCCCGCCGGTCCGGAGTAAGCGATGTACATACATAAAAAATACATACCGGTGGAATTAAGAACCTCCTTCTCTTATTTATTTGCTTGGAGTATTTTATATATATATATATATATATATATATATATATATATATATATATATATATAAATAAATAAATAATGCTCCAAGCAGATATAAAAAACGTGTCAAAACAATATTTTTTAATTTATCAATTAATTCATTTTTCATTCATTAATTGGTTTAGTTTAATTCATGTAATATATTTATTTATTTTCAGGTGAAATTGCAGACTAAACGACATATCGAGGCCTTTAGAACTCCCAGAAAAGCCTCATTAGGTAATGTTTAGCATACTTCTTTAAATATTAAAAAAATAAACGTAAATGAATGAGTGATTACGCAAAAATAATTCCATTAGCATAATTCAAAATTCATTATAGTCGTTAATTAATTCACTTTTGAAATATTTACTTCATTACACATTCTTATTTTTTTCAGATTATTGCCTCCAGTATCTTATGTAAAAAAGGACCTTCTGGAATACAATTTTTTAAGAAAATCAACAGTTGAATAGTATGTTTGGGACATAGGGGAAAACTTCTTGTATTGAACTGATGTTACTCCATGTTGATTAAAAATTGTGGCAGGGAATGAGTGACAGTTAAAAAATAATATAAATAATGGCCGTTTTCTGGTGTTTACCTAGACATAGGACAATTTTCTTTTTATTTCACAAAACGTGTTCTATGGTATCAAGAACACGTTAAAAATATTATGAAGATATTTATGCGTATTGTTAACTCTAAAATTATTATGAAAATGAGATAACTCTGAAGATATACAATGATATTAAATACTCAAATGGTTATCATAATATTTTACAACAGGGACATCAAGTTTCTAATGGAAAATAGGGTAAAGATAACAAAAATATAGTATGTTATAATTCAAACCTATAACCTAGAGAATATATTATGTTATATTATATAAAATTATTTCGTTTGTTCCATGAAGTTATTTTAAACAATTTCCCCGCTGGAGCTTTTAGTTTTAGATTAATGATATACAAATAAAGACCCTCATTAACAGTAAATAAATCACAGAGTAGTCGGCTGCTGAGAACTGTTGTTCACCAGTGAGAGAAACTAAACGCCTTTCAAACAATTTGAATCAATTATTTGCCATTGTTCATATATAAAATAATAAACTAGCACACTGCTTTCCAGTTAAAACAAAACAAAAAGCACTCGTGATTGTTTTTTGCTAACGAGTCATTTCCCAAAACCAAGGGTAACAATAACAGCGGCCAAGAACTTTGTCATAGAAGCTCCATTGTTACAATGACGTTTAAAGGAGAGGTAGGCACCTTTAAGACATTACCCAAAGTCAACAATAGGGGAGTCAGTTACACGCAATTGCAAATGAAAACGTATTCGAACTTTTCTCTTTATATGGAAAATAGTTCTCTAAAATATCTGTAAATACTTATTTAATACTTGTTTTTAAAGAGCAAACTTGATATTCTTAAATAAGATACGTTTTTTTAGGAATCAAATAGTTAGGGAGGAGGTGACAATACTCACAAGTGATCTGCAGACTTCTCACAGCAATAAGTATGATAATTCGAGAAAAGTTGAGTCCAAAAATATATGTGTTAAGTATCAGTACTGAAGGAGTTTGTATTAAATTTTGTATTTATGACTAGAACAATAACAGAAGCCGATAAAATTAAATCAACTTTCTAAATCAGAAATCGGAATATAATTTTCCGCAGGCTTTTGATGCGCTAAATCGAAACCCGGGACCCAAATTGCTTCAGCACGTCAGGTCTTCGAGGTAATTTAATTTAAAACTACAAAAAACAAAATTTTAGGCCCTATTTGAGGTTACTTTTTAACGATAGGCGATGTTCCTTCATAAAACCCAATATAATACCTTAAAGTATTACTATTCCTCTTCAAAATCGTTTTTCAATGGCCCCGATATATTTTCTTCTTTCGGAGATATTTTCTGTTGAAAATATCAAATTTAGTTGTTTTCGTCATTACATGAAAATTTAATAACTTTCAGCAGACAAGTTAATGAAACGAATTTGCTCAAAAACCAAGGCTCCTAAACATATATAACTCAAGCGCAGCCAGGCTCGCAAACCTGGGCCTGGAGAGATGTATTTTTGTATCTTACATTCCCACAAAAACACAATGATTTGAAGGGCTGGCATATGCAAATCAATTATTAGCACTATTTTTTTTAAACAACTTTGGCGAATTATCAATAAAAATTATTAATAGCGGGCCGAAGCACAGTTTGCGGACTTTAACGACAAAAATTTTACAATAAATAGCACTAGTATAGTATACAGATCATTTAAAAATTTCTGCCAACAATTCCTGAGCTAAAAACCCACACACTTACCCGATTATATATTGAAAAGTATATGTATTTCAGTTTATTAATTTATTACCATTAAACGATTTATCAGTTGCTAGCTAAATCATGATGCTACAGATAATTAGACTATATACATAAAAAACGTGTAATTTTGAGAAGATGATATTACGTAACGGTAATTATGCTTCAGGCCTCTTTGGTTCAATTTTCATACATTATTTTGAAAATTATATATATAATATTTCATTTTGAATAAGATTCAACTATTAAATTTATAATGTATTTATTGGATTTATCACAATATTTCGATTAGCAATTCTCTACATGACCTTTAGCAACTTTGACGTTTCTCGTAACTACATTTAACTTTAATATTATCTTCTCGATAAATACTAATCATTGATTTTTTGTAACGGCAATATTATTACCATTGTTCCATATAGTTCATTTGTATTAATTAACATAACGTAAATACATAAAATCAAGTGACATTAGTTTGTTTATACGCTAAAAGCACGCAACAAACCCATCACCTATAAACGAGGTTAAATTTAGTATTTTCTACGACAGTTCTAAAAACTTTAGTTTAAAGAATGCCAAAAAAAATAGACGATTTAGAAATATTAACCTGTATATTTTTGTCCACGTTGCATCCAATAGTTGCTTTAAGAGATCCTCTTCAACGTTTTTCTTTAAACATTGTATGCTCTAGAATATGTATGTGAAATAATAAATTCAAGAATGTATAAATTTTAAACAAATTGAAGTTTGATTGTGAACATTTGCCAAGGAAATGATATCGTTTTTGTAGTACTGAGAAATACCCCTTTTTATATTAAAATTAATCATGAAATTTATCCGAAAAATAAAGAAAGTTTTAAAGGAATAAGAAAAAAAGCAATATTATCAAAATGCGCATTATGTTGCCACGTAGAAGCAACCTTAATGAACCAAAATGTACAACTTTGCGAAGTTATCATATTATAGCAACGTTTTCGGTAGATAGTAAAATTACAAATAAATTTCTTCAATAGAATTAAAACCTAAAACAAAAATAAATATTATATGACTTAAAATTTTATAGTTTACTGAATAAAATATGAATAAAATATATACGAGGGTGGTTAGACAAGTAACTTAAGTTAGCATACTAATAGCTGGCGATAGCATCATCTATATATGTAGTCGTAAGATTTTCTTCCTATGAATAAATGATCCGAGGTCTCAAATCACTTTTAATAATTCGTTGTTTGATAGTTGCTTAAATAGAAGTATTTCGATTAATAGTGAGAAGTTGAAACATTGGTGGTGTGATTCAATTCTTTTTTCTAGAAGGGAAAACAACGAAGAAAATTCATGAGGGGATAATACCTACATTGGACGACTTATGTCATTCCTATAAAACTGTTCTACTTTGGGTAAATGAATTTAAGCTTGGTAGAACAAACATCGAAAAGGCACCATGTCCCGAAGCCTCGAAATCAGCTATGATATCCAAACTTATCGATAAAGTCCATAATTTGGTTTTAGTCTACAGACCAGTGAAAATGCGCGAATTGGCAGGGGCCACAGGCATTTCAACTAAGTGAATTTACTTAATTTTGCTTAATGAATTGCACATGAAAAAATTTTTGGCAAGGTGGGTGCCAAAAGCTTATTTTCGTTTTAAACTTTTTAGTTCTTGAAAGCCAGTTTTTTATATTATTATTCTCAGTTATGCAAAATTGATTTAATATAAAAAATTTCATTAGTACGAGTTAAAATATTTGTTCGATAAAATTGGGGAACTGCTGAGTCTGAACTGTCAGCTCCTCAATATGTCACATAGGGCATTTTAGGCAATATGTTTGCGAATATTTTTACCGAAATCATGGTTAGAAATTGATTGTTCTTGATAAAAAACTGTAATCAAATATTATAACAGTATAGTTCCATGTCTACTAGTATAAAGAGATTTGCTTATATAAATGTTAATTTCAGATGTTAGTCAAACGTTATTAACTAAATATTGGTTTTCGTTTTCACCATTATACTAGTAAATTTGTTTTTATGTTTCTATCTCCACTGTCTAAATTAATTTATTCACAAAAGTAAAACTTTTGGATAAATTAACATTTGAACACAAACTTTGCTACATGGAAACAGGCTCGTTGAGCTAAAGCGGCATCGTTCTCGTATAGCAGAGGGGTGCACCGTGAAGCATAAGTTTAACATGCAAATTCAATTTAAAATATTTCCTTTATCTCAAGTTAAAATTAAATTATATGTTAGTTAATTTAACTTTCGTCAAAATAGGGTTGAATGAAGTAATTTTAACTAAAAATAATTTTAAAGTCCAAAGCACTGCGCAACCATATTTTGATGCCAACCTATTCTTTGGTGTGCTGGAATTTGTTTTACTGTATAATCACACTTCTTAGATTTCGTGTAGAATATTTAAAAATATAAAAATACTTTACATAACATAATTATAAATCATCACAATATCGAATTTTTACTTGCGATGCGATTATTTCTTTAAGACGGCTCTAGGTTTCCAGCCCGAGCATTCCCCAACATATGTTTTGCTAGTAATTAGTTTCTCTAACTTTATCCAATTTATATAGGTCGTCCTTTTAGAACTTAATAAGACTAGAGGTTGTCAATGCTGGTAACTTTTTTATAATCATAATTTATGTTTCACATGCCCTTTTTAAAATAATCCTAGCGAGAAAAAATATTTTTTGTAAATAGTTTATATTTTCTGTGCTTCTAGAAATGTTCAAAATTTACGTATATCTAAAAACGTACGGCCGACATTGTGTGCTGCGACTCAACAACGTCTCGTAACTCCATCGCGAATATTTCGTGTTACACGAAGAAGATATGGTGTGAGTAAGTTCGAGGTGAAACAGAATATTGCAGCATATCATTAGCGCATAACATTATCTCGTCTTATGAGTTTAACCATTCTTTCAAGTATGACTGACGTTACGAGTCGCCGTTCTAAATAAGCAAGCATGTAGCGTAACATGAATGCGTAACATTTCCTTGGTACACGAGTCAAAATCTACAACATATGAGACACGACGGAATTACATTATGGTTTACTGTTCATGTTTGACTGTTACCTTAAAGTACAATACTTAGACTTACATTATACTATTTAAATCTAAAAAAAAAGTTTACTTACACTTTTTTGATAAGTTTTGTTTCGTTCAGTTATGATTTTGTCCATAGATTTTCAAGTAAACATACCTAAAAAAAACATCCATATATCATTATCGCAGTTAATTTTAGCAACAAATGTTTGATAGGAATATGATAGCATAAGTTACAGATGTCTAAAAGAACCATTTAATCGCACATCAACATTCTACATAACGCAAAACACAATAATACCATGCCTCATTGCGTCCAACTTAAATGAGATCGAGACCGATGCCCGATTTACTGTATCGATATTTTTAATGCGATACTCTTCTAGTCCCGATAAAGGACCTCGCAGAAGTCTTATAGAAAATGGCTTTCGATCAGACTCATTGAAACTACCTGGTTTCGGTAGTTCTTGATTAGAGAATAAAGATTGTCAATAGCCACTAAGTCTAAAAAACTCATGGTTTAAAGATATAGATCACTGAAGTTGCATCATTCTGTGTTGAAAGCCTGCACGTATGTAACTGAACATTTTTTTATGTCTTTAAAAATGACTTCTGCCGATGTTGTACAGAAGATCGAGGACAAGGTTTTTATCTTCGGAGATTACTTTGACTTCGCCCTCAAGGTCAAAGGTCAAGGTCCGCTCAAGCTCAAATTGGGTTTGAGTCGTAACTAATCCTTCTATTTCCGAAATAATGATGTCTACTGAGGTTAAAAAGATGATCGAGCAGAAGATTTTTATGTCTGTCTCAGCTAATGGATTTTACCTACAGCTCAAGGTCAGATCTGGTTTAAATGAGTACTTATATTTTTTAATCCAAAAAATGAGTATCAGACTGTTTTGATATTAGATGTGATCTTGTTCTTGAAAGTCAGATTGTGGGGGTCTAATAATGGTTAATTAATGATTGTAGAACATCGAGCTTACCCAACAAGTGTTATTAAGGTCGCAGACTTCTAATGTTATCCAAACCAGAGAAGAAATGGCCAATTGAAACAATTACATCATCATCACATTCCAGACTTCCCTGTTTTTGACTTGGAATGTCTAAGGGATTTAACAGTGGGAATATATGAGATTAATTTTTCTCCATCTTATATACCAGATAAACTCGTGAAAGAAAATAATTAATGGAAGGGGCTTCCTGAGAGTCAAAGTATTTTCAAGATTTAGAAAGGCAATGAAACACCAAATATTTATTGCCTACAATAATATTCATAGAGAGGTATGTATGATGTCAATCATGCTAATAACCGTGAACTAATAACCGGTTATTATTGCACATATCAATCTGGAGCTAGAACTTTGGGTACATGCGCCCATGCCATCTATATTATTTGGCTATTAGGCTGTGCCCAACATCAACTTAATATAAAGTATCCAGAAGACTGCTAAATACAACTCTAGATACTCGTAATAGAGAAAAAGAAGAAACTGAAGAAAACAATAATATTCAAGTGCTGGTTAAAAACATCTTTATATCAAGAGTAAAAATGATGTGGTAAGTCCGTTCTAGCAAACTCCACGTAGTGCCCATTGGGTCACGCTCATGCAGATGACAATATTTATCTTTTTATGTTGCTGTGCTCATTTATATGATTATGTAGATGTGAGCAATTTCTATAGATGAGTGTCAGCAAATAGTTTTGTAAGGTTAAACACCAGATATCTAGTTGGTCTTGCTTTATCTGACTGACCGCCTCCGATGGGATCTTCTACAATCGTTAATTTACCATTGTCAACTCCACAATCTGACCCCCTAAGACAAGATCATATCTAAATTCAAAACACTCTGATTTTCATATTTTGGAATTAAAAAATATAAGTACTAATTTAAACCAGATAAGAAGTAAAATCCGTCAGGAAGATAAAGATAAAAAATTTTCGTTTCATTACCTTTCCGACCTCGGCAGACATCATTGTTCCGAATATCAAAAGGACTAGTTATCATTCAATCTTAATTTGACTTTAAGTAGACCTTGACTTTGGACTTTGAAGGCGAGGTTCAAATTTATTATGGAAGATAAAATCCTTGTCCTCGATCGGCAGAGGTCATTCTTCCGGTCATAAAGAAAGGCTGAAGTAACATACGTGCAGGCTTTCAAACACAAAATAGTGCAACTTCAGTGATCTGCATCTTTGACCCAAAAGCTTTTTTTGAACTTAGTGACCATTGACATCTTTGATCTACTAACCAGGAACGCCATAACCAGGTGATTTCAAAGAGTTTAACAGAAAGCTATTTCCAATAAGATTTCTGCGGGGTTCTTTGTATAGGTATCCGAACATACGACCCGAGATCGTGGCAGCATCTAATTATCACTAGCGCTAACCGTCTCTACAAAAATTTGCGGGTTACTGTAAGGTATCTGGCAGGTTAGATACCTGTATTTTAATAGATATGATTCGGTTTTGCGATATTAAGTCATGCATCTCGTAAATTTTAAGGATAAGTTTGATCATTGATTGTTTTAAATCCTTCATCAACGGTTGGAATTTCTATAAGTCATATTTATGTTATTAAGTCGTAATAGACTTAAGGAAGAAATATTAAAAGATCTTTTATTTTTAAGTTCTTTAAGATTGGAACTGGACTGGAAAAATAGTTTTAAGATTCTTTAATAGAAATATAATATTTATTTTATGATTTATTAATTAATTCATTGATATTAATTTATCGCCTTGATATTTTATTTTGTTTCTACTCATATGCTTGTTAGTTAAAGTTTAAACAGTTGAAGAATAATTTTTATTTCCTTTCATTTTTTTTAATTTCTAATACAAAAACAATGTCCAATTGATTATTTATTTATATTTAGATGTTTATTTATGTAGTATATATTTTATTTTATTTTTACCTAGTTATTTTTTTACATTTTCATTTCGTTAACAATGGATAAATGGGAAAATTGCTACAAATTTTTAAGTAATATTACTATCAATCACCAAAGGGTTTTATTTTTGTAATTTTGCGCATGTCGACAGATACTGTGCTACTATTTTAGGATGTACCTATAATATTACTACATTTTAAGCAACTATGGCATTTATCAATGTTTCGGTTGTATTTTATATATATCTGATGGAAGAACTCGGAATTTATTTATTGTAATAATGGTCATTCAATTTCAAACATTACTTCGAGGATTCTTGTGAAAATAATAAGAATATCCGTATCGTCAAAGTAATAATACTCTAGATATTTATTTTGTTAAGAGCGATATTTTCCTGAAGCGATATCATTTCTTACGGATCGATACTAAATATCGACACTTTCAAAAGTATCGTATATCTCTATTTCGGACCATCTGCGTTAAAATTCCGAATCACGGTAAGTGATGTGACCAGCCAAGACTGTGCTAGAAGACAACAGAAAGATCTCGCTTTTTTTTCCTGATTCACTCTATCGGTCTTCTTCGTGAAATCTCGCACTTTCTTGCATTTTCTACGGCCACCCAGAAAACCACGGCTCTGTTTTTTTTTGGTAAAAGTTATTTGTTCTGTTTATTTATTTTGTTTCACTTTAAATAAATAATTCCCAAGTTGTACTTTGAAAATCTTCAAGAACCGTTGTTAAAAATTGAGCTATTCTGGTATAGGTGGCACCACTTCTAATGATGTTTATGTGGTGCCTATATCGGCTAAATCCATGTTGCAAGTTTGAATAAAACAACTAGAAGAAAATTATTTTATTTTTACTTGTAGTTTTTTCAAATATTTTAAATAAAAATCTTGCTTGTTTTTGACAGGACGGCTTGTTCAAAAAACATAGGTTTATGGCAACATTGAGCTCTAAACGCTGAAATCTTTTTTTCGCCACCAGGAGACGACCCACTAATTCACACTAACCAAGACATGGTAAGGCAGTTTTAGGCAATTTCACTTTATATAATATTGATGAAGCTTTCTACGGTGATACTTTGCGATTACGAATGTATGAAGATCATTACTAATGCCACATAAATCACGGAGTTACGTTTCTGAAACCTATATCTAGCCGCATGCCACGACGAAGGTCTTTATCCTACAGATACTATCTTAATAATTTAACAAGGTTACTGTAAACAGAAAAGAAAGAGGAAATGGTTACATTGTATCCGGTATTTTTAAGATAAATTATGGTTAAATACTAAATTTTCATTCGGTTATGCCTTTTACCAAAATATTTTTGGATAAAATGCCTTTATAAACAGGTAAAATAACAATCCTGAAAAAACATTGTTGGGTTATAAAAATAGCGACTCGTTTTTTGCTCTCTGTAAATTTTATTTACCAAATTCCTGTTTTACGAGAAGAGATAAAAGCAAATATCATAAAACGGAAAAGCTGGATTTTCTGCTTTTTTATTTAATTTTGCGGTGTACTCTCTATTGTTTTATCTAAAACTATACTATTTAAAATTGATCACTTTACAACACTATGCTCAAGATCAAGTAAAAAACTTAGCCTATAAAGAACTATAAACTTATATTTAAAGATTTATTTCTTGAATATTTAATACAAACGTAAAACTAAAAATAATATTAAATATTATGTTTTCAAAACAGATTAATTTTTTATGCAGGTTCCTACATACAGCTGAGACTCATACACTGCAGGACTAATAAATAAATTGGTATAAATTACAAACCTAGAACTAAGATTTTCTACGTTCGACAGCCGAATGGCATTCCTAAAATAAAACAGAAAGGCTATCAAACCACTGAAAGCTACCATCAGAAGCGAAAGCTTCAAAACAAATTAAACACACTAGCATTTGATTCAGAAGACACAATATTTAAAATAATTATATCTTTACAGACTATAATAAAATGACATACAAATGAAGCAGTTAAAGATTGAAAACCGAAAACGTATAAATATTTTATTGTTCACTTTTTACACATTATACAAATTACAACTTATTTAAATGTTTAAATTTCTACTGCAGCAACTGTTGTGTTTTCTACGCTAAAGATTCCGTCATGGTTTTAGTGTACTATCGTAAAAACATAGCTTTTTTTCTTTGGAAACCTCATATGCATATTTATGTTATATGTAGAGAAATAAGCCAATATTTAAGTAAAAATAATTACGATTTTATTTTGTCATTTATATTTTCCCGCCTTCCTCGAACACAATGATCATAAAACTTTGGTAATACCCCTACAAGTAATATGGGGTTACCAGTTTAACTTTATATTTTATAGACGTTATTTGCTTTCTTCTTCTTTTTCTTCTAGCTTGTACTAATTCAGGTTTTTCAATGCATTTCTATCTTCCTCAATTTTTATTCAATTTCTCCCAGATACTATCCGAATACCATCGACACACCTCAGTGGCGGTCGTTTTGTCACGCGTGGTTTTCATTTCGTGATTCTGATCATCTACTTGTCCACGTTCTATCTGACTACGTGTCCAGCCCATCTCCACTTCAGACTACCAATTTTTTCCATTACATCCGTGATTTCTGTTCTGTTTCAAATGTATGTGTTCTTTATTTTGTCTCTCAAGAATATTCCCAACATTGCTCTTTCCATTAATCGTTGAGTTACTCTCAGTTTTTCTACTTGTTTATTTTTCAAAGCCATAGTTTCTGGTTCACGTGTTGCTACTAGTGGTATACTGCCTTCGTAGACTATTCTTGTAAAGTAGATAGGAATATTTTTATCTTTCAATATATAGTTCAGTTTACCAAAGACATCCCATAATAATTATACCCTCTGAGCAACTTCAGCATTCATTTTTTCTTGGGCCAGCTTGATGGATTGTGCAAGATAGATATAATGTCCCACATATTTTGTATTGTGTTGTCAGTATTGGTAATATTTAAGCTATTGCTTATTATTTTTGTTTTATTTAAATTTATTTGCAGTCCTATCCATATTGATACCCCATTTAGCTCACTTACCATAGAAGTCTCCGTGGTTCGGGCTTATTAGAACAATATCATCAGCGAACCTTAAATGGTTGAAATAGCTTTCGTCGATGCCAAGACCATTGTTATTCCATTTTAATCATTTAAGAACGTTTTTCAGGGCTAATGTAAAGAGTTTCGGTGAGATGGGATCACCTTGTCTCTCTCCTCTTTCTAGCTAGACTCTGTCTGTTTTAAGGTCCTCATCGATTTTGTTGTGAAACGTAGCATCCCTACAGATATCATTAATATCAGTGGGAAACCTTGTATCTATCCTATCATATATCGTTCATGGCTGACAAAAAAGCTCAGAATTCAATCAACAAATACACAACGTAGTGTAATTATTCGTATTTCAGACTGGAATTCATCCGTATGAATGAATTTAGTATTCGGATTAATTAACAACCCATATTCCGCATCACTTTACTATTTAATACACTTTTATCCGTAATACGTACTATCTATGCTAATACGTAAAATGCAGATTACGGATTGTGGAAGGTTGGGAACAGTACGAACTAATACGAATGAAACAGGCACCGTCCGCGGTATCTGTCGATCGTTTCCTTGTCGGTCTGAAGACAGTAGGGCTGCGATTCTATAAAAGTAAAGGGAAAGAGAATATCATAATAAGGATCTTCCATCTTTGTTCAGTCTGTAGTAACACGTAGGTATGTCACTGTCCTAAAAGAGATAAGGAAAGGGAATGTCAAAAAATATGCTTACAGAATCGGGGCTTAGATTACCTATGCGTTACTACAAACGGAACAAGGATAAAATATTCTTATTCTGGCATTCTCTTTCCTTTTATTTTTATAGAATCTAAGCTCATAACACTCCTTATTCAACATTCCAGACGGTAAGGAAGTACTCGGATTAATACGTATTAATTTACTATTCAGATTGTACGGCTATTTTAATAGGTATTTTCACGCCACTAACACACACGTTGTCAGTGCGTGAGAGATGTTCGCAGAATTTAAATCTAAAAACGAATAACTTACAATGCAGCACAATAATGCAAAGCTGTAACGTAAAAAAACCTGTTATATAAAGGAAACTACAGTAAGCAATAAGACCTACCGACTATTCGTCGTAGCGCCGCCTGCAGAGCCGTGTGTGCAGTAAAATTAGTTTTAAAGAATCGGCAGACAAATCGTCAGAAACTTAGTCGAAAAATGCCTCGTATTTCTTCTTGACTCTTGGTGTAAAAATATTTTTCCTCATGAAAAACTATAAGATAAGAAGTTACCTAATAAAATTTGCAAGGAATGCCTAATGTAGTTACTACTGTCGCTAAAAATATATTCTATATACAGTTCTCTTAAGTCATTAGGAATGTAAACACAACAAGAAAAAGATAAATTACTAATTTATTGTACGGATATGCAATCATTTTTTTGTCTCTTAATTTAAAAAACTACCGCACTTATTACAAAAAAAAAAGGAAGAATTAACACCTGTTTGGGCTTTTATTTACTTGTTGTCAGCGGAGAACTATATCACGTGGTATTTCTTGTCAATTTAAATTTTTTTTCAGTGCTATCGCGAGGTTTTAGCGAGTCGCAAGGCAAGCTGTGTCACGAAAATTGGACCTTTCAACTTCAAAGGCAACGCTAATGCTATCGCATATCTAAGATGTGGCAAAAGTATAGTGATGTCTTTTCTTGTTTAAAATGTGTGCTGAAAGTCTTTGAAAAGTGTCAGCCTGTATGTTTCCTGAGAAACTAAAAATATTATTTATTGTAAGCCAGGTGATAAATGCAGAGCGGTTCAGCACAGTGAATTTTTATTAATTACTACGTAGATGTATTGATGTACCACTTTTTTGAGATCAATCTCATAGGTCAATTGTTTATCCTACGACCTATGAGTTAAAAAGAAACATAAGTATCTGCTATGCACAAGAAAACTCTTAAAATATAGTTTTTCATACAGGCAGGGCTTGCATTAAGCTAAAACCAAAGATGTTTTAGGTTAAAACAGAGACAGACACAGCCAAAAAAACTCTGTTTAAAATTTTCGACACTAAAACAATATTTAATTTCTCACAAGTACTTGTGCAGTCATGGTAACCGCCAGGCGATGATCTGCTTTGTTACGCAATATGTCTTTAATAAAATACGAAGTTTTTAGAATTTAAAAAAATTTTATTTTTTATAAACATTTTTTAATTATTTATATATCATAAGATATTTGATACCGTAATTTCTAAATTCTATAGAATTTTTCGACCTACAAATAATTTCTTTTATCTGGCATTCTACTTAAAAGCTCTTGGCTCTTACCTATTATGTTTGTCCAACAAATAGCTAAAATTTGTATCCTTATAACTTCACCAGATAAAATACAAAGCCAGGCAATGTTGCTTATCATTGGCCATTGAGCTGTTGTAACAGCCTCTTTTTTACTTTTATGCTTGTTTTATTTAAATTAGGAATTTCGCAAGAGCCATTTATCGGCATCAGTTTTAATTGGAGGCCATTTTGCCGGATATCTATATTGGTATCTATCCGTAGTCGATTTCCATGTTGGAGAACCGCCTATATGTTTTAGGTAGATAATAATAAATTTTGGGAATACATCATGTCGAATATTTTTCCAATAATTAGGACATGGTTTTAAAAACCTTTTGAAATATGTTTTTTGACAAGTCTACTTTAGACATTTTCGCGAATTCAGCCATTCTTTGTAACCAGCCGTTCTAGCAGTCATGTAGAATTGTTAAAGAACAAAATCAGTGATCATCCGTGTACTATTTTATTTAATTTGATTAATTTACACCAAAATCGGGTAACTACGATCTATATTTTTCACTTTGATCGCCGAGTTCAATAAATTAAATTTTTCTCATTTTGTACACTCCATAAAGTTATATACTTGCCGTTCGCTATGAAAATGAACACCAGTAGTACAAAAAATACATTTTAGGTATCATGAGCGTTAAAAGCTACAGTTAAATTCTGGTTTATGAAAGTTTTCTGAATATTGTTAGATTTACTTTTTTAATGAGGAGTTTTTTAATTTCATGTTTTTAAAGCTGACATCCCTATTAATAAAGATACAAAATTGGTCATTTTGGACAATCTATAGATGATAGGAAGAAAATAAGAATCACATTTTTTTATTAAATATTACTTACTGGTTTTGCCGCTCAAAGCCACATCATCAGGCAGAAAAGAACTAAATAAATACTTAAAAAAGACAAAAAAAATATTCAGTAAATATAAGAAAACCCTAAAGATTTCAAAATTGCACAATTTAGAAATCCTTAAAAGTTTTCTTATATTGTCTGAGTATGTATTTTGTTTGTTTTTTTTTTGAGTTGATGCACATGTTATTTTTCATGAAACATTTCAGTTTTATATTGACTGACAATGCGGCTTTAAACTGAAAAAGTGGCGGCTAATATTTAATAACGAATTTGGGATTCCAAGAAGAAACGGTTATCTTCTTCGCATTATCTCCATTTTAATATTTAATACATTTTATAACACAACCAGTTATTATTACTTTTATAATAATTATCTGAAAATATTTTAAAAATGTTATGGTCATCTGGGTTTTATTAACTCCTCTTCCTGCTGAAACGTATTTTCCTTAACTTCACGTTAGTCTTCAAATCTTTAGTGTCAATTATTAGTAGTAATTTTATTTTACAATTAGCGATTGTTTGCAAATTTTTGAATAATTTGTAAACATTCGTGGAATACTTTATTACTGTATGTAACACAATCCGAACCATTTAAGTTTTGAATTATGACCGATGGTTCCACTAATTTTCTAGGTATATCTGTTTTATAAAATATATAAGATATATGTTAGGGAATATTAATAGAAGTCATGACTACATTACAGAAATGTTCACATATTTTTAATATTATTTGTATTAATAAAAATTGTACGATCAAGTTAAGCAATGACATGATGTCTTTCCTTCTTTAAAATATGAGCTGAAAAACTTTCAGGAAGTTAGATTGTATATAAAATCGGAAATTTTTGTCACTGCTACATGCATATAACTTGAACCCAATAGTAAATGAACCAACGAGGCTTGTTCTGACCGACGTTTCGCTCATAGATCTTATTATATTCTCCAACACGTTTGGATGTATCGGATCACTTTTTAATTAAGTTTGAGTTGCAGATGAAATTATCCAAGCCCAAATTTTCATTTATTACGTATAGGGACTTTCGATACTTTGATTATGAGTTATTCTATGGAGATCTTATAAACGCACCCTTCCAAAATATCTTTCACATTTCAGAAATCAATAAACAAACTAGAAATATTGAACGCTCACATTCTAAATTTACTTAACATAAATGCACCTTTTAGGACTACTAGAATAATTAAAAAAAAGTTCCCTAGATAACTCAAAATTTAAAGTACCTTATGAAACTTCGCGATACGGCATCTGTCAAAATATAAGCAAAATAATATATTAGTAAACTGGAAAATTACAAGCAGCTCCGAAATTACCTTACTATATCCATTCAAAGAGAGAATAGAGCTTATCTCGAAAATAAGCTGAGTGTTGTCAATTAAAAAAAAATAACTGGAAGGTTTTATGGGAGCTTTTCGAGGACTTCTAAATATGTTTCTAATCATCTTGGTGATGTAGAGGGTAACAATAATTTTGTATTAATATAGCCGAGTTTTCAACTCTAGATGCTGCTACCCTAAATAAAAGGAACGTTGTTGACGTTTTTGATACTTTCTGATACAACGAGTTATTATTATTTTTATAATAAATATCTGTAAATATTTTAAAAGTGTTGTGGCCATATGAGTCTTATTAAATCAGTCTTCCACTTGTTAATACTGGACCAGTATGCTTACTTCTTGCTGACACGTTTCTTCATGTTGGCCGTCAAATCTTTCAGGCCAATTACTAATAGTAGTTTTGTTCTACAATTAGTGATTGTTTGTTAGCAAATTTTTGGTAATTTGTAAAAATTTCTGGAGAGTGTTTTAAATTTTAAATATGTTACTACTGCATGTAACACAGTGTGAACTATTTAAGAATTGTGACTGATGGTCCAGGCAATATTCTAGTTATTTCTGTATTACAAAATTTATCAGATATATGTATGCGAATATTAACAGAAATTAAGACTATATTACAGTTAAATTTACAAATTTTTATTATTATTTGTATTAATAAAAATTGTACGCTCAACAAAAGAAATATGTTAAAAAATTATTGTAAGTGGCACTTTCCCTTTAGAGTTTTCGAAATTCTCGTAACTGGAATTACTTCTTAATGTTATCTATTAAAATTTGGCACTAGTTAATTAATTTAATAGTCGATTAAACAATCAAGTTTCTGAATATGTCAATATCAGAAACTGTTAAGGAAATTTTAAATATTTACTTGTTATACATAGCTTAACTGGTAAAGATAAATGTCTATTATTATTACTATTAGACATGACTTTACTATTGAAGATTTAGAAAATAAATAAGAGACCTGCACGAACAGTCTGACAACTGAATGCTAAGTTTGCAAAATAAAAGAGTACTTTCTGAATTAAATTGGAATCACTACCGAGTTGATTGAAAGCTGCCACCAAGAAGCGGCAGCTTCAGATGCAAATTAAATATAAGAAAGCTTGTCCATTATATGAGTTTAAAATGTTTGGAATGAGGTTTCGTTTTGCTTGCCTTCTGAAAAGTGGTGTTAATAAAAGACCACCAACTTGGATAAGATTTAAAGTATTATGTTAATTTGGAATGCGGCTTTACCTAAATGAAGCAAAATTAAATAAAAATACATACATTGACTTTTAAAATAATCCTTAGCATCGTTTATTTACAAGGCTGCTCAATTAATAGCTTTTGAAATTTCATATTCTAAAACATATTAATGGTAATTGTTATGGGAATATATGTTGACATTAACTCGATGTGACACTTGAAGTAATTGTCATCTATTCTTATTCTGATACTACACCATAAATGGCTCTTCTTGATAAAAAAAAAAAACTCTTCAGAAGCCCTGTGTCATTTTTATTAAATTATAAACATATCTTATAGTATACGATTTTGTTGATAAAAGAAATTGTGAAAATAATTCAATATAAGAGAGGTAGGTGATAATGATAGCTCATCCTATTTCGGAGGCTAGAAGCTTGTTTGTATAGTACTAATAATTCAAACTTTCCTTTTTATTTTTATCTTCTAGAGGGCGTCACTTAGTGTTGTACAAGTAAAAAACTAAGAAAAGCTTTGCTACACTGGTATTTCAGGGAAAAACCTCACATTTAAGTAAAAGCAAAAAGTTCATAACACTAAAACAAAATTACCACGGAGTATCATTGAAGGCTAGTAGCAGCATGAGCGGACAAAAATTTTTCAAGAGGAGACACGTTTGATAGAAATGACAGCTCAAAAATGACCCTGAGCACTATAGTGGGCTGAAATAGATTTGTTAAGTAAGTCAATTCATTAATCATTAACATTTTCAGCTCAAAATCAAGTAAGTAATATATCTAATATTCTTATTTTTAAACTAAGAAATATATTTTCCGTCAGCCATTCCCGATACTGAATAAGTTACCTGTTCAAATTTCCTCCCAAAGATTACAAAAACAGAAATTACAACCCAGCATAAAACTATCTAAACGGATTTAGTTGTATAAAATAGCTTATATGCAAACTGCAAAAGTGACATATAACCTAATCTAAGCAGTATATAATCAAAATCTTCCGAATTATCCATAATAGAATCAGGAAAACTAAGAAAGAATATAAATAAAAATTTTACTCGAACATTAGGCAGGAAAATCGAAATCTGAAAAAAAGGTAACAGTAAATTCATTATTCAGAAAAAAAAAACAACCAAGCCAGTGTAGTAAACTATCAGTAAAATAGGCAAACAGGAAATAAAATTAACAACACCGTGTTTGTGTTGTGTGTGAGAGAGCATAGGAAAATTTCAGAAAAATAAAAAATAATCGAGCTGGGAAAGAAATTAGTAAGGAAGTAGAACTATGAGCGTTCGTAATATAGTAAACCAAAAAATGCAATGAATAGAATGCTTCCATTCAAAGTATTTATAAGAAGCGCTGAAAGAAAAAGAAATTGTTTTACCCATGACGTGAGTATTTTCAAAAATAAGGTAAAATTAACTGAATTAGCCACAACTTTATCGATCGATTGTGGGAAAACTATAATTAGGAAGAATTTTCAGCCCTGTATATATTCCATAGTACAATATTTAAAAGGCACTGATTTTCCATGAAGAGTAGAGTTCTGTCAATTTATTTTACTTTGGTCACAAGAAAATGCTGGTTTTTTGGATAATATTATTTGGTCGGACGAAGTCAAATTCAGAAAAAATGGATTATTTAATCGACGCAATTCCTACTATTCGAGCGACTCAAACGTACACTCATTTAGAGAATTAAATTTTCAAGAATCTTGGCAGCTTAACGTATATTGTGCTATAAGAAATGATGGCGTTGTCGCTCTAGAATTCTATCCAGATAATCTAAATGATAAGTTAGCCATTTTTGAAGACTTGGTGAGCGCTATTTCGACATCTTGAGAAGTTTGGAAGTGAACTATTTAGATCATAGAACTCTATTTTATCAACATGATGAGTCGCGTCCACATAATAGTTATTTAGTTGACAATCATCTGCAAAACTTTTTTTTATGATCAATGGATAGCCGAGAATGAGCCACATCTTTGGCCACCTCGTTCCCCGACCTAACAGTACTTGATTTTGAGTTTTTTATTTGAGGGACAATCAAAAATAAAGTATACAACACCGCATTAACCACTATGGAAGATTGCATGCAGCGCATCAGAATAGCATTTGAAGAATTTAATCGTCAGTCAATAAGAAGAGCCACCCATGGAGAGTTCCTGCTTAGGTGTAAAAAATGTTTCGAAATTCAACGGCTCAAACTCAAATATTTCTTGTAACTTTATTTTATCAACAACTGGTTTATTTCTATTCCTTTTAGCTTTTATAGATCCAAAGTTCTTGAAGTTTTTTATAATCTTTTTAACACTTGGTAGTGTTAGTTTCTGTTTCTTCGGATATCGGATCACGAATGTATCGCATGTTCTTGAAATAACTCTCACATTCATCATAAATAATAGATAAGTTTAAATAATCTTCGTGCGTGTAATTTAATCGCCCCGGAATGACTATTATTAATGAATGTCAAATAGCAAGAAATAGTAACAATTCTGTAGAGTTTCATTGTCTTATTTTCGTCGCGTCTCGCCGTCATATCCAACTAATAACAAAACTTAAAAGCTGTATAGCATTTTTAGAATATAAAAATGCTAATTGCCAATATTTTGAAAACTACAAATTTTTTGAATAGACAACCTTATACAAAGTTACCATTATTTTTAATGCTTAATATGATAAAATTATAAAAATAGGTGCTTTCTATTAGAAAAAATTGCCTTTTGACGATTTTTTAAATATAATTTTTATTCTTCTTTTTTGGCCACTCTGTACTAATGATTTCCAAAATGTCATAAAAAGACTACTAAAGTCGATCTCCGTCTACAAGAAAGCTAACCCAAATTAAATAAAAAAAGTTTTGGTCCGCAAACGTCATTTTTGACATAAAAATTTAAATATGTCCAAAACGGTAAGATTTAAGTATATACTATTATACATGAAATATGTTTAGAATTTTACGTGAAAATCAAAAATGCAATAATATATAGGGTATTCCATTTGAAATAAGCAAGTTGACATCTACTTCCGATATAATTGGAAGTGTCGTCATCTTGAAAATATTTTAGCCGACTGTTCCCCATGCACGTTAGTACACTGTCAAATTTTCAAATTCTTCCTAATTATACTTTTTCAACAATCGATCGATAAAGTTCCCGGAGAATCACCCTGTATATTAAAAGTTACTGACTTGATTGTTGGTGCAATAAAAAGAATAATCCCAGTTCCCCTAGACATAACCTTATCTGGGTTAAATAAGCAAAAATTTATCGATTTTTAGATATATGTATTTATACCTCATTCCCAATTGATCTTAACAAATAAAATGAAAACTTTTAGGTACCCGTTAATTATCAAATTAATCAAATTTATCTATTTTTGTCAAAACACTGTTAGATTATTAGTAAACCTGTTTTCAGTGTAATTAATTATCTCAAATTCAGAAAAAGTTTTATAAAAAAGGAAATAAGGGCACTTTATAACCTAAAAACATATTTAGTTCTGAACGAACTAAAAATGAGAATTTCTCAAGTTGTTTGAAATTTACCACTAGGAAGTGAGAGTTTTAAATGCAAATTAAATAATAGAACTTATCTCCATTTTAAGTCTAAAATGTTTGTAATAAAGTTTCGTCTCGCTTGTCTTCTAAAATGGTGTATTAACAAAGATCACTAACTTTGCTTAAATTTAGTAACTTTTACATTTAATTCAAAACTAACGACCTGAAAGTTAAAATGAAAATTGTACATTATACTTTGCAAGTAGATGCTTTAGGTTCTTAAAACTGATATAGTTATAGTGAGCCAAGTATGTCAATCATCGAAAGTTCCTGAGATCAATTTTGTAACTGCTCCTTATTCCTATATTTATAATTATCTATAGTGTTAAAGTTAAACAAGTGTTACTGACTTTAACTGTGGCATTTTTCTTAAAATATGTACGATAATCCTAAATTTTAAAGTCGGCATTGTTTTAACAACAGAAAATTTCAAAATCTCAACAAGCAAATGTAATTGCCTACATGCTATTCTACTTTCAGGCAGAGAAAAATGGAAAGAATATATAAAAACAGTTTATATCCTGCAAATACAACTCTGGTTTTCTCTTCATATGCGTTTCGACCACCTTATGGTCTCGTCAGTGGAGCTGTATCGAACTAAGGGCAACATTCACAGGAAACAACTGCTATATAAAACATAAATTCCGATATATGGCTATTTGATATTAAACACCTGCCGTCTTCGATATCAGACTGAACCATATCGCCAGTCTAAACGACATCTATACATTTACCAAAGGAGTGTGAAATTTAAAAAAATTAAAATTTCAGTAAGAAATAGATTTCTTATTAAAATTTTGATTTTTTACAAACAAACGTAATGATACAACAGTGAGTATAGTTTACTGAACGTAAAGTTTCAGAACATCAACAAGACGAGAATACATGTGAATTGCAAGTCTACAAAAAGAACAATGTACGTAATTTATATAGAATAATATGTACTCAATGCTCATTTTTAGTTTATTCAATAGACAAAATTTAAATTGTTTTTTATGATATCTTTATTGAAGCTTTCCAAGGAGTATAGTCTCGTGTCAAGTAATCCCATGATTGGTAAGTTAAATTATATATTGGATTCAACAAATAACAGTTATAAATAAAAAAATGTTAACAGTTAATACTACATAATGCTCGCAAAAACAGACTGACATATAAAAAAATAACAAGTCTGAAAATAAATTCAAGACGTCTTAACATATTTTCAAATTTGAGCTCCATTTTTCGGAAAACTATTTTTTATCTTTTTTTGCTAGTATAGGCAAATGAATTATTTGTTGTGTTATACGGGTTTGAAAAGAGAAAAAAGTTTAATCCAATGAAAGGGGCTTATGTAATGCCAGTATTTTTTCAAAGGGGGGTCATAATTACCAGTACATCCCCAAAATCATACTCTACAGTCGAAAAAAACCTCAAAAATCTGAAAAATAAGATTGAACTTTTAGGAATGTTATACTCTCTCAGAGTTGAATTGATTCTAAATTTGAAGACATGTGTGAAATAATTAAGTACAAACGTGTGTGCAATAGATTTATAACAGACCCTCAAAATAGGGTGAAAAGTAGCTTCAATCCCAAAACGCTTACGTAATTACTGAAAAAGCTCGGAACACAATTCTTTGTTTTTTTAATCTACAAGAAACTACATTTTGGATGAATAAGTAGTAAAAAAAACACCCCAAAAAAACTCAATAACTAATTTATAGCGGTGGCTTGCAACTCCAAAGTACATTTTGACAGTATAAGATCCATCAGCTCGGAATTTTCTCGTTGTTGTCGAACATTATTCAACAGGAGAAAACGACCTTGATAAGAAAGTAAGAAATCACCCCTTCAATAAACACATAACAATGTTTGAAAAATAGACCGTTAATACTTGTTATTAGATTCTGTCGTTTTTGACAAGTGATTATTCTTTTTTTTAATACAGTATGATCATAATTAAACAGAAAGCATTGGGATATCGCTAGTTTGTATAGTTATTGGTTAAACCAAAGTAAATATAGTCCAATTTTTTGAATTAAAGGTTTATGACAAAAATACAGTTACATAAAATAATACAAAATTTGTTTAAACAAATTATTTAATAAAGAATTAAGAAAATAATGTAGTATTAAGTAATTCAGCGCGAATCTAGTAGGGGTTTTCACATGATTGTTTGTTAAATAATGAAATAAATACTTTACAGTATTTTGCATTAGATAAAAATTATTTTTTCAACTTTTCTATCCTAAAAAATAGTCTTTTAGGAAATGAGTTACGTTATTTATTGCTATCCTTAATCAAGCACAGAATTTTTCCATAAATTGAGACACTGTTCCAGTTTAGCTCGATTTATTTGTTATTTCAAGTATTTTATATTATATAAATAAATTCAAAATAACGAACGAAATAAATTTATGGAAATCGAGTACCCATCGAATATCCTCACAAAATGTTCTAAAAACTAAAGGCACATGTCTATATACCAAATTTTTAGAAAATACAGAGCAAAATAAAGGTACCATATGAGTTTCAGCCTCCTAAAATTATCGTCTTTTACTGTATGAGGAAAATAGTTATTTTTGTACGCAGTATCTATTGCGGTAATGTGAAAAATTGGCAATTAATGTCACTGTATTCAAAAAACTCATCTTAAAATCGCTTCATAAAAAAGTTGTAAACCTTTTGAACCGCAACTAAAACTCTGGTACTCTAAAAAGTGACTGAGCAATGTACCTTGAATTTTAAAAATCAGAGGGAATTACTCATATATATATATATATATATATATATATATATATATATATATATATATATATATATATATAAACATAATTAAAATAATATTGAAAGTCAAACCTTTAGTTTATATTTAGTCCGGGCCTGGAATTTTGATCATCTTGTCTTTCGGCGTATTCAGGAGTGTTTTTCCACTCGTCTCACTCTGGTCTTAAACACTAAATTTTTCATGTAACTAATATATTTATAATATAACAACCAATTTATTATTACTGTTAACACGGGCCATTTTGGAAACCGAATAGCCATATCACTATTGCTTTTATAAAATGTACGCGAGATATCGGTCATAAACCAGACATTAGAAACATCTCAGCGTTTGTCTGACACTGCTTTAAAATTTATATACACAAAGGAATAGTGTATAAAGAGTTTTCAGTTTTATTAATCATGCAGCTGTTTTTGTAATTTTTTGTGTAAAAAACAAAACGCACTTTAATCAGTTCCAAACAACTCATATTTTATATATTTTGCAAATAGATAAAAAAGAATACATCGTGTAATATGAAAATAACAAACAATTTTTTTTTTGTTTTTTTAATACCTGTTATAGGTCAGTCGTCAGGTATATTTTTTCTGTATTAAATTTCTAGAGTGAATTTTTAATGGACATTGTTATTAAATATTGGATCGATTCTAAGTGCATAACTACATGGTAGTGCCTACGGGGTGTTTCTTAACACCATCTTGATAAATAGAAATTTGCAAATATCTAGAACATGGCTGATGTGACAACCAAAATATAAGAAACTTATTTACTAAGAAAATATTTTTTTATTATTTGCCGCTTGTATTGTATCTTGTAGGTTTTGCCTAATAATATATCAAAATGGCGATCTAAGCACACCCTTTCACCGTGATATCCAGAGACAACCCACTATTTATGCTCAAAAAATCAATTTTGAAATTTATTGTATTGTATTTTTTGCTCTGTCGTTTGAAATATTATATAAAAAAAAATTGAAATATTGCTCTTTTGTCGCAAATCTCTATTTATCTCTATATATTGCCTTTTTATATTTACTCATAGATGTAGAGCTCATCATCTTCCCTCCACGTTTTCCTATTTTGAGTTTTGTTCTTTCATGCAAGTTCGGCGTGACGCTTTATTTCATCTACTCATCTCATCTGGGGTCAACCCACTAGACAGGAGCGTCACATATATGTGACAGACATTGTTACCTCCTTTTTTTCCCTGTCTAGGTTTTTCCCCGTCTTTTAGTTTTATGTGCCATATTTGATGTCTCTTTATAGACCAGTTGATGTTCTTTTTCGACATGATTCAGGTTTGGGTGCTAAGATATTGAGGAATTTTTTAATTTTTAAGTATCGAACTCTGTTTACCGAAGACGGCGCATCCCAGTTTCATTCTTCTCTTAATTTCGATTTCTGGATTATCCTTAATCAGTGTTATTTTGACGTTGACTTATATATGTAAATTCGTCTTTTTGTCACTTCTAAAATGATTTCTTCTATGTTTGTCATTGCTATGATCTTTTCCACAATAATTTATATTCCGGTACGTTTTGAATTTTCGTTTAGTTCTTAAATCATTGATTTTAATTGTTCCTTTTCTGGAACTATTAACACTATGTCATCGTCATATTTGAAGGTGTATCGGTGCTAACATTCTGCAACTACTATCCCTAAAGTATTTGGCTGTTTGTATGCATTTTTATTTAACAGTCCTAGAGTGCTAATTGAAGATAATTTTGTTAAATATTATAAAATAAATATAATCCAGGAAAAAAAACAAATATTTTAATGGTAATCAACAGTAGCAATAACAGAACATTTTTGACTTTTGACGATTATTGCAAGATAATTTTCTTTTAAATTTATTTTTTTGCTTCCCCAGTTTATGCATTTAAAAATATATTCGAGGGCCACAATGAATAATTTCGGGGATAGTGGGTCACCTTAGCAAACCATTGTTTGCCCTGGCACTTGACCTGTTGTTATTTCTGACAGTTTGATGATTATGGTAGTATGGCCAATTCAACAATTCCATAAAGATTATTGTATCATTGCCTACGTCATAAAACAGTCAAATGTCATAATCTACTAGGGTTATGTAGAGTGAAAATGATATTCCTTTACTTTTTATACGAGGATCTATATAGTCATTAGGTGGTTCATGGTGCTGAATCCTTTACGGAATTCAGCTTGTTCACTTGGTAAGTACACTTCTATTTTGTTTTTGATTCTTTTGACTATTATTTTAGATCGCAATTTGTATACTTGAGAGAAAAATGTAATAGGCCTATAGTTCTTCAGGTGATTTTTTTCGCCTTTTTATATAGTAAGAATGTGATTGCTTCTTCTATTTTTCCCGTTTTAAAACATTTGTTCAATAAAGTTACCACACCATATGATTTCTTCTCTTCCCCCATCTAATGGTTTTTTTATAATGATGTCTATCACAGGTACTTTTAGGTTTTCTTCCATTTCTGTTTTGTAACTCTATCACAATACTTTGCCAATTTAAGTATGTAAAACCATCATTTTAATTTTTCTCGGTCACTGTCTAGACTTGTACCTCTTGTTTTATTCTTTTATGCTTTTTCTTGTTAATTTATTTAGTTCTACTTATTCGAAGGAATTTTACCGATTTTGTTGTGCCATTTATCTTCTCTTCTTTTCTAGTCTTTGCTAGGGACTTCTTGGTATAATATTGTTTTAACGTGATTTTTTGGGCTGATTTTCATAATGCAGTTGTTAATGTTTCGCTATTTTCGTTTATATTGTCATTAATTTTTACTTTTTAATTTATTCTTGATTTATTCCCGATATTTTCCCAGGATTATTTTCAGGTCTGGGCGTTTGGTTTATATTTGTTTTTTCTGACTTCCTTAATTTTTTCAAATTTTGTGTTTATTTGTATTTTTGCTCTCAGTCATCCATTGTTACTCCCGGTTGTAAAACGGTTTAGTATATCGTCCGAGGTGAGCCACGTCCAATTATATTGTAACTTCTTACGAAAAGCCTTGCTCATTGAACATATGTTTTTTGTTCTAAAAGTTGTTGTCCTCTTTCGTTTAATGTGCTGTCTCCGAATTTTCCTACTTTCAGCTTATTTTCATCTTGTTTTTTCATGCTTTTCAATGAAATAGCCTATAATTAATTTATATTTTGTTGAATGTTCTTTACTGGCCTGAATACATCTTCGTAGAAACCTTTTACCTTTTTATTCTCATGGGATGGGGTGGGAGAATATTTTTGTATTAGTTCAATTGATATTTTGTTATTAATTCTTAATGGTAAGTACGTTATTTTGTTTAACATAGACGTAAACATTATAATATGTCAGTCATACCTGCCTTTCCGATTTCTTTGTATATTATCTGTGATGGAGCAAGTTTTCAGGACTTATTTTTATCGCCCTTTCGTTTTGTTTTCTCATCTTTATTAGGCCCAGTATATTCCATTTTATTCTAGTTAGTTTTCCAATTCAGTTATTTTGTCGTTGAATTTCATGGTTCTAATGTTGAATGTGGTTAGTGTCGTGATTATTAAGTATAAAAGTTTTAAGCCACTCGTTCCAACTAGTAAATTTTATGATTTGTTTCTATAATATTGAACTTTGGAAAAGCATCCTGCATTATCTGTTGGGTTCGTATTTGTTGATTTCAAGTTTCATATATGTTTTTACGTTGTTCAAAGGAATAATGGCCACAATTTAAATTATTTAACTTGCATATACCTGCAATAAATGAGGATAAATATTTTGTTTTTCGTAATGTTTTGTTGGATTTTAATATTTTTGGAAAAATGAAATTTGATAAAATTTTATCCAGAGATTTTTGCAATTATTTGAAGTGATCATGGTTTTATCTTGGGGATTTATTAAAAATTTTAATTGAAAAATTTTGCTTAATTTGCATTCTGTATTGTCATAAATGAAAACTTCAATTTTAAAACACTCTGTATACTGCGGAGAAAACGTATCGTAGTCATTTCTTGCTTCCGTTCCAAACTAGTTATGTGTGAAAAATTCCAATAAAATTCACACCCCAGTTCGCGAAAAATTAGAAGTCCCTTTTTACAAAACCACGGCTAATAAACCAATTCGAAGCGATAAAAACCGTGGCTATATTTTATGTTATGCTAGAGGTTTTTCTCTGTTTTCGATAATCGAAGGACTGGCACCGTGCCAAGCGCCAGCTGCTCTTTCGACCTGTCAAATCCATCTCTCTAAATTAAATTCTGTCCTAGTTCCTGGGACATCCAGACATATGCCTAACCTACTGTTATAATTAACTTTAACTATTTTGATGTTAATTTTAGCATAATTACACCACCGTATAAAATAACAACCTAAATTAAATTGATCCGGCTTTTAATTTTATTTCCTGTTTTGTTTACTAGTGGTAAATTTACTCACCTTTGTTCTATGTGCCAGCTGCTTTGGAAGCTATTTTATTATGATTTCGGCAAATTGTCATCGAATAATATAAAAGATTCGATTGTATATCATTAATTTTGTATACATATTACACAGGTATCATGCAATATTTACCTCTCATAAAATCACACGAATAGAGGCATAATGATTTCAAAATATTAATATTTATAGATCTTTCAACAAAAAAGAAATATCGTTCAACTTGAATAAATAAGGAAATAATAATAATAAATATTTTGTATATGCACGATTTTAAATTAATGGCTGCCACCAGAAATCAGCTTGAAAAAATGGTTAAAACTGTAAAGGATAGTGTCCAGCCTTGATTAATTCTAAACGCAGCTAGAATAAAGATACAAGCGCGAGCATTTGGTATGCAGAACGATCAAGTCATTACGGCAATGAAGGCGAAACGGACCTATAAATACTTGAGCATGAAACAAACACAAAGAATTGAATAACTATGAAACTCGAATTAACCAACGAGTTCACAAGATGAGTGAGGCGAATACTGCGAAGTAACCTAAACAGTAAAAATCTATTAGGGGCACTCAATACATACGCGTCCTCTGCACTTAGCTACTCTTTTGAAATGGAGCAGGACGAACATAGACTGCAGAGAAAAGTCAGAATATTCCTGGTAAACGCATATAAATATCATCCTCGTAGTGTTACTGACCAGATAATACTACGAAGATTCCATGGACGAAGAGGATTGATAGACATTGATAAGCAATTGGGTGTGCAACAACAAACCTACGCTCATATTTTGTGCTACACTGGCCAATATGCGAGGCAGACGATTTAACACCACTGCGCTTGAAGATCCAACTTCTCATCACAAATCAGATCAAGATATGCTTTAGGCCTGGATACAAAAGCCCCTTCATGGACATCCAAATGAGGTGAACCAATAAGATGTCGACAAATTAGCGACGAACTAATGGTTGGCGTCAGGGCAAGCAGTCACCAAGGGCTCGGCAACATGGAGAGAATCCCCACTGAGCTTAATCTTTTTGGTATCAGAAATGAGTGGAGCCGTCGGGCTAATCCTCATAAAAAACAGTCATTACACAAAAAAGCTTCAGATGCAATTGCTCAGATACAATTTATGAGGTCATATATGCGTAAATAAAGAATCTTTTAAATAAAAAGTGTCCCAGACAATGTGGAAAATCTCTCGGATATGAAAAAAACACGTGAAAGGAATACTACAAGTTCATATAAACTTTTTTAATATAGGCCTCCTCTTCAGAGATATGGGCTCCCAAAAAGCTCCAATGAAATCAAATTTTTTACACATAATTATTAAACCACCAGGTAAGACCCTTCAATTTACTATCCAAGAAAGTGTTGTGAATTACTCACAGCTGCAGGGACTGACTAGCTGTGACACTCATGACCCCATTTTTTTCGCCCTATATGATAAGTCCAAAGTCAACGTTTTTTAAATGTCTTTAATTACTGAGTTAAAATTAAGTACTCTTTATTCATGCCGGTAATCCCAACCGTTTTCGAAAAAAGGTCATTTTATTTACACTGTTAGTCCCCTAACTTCTGTTCCCCTGTCACCATAGTTTCAATAAAAAGTTAAACTAACTGTTTAGTTAAAAACTTCGTACGAGGGTTCAACATGGGCTCCGTGAGGTCTGATACATTCGCGGGCACGACGTACTGAGGACTGTTGTATCCGCCTGTTGCTTATTTGATCACAATGAAACGTGATTCTCCGTAGAAGTTCCTCCGTACTATTGACAGCAGTGGAATACACCAAGGTTTAGAGGTGTTCCCACAGGTACAAATCTAACGGCGTTTGGTTGGGAGATCGAGGAGGCCAGACAATAGGTCCTCTTCTTCCTATCCAACGGTTTGAACAGACGTTATTCAGGTGCTCCTGCACAGCTATGCTGAAATGAGATGGTGCCCCATCGTGCATGTAGTACATGTTTCGCGGGTTTCAAGTGGTAAGTGCTCTACTAAATCGTGAAAAACGTTTTGAGAAAACCCCAATAAAGTTCTCCATTCACTCATGCCGCCAATACGAATGGTCCAATCAAAAAATTGCTAGTGATTCTTACCTAGACATTAATTCATTGGAACTGATGTTATGATGCGAAACAATAGTTGCATGAGGATTGTCATCAGCCCATACATGTGAGTTGTGTAAATTTATGATATCATTTTTTGGAAACCCGGCTTCATCCGTGAAGAGAATAGTACCAATGAAGTTTACGTTATTTCGTTGGTGTGCCAATAGTCAGTTTACAAATTACATCCTATGGGCAAAATCTTCATGAATCAGTTCATGCACTTTTTTGAACTTATATGGATGTAATAGCTATTCTTGAAGAACTTCATGTACTATTGTTCTCGACGTAATCAACTACGCTAATAATTTTCGAGTGCTCGTTGAAAGAGTGTCATTTACAGCATTTAAAAATTTTTCCTCTAAATGCGGCGTACGTACTGTTCTTTCCCGACTAGCAACAGTACTCTTATCCCAAAATTTCCTTACATTAAGAAGAAATTTAATAATATTGCATTATTAAATGGAATCGTCTATGTTTCTCCCTTAGAAGTTGGTAAACTCATTGAAATGTTTTCTGATCTGGAAGAGTACGATTAGGATATCTATCGTGATATAACCTCCTGGCTTCCAAAGCATTGCAAGATGCAAGACCATGCATCAGATGCATATCTGCATACTCAATACGTGTATTCCATATTGCGAATTATTTCACAATTAATTTTAGCTCGAAATCTAAAAATCAGGAAAGTTATATCCAAGTAAAGAATCAATCTGTCAGCGATGTGAAAGTCCACAAGTTCTAAAATGCAGAATATTTATTTCTTTCCTACCTAGCAACGTTTGCAATAACAATACTTGGTTTTTGGTGCCGATAAAGTAAAACGAACATTTTTTGCGAACCTAGGTCGAACTGCAATTCACAGAATTAGACGTTTTTAACTAAAGAGGTAAACTTTAATTTTGAATCGAATTTTTTAATTTTTTTTTTATATTTTTTAAAGTTGATAGGAACCAAGATGTATCTTTTATCGAAATACGCCAAATACATGATGTAAATAAAATGACTTTTTTCGGATTAGCGATATGAATGAAGAATACTTAATATATTAACCCTTTGAGGCATACATTTTTCTAGCGCAAACATTGCGTTCAAAAATTTATTCATGGGAGATTTTGGGGTCGCTGAATACGAATTTGAAGATAGAACATTGAAATTTTTGATTTCTAAGATGGCGGATTCAAAATGGCGGCTCAAAATTTACCAAAAATGATATTGGTATTTAAAAAATTTCACTTGCGGGTTTTCGGAGTCACTGAATAGAAATTTTTATTTTTAATATATGGTGGATTCAAAATGACGAATCAGGATTTGCAAAAAACGATATTGGCCTCTAAAAACCTACTAACCTGTACTTAAAATTACTGTAACTTTACAAGAAGAAATCGTAGGTGACCACTCAATAACTTATTTTGAAGGGTAAGAGTAGTATTAAATGATGCAACTAGCAAAAAGAACAAAAAAAATTTGTGCATCCAGCACATAACCTTAAAAGTAACCAAAAAGCCTACTTCTCTAGTGCATAATTTCAAACATCTCAAAGTTCAGACGTGGTGAGTCAATTCCGACCTCGGATTCGGATTCTACCCAGCAAATTACTTCGGAAATGACCCTCAGCTGCCCATCAACAATCATGACCCCATTTTTTGTGAAGTGTAATTTTTGGGACTTTTCTTGACGAGGTTAATAAAATACTGTCACTACTGATGCTCTACTTTTAGTGTCCATTCATAAAAAAAACTTTTTTTGTGAATAATATCATATTAAAATTAATTCATAGATTTTAGAGGTAATGAACGATTGCAGAGTAATTTATTTAGATCTCAAAAACTTGAAAATTGCATTCTTATGATACGATGTTTATTTTATGGAGTTATAATTTTGATAAGCAACTACGCTGTCATTATTTACGACGTGTTAATTATTCTCCATGTCTTCAGATAATCGACTGTCTGGCAATATGCCAAGATTTTAAGAAACGTACGTCATACCAATAAACTCTTTATACTGAATGACAACAAATCTAGAATAATAAAATTTATACTCTAGGTGTCATTTCACCATAATATAAAGAAACAATATGTATGTATATTCCCACTCTTCTGAAACTTTGTGAGTGACTTCACTTTGGTAAGTCCAATAACTTTTCTACTTGCGAAAAATCTCAAATTCGTTGCGTTTTTGAATGCAGGAAATTGACAATTTGCGAGCGTTGTACTAGAAAAATACAGCATAAAATTTGTCGGACAATATGATCACTCAATTGTACAAACATTAATTAAACAATTGCGAAAAAATCAGCTGGTAGGTAATAAAAACACATGCACACGATGTGTGTACATGTTTTTATGTCAAAATAACGCGTACACTTGTTTTATTATCAACTAACAAATTTTTTGTAATTGTTTAATTAATGTTTCTACAATTGAGTTATTATATTATCCGATAAATAAACTCTTGGACAAAATTAATGTAACAGTATGACATTATTCAAAAAATGAACTTATCTTTTTCTTATGCCACTTTTGAAGTTTATCGAGTATTTGAATAATATGCTAAGAATATTTTGTTTCGTTGTTAATGACATTAATCAAAACAATTCGTTTAGATATATAGTTTTAAAAATTTTTTTAGAAGATAAACAATGTTGTGCAATTCTTGCTATAGATTAAACTCATAATGTGTTTACTTTTTTCAAAATAATACGTTTTCATGGCAGATTGTATAATTTTTTTACCGAAAAATGGGCGAGGGGATTGTCAGAGTTATGTTGTCAATTTGTTAGGCAAACATCGTTCCACAATAAGTCGTATGGTAAGACATTTAAATGAAGAAGGAACTTATTCCAGAAGGCCAGGGCAACGGCGAAAACCATGCACGAACAATTGAGATGAACGTTTTCTTAGATAATATGCCTTAAGAAACAGGACTGCCACTTGTTCTATGATGAGGAACGAACTCGAAGCTACATGCAATGTCGGAATTTCTTCTGAAGACGGCCAAATAAAGCTATATTGGGCAGTAGGAGACCAGCCATTGCACCCTTGCTTACTAGAGAGAACAGAGTTGCTAGGTTACATTTTGTTCGAAATCATCAAATTTGATCTGTAGAGGATTGGAAACAAGTTTTCTTCACAGATGAAACTAGGGTTAGTCTAAAACATCCAGATGGTCATGAGCGAGTATGGCGAAGTCCAGGAGACAGGTGTGCTACTTGCAATTTTTCTGCAATAATTCCATTTGGCGGTGGGTTTGCCATGATTTTGGGTGGCATCTGCTTTGACGCTCGCATAGAATTAGTTCCTGTCTCTACGAGACCTATGAATGATGATTACTATTTTGAAAATATTGTAGTAGAACATGTGATACCTTTGGGAGCCAATTTCTTGTCTATGCAAGACAACGCTCGACCTCACGTGGCTAGAGGGGTACTAAATTATCATAATTAAGTTGCTATGCCAATTATGAAATGGCTACCAAAAAGCCTGGATCTAAATGCGATCGAACATGTATGGGATTACCCCAAATGAAATCTGAAACGTCATGCAGCTGCACGTAGAAACCTGAGGGAACTTGAAGATGCAGTTCGCTGCGAATGGGAACAAATTCTTCAAGATTCTATCCAAAATTTAATTAGAAACAAGCCTAGGCGCATAAATGCTATAATCTGAAATAGAAGAGACAATACATGCTACTAGAATCTCAGTTAAACCATTAATTTATATCTTCTATAATTTCATAATTTCAACGATTTTATTATTAGGTCTTATACTCCATGGAAAATAGACTTTCGTCAGTAACAAAAATGTAACATTGATTTTTTGGCTGGAATGTGTTAATTTCGGCATTCTGTAAAACATATCTCGATGGTAACTCTGAAAGATCTGTGCAAATAAAATGACGGATCAAGAATTGTCACGATTTTCGGTTTTTAAAGTTTATCTCGGAAAGTAAAAGTTGTATCGAAAAATGTTTCAAACAAAAGTTGTAGAAAATTAAAAAGCCTATCAATTCATATAATATAAGTTATAGGTGGCGCTACTAGTTATTGAAATATATTTTTTTGACAAAATTTACTGTTCATTTTTTTTTAAAGACACTTATTAACCAATTACCAATTTAAAATTTAACATAAATATAAGTATTATCAATCTAAAAAAGTATTTCAAACCCGGAATCTGTGAGTTTTTTATTTTCCGAGAAATTCGATGTCAAAGTTGAAAATTCAACCTCAATTTTCCACTTTCCTAATTAAGATACAATGCTCAATTTTAATGGAATTTTTTTTTTAATCGTGCGTCGAGAAATTTTGCAAGAACCAATTTTTGCACCAAAAAAATTGCGATAATTTTTCACCGGATGGAGATAAAATTTTTTTATGCATGCATTGGAGATATTTTTTTTTCAAAAATTCATAATGGCGTGGCACAGGTCAGGCGCATTATTTATTGGCGCTTCAAGGAAACTTATGCATCACAAGTAATATTTATAATATTGATGTTGTTTTATTAATTTATATGATAGTAACAATTTTTTTAGTCATATTAATTATTAATTTGTTTGTTAACAAAATGTTCACAAAAAAATATAGAGAAAATCATAAAAATATTCAACTACATATTACATATTCTACTGTTTTTTTCCTTTAGATAATTATTATCTAACAGTTTATTAACAAAATGTTTATAAAAAATTATAGAGAGAATTATACAAATATTTAATTCGTACAAATATTTTTAATAAACTATTAGGTAATAATAATATAAAGAAAAAAACAGTATAATAAGTAATATATAATTGAATATTTGTATGATTTTCTCTATAATTTTTTCTAAAAATTTTGTTAATAAACTGTTAGATAATAATAATATAAAGGAAAAAACAGTAGAATATGTAATATATAATTGAATATTTGTATGATTTCCTCTGTAATTTTTTGTAAAAATTTTTGTTAATAAACAAATTAATAATTAATATGACTAAACAAATTGTTACTATCATATAAATTAATAAAACAACATCAATATTATAAATATTACTTGTGATGTATAAGTTTCCTTGAAGCGCCAATAAATAATGCGCCTGAACTATGGCAACCCGCCGACAGCGGTCTGCAGCAATTTTCGATTAGATTCGATCCAATTTTCGAAGTTTCACAGATCGTATGGAAGTGTATTTCTGGGATCCAAAAAATTCACAGGTAAAGTACAAGTATTAAAAAGCATCTTCTGCAAATTTGAGTCCTTAATATTTATTTGAATTGAAATTATGAATGTTTGACAAAAAAAAAACGTTTTTTTCAGCCAAAATCAATTTTTTTTTGAGATGGGAAATGATACATCTAAATCCAATTCACGCATTAAAAAAATTTTATCTCCATCCGGTGAAGAGTTATCGCAATTTTTTTGGTGCAAAAATTGGTTTTTGCAAAATTTCTCGGCCCACGATTGAAAAAAAAATTTTTAATATTTCTTTAGAATATAAAACAATACAAACAATTTCCATTAAAATTGGGCATTTTATCTTAACTAGGAAAGCGAAAAATTGAGGTTGAATTTTCAACTTTGACATCGAATTTCTCGGGTTTGACATACTTTTTTAGAATGATAATACCTATATTTATGTTAAGTTTTAAATCGGTAATTTGTTAATAAATGTATTTAAAAAAAAATACGTAAATTTTGTCGAAAAAAAATATATCTCGATAACTAGTGGCGCCACATATAACTTATATTATATGAATCGATAGGTTATTTACAATTATTGTTTGAAACATTTTTCGATACAACTTTTACTTTTCGAGATAAACTCAAAAAACTGAAAATAGTGACCATTTTTGGTTTGTCATTTTTTTTGCACTGGTCTTTCAGACTTACCATCGAGATATGTTTTATAGGTTGCCGAAATGAACACATTTCAGTAAAAAAACCAATGTTACATTTTTGTTAACAAAACAGCTCTTTTTTGATCTAATTTCCATGGAGTGTTAAGCATAATTTTGATTCAAATCTTAACAGACATATTGTGGTAAATTCACTTTTAAAGTATCCGAATATGTTTTTTCTAACTTTTAATGAAATCAGTGTCCATAAAAAATTATTAAAATTAATTAATTATAGCGATTTGTATGATTTAATTTGTTGTTGCGTTAATTTTGTCCAGGAGTGTAAAATGTGCAATTTTTCTACTCCGACGCTAGAAAATTGTGAATTTCTCTCATTCGAAAAAGCAGCATATACGAGAATTTTGGCAAAATGAAGCCACTTACAAAGTTTTAGAGGAGTGGTAATTATGTTGAAATAGGGGTACTTCTTGTGAACTATAAACCAATCATCGCCAAATTGTAATTGTAGCTTTATTGTGTATTTCGAACTGGCACAGACTTATAAAAATGGTCATGGTCTTTCCTTATGAGAAAGTGCTACCGCAGTTGAGTTGGCTCTTGTAGATCTTAAATATCGATCAGTAATGAAGACACAAAAACAATGCGGGTAAAGCGCAACGAGGGGTGGCTAGTTAACTTATAAAATCACTTTTTATTTTTATCACGTAAGAGCCAAAAACTTCATATTTGATACATAATTTTCTCGAAGAAATCTGTGATAAAAACAATTTGAAATAATGTTTTAAAACACTTTTAGAAAAAATATAATTGTAAGCTGATGCCCATTTCATCACTACTTCCAACAATTAAACACCATGAGTATTTATATAAAATTCAGATGTGATTTTTATCACTTTGTTTTATATTTTCAATACACGGTAAAATCCTTAAATCTTAACTTAAACTTATATTCCAAGGCATAGGTAAATATAGTGACGTAAATTCCGAGATGGATGAGACCTACCCAGAGAGGAGAAAACATTTTCATATAAAAGTTGTAGTGATTTTAAAAATCTACAATTTGAGCTTTTACGCGATCATTTTTGTTAATTTATTACTATCAAAAGGCCAATTATTTATTACAGAATTACCTTTTTTGAACTTTTTTGCTTTTACAGGGAAACCTTCGTCTTTCTGAAGAAAATATATTTGAAAATCAGATAATTTGGTGCTGAGATATTGCTAATTGTTTATCCCCAAAATGCAAAATGTTGATTGCTATAACTTTTTTTTGAGTGAAAATTTTGACCTCCACAAAGGTTCAATTTCTTCGTGAAGGCCTAAAACTTTCATATTTGGTTGGAAAATTTAATTTTAAACCCCATAAATATCGCTTTAAACAAGGGGGTGTTTTTTTTTAAAGAAATAGAGCTCTCGCACGCGCGAGAAATCTAAACTCGCAGCTTCAATTCAGCAGCGCTCGGAAAAATTCGCCATATTTCAGCAACGAATGGATCGATTTCGGTGTTTTTTTAATCTACGGTAGCTCGAAAAATTATGTATAGGGCACACTGCATTTTTTAGGGCAATAATTTAGGGGCTGAAAATTATTTTTTTCATTTGCCCCTACGAAAATATGAAAATTTAGGCCTTTACGAAGAGATTGGACCTTTGTGGAGGTCAAAATATTCACACAAAAAAAAATTATAGCAATCAACATTTTTTGCTTCTTGCGATATACAAATCGCGATATCTCAGTAATAAATTATCTGATTTACTATTGTAAAATATCATTTTATTCAAAATGATTCGTTTTGGATTATGATAAAATCCTTAATCCTTCTGATTTCCCGGTTGTCTCAAATATCACACTGGGTGCCAATGGTAGAGCTTCTGCGTTTATAGCCTTCCATAACATATCCATTCCCAATACCACCCCCATCCTCCCCCAGATCTTCTCCCCCTGGGATCTTCCCCTTTTTGAAATCAGTTTTGATCTTCTGCAGTGTGATAAGAACAATACTTTACCTTCCATCATCAAACAACACTTCCTTAGCCTAATTAACTCTAAGTTCAAATCTTTCAAACTATCGTTTACTGACGGTTCCAAATCGGATCAAGGGGTAGGCTCAGCTGCCGTAACCAGCTTTTCATGCAACAAAACAAAGTTAAATCCCCTTTCATCCATTTTTTCAGCTGAGTTGTGTGCCATCAAACAATGCATCAGATAAATAATTAAGCACTCCTCCACCCCCAATCATATAATCATTTCTGATTCCCTCAGCTACCTGAGATCGATCCAAGCCATTAACACATCCCACCCTCTCATGAATCAAATCCTTGAGCTCCTTAAAATGGGATCCCAATGTAATCTGTACATAGCTTTCATGTGGGCCCCGAGCCACATCGGCATAGAAGAGAATGAATTAGCAGACACTCAGGCAAAATCTGCGATCCTTGAAGGCATCCCTTTCTTCTCTTTACTCAACCCCAAAGAATTCAATAGACACATTGATAACATTATTCGCAACATTGTGCAGGTTCGCTGGGAATCTCTAGAAAACACCAATAAACTCTTCCACATTAAGAGAAATTTCTCAGAGACATATCACTTTCCCCAACTGCCCAGAAGGGAAAATGTCGTATGGAAGAGAATCGCCATTGGACATTGCAGAATGACTCATTCTTTTCTTCTTAAAAACGAGGATCCCCCTCAATGTCCGTCTTGTCGTTCCCCTCTTTCTATAAAACACATAATATCTGACTTTTCCACATACAGAAATGCTAGAGAGAGGTATCTAACCACAAATAATTTTACGACAGTCATGTCTTTTGATTTGACTAAGGCCAAACGCTTACTTTGTTTCTTGAGGCATACTGATCTTTACAATAAAGTTTAGATGATCCAAACAATTTCTACAGAAGGCGCTAAATGGTCTGAGATACTGACGTGCCTTTAACCCTTAAATTAACTAACTAACTAACTAACAAAATGATGATTTCTTCCCTTTAAAATCAAAAAAGTTTAAAAAAAGTTAATTTTCCAATAAATAATTGATATAGAAAAAATGGCCGATTTTTAGGGTTTTTTGGCATTTTTGCAATAACAAATTGACGAAAATGGTAGCACAAGAGCTCGAATTGTAGGTTTTTAAAATCTCTACAAATTTGAATTAAAACTTTTTTTCCAAAATGCGTTCCTTGGCTTGTAGATTCAAAAAAACTGTTTTAACCCACTTTGACCCCTCGTCACTTCTTGGCCTCAACATATTTTTTGTTGTTACGTCAAAAACCGCACTAATTTTTACCTATGGCTTAGACTAGTACGTTAGCCGCATAAGTAAGGCCAGAAAGTATGTAAATTCTTATAATCCCAATCTTATCATTATTTAGTTTCGTTAGATTATTGCAGTATTCATACTGTCGAGTTAATGTGATTATTTAAGCTAAACAACGTGGAATTTATTACGTTGCGCCATTGTGGTTCTCGTTAAACATGATTGCTGAACATTGCAAATCGAGAATTCTTTAAATTTTCTATATGTTCGAAATGATCACGCTCTATAGGGATTTGTCAATATACTTCCCTGCATAAAGAAAAATGTCATACTTTAATATTTATAATTACTACTACCATAATAATACAATAACTTTTGATAATTTTACCGGCAGGAGTATATAAACTTTATTCTAGTTTAGTTTCAATTATTCAAGCTTTACACAAACGAGGTCCAAATTAACTATAAATTTCAAAGATGAATCGTGACATGAATATACTACAAATTATTATTTGGCTACAAACCTACATCAAGTGTATGCTAGGGAGTAACAAAACGACTAAATTAGACTTTATATGGCTTACAATTATTCGTGGCGTCTTTTAGCGGTGCTTGGGTTATTATAATGAGGCACACTACGCTAGTTTTCAGAATAATAAATTCATTAAACAACATCAACTATTTAATTAAATTTTATATAACTTTCCTTAGAAATTTCCTGAAATCCGATTCTAATTGCTAAACTTTGGAAAAATATCCTAGCTTTAATTAATGGGATCGGGTTTCGTCATAGAAATAGTTTTTCTATCTGTAAGTTATCACAATTTTATAGAAAAGGATCTTGTCTACCGCAGAATTTCCTATCGTATTCAAATTGTTATTATTACACCAAAAATAGTCATTCTCACGACTCGGTCACCAAAAAGTCCGGAGAAATTTTGTGAGAATTACATTATTTTCTCGCCGAGAAATGTTATTTCTCGAATACGAACATATTCCCTCAGGGCCTCAATTCATACATCAAAGAATGTATCATTTGAAAAGAGTGTGTCCAATTATAGGCATCAATAACAGAACTCTTCAACAGTCTTCAATTACAATATTTTCGCAACAGGAAAGTACAGTCTTTTACTTTAATGGAATAAAAATGGTTAAGATCCGTTAATCCAGAAGATATTGACACGCTTGCGGACACAAAATTATTTGGACGAACTTTCTTGATTTTTTTTGGAATATTAAAATTGTACAAATATTTTAAGCTGCCGAACGAACTATCAGAAAGAAAAAAAATATAACTATTTTACACTAAAAATTTATTATATAATAAGCGACAAAAAAACATCCGCAAGCTCAATATTAGAACATTTTACGAGCAACACATTTCTATTTATTAGTTAACTAAATACGTGGTCAAGTTTCTGCAGGTGATTGTTTTTAAGAGAAAATGTATTTATTTAGATGAAAGATCTAATAATCGAATAAAAGTTTTAGATTAAAATTTGATGAATGCTAGTGAAAAATTATGCTAAATGATATTTTTATGATTACACTACGCAAAACATTTAGTTTATTTGTTGTATCTTGTACAAAAGTGCATGCAATGAAATGACAATAAAATTAAAAACTTAGTTGCAATCTTCAAGAACATGTTTTTTTTTTAATTTTATTTTTAACAAAATAGTAAAAAATACATACTTTTACACTTGTAGAGATACTAAATATCCTGGCTTTTTGCTTTTCTTTTGTGAACTGTTTCTGGGGCATCTCTAACAAAAGTCCAAGAGTAGTCGGCAGGCATGGAAGCATTCCACTTTCCCTGGTACGTTTTCTCCATTTATAATATATCCTGATGGAAGTGTTCGCCGTGCTCATCACTTGGAGCTCCGCAGTTGTCAGGATGAAAGTCTAGATGTGAGTGTAGGAAATGGATCTTTAGAGACATATTGCAACCCATTTTTTGACACGATGACAACATATTTTCAACATGAGTAACGTAATTATCAGCTTTTTTATTTTCGAAAAAATTAGTGATCACGAAGCGAAAATCATTTCAAGCATTTTCTGATTATCTGATATTGCTGTCAAAATGTTTCGAATCTGTCGCCCAACAAAAATACCTTCTTTAATTTTGGCTCACTCAGCCTTGGGAATTTTTGACGCAGGTACTGAAAAGCTGGACAATCTGTATTCCGTGCCTTAACAAAGTTTTTCATTAGGCCCAATTTAATATGCAATGGTGACAACAAAATCCCTAAAATTTGAACTAATATTAAAAAGATAAGTTTAATTTCGGTTTTAGCGCACCAAAAATGATAAGATTTAGTAGATTTTATTTTAGATACATTTTGGCTATTGTCTAGTGTTATTTTTCATCAGTGAAGCTTAAATTATTATTCTTCAGCCTCTGTAGCAGATGTACACGCTTCACTTCTGGACACAAGCCTTCCCTTTCAACTTCCATACACCTTCTATTCTGTGCAAACTGAATTCAACTACTTCCTGCTTTTCTCATTATATCATCGACCCATTCTACGTTCTCGGGATCTCCATCCTATTATACGTCTTGTCCACCTTTACTGTTCCTGATGTGCGATATGTTTTATAGCACTTTGGGTTCTTGTGGTTTCTTGGCGGAAATTACTGTCATTAACGCTGTCTACATACCATACGTCATTACAGGAAGTATGCAAGTCTTAAAAACTTTCTTCTTTAAATTTATTGAAATTTTCCTATTCTTAAGGTACTTCTTAAATTTTCCTGTTGCTGCCAATATCAACCTGATACGTTTTTTTAATCTCAGCTGCTTTACTTCATGTAATATTCTGCCCTAAGTAGACGTATTCCACAATTTTTATAAAAGTGCCATCGATCGACATTTCTATAGTTTCCATGGTCATAATCTTTAGTTCATTTTTTTATTAGACTGGCTTACAATATTAAATTATAAGTCTTGAGGAAGAAAATACGTGCTTAAATAAATTGAAATATTCATAAAGAAATAAGTGATTGCGTTCAACATTAAGCATCTCGAGATAAACAAATTTACATATCTCAGCAACAAATGAATCGATCAACATTTACAAAAGCTTATTCGATTCATAATTAAGAAAGTGTCAATTCAAGATAAAAATAATATTAAAAAAGTTATTTTTGCAATAATTATCATCATTGAAAAAACAGTCATTTTTGACAGTTTTTGTCATTTTTGCAACAACTAATTGACCAAATGAAACCTATAGTTTAAACTAAAGATCTCATCAATACCTTCAAAAAGTATCGAGAACTTACGCTCTAAAAAGAATATTGTAGCTTGGAGAAACGAAAAACCTGTTTTTACCAACTTTGAACACCCACCTTTAGTCCAAGCCATAGAAAAAAATAGTGACATAAATTCCTACCCAGGAGTGTTGGGGACCATGTAAGAACAAACCCTACATAAAATGTAATAGCAAAAAATAGGTTTGGGCTAAGAGGGGGGGGGGGTCAAAGTTGGCTAGAATAGATTTTTTGAATCTACAAGCCAAGGAATACATTTTGGACAAAAAGTTTCAAATAAAAGTTGTAGAGATTATAAAAACCTACAATTTCAGTTTTTGTTCCATCATTTTTTTAAATTTGTTATTGCGAAAAGGCCAAAAAACCTTCAAAATCTGCTATTTTTTTCGTATCAATTACTTACTGCAAAATTAACTTTTTTGCACTTTTTTGCCTTTAAAGAGAAGCCCTCGTCTTTCTAAATAAAATAATTTTTTTTTTAAATACTAAATCGAATAATTTATTGATGAGATATTGCTAATTGTTTATCCCAAGATGCAATATGGTAATTGATATAACTTTTTTTTTGAGTGAACATGAACCTGAACTAACCTGAACATTTTGTCCTCCACAAAGGTTCAATCTCTTCGTGAAGGCCTAAATTTTCATATCTTGATATCAAATGAAAAAATAATATTCAACCTCTTAAATATCGCTTTAAATAAGGAGGAGCTTTTATTATAAAAAATTTAAATTTTTCCGCGCGCCAGAAATCTTCTTCAAATCTTCAAATCAGCAGCGCTCGGAAAAATTTGGGTGTTTTTTTTTAATCTGAGGTAGCTCGAAAAATTATGCAATTTTTGCAATACCAAATTGATGAAAATGATGGCACAAAAGCTCAAATTTTAGGTTTTGAAATCTCTACAACTCTTATTTGAAATTTGTTTTTCAAAGTGCGTTCCTTGGCTTATAGATTCAAAAAATCTGTTTTAGCCAACTTTCACCCATCCCCCTCTTACATTTTATGTACAGTTTGTTCTTACATTGCCCCCAACACCCCTGGATAGGTCTAATCCATCTCAGAATTTACGTTAAAAACATCACTAATTTTTACCTATGCCTTGGACTAAATTGTTAATGCAGATTATTTCAGCGTCCAACACTATATAGACATTCTTATATTAACGCTCCCTACAACTTAAAATACTTTCCATCCTGTGGCAGATTAACATCATGAATTTCGTCCACAGACTGGAGTATATATACAATTTCATTATTTACGATGTGCAGATGGTTTCCAAGTCCTCAAACAATCGACGCTTTGGCTCTATGCCAATGCTTTGGAAAGACCCACATGGTTATACATACCATTATAATGAATTGGTCAATAAAACTGTACAAATATTATCTACTTTTAACAAAAAATTTAGTTCAGAGTTATTTATTATATTTGAATAAGTTCTAATGAGTTTAATAAAACAAACAGTGGCGCCTCGTATGGTGGTGTATACCAAATTTATCCTAAAACCTTTTTTTAGTTATTTTTATTTTAAACTTTTTTTAATACTTTTTTCTTCCCCCATATCAATATTTAGCGTAAAATGCACGCATTTTCTGTAATCGGCAACATATAATTGTACCATTTATTATACGACACAGTGAAAAGATGAATATCTGTAAGAGCTTATAGATAAGCGAGAAAGATGAAACTATGAATTAATATTTTCCGTATGCAGCTATGATAAAATATGTCAGGAGTTAAATAACTATTGACACTGGTGTTGTGGAATCCTATCACCGCTTTCCGGCAAAACCGGACTTAAATAGAGGTCCAAGTTTATGGAAAGTACAGGGATGTCTGGGAAAGGTACCGGTGGATCCCACTGATGAGCCCACCACCGGTATCGGGACGAAACATCCATACATTTACTACGGTGGTCGAAAATAGATTGCTAGCTACATGTCCTTACTACCAAGGGCATTGCTAAATTGCGACATGGCGCCCGACTAGGGACGGTGGCAGACGAGGGTCTTAACCACCGTTGGCTTTGATTAAGCCTGACCTGGCCATTGGAAGACCACCGAGGATGTCTGTTCCACTTCCTTTTCAGGCGTGTGCTTTCTAACGGCTTGAACTGTCCCGACAGTGTAAGCAGGAAAGCAAATGCCTTAGGGGGGCATGTTGTGGAACTTAACATCCTACCACCACTTTCCGGCAAAACTGGACTTAAATAGAGGTCCAAGTTTGTGGAAAGTACAGGGATGTCTGGGAAAGATACCGGTGGATCCCACTGATGAGTCCACCACCGGTATCAGGACGAAACATCCATACATTACTACGGTGATCGAAAATAGATCGTTAGCTACATGTCCTTACTACTAGGGGCATTGCTAAATTGCGACACTTGTTACAGAGTATTTTGGAGTTTTATTATTTTTATTATGATCCTTGGTGGTACTTGACTTCGATCATACTCTAGATATAAACAACAATAGATTTGTCTGATGGCTATTTATGGTCGGTGGGGGAGACGCTTTTTTGATGTTTGACAGACATAAACATATTTACATATCTTGTCTTTCAGTTTAATTGCTTGTCGTGAGTTTTTTCGGTGTTTTTAAGTGTTAGAAATTACTATAAATGCGAAGTTTACAATTAATATTAACAAAAAGAGGATTTAAAAATTTATTTTTATCGGTAAATATTGTTAGATTGTTTACATATTGAAAATAACAATAATAAAAATTTAGGCAACCATATATTCATACTTTGTTTTCAGAATTGACGTACCCAGGGGTATGTTCGAAGGACGTACCGATGATACTCGTTTAAATAATGCAATTAGAAAAGGATAGCATAAAATCGGCATGTCTGTACCAAGAAATTAAATATCTACTGTTTATCAACACTTTTTGAAATATAAATAAAAATATTATTACGTTATTCAGCGTTCAAACAACCGGGCCCTAGTTCTGACGTTATGCTACTTCTACAGGGGTATGTTCGAAGGTACTTGATATATCGTGATTTATTAAGTAGTAAATTATCTTGAAACTCTCTTAGCGTTGATACTCAGAACTTTAAATATATCAGTGAAATTTGAAAAATTGAAAATACCTATAATTTTAATTAGCTGTTGTATAAGAGCAAGTTCTTAACAAAAGTTTAGTATGATTCTAAAGACCTAAACTATCCTAACCCAATTTTGGGTAAAGTATTTACCCGCCCTTATTCCTGAAGTACTGTAATAATAATAATAAAAATTATGCCTTTATGTCTAAGGGGAGCTTTATATGTGTTAATACACGGAGCTTTTTTATCATTAATCCTATTTAGGGCAATAATACGCTTTGACACATACTTTATTAGGATTATTTTTATAATGCCAGGCATAACGGGCTCTAAAATATAAGTAGATATTTTATGTTGTAAAAAAGGTATAGATATGAGAAAAATATATTAAAAACGGAAAGAACTGTCTTAATTAACGATGTACTATAAATTTGCATAATCAAGCAACCGTTTTACATCATTTTCCGTGCCTATTTTTAGTTTTGATGGTTTTAAATTTTAATGCTGTAAATAAATGTTACCACTTTCATTAAAAATTACATTTTACGTTGTAAAAAAGGGAGAGATATAAAAAAAATACAATAAATTACCATTATAATCATAATTATTGCTGTATTATTAAGTGACTTCAAAAAAAAGCTGGTTATCAATTTGAGATATAAATATATGTTTTTTAAATGTCTGTTAATGTATAACACTTGTTAGTTGCGTAGTATTTTAATTTTATTTGAAATTAGGTTTTCGGCATATTTTAAAGAGTTCTCAGAAGTGCTTTCACGAAAATATTTTGAAGAGAGGTTTAATTTAAGGGGTTTAGAAACGAAAAAAACTGAGACAATTTGTCGCTTGCAAACTTTTTATTCAACTTTAATATATAACCTTTGATAGAAGTTGAATATTTATATGACAGTTTAGAAATATTCTTCGATGTAGTCAGGGAGCCTAGTGAGTTTTATTTCTTAAGCTATTGTATTGTTTATAATTTAAAAATGCTACGCGTCGTCGGCCCTGTTTCCAGTGTTTGGGGTTGCGTTGCCGAGTTGTAATCTATTTCCTTAGTAAATGCTACTGGTTGATGTTTTGTAAGCAGATTTTTCCAAGTATTAGGCACTTGCTCGCTATCATCTCTGCTGTTTAAGTTCTTGGGTCTCTTTGCAACTTCGATAGATTCCATTATAACTCTTGTAGACAGGTTTTCACATCTCGATAGCATTTTTGTTCCTGAGAAACGTATCTTCTGTCCTGTGTTTAACCAGTGTTGGGCCAGTGCATATGGAGTTGTTTTTTGCTTGACAGCGTTTATATGTTCCGTCTCTTCTGGCGCTTATTTTACGGTTGGTTTGGCCTACGTAAGATGACCTGCATTCTCCGCATGGAATTTCGTACACTTCCTGGTTTTCTAGAGGGATTCTTTCTTTAGGTGTTGGCATATTGGATCCTAAAAGGCCAAAGTTTAAGAAACTACATAAGTATAGCTTCAAAATGGGCCCATATAAAACTCTCGAAATTGCTTCAAATTTTGGACACGGGGGCGATCGATTTGGCAAATCTGTTTAAGGTATTAATGTAATGATAGATTATGTGCACTAGGTGGGCATAAGTAGACTCTCACTTACATTTATATGCGGCAGCGCGCATGTTCTGTCCACTCTCGATATTCATAATTAGGGGTTAAAATATATACAAAAAAGTTTGGTAAAGCCATATCTTCATCGGCTATGAAATCCCACTGAGCTCCCCGACTAATACATATTCCGTATAAATGAATGACCGTTACAGCGCTCCTCTTAGTATTAAAAAATATAAAATAATAAATAAAATAAAATAGGTATGTTAAAAAATAAATAAAATATCATACATGAAGGCTCAAATTCCCTTGTTATTAATATACGTTTCAAAGTAGAGTACAGTTGTTTTTAGTTTTAATTTTATTTGCATCAATAATTTATTGAAAATAAATATGGAGATTAAATCGGAGCTGACATTTATATTGCAAACCAGAGTTTGTAATTAATATACTTCAGTCCGTTCGCATTTGCAGTATGCATGCAATATTTAAAGTAAATATTATTTATGGTTTTGTTTTTGCTTGTTAAATATTTTTAAATTTATTTAAACAGTCGATTAGTATAATAAAATTGACTTCTTTCGAACATACCCGATTAAGAAGAAACCCAGTAGCATAAAATTTACATGAAAACCTTCCTTTGTACTTAGAGAAACACTTTAAAAAGAAGTTAATCTACATTTTCATATTGTTATTACCTTTCTAGGACAAACAATGTTTGGAGATATCAGGTTAACTAACATTTCTCCATATATCATATCTTGATCAGTATCACACTTGGCTGTACTATTCAAATCATGATACCAGCACTTTCCTAAATATTGTACGAAAGCAACCTTTTAAGTTTTTACAAAATTTAAGAAAGAAAAAAAATTGGAATAACTCTTTTATTGCTTTTCAAAATACTCGCCGTTAAGACTTATATATTTTGTATGCGTTCTAACCAATTTTTTTAAACATTTTTTCCACTCTGATTTTGATATCTCAACAACATGTTTTTTCATGGCTTCAAAAGTTTCTTCAGATGATGAAAATCGCTGTTCACTCATTTTTTATTTGACCCTCGAAAAATAAGTTGTTTGGCAATAAATTAGGTGAATATGAACAATGTGGCATTAATTCGACGATTGTTTTCTTCAAATAAACAATTGTTTGATGTGCTGTGTCAGAGATGACGTTCCTATTCGATAACATCTGACAAAGAAATTGTTATATACCATTTAGCGTTAACTGTTCTCCAAACCTCCAGGGATTGGTTGCGATTTATCTAGTAAAAGCGAAAAAACAAGCGATTGTTTTCTTGGAATTGGTTCGTGGACTGGATCTTTGGAATATTAAGTCAGGTTTCGTACCTATAGACTTGTATGCTTGATGGTTATGGACTTAGAACGGTATGAGTCTGAGAATTAAATTTGGCTTTTAAGCCAGTTAAATTTGGATAAAGTGACCCGGCTTAATGGTCAAGAAGCCAATCTCTGACGTAGGGGTACCGTTGGCGTGGTGTTTTGGTGAGTGCGTGTGAGTCTGAGATAAGTGGGTTGGTCGAGTGTTCAGCTCGATCCAAGTATTTAGCGATACTTTCATGTATAAAAGTGCTGAAAGTAACACAATTTAAATCTCTGTGAATTATCGTGTTCCTGACATAGTATGGGGCTCCACAGATCATGCATTAAACATTGTTTTGGAAGCTCTCTATTCGCCTAAATCGAGATTTGCCAGTAGTGATCCAAGTTGGAGCACCAAATGACAGGATCGAACGTATGAATAACTTGTAGATAGTAAGTTTGTTCTTCAAATTTAACTTGCTATTTCGATGAAAGAGCGAATAGAGACCCAACCATGACGTTTTGGCCTTGGATAAAATATAATTTGTATTTAGTAGCCAATTTAGTATTTTATTAAAAACTAGCCCCAAGTACTTGGCGCTATACTGCCAGGGAATGCGCATGTTCGAGATGGACAATCGATTGTCCGGATTGTTAAAGCGTTTTCTTGAAAAAATGACTGCTTGAGTCTTATTTGGATTAATTTTGATTTTCCAGTCAGTCATCCATCTCTCAAGTTTATTGATATGCCGCTGCAATCTCAACACAACATAATGACCCGGAAAAGGTCGCAAACGCAATATCGTCAGCGAACAGAAACAGTTTACTAAAATAGTCTGTCGAAATATCTGAAGTATATAAGTTGAATAGGGTCGGTGACAGAGGTAAACTCTGTGGCACGCCCGCTCTAACATGCTTTGTTTCTGACATTGCGTCATCTGACGATACTACGTTTTACAAGGTAACTTGAAATTCCTAACCTTATCATTTTGACAACCAGTCCGTTGTGCCACACCTTATCAAAGGCCTTGCTTATATCAAAAAAGATTGCATCCGTATGGAATCTCCGGTTGAAACCCCGGGTTATCATCGACGCCAGTCTGGTGGTCTGCTGGACGCTGTTATAGCAGCTCCTGAAGCCAAACTGTTCCGGAGGCAGAATATCCCTCTCTGTTATAAAGTCAGTTATGCGGTTCAGAATTACACGCTCTATTATCTTCCCTAGATTGGAAAGTAGGCTAATAGGCCTGTAGTTGTCAATCTTGGTGGCCCTTTCGCCTTTCTTTTTAATAAGAATTACCTTAGCCACCTTCCAATCTGTGGGAAAATGACCTGACTGTACAACGGCATTTTAGCTATATTAGTAATAGCTGCGAGGGTTCTGTCCGAAACGCGCTTCATATCGAGTTCGCCTACAGGCGCCGTATAGTTAGCTTTGAAAATGGTGAATGAGATTTCACCGAAACTTCAGCTGCCTTACAGTCCTGCACGCGAACTCCGTAAGACGATAGAAATGGAAACAGAAGAGAAATAAAGAAGAAAGAAAATTTCTTTCTATCAACGTAACCTCCTCTCTATCATATTTTTCTTAAATTTCGGCCTAGTTCGCGTAGAAATAACTACAAACTATCATCTCTAAAAACATTTATCTTTCCTGGGGAATTTATACTTAAAAATATAATACTAAACATATTTACTTTGTAATTTTTGAGGTTAATTGACTAAAAACTTTTATTATGAAATCTAGAATGTTATATTTTAAAATATTTAACTCCTGATTTTCTTTTAATAAATTATCTATTAGAAAATACGGATCCGATATTAATGTATTTTGTACAAAACACTAAAGATGAAGAAGACAGGGAATTAATAAGACTGGAGAGTTTCGAGATTACAGTAATGTTTTTGCATTACCTGAAGATGAATTTAGAAAACGTTTTCGTCTTAGTGGAGATTTAGTACGAATTCTAATAAAAGAACTTATAACACATATGGACAGCGGATCCCGAAATACCAAAGTCCCTGTTAAAAGAATTATGGGATATTGAGATTTTTTGCACACGGGTCCTATCAGAGGAGCATTGGCAATGAACGTTACGTATCTATGGCTCAATAGACATTTAGCAGAGCCCTGTCAGAAGTTTATGTAGCCCAGCGTTGCCAACCGTACGGTTTTTACCGTACATGTACGGTAATTTCAGTTATTGTACGGTATACGATCCAAGCCTATTACCGTACCGTAAGAGTATGGTTATTTCACCAATATGAGAGTTTCATTACTAAAAAAGCTTCTGAAAGCAAATCGATATACTTGGTAATTTTCTTTTATTAGGATATTTTTGAAAAAATTTTATATTTAATTTTTTTTTGTAATAAGTGATACCATCTATTCTCAGATTAAAAAATATTTTTTATGTTAAAGTTGAACCATCTTATTCACTTAAACGGTCTAACTTTAAGAACGGTGTTAGTTGAGAGTAGAGGGTTTAAATTGACAAGTGCAACGATAAGACAAGCAAGTTTAGAACCTTAATAATGCAAGGTTAAAAAAATGATTTTCCTTTATTACTAAATGAGTTGAAATAGAATATTGTATTTATTTTTTGAAGACCAGTATTCCTCTCACCAATACTTCTTTAATATTGCTGTCAAAACGTTTATTTGTTGATATATTGTAAATAATACATATAACAGTATCACAAGGAAAACAAAACTGGCCGACTAGAAGATCTAACTTCCATGGCAACTAGATCGGGTCTAAGTCTTAAACCTTCTTAGTGAATCTGGCTAAAATTTTTGTACTATATTTCGATCTCTAAATAATATAATTATTACGGTATATTCTCATATTTTTAAATGTAAATGAAAACCTAATATCAAATTTCGAGTGACGGGTTTAAAAGAAACACGCAAGGATAGGAAATTGCCAGCCTAAAATACCAAGACACAGTAAATTTTCCACCTTTTTTTTCTTTAATTCAATCAATTACAAGGCTGGTACGGTAATGTACGGTAATTTATATGAGCTCTGTATGGTATTTATAAATCAACAGGTTGGCAACAGTGGTGCAGCCAAGTAAAACAGAATTAAATACTTTTTAAATTGTATATATAATATGTATATATTTATTTATTTTTTCATAAATAGGCTCCAATAATTTATTATTATTCTGATTCTTAACGTTAATAAATAAACGGAAACAAAAATAATTGTTGCTATTTTCATATATTTTTTTTCATATAACATGTAAATTTATACTTTTACCTAAATAAAGTACAAAAACACATTTCACAATATATATATATATATATATATATATATATATATATATATATATATATATATATATATATATATATTATTCTTAGAAACAAATATATCTCACATTCGATATAACCACAAATTCAAACACACGTAAATCAGGAAAAAAAATGAGATAAACTCATACAGCATTTGAATTGCTTTGAGAAAGATAGAAAAATAGCAACAAGCCAAAGACTGTTTCTATTTCTATAGCACGACTGCTTTTTCGGACATACCCGACCGTTGCCGAATGTGCTTATAGAGTAAGTTTTGAATGATTTTCCATAATAGAAAGAAATAGCAAAGAAATTTATTTTCTATCCTATTACGGAGTTCGCGTGCTGAGACTCCGCACACATACGGGATACCCGAAAACCTTCAATTACACATTATATATTTCTTGGACCTTCAATAAAATATCTTTTATTTGTTTTGTTTTTCTTGGGATTATGGTCCGTGTAAAATGGGATCAAAATGTCATTGTAGTGTTATATTTTCTATATCTTACATTTTTTAAAGATAAACGTGTCAATAATTTATTTTACCTTAGTCAGTGTGCGTAGCTAAAACAATTGAGTATTTTGTTGATATAACTATCATATTGCGCATTTACCTTGAACAATAATTCACGAACAAACACTGCACTCACTGAGTTTGTTCGTGAATTATTTTCGTCACCTGTTACGATGTTATGTGTGGATATGTTTCGGTCAAATCATATCATCGGGAAGAGATTTTGTTCATGCCTAAAGATACCTCTATCTCATAGCAAGTCATATGCTGATCTTCAGTCATATTATTTACAGCATCAATGTTTTTTGGAATAACAACCGATTTAGGTCGATCTTCATGAAATTCATCATTGGCGGACATACGGCCATGACAAAATTCTGCAAACCAATTACAAACAGTCTCTTCTGATGATGCCTTCTTCTTAAATGTTTAAAGATGCGATTCTATGCATTGTTGTTTAGTTAGACTATGCTATCCAACAACAATCTTCACGTCAAATATTCCTTTTTTCGAAGGGTCAGTGTAAATCATACTGAGTCAATTTTTAACCTACAACTCTTTACGCAATAACCAATGCGACATTTCACGAAAATATCAGTAATATATCCGCTAAAGTGGAGTACATGTAAAACCATTTCAACTGACAAATCCACCTCACCTAAGTTTTAAATCTATTCATCATAAAACTAGTGCTGTATTGCATGCACAGACTCGACAAACTATGAGCGGTTTGATTTATATGGATAAAGAGAAGGATAAATCGAATTGGACTGTTGTCAATCGTCGAGGTAATACAAGAAGGAAATTTGCAGTGGTTGGGACTGGAGTTAACACAGTGCGTGACTCAAATTTGAAAGCTGTTCCTTGCTTTTCATTTTTCCATTTATGCCGTCTGGATCCTCAAACGTCAGAAGGAGATTTAACCTCATATATACGATCTATTTTTCCGGAGGCAACATGCCAGAGGCTCGAATCTAGATACCCTGAACTGTACGCATCTTTTAAGGTTGGCGTTTTGGAGTCTTGTTCAGAGAGATTCCTTGATCCAAGCATCTGGCCCAATGGTGTAAAAATCAAAAAGTTTTTTCATGCTAGAAAGAAGTAACCCACAAATATCATCGAGCTTTTCTGTCAAGAATAAAAATGACTCTATCTTGCTTTTTCACTTAAATGTTCAAGGCTTGCCTAACAAGATTGACACGCTCTCTTTATTTTTAGATAAATTGTTGTATAATTTTATTTGTATTAGTGAACACTGGTGCACTGCCAGTAATTTGAAATGTATTAAAATTAATAATTATAAATTAATTTCCTCTTTTTGTAGGTCTGATCATGTTCGTGGAGGAGTCTGCATGTACTCAAGAACTGACATGGAGTGCAAAATGGTTAATGTTAATGATTTTTGTAGTGAGATCAATGCTGAGTTCTGTGCTATTGAGGTCCCTCATCTGAAATTGGTTATTTTAACAGTGTACAGATCAGGTTTGGGTAACAGTAACGTGTTTTTGGATGCTTTCGAGGCGGTGTTAAACAAATTATCACAGTCGTATAATAATATCATTGTAATGGGCGATTTTAATATTGACTTTAGAACAGAGTCCACCATTTTGTCAGAGCTAACTTGTATTATTAATTCCTATGGTATTTTTGCCACAATATGTGACTACACTAGGGTGACCAGTGATTCCTCAACTTGTATCGACAACATTTTGACTAATATTGCTGACGAGCTCTACAGTTCTGGAGTGCTGGATCCATGTCTTTCCGACCACCGTGGTCAGTTCATTGAGCTAAGTATGGGGATGGGAATTGGTGTTCCCGAACGACTTAGAGTAAGGCCTATGACAACAAAGGGAATTGATTCTATTTTGGGCGACTTGAGTGTGATTGACTGGGGCATTTTCTATCAAAATGTCGACTCTGAATGGCTTGCTTGGCATCTGGTTTCGGTTTGTCAGCAGCTGATCTGCAAGCATCTTCCTATGAGAGATGTCTTCACCGATAGGCCTCCTGTTCGGTGGTTTAATGAGACATTAAGGAAAATGAGGGATGAGCTCTCTGTGGTGAGGCTTTTGAGCGATGGGAGCACAGAATTCCGGGATTTGTATAAACTTATGAATAAAAAGTACAGACAGAAAGTTGCTTCTACAAAGAAGGATGCATTTGAGAGTTTTCTGGAAAATTCGCAAAACAAAGCAAGGGATGTTTGGAGAGTTATTAACTATGAGAGAAATCGATCTTCACATAATATTTCTAGTTCATCGCTCAGCGCTGGGAACTTTGGTGAGTTCTTTAGTAAAATAGTATCCGACACTATAAAGGATCTACAGATTGACACTGAAATACAAAATGCTATGGTTTCGTCGATCCCAAATTCGGTGCGTTCTTTTGCCCTTTTACCAGTTACGGAGTGTGATGTTTGGAGTGCTATACAGGCTCTCAAAAGGTCGAACTCTTTTGACATATATGATATGAGTAGCGCTATTCTGAAGGAGATTGGTGTGTATTTGGTCAAACCTTTGAAGCATTTATTTAATTGTAGTCTGGCTCAGGGTAATTTTCCGGATTGTCTAAAGATAGTAAGGACTGTTCCTTTGTTTAAAAAGGGAAATGTCGATTCCATGGAAAATTATAGACCTATATCTTTGATTCCGATATTGGGGAAAGTATTTGAGGTAATACTGAAAAACAGCTTGAGTCGTTATTTTGAACATAACAATTTTTTGCATCCTTCACAGTTTGGTTTTCGCCGGAATTTTTCGACAATTCAGGCAGTTGCTGCGGTTGTGGAGGGCGCGGTTGAGGGAATAGAAGGTGGGGAAAGCGTGGGGCTCTCACTGTGTGACCTCAGTCGTGCCTTTGATTGTGTTTCTCATGAACTTTTGATTAGAAAGCTTCATAGATACGGTGTAAGAGGCGTTCCCCTCGATTTGCTTTCATCTTTCCTGTCAAATAGAAGGCAGGCAGTCGCATATGGTGGAGAGCTTTCTGAGCCTACGGCGGTACGATGTGGAGTGCCGCAGGGTTCGGTATTGGGACCTCTTCTTTTCATTATATATGTCAATGATCTCTTTAGGTATTTGTCACCAGGTCTGTGTATTTGTTACGCTGACGACACGGCGCTAATTTGTAAAAGTAGAGACCCAGAATGTTTAATGAATGAAATGTCTGTTATGGGAGAGCGTGCGAGATGTTGGTTTGCTAATAATTCCCTTAAATTGAATGAGGAAAAAACACGGAATTTGTTTTTCATGAATAGACGTGGAGTGGTTGATGGTTCTTCGGTGACATTGTTGGGTGTCAGTTTGGACGATGCTTTGAACTGGAATTCTCACATTGCATTATTGAGGAATAAGTTGGCATCCTCTATTTTTGTTCTCAGGCAACTTCGTGGGTCTCTTCACTGTGACACCCTTCTCTCTGTTTATTATTCCTTGTTGCATTCTCATATTTCGTACGGTGTTCACCTTTGGGGTTGCTGTGTTGGAGCGATTCAGATCTTTAGAATGCAGAAGAAGGCTATTCGACTTGTCTCTGGTATCGGCTATAGGGACCACTGTAGGCCACACTTTATAAAATTGCGGGTACTAACGTTGCCTAGTTTATTTATCTTATACCAACTACTGGAGATTCATAAAAACCGTGGAAAATTCTACCAAAATTCCCACTTTCACTCTTATAGCACTAGATCAGCTAATTTAATTAGGCCTTCGAGGTATAGATTGGAGAGATCTAAGAAAAATACACTGAATGTGTCATTGTACAACACGTTGCCTGAAACATTTAAAAATTTAGATTTTATGAGATTTAAAATTAAATTAAAGGAATTTTTGTTAGAGCATGCATTCTATTCGGTGGATGAGTACATGGAGACTTCTTCTAGAGCTTATTGTTAGGACTTTTTTAATGTAATTTACAGATAGTTTTAACCTTTTTTTTTTGTTTTGTGACATATTACAATTGTATTTTTCTGTACAAAATGTAATGAAATAAATTTATCTATCTATCTATCTATCTACCTATCTATAAGAATCATATTTTTTAATTACCAAACTGATAATAATAAAAATTTTTAGAGATAATCATTCCCCCTATCGGTTTGAAGACAATTTTATTTTGTTGTTTCTCATTATAATTTTTTAAAGAATAAGGAATATTTGGCGACATGTTGAAAACCAATTAAAATAATAAAATACCATTGAATAAAATAGAAAAACACAATTGGTCAACTGAAAGCTTTAACTTCGACGTATTTTATGTAAAACTAATAAAAAATCACCTAATCTTAACGAACTTAAAATTTAAAGCATCATCTTGTTATATTGAAATTATAGCCAGATATGTTGATTACTAATTTATTTTAATAAAAAAAATCCTTCGTTTTTTATCCTCCTAATCGTAACTCTGAGTTTAAAAACAAATAACTAACTGTCTAGTGTCAAATTTGATAAACAGTTTACTAAAACTTCAGAAATTGCTGCCTTCCCTAAGCCACAAAGTTAAATCAAAATTCTCGTTATCTTCGAAAATTGATTCTCCACTCAACTGTCAATCACAGCTTTGGAACTCCTTTGACTTAATTGAAATTTGAATTAAAAGCCCAGAAACAGTAAATGTGAGTTGTAATTGTGCTTAGAAAGCCATTGAGAGTGGCTTATTTATTGCTTTAGAGCATATCATGTCAACTTAGATTTAATATTAGATGAGCAGCAACAACATTGAAGCGGATATGGTTTCAATACGATATGATTTATCGCCCTAAAAGCAATATAATAAGCGAACTATATTTTTTGGAGAATGCTGATTCTAGACTGATTGTGTTAGCGGATGAAATTATAATTATAGGTGACTAATGATTCAGTATACATATATGATTAATTTCTCGCCTTATACTCATTCTGTCAGGTTGTTATTAAAATATCTTCGCTCACCAACGTAATTATTACATCCAATCAGAGTCTATTACCGAAAATGTGGAGCATTTTGATTTGTACAGTGTTACAGATCATCAACTTACTTGCCGTATGGTCAACTGCGGTGTCCCCTCTAGACTACCAATGTTAACTGAGGTGAAATTTATTACATTCAATCCTTGGATGAAAAGATATATTTGCTAATGGAAGAAGTAATATTATTTTTCGAACATCATGCCCCTCTGTGTAGAGTCCGTGTTACAAAGCCGATGGCATCATGATTCACAGACGTTCTAAAGAATTGATGATGAAAAATGATGTTTGAATATAAAAGAACTAAGACTGTTCAAGATAGGGAGGCTTATAATGAAACAAGGAATTTATTTCATTTATGTGAATAGCCTAACAAGACCCAGGTATTGATGATCAAGTCTCACCTTCTTTTGTTTATTTGTTCATTTAACAAATTTTTTATAGGCTCAGTAATGAGTACAGCACCTCCTGTCAGTGAAGATTTTGTTAAAGGCTTTCATGATAGATGAACTGCATATTCCTTCAAACCATTGCATATAGCTGATGTTGAGATTTTCCATATCACATCTCAGCTAAAATCAAATTCATCAGGTGCCGATGGTTTGTTTTTTCAAATGATTAAGCTATGTTCTCCAGTTACTATGTCATTTTTGGTTTATATATTTAATATATGTCTCACCAGTTCTTTATTTCCAATGCGTTGAATGATTGCTACGCTTGCGCCTCTGCTAAAAATAAACAATCCAAAAGACGTTTCTGATTTGATACCTATTAATTTCAAGATACTTGAAACAAGTTATCTATGGCCAAATATTTGTGTATTTTGATCAAAATAACTTATTTCAATCATCTTAGTCTGATTTTCGCAGAGGTTATAACACGGCAACGGTCTTGTTAACGGTTTTGGACGATTTTAACGAGGTTTCAGACAGGGGTGAGACTTCTGCCTTGGTTCTGCTTGACTAAGGTATGTGACATGCTTTATCATGGTCTTTTATGTGCGAAACTTCACTCCTTCAGTTTGGATGATATTTATTGAGTTTATTGAGAATTATCTGGTATGCAGATCTCAGTTTACATATGACTTGTAATAATAAACTCGTAAATCTGATTCATCAGCAGCAAACTTTTTTGTTTAGTCATTGTTTTCTTTATTATTCTCCTAAAGTGGCTTATTCGAAAATAATGAAGGGAAAAATTAGAGATTCTAAGTTCGACTTCCTTTAAGCTGAAATTCAAGAGAATTTTGGTGCGTAAATATGAATAAATCTAGTTTCTTTGTATTAACTTAATTCATACTGCAGTTACTGCTCACTTAAATTATTTAATTTTGAAGTATATTAAGTCTTAATATATAAAAATAGTGTATTTGTATTTACAAAACTCGGTTAAGCAAATAGCAATTCTAACCTTCGCCGAGTCTAAAATAAAGACATTTCTATCTATCTAAATTTCTAAGTGATTGATCAAGTGCATTATAGTTCTTGTTTACGGCCTTAGTATTAAAAACAATAATCAGGAGGTGACAAAACTCGATGATCCGTTTTAAAAAATCACTCTGTAATCAGATTGTTGCCTGAGTAATGAAACTACTTTTATTGAACAATAATCTGAGACAATTTTAATTCCTAAAATTAAAAAGTTATAGAGTAGGCTAACGAAATACTTTGATTGCAACCACATGCATAACAGAGGCAATGACTGTAGGTCTGAAAATATTAATATCACTACCTTGAAAATAAATACAACTGGGTATGTTCGGGATATCCTGAATATTGAGAAATAATTTTAAAATACTGTTAAACTTAATTAGAGGAATATCTAATTAAATTATACCAAACCTGTCTTATAGCTAAGACGGAATTATTCTTTCCATACAAGTTATTACATCATAAGTTTATATACTGACAAATCATTTTCGAAATCTTAACATTTAATTAAAATATTATACAGCAAAGTTTAATTTTCCTTCCGATAACTCGCATTCAGCTTGGCATGTAATTGTTATATCTTAATTTGCATCAATAATTAATCAATAATTAAAAGTTAGGTTGATTAAATCAGAGCTGACATTTAAATTACAAACTTACAGTTAGTAATAAATATTATTAAGTTATATCAGAACAAATTCAGTATTTACAAATAACTATATTTAGAGTAATTATTATAGTTCATAATATTAGTTTCTGCATGTTAATTTAATATCTAGTCATTAGAAATTCTAGCTATAATGCTTAAGTAAAGGTACATACTTATAATGTAAGTTTAAAAATTTAATTGGTATTTTTAATCTGTATAATGTTAATGATAGGGTAAAATAAATGTCCTAAGGGTTCGTCTAGGAACAGTAGCCTGTAATGTTTGATGGTTCAACCTATTAAGTTAAAAAATCCATACACTCAACAGAAAAAAAAATTAAATTGCTAATGACGAACAGAACTATGAAGTTGGATTTTTATATTCAACTATGACCTCACACAGCTCTTTGACCAATGAACACGGTTTTCTGGTACTGTTTACCAGTTTATAGGGCTTCTAGAACCAAAGATCTGTATACACAGTTAATACAAATGGCTTATTAAAAATTTTTTAATTACAAACTCATTTCAACGTCAACTGAGCTATCAATTACGGTTAAAGAACGACTTAATGTGCACACACTATATAAGTGGGAAGAAGTTAAGGACCATTTTCAAGAATTTCTCTGGTCAAGTATTTGTTTTAGCTCTGACGATATATCAGTATTTGCTCGACATGTCGCGGATGTCTTTTTTGGTTTTTATAGAAATCTTGAATAAATATCTTCCATTGATAAATCTTTAGTAGTATTCGAAACCAAGATAATCAGATGAAAGCGGGAACACACAAGAGCCAAAAAATTAAAATTTACTGCTTCAAAGGTTTAATATCTGCCCGGACAGTTACTCAGACAGGAGATATTTTAACTACAATTAATCGACAGTCTATTAATAATAAGAATCTAATGTTTCTCTAATAAAAATCATGTATAGTATAGTCCTTTAAATAATTTGCGTATTTAATTATTGACATTAGTGCGTTGAATGGAGGCCACCCTAATTTAAAATGCATTTTGCTTCCAATTCTAAAACTTTGATCAATCTTTGGTTATGCCTTAATAAAGTATCCATACTTATTATTGTTGTGTACATTTATTAGGTTGTTAAATACATTCCTGCAAGAATTATTTATGAAAATATCTGGCGCGTCTATTTGACCCATAATGCCTATCTAGTTGGGTTATAAGGGCCACAAATTAACAACTGATTTAACAAAATATACATGACATTTGTATAACTTATATGTACCTGAAACTTATTTTGAGTAAACACGAAGATAAAGTCAATATCTCATTATGGAAACAAAATATTTTATTAAGACAAGTAGAACATAAAAAAGAAAGGGATCAGATTAAGTTTTCTCTTAAGTAGAATAAAAAAATAACTTAAAACACTGACAATCAGTAGGTTCAAGACCAAGACATGCCTCATGCTTCCAGATAAGACAGTTGACACACATTGGCATATCCTGCTAGTCGTCTTTTTCACAAGTAGCACAAAACCAAGATTCTTTAGTGAGTTTATTCAACGTCAACTTTTTGATGGAACTTAGTTGCTTAAAAGTCGATAGAAGTGGATTCTCTAGAGAAGAACAAATTGCATGAGTTTGATGTGCGCTATCAAAAAGATTTTTTGTAGCCTGATTAGCCTTGTAATTTAAAGCTTTTCTGTGAGCTTTTACCCCTTTCCTTCCATTTACGGGAGTTGGTAGCAAATATTTAAATGATTTGTTTAATTTATAAGGAGATGAATATGTAGAAATGTTGGCATTCATTTTGTGCTAAAATAGCCAATGGAATGTTATCCTCATTTGAAAAGTAATTTCCATTTTCTGGTGGCACTACATTGATGTCTTCCAGTTTCAGATTTTGTTCTTCTTTGTCACTGGATATGTCTTTCATCGTGACTGAATCAGGCATTGCCTCTGAATTCGGGGGAAATAATCCTGTAGCTTTAATTCCACTAATTATGTTCTCTGGCGTCATACATTTTGGAAAAATTTATGATAAACAGTACCTACCTATTGGCCCTATCAAAAACTAGTAGAGTTGATCTGTTGGACTTGTAAGTAACAAAATATTTTAAAAATTAAGTGAAGAGATCTGTTGTCATACTACCTTTGAGAGTCATTTTAAGTAAGAACCATAAAGTAAATTGTAAAGAATTCCAGGTAATAAACGTTTTTTCATAAAAATAACCACTGGTGGAATATAATTTGTAATGACATTAGAACCAGCCACTTTTTTGCATACTCGAGTGCCATCACATGCACACGTTTCTCACCTTTTTTTGTCAACACATATTGCTGATGGTGATTAGTCAGACGGCAGCCTCTTTCGTTTATATCATATAAATTTTGTGCTTCGTTTTTAATATCCAAAATTGTCACAAGTTCAGTAATCTTAGCGAAATAGTCAGATATAATTGGCCTGTTAAGTTTTTGGGCCCGAGCTCGATTCAAAGGCTGTGCCTTTCTTGTTGAAAAGTCAGAATTTCGCCTTAATATTAGGTGCAACCAGTCTGTTTCTGTAAGCTGTGTTCTCTTGTTAGAATTATTTAACACGTTGTTAATTTGACAATATTTAAACATTTGCATACGTACCTGACAGTACCGTTTAATTCTCTGAACCAAATCTTTTTCTTGTTGAGTACTAAATATAGTCCAACGGCCCAATCGTTTCACACACACACCTTTATCTAAAAACATTGTAAGAGTGGGTCTGGGCATTCCAAATCATTGGCAAGTACTTCTTTTACTTTTCCCATTTTTAACTGCCTCGAAAGCATTTTCAAGTTGATCTTGTGACCACTGTTTGCGCAAATTTTTACTAACTTTTCCCATTGCTGACCCAAACAAAATTAAACCAATTTAGTCTATGGATTCGAGAAATAAAGTTTAATATAGACCAGGTCAGATAATATGGGCCGAGCCCCATGTCTATTTTTATAAAAAAAAAAGAATACCGGAGCTGAAACTGAAATATTTCTTGTACAGACTACTAATATTAGGGTACTTACTTCCAAATATACTTCAGTTTACAGTTTGAATTTCTTCTTCTTCTTCCTTCTTATATATAAACAATTTGCTTGTTATTCTTCGTCTCATTGCCTGGTTTCAATCTATTGCGAGATTATCACTCCATCGTTTACGGGGTCTTCCGGTACTCCTACGCCCTATTGGCGATTTGTCCCTCGTGATCTTTACTATTCTGTCGTCGGTCATGCGGTTAATGTATTCGTTCCATTCCCTCTTTCTTTGTAATACCCAGTCATTGATGTTATCGACGTTACACACTATTCTTATATCCTCGCTTCTATTCCGATCCATAAGTGTCCTGCCAGCTATCCTGCGCACCACTCTCATCTCTGTTGTTTCCAGTATTTCTTTTGTTTTCGAGGTTTCTGGTCTGGTTTCTGCAGTGTATGTTAGTATGGGTCTTATTGCTGTTTTATAAATTCTGGATTTAACTTCGATTCCTGTATGTTTATTGCTCCATATGGTACTGTTAAGACATGCAGCTGTTCTTGCTGCTTTCATGGCTTGTCCCCTCACCTCCGTTTCAACATCCCCGTATCCGGATATTTCTATTCCGAGATACTTGAACTTCATTTCCTGCTGTATAATTTTGTTGTCTATTTCTAGTTTGCATCTGAGTGGTGTTCTAGATGTAGTCATGGCTTTAGTTTTTGACGTTGATATATTCATGTTAAACTTTTTCGCTGTTATGTTAAATAGGTGCAGTAGTCTTTGCAAATCGTCTTCGCTTTCAGCTGTTAACACTGCATCGTCGGCGTAACACAGTATTGTGATTTCCTTGTCTCCCATTTTATACCCTTTCAATCTACGTACTTGCTTTATCAACTCGTCCATGATGATGTTAAATAGTAGGGGGCTAAGAGAGTCACCTTGTCGGATGCCATTATTTACTTCTATTTTTTCGGTCAATTTACCGTTTATCTTAGCTTGAATCGTATTTGCCTGATATATATTTTCAATCGTTTTGATAATGTTTTGAGGTATTTGTCTGTCGTAAAGTAGCTGTGTTACATCCTCCAGTTGTATATGATCAAACGCCTTCTCTAGATCGATGAAACACATAAAGGCTGGACGATTATATTCAATTGACTTTTCAATTATTTGTCTTATAACAAATATGGCATCCGTGCATGACCTTCCCGACCGGAATCCCTGCTGTTCGTCTGCTAAGGAAGTGTGTTCATTAATTTTGCTTGTAAGAATTTTTGTAGTTGATTCCTCTGTAATTAGTGGCACTTTTTTATCGCCTTTTTTTGAATAGGAGTATTGTTGTGCTAGTCTTCCATTCATCGGGGATTCTGTGATGGTATATGATTTTATTGATGAGAATTTTCAGTTGTTCTGTCAGGCTCTCTCCTCCGTATTTCAGTAGTTCATTGGTAATTCCGTCAAGTCCCGCACTTTTTCTGTTTTTTAGTTTTTTTAAGGCTAGTTCTACGTCTTCCTTCTTTACAAGTGTATCGTCGTTAATTATAATTTCGGGTGTGTTAAGTTTGATTTCTGTCTGTTGTTTCTTGTATAATTCCTTCAAGTAGTTCACCCAAGTTCCCTTCGGTATGCGGTTACTGCTAATTAACTCATGTGTTTCCTTTCTTTAGTCTCTAATCAGCCACCATATCTGTTTCTAGAGTTCTTTTGTACTCTTGATAGTCTTCCAGAGACTGCGTTGTCCTGTATTTTAAGTAGCCTCTCTTTTTCTCTTTACATTGCTCCCTAACTTCCTTACAGAACCAGGGGGTCTTGTTGGGTCCTTCTTTTCCTTGGTTTGAATTTATAACACAAATATTGTAACCTCAAATGCTGTTTTAAATTAATGAACGATTGAGGAATCATACAGTGCTTAATACTAAGCAGGTGTTCGCAATAGATGCTTGATTAGACGAGGTGGAGAAGAAAAATTTTTTTTTCAAGGGAATATTATGACGTTGCCAGATTTTTTACAAAAACTCTGCTTTGTGCGTTGTTCGTTGTGGCCCCTATTACTTGCCGGCCTATATTGCCTCCAGTACCTTAGTTTATATTTGGATATTGTCTATTATGATTGATTAATTAATTAATTAATTAATTAATATGTGTATGGTAATTTAGAATGTTTAAATGCAATTAGTCTGTGTACGTTTCCACTGTTCACAAATAATACTTTGGCCAAGGCATTTTGGCCCACTGAGATTCTTTCACAATATTTGGCACTCTGTTCGCTACTTAGGTATTTCATTCACGAGATTTGGATACCATGCTAAAACGCTATGTTTGGCACATATCTTGAAGCATTAAAAATGATTCGCATCAATTTATCCCTGAACTATTACTTTATTTGAATTGATTATTGTGCCCCAAGGTTCCCCAGTGTAAGTCCATACAGGCTTAATATTTTAATAATATTTATATCTGCAATCACATCTCTAAGGGTTAATGATTATTTATACATTGTAAGTATACGATTTTATCGTGTATAAAAAAACTAATAATAACCACACAAGGAGTATAATATTTATTATTTTTATTACCATTTAAATAGAACTTTAAGTTCACAAAATACTCTTCGAAGTGACGGAATATTATGCGGCAATGGCTTAACGGCTTGGCTTGGCAATAAGAATGTAATTAAAAGAGACATAAAAGCTTATAAAAAGTATCAAATTCAAGATAGGGTATAAGATACAGTGACCGCTGGGAAGATTTAAAATCTTGTATTAGTACCCGTTAAATGATGAGACACAGGGGCGGATCTAAACCTGAGCTGAGACCAGACTAAATATTTGATCAAATGTGACATGTTAAAGGTATCGGAGCAAGCAGTAAAATGAGTCTATATTATTAAAACGATCATTTATCAACCAAGAATATTCACGAAATCCCATAACTGGAAGGCTCCAGTTCTCTACGGGATCCATAACTACTGGCTCAAAAAGTTCTGATATACTCACCATCAACTGGCTAATCTTATTAATGATGTTTTTCTAAACCCAGCAAAAATGCCATTATTTCTGACGGAAGGTATTACGTATCTTTTACTAAAGGACGAACATAACACTCATGACCCAGCTAAGTATAGACCAATCACCTGCCTTTCCACAATATATAAGGTGATCACCTCCTGCTTGACCCAACGCATTTATGCATATTGTGAACAAAATAACATCATCGCAACTAAACAGAGAGGATGCACCAGGGAAGCAATGGGATGCAAGAAACAATTGATTGTTGACTTTATGTTATGTAACCAAGCCTGTACCAACCGAAGAAACCTCCTTGCTGCCTACGTGGATTATAAAAAGGCCTTCAACTCAGTGCCACATGAGTGGCTCAAAACTATATTGAGAATGTATAGGATCGATAATCACTTTATTTCCTTTTTAGAACGCATCATGTCATCTTAGAGAACTAGGATCCAATTGCAAGTGCCATCAAGCGATACCATCGAAACTAATATAATCCCAATCCGAAGGGGAATATTTCAAGGCGATTCACTAAGCCCATTGTGGTTCTGCATTGCAATGAAACCACTAACACGCTTTTTGAACTCCACCAGATAAGGCCTTAGTATTAGAAATAACAACGAAGAGGTAGTAAGATTGAATCATCTTCTATACATAGATGATTTTAAACTGATGGCTGCTACCAGAAACCAGATGAAGCAAATGCTCAAAATTGTGGAGGAGTTCTCCGGGGATATCGGAATGCAGTTTGGACTTGATAAGTGCAGTATTTTGAATATCGTCAAAGAAAATATATAACCGGGAGATGCAGAACGGCGAAACTATAGCTCCAATGGAAGGTTAGTAGATTCCTCCACACTACATCGAGCAATATGCGAGGCAGACGATTCGACGCCGCTACAGCTGAGGGAACGGGATATTGCTTCTCACCACCGAACAAACCAAGAAAAGTTACAAGAATGGCTACAGAAATCACTTCATGGACGACATCCAAATGAGATCACCCACGTCAATTTCGACAACTTAGCGTCGAACTACTGCTTGATTTCAGGACAGATGTTTCCGAAAATGGAGAGCTTCTTGTTAGCTATCCAAGACCAGATTATTCCGACGAAGAACTATCAGAAGTTCTTCATTAGAGATCTTTCAATAGAAAACGACCAATGTAGATATGACTGTCGAACATCAAAGACAATCCAGCACATAACTGAAGGATGCCAAACGTTTGCCGCAACCGAATATAAAGGAAACACACGACTCGCCGCTAAAATACTTCACCAAGAGTTAGCAGATAAGTTCAAACTATTACAGGTAGAAAAATGCCTTACAACAAATACAATCCATAGCTTATTCTTCAAAACAACGAGTTCTAGTTATATTGGGACCGAACGGTTCTAACAGATCAAACAGTTGCTCATAATAGGCCGTACATTATACTAACAGATAAAATTTCTATGCGAACTATGCTGATTCACGTTGCTATACCTAATAATAACAACCTAAGACCAAAATACAATGAGAAGATCGCCAAATACAGAGATCTGGAGATGCAAATCCGGAGATAGTGGGCAATGAACTGCGTCCACACGATTCCCATAATACTATCAGCAACTGGAGTGATACCAGAAAACCTCCTGCAGAACATCACGGGACTGAGTCTTAGTGAGCATCAGTATAAACTGATGCAAAAAGCAGTTCTCCTTGCAACTGCGCGGGCCGTCCGAAAGTTTGCAGGAAGTATAGAAGATCACGCCATCTAGGACCTGAAAACATGGAAAAGGTCCCCATAGAGCTTCATACTTTTGGTGTCTGTGTATACTTGATAAACGACCCAATAAATATACTTGCGTATATAAATAAAAAACAAATAATACTCCTACATCCAAATAATAAAGATTTCTGTATGGTGTTTTCGGTATGATTTTGGATGCTTCAAATGATAAATTTTCAGTTTAAAAAGTATTATATTATTTTAAATTTTCTAATGTATAATGGGGCCTTTTTTAATTAACTTTGATAATTTTATCGTGAAATGTTAATGAATAAAACATTAGAACAGTACTTTCAAATGAATAAAATTGGATATATTATCAAATTTTGGTTTTCTTGAGGCTAAAATCAATTTTATTAATCAAACTGCAAACATTTTTAATTGCTACGCATATTTCAATTTTTTATTATATTCGCCAATTGTTTTTTACGTGTTACTAATTGATAATTATTTGTTATGTTTTCCTGTATAGTTAAATGTGTATATCTATAATTCGAAATAAACAAACATTCTAAGGGAGGTCAAGAGTGATCGAAACGCCAATAAATATGCGTAACACCTAAAAATTGATGCATTTTGATTAATAAAATGGATTTTACCTCCAAGAAAATCAAAACAAGAGTGGAAGCCTCTCTCATGGCTGTGCACAACCATTTGGAGACCAGTTCCTAATCTCATTGGATCATGCTAGTACAAGGTAGGTAAGTGCATCTAAAGATAAGAAAAGCGAATCCTTTAAGTAACTATGTTAGACAATATAGGAAATCTAATACAATAAATATTGAATAAACTAATCTCATTTTTGTCAGCTTTATGAAGCAACAACCTATACATTAGTTTTACTCATGAAATATAATACCAATTAGTAAAATTTACGACGGTTGCGATAAACCTTGAATAGATTGCTAACAAGCACTTTTAGGCAAGTTCCATAAAGTTTGTTAATGTAACAAAAAATTAATTGTTCTTTTTACCTCAATTTGATACATTACCACAAGTTTCTACGAGGCGCAGATTTAAACCGTTATTGTGACCAAACATTATTTATCGCTTACATGTTAATATTTCATTCCATTATTTCCATATAGTGGGGTAGAAAAAAATCATTATATTTTTTCAAAGCCCAGTTATTTACCTTTAAATTGAATTAAATATTTAACATATCATTATTCTGTTATCATCAGGTAGTTTTCAACTAATAGCTCCTTTTTTGTTAAGTTTTAAAAGGAACTTAAAAGCTACGATTCAAATTCACGTCTGTGAACTCGCGAGAAACCACATAAGAGATCAAAAAGTTTATTATCGGGTTTCTAGATGTTCTTAACTAGCATGAATAACTAATATTTACTCATTTTAATTTCAAGCTTCATAATCATTTGTCAGATTATACGATTGTTTCTTTTAAAGTAGTTATCTGACCGTATTTAATAAAGTCTTATCTCATACCAGAGGTCAACATATTTCTTTGTAGCAACACCAATTCTAATTAAATGGCTGTAGTTCTATTATTATTCCTTACCACATCTAGTTCCATAACCTTTATGGAACGCCCTCCACCTATGATGATGCAATTGAACTATACATATATATATATATATATATATATATATATATATATATATATATATATATATGTACATGATAACAAAACACAAAATTTTTGTCGTATCGATTTCATATAAATCCTCATTCTAATTACTCATCAAAAAAAAAATTAAAACAGTTGTCGACAAAAGATGGCAATACATTTTTGAAAAATTTCGTAAATTTTCTAAAAATAAACATGACTCGATATGGTTCTATCGAAAAGAGGAGAAAACAACCACTTTCGTTTTATAATAAAACTGTAGGGGTGTCTGTCTGTCAGCGTGTCAAATTTCTCCCAAGAACCACTAAGGCGGTTTTTATGTTTGTTAGGCAGTGCATACCTCAAGGAATATTTATAGATATATGAATACACAGGGTGGTCAAGCAGTCAGGGATAACCCGTCCACCGCGGATAGGCCAAAATATGGTCCACCAAAAATCCAATTAATATTTTTTAGAGGTCATTATCAGTGGTCGGTTTTTTTCATGCTATTTCTACAAATGAAAACTTTTTCTCATTTTGTTTTATTTATTTTTTCTTAAATGATAAGTATAAGGTCTGTAGGGGATTAAGACAAAGAGTAATTAGTGGACTGTATATAGGTTGGTTGCGGAGATGAGAAATTATACAAATAATGAGCAAATACAAAATACGGCGACAGCGTGACACAAATACTAAAATGGCCTACCTTGTAGTCGAAATCACTTCATTAATTTCTTCTTGGTGGCCACCAGAATAATACCAAGCTTCACCATACAGGAACCAGGAATCGGGGACACTGTCATTATATTTTGGAGTAGTTTTTGAGGCGAGATTTAATATGTTTGTGAGCAAACGATAAACCTTTTCGATAAGGCGAGGGACATGCAAGACGTCGAGTACTACACGACCATGGTACTACTACTTTGTCCCTTTTTACATTTGTCCAAATGCGCGAGGGCCAGTAAAATGTGTCACGTGTAAACACGAGTAAAATCGAACCAAAAAGTAATGAAACCCAAACAAGGTTTTTTCAATAATTACGTTTAAAACATTAGAAAAAAAGTTCTTAAACCAACTATTGGTCCGCATATTTTCAAGTCGAATTAAAACATTTTGTATTAATAGGTGCGGGGCATGCATTAGAGCGGAAGGACGCCATTTTGAATATCTTTGATATTTTTGTTACAATAAAATAATACGGAAACACATTTGTTTTTATTTATTTGTATCGACCAGTATCCACATAACTTAAAAAAAAAATTTAAGATCAGAACTGTAGTTTTAGAAATGTACGAAGACGCATGTTAAAATTAGCACTAAACTAAAAACTGCAAACAAGTCGCTTCTAAAGTAAATTAAATGTGATCGACATCAAAGGTTAAAAGGAAGAAACCATACTACTGACAGAAATTCCTAAAAACAATTACAACACTCTCTATGTGTGATAACCAAAAATACTTTCTTGCCAACTCAATATCAATATATCAACATAATTAATTATTCAGTATTAAGTACCACTAATCAGTCTTCCAATCCTAGAAGACGTTTCATCCAATAGTAAGTGAAATGTAGGAAAATGATTTTAAGATGATACAGTCCACACCTAAAAACATGATTGAATTGCTCATTCAACTGATAACACACTAGGTTAGAGATAGGTAATAACGTAACGTCCTGGCAACATAACGACATAACCTTTAGGTGTCGCGAATGTTAACTCCAATATGATTTTTGACTCAATGATGTATTCACATTAATTTTAGTGTGTTTCTTTAAAACAATTTTTATTTGTGTCTCGGAAATGGAAAAGAACAATTCTGAGCAGGGTAAACAATAGTGCTAGAAATCATAAAAGTCTCACTGGTGTAATACATTTTCAGAGGAAAATGAATCCATTAAAAGGATCCCTCTCTAGGTTACCTCTGATTCCACAATAAGTGGACATATCTATAGAATAAGTTACCACGGGTGTGTTAAATTTGAACTACGATTTATGACATTAATTACACAACATAGTGTCTGAAGAAATACGTTTTAAAATCTTAACAATTTAACAATAGTATAATTGGAAGAAAATGTTCCCCGAATCCCATTTCTTGAACAGAATAAGGAAAATATTTAGTGATTGAAGAAGATGAACATATCCTTTACATACTAAGAGACTAAAAAAGAAAATTACTTGCGAGCAAGCATAGTTTTTGTGGCGATCTCCGTGACCGAAACTTTGGTTAACAAATGTGGTTCCATAATTCGCGTACACCTATGATCTAAGACCATGTACCTTTTTGGCCCAAAGTTAATAATTTAGATCAATGAATAAACTGTAATCCCTCAACTAAGAGAAGAGTTTACAACCTCTTACTTCAAAAATATCATTGGTTAGATGTAGCCTCTCACGGAGAGTTATAATAAATCAGTTTTATCACTTTATTTATAGACTATGTTTATTTAGTAACAGCCTCTCATATTATCTGCGAATGTGTACTACTAACTCGCTGAAAACTATATGTAAGAAAAGCTGAGCACACAACCTCCATAAGCTGACTATTAAGCGAATCAGTGAGCCTAATAAAGACTAAAAATGTTTTCAACCAGAGCTAGCATAACAAGGCTCAGGGTTTTAAAACTATGGTGAGGAGACAGTACAAATCCGAACCTGAAACTTCGGAGTCAGTTAACTTTAAAACCCTACTTAATTAGTCATATTATGCTTAAAACTAATTCTCAAGTTTTCCAATGCTTTATCTCTTCTTCGCCCATTTTACTTATCAACAATATTAGGTCGAACGAATACGAATTTTTGATATGCCTTATACATAAAAATAAAGTATTCCAGGAACATAAAATTTCTTATGATAAGTGGCCGTCTAAATGTAGTGCCGAAATTGTTTTTAAAGTGGATTCATTTCCATCGAAAAAGCTAAAGAGAAAAGTTGAAGTAATAAAAATTTAATTGAAAAATACATAAAAGTCCGTAAAAGTATGAGATTTTAATAACGTATTTTTAGATACGTTATGCATTGGAATTTAAATTGTAAGATTTATTTTTACATCCGTCTAATGCAGATAACAAAAAAAGAAATGACGAAGCTAATGTGAGACATATAGATTCTGAATAATTAACAATATTAATAATTAGTAAATGTAATGTTTTTTTTTCTCTGCAAAAACACCAATCATAAACGAATTTCAATTTTTACATTCTACTACTACATCTTATCACCTTAGGTTGGGCGTCAACTGAATTCTAATGTGCGAATTGAGATTAATTCCCGACGACAGCATTGAAGATTGTCTATTGGACTGACGACTTTAGTGCGTCTTCATCCGAAGACATCCGAAATGTGACCAAAGTGACGTCCTGATATAGAAAAATTAATAAATACCATGAGTGAAATAAATATCATATGGGATATGTAGGACAAACAGTAGTGGATTCACTCCACTTCAGGAATCCTTTGATAACTCTATTTAAAGTGCGATTTCATATTACTATTGTATTTTAATATATTTTTTAAGTTTGTCTTGACTGATTTATTGATTTTACAACATGACTTGTTTGCTAAGTTTGAAGTGAAACACAATTGTAAACTTTAAAAATGAATACATTTTTAGGTAAGGAAAGTATTTAGTGCTAGCCGCCTTCTAATCAAGTAAGGATTATCTAAAAAAAACATAACTACCAACCTCCATGATATACCATCGCTAGATCAAAACTGATGCGTTTGATTGAGGCAATGGACGCAAACGATGAAAAAATTCGTCGGATCCAGTGGATAACTACTCGCCTTAAAAGCGACTATTGAAAATATCTTTGAGTTCAGAGGATAATCTAAATTAGTTTGTATGTTCTAGTATGGAGTATTTATAGTATTTTTCTACTGACAATTTTGATAATTTATTTAAAAAAAAAGTTTGAAATCTTAAAATTTAAATATCGAGTATTCTGAGCAAAAAAACATTAGAATATTGAAGCATTACAAGCTGCAAGTTTTTTCTTGTGTGTTACCAAAAACAACTAATTTTCAAACTACTTCATGCTGTACTCAGTACGATAGTACATAAACTTTTCACATTTCGTTATGAAATTGAAAACTCTGTAAATCCTAGGGTTCATGTAAAAGATCGTTGCACTGCATACGACTAAGTGATAAAAGTCATGTTGAAGTTTAAAAGGTTACATATTATTATGTATAAATATTATATGTTTTAAAAGATTATTTTTGTTCTTTTATTATTTGTTTATTTATTTACTTAATCAGTACTACTCTCATATATTTGTACATTCCAAAAGAGTGCGAGTTATAAAGAGGCTATTGAATTCAAAATCTATTAATTACACAGACACACAAAAAAGTACCTTGTCCGAAAAATTAAATCCCTCTATCTGTATATAATCCAAATCTGAAGTCTTAGTGGTTCTATCAGGTCAAAATTTTCCATAAATCCGAGAGAATAATTCAATAATACCACAAATGGTAATTCTGATAACTTGAATTACCCGGATTAGGATAAATTTTTACTTATGTACATACCATCAAGTAATTACGCGAATTATTTGGTTCCCGCTTCGGTGGATAATTTTCAATTTTCGAAACGTCACCTGTTGGTAGAATCGCAAGTTACATGAATGGGTAAAAGAAAGAAACATGTTTCCAAGAGGGAATTATAACTTTTTGAACCGTTTCAAAAGTTTAAAATTCGCGATTCAGATTACAAACGACGCTGTTTATATTTACATGACAAAGGGAAATATTTTTTTTAATTCTTAAAACTTTACTTTTCGATATTATCTATAACTTTTTTGTCACAATTATTGAAATTCTGGAAATTTTATGCTCTAAATTAACGGACTAACTTAAAACTTTAGTGTATACGCCTCTGTCTTTTCCAACAACTAGAAAAAAACTCCTCCAAATAAGCAGAGATAGGGGCATCGTCGTGGCACTGCGCTCCATCTTGTTGGAAAAAAGATCACGCTGGAACACATCGGGTTCTTATGGAAATGAGGTAATTTTGAAGAAACTCCAAATATCTCGCACCAATGAGGGTAGCGTCAAAGAAATATGGATCCAGCATTCTTCAGTCAACTATACCGTACCACACGTTCACTCTTTGAGGATTTTGGTTAACTGCTGTGAACCAATGAGGATTTTCAATTGCCCAATAGCGACAATTTTGTCTATTGACATGACTATTCAGAGTGAATGTTGCCTCATTAAAATAAATAATTCTTTTTTTTTTTAAATTATTGTTACTATTGCAAGTTGTTGCATTTGCTGGTAAAATTCATTTCGGAGATCAAAATCAATTTCCGACAACTCCTGAACTAAGCATATCTTGTAGGGGCAATACTTTGCCTTTTTGCGAAGTAATAGATATCTGTTGGACTTCCAGTGTCTTTATTTTTGTTGAATATAACGACGTTTCGGCTAGTAGTTATCTCTAGCCGTGTTCAAGTGAAACTAAATAAATTCCTTAGCTACATGACTATTTATACTAAAAGTTAATGCAGTGGAATGTGACTGAGATGGGTACAGTCATGCCTGCTACGGCAAAACCCCATTTTTATGCTGCATTTAGTTTGAGTTTACAATTATTAAGAAGTAGTTTCCACACTTCTCTTATATCTAAAGATGGTTTACTAAAACAACTCGGGTTTTGATGTATAACCGCGGCTTCTTTGAATTTCCGTTTTCTCCAATGTTGTTCTCGATGTAGCCTTTTTGCTTCAGACCATTTTATGTGGTGTCCATGAGTCCAGGCATGGTTGGCGGCACCAGATTTTTCTGTTTGTCCTCGAGATGTGCATTTTTGGTGTTCTTTGATCTTTACGTCAAGAGGTCTCTTTGTTTCGCCGACGTAGGAATTGCCATATTCACATGGTATCTGATATACACAGTTCTTCATATTCCTTTGAGTTATTGGTTTGACCCTAGTGAGCCGACTTCTCAGAGAGTTATTGGAATTGAAAACAACGTTGATTTTATATCGTTGTCCTATCCTTCTAACTTTTTCTGAAATGCCTTTAATATAGGGGATGTTCAATACTGGTTTTCGTTCTTCATTCGTTGTCAATATTGTCCTATTTCTGCGTTGTTCTAGAAATTTATCCACTAGATATACTGGGTATCCGTTGGCTGTCAGATCATTTTTAATGTAATCTATAGGGGATGTTCAATACTGGTTTTCGTTCTTCATTCGTTGTCAATATTGTCCTATTTCTGCGTTGTTCTAGAAATTTATCCACTAGATATACTGGGTATCCGTTGGCTGTCAGATCATTTTTAATGTAATCTATCTCTTTCATCAAGCTCTTGTTGGAGTTGCAGAGAGTTAAGGCTCTATCTACAAGATTTCTTATAATTCCTTGTTTGAACATTAACATTGAACATCCTCTATGTTAAAGGAATTTCAGGAAAAATTAGAAGGATAGGAAAACGATATAAAATCAATGTTGTTTTCAATTCTAATAACTCTATGAGAAGTCGGCTCAGGTCAAACCAACAATTCAAATGGACATGAAAAACTGTGTATATCAGATACCATGTGAATGTGGTAATTCCTACGTTGGCGAAACAAAGAGACCCCTTGACGTAAGGATCAAAGAACACCAAAAATGCACATCTCGAGGAGAAACAGAAAAATCTGGTGCCGCCAACCCTGCCTGGGCTCATGGACACCACATAAAATGGTCCGAAGCAAAAATGCTAAACCGAGAACAACATTGGAGAAAACGGAAATTCAAAGAAGCCGCGGTTATACATCAGAACCCGAGTTGTTTTAGTAAACCATCTTTATATATAAGAGAAGTGTGGAAACCACTCCTTAATAATTGTAAACTAAAACTAAATGCAGCATAAAAATGGGATTTTGCCGTAGCAGGCATGACTGCACCCATCTCAGTCACGCTTCACAGCGTTAACTTTTAGTATAAATAGTAATATAGCTAAGGAATTTATTTAGTTTCACTTGAAAACGGCTAGAGATAACTACTAGCCGAAACGTCGTGATATTCAATAAAAATAAAGACACTGAAAGTCCAATAGATATCTACTATTTCGCAAGAAACATCGTTGTCTATGACCTTCAAACAACCACTGTGCATTTTTCAGTATTTTAAGCACACTACAATGTGTTACATTAAAATTTGAAGCTGTTTTCTTAAGTGTGTATCGAGGATTATTCGGCTTACCATGCTTAACTTATAGGTTGCCGATCAGGGTGAATTACATTAAATAACTCTACCACCTCTCTTTGTGTGCGCGTTCTATCTACAAAACCAGTCATACATAAATACTTTCAAAAATTATTTAATTAGAAATTTTTTAAAGGAAGTTTAATGGGCGTTACTTACATTCTTTTCTTTACTTGTGTTATAAACATAATATCATCAATTCGTATAATAAATTAGGCATCTTATTTAATGAAGAAGTTACCAAAATTTTAATAAATTAACGTTACATACTCAATATATAGTGTTTTGTTAAAACTTGACTACATATGTATTTCGCGTGCAACGTAATAATTAATTTTTATATTAAATCAATATCATCTAAAAAAGATTTAATATAATATTAACGTGTCTTTGGAGGAAGTATGGCGATTATTTATGATTTTCACTATCAATGTTTTGCATAAACTCGATTATTAAATGTTAAATCGTTTAAATTTATTGATACTGGAGAAACAAGATTTATGAATAACGTGCCGTGCACAAAAAGGCATGGGCATTAAATCTTGATTGGATTATTTATTCGTTAATCAATTTTGAAATGAAAATGAAATTTAAATAGCTTTATTAACTAGTATAATTTATTTACAATAACATTCTTTTCAAAGAGGTAGAAAATATATAACGAACCCGTGGCTGTATATTATTGAATAGCAACCCGTCCACGTCTTCGCCCGCGCAAATTTGTTTAGTTCTATATCCACTTTGTGTGTTTTCATTCTAACCCACTTAACTTTCGAGAAAATAACTGATCATAATCCATCTGAGAAAAAAAGTTTTCTCAATTCGACTGCTATATATGTGCTTTTATAAATAAAAGCCGATTATTTCGGAATAACTCCTGCTATTAGGAAGTTGAGATGGTTTAATATCATTGTAATCGAAATTCCTTGGGTAAAATTCAAAATGGAGCTTATAATATGATGGACAAAAAAGTTATGTTATCTGATTGCCTTTGAAATTGGTATGAAAGATTTTTTTAGTTTGCATATTACAAATCTATTTTTTAGTTAAATATAGGGGACAAAAAATTTTACATATCCCGATCTTGTCCAAAATTGGTACTGGGGGATTTTGGGGATGTAGTTTACGGATAAAAAAATTCAATATGACGGATCCCTTTAGAATATGACTCCAAAATTATATATTTTATAAGTTAATAGTCAGTTTAAACTAGAGAACAACAAAGCAAAATTACATTTTTTTATATTCAAAATTTTTGGAGCGTATAAATCATATTAAAAAAGAGTTTAACTTATAGAATTTTAAATCTCAGAGTTAATTAATCTAAAGTACATCAGTCCACCAAAAAACAACTTACCTTGGTTTTACTTCTAATAGGTTCAAATTTTGAAAATCCATAAGATATACGTTTAATATAAGTTAAAATATAAAGACTATTTCAATAAGGGCGGGTCGAAGTTGAAATGCAATAAAACAAACTGTGTGTGAGGTGTTAACGAAATTCTTTTTTTGTTTAAAAAGCCAATATATGTCGTATACAACATCGTTCAAATGTCCGCCGCGGCTCCTCACTGTGGCAGGGATCCAAGTGATTCAATTTAAAGGGATCGGTCGATTGCGGCTTATTGGCATAGACCTGCAATTTCCGGAAACCCCACAAGAAAAAGTCTAGCGGGGTCAAATCGCACGATCTTGGTGGCCAATTCACGTCACCTCTGCGAGAGATAACCATACCCACAAATCGTTCATACAGAATATTCATCGTGGCGTCCGCTGTGCGGCACATAGCGTCATTCTGCTGGAATCCCATGTCGTCTACCTCCATATGGTTTAATTTGGGCCAAAAGTAATCAATTAGCATAGCCCTGTAGCGCTCGCCGTTGATGGTGAAGGCCTCAACAACGTCGTTTTCAAAAAACTACGGACCAATGACGTCATCGGCCCAAAATCCGCACTAAATAGTAACTTTTTGTGGATGCATTACCCCCTGGTGAACCTCGTGTTGGTTAAGATCGTCTCATACACCGCAATTGTGTTTGTTAATATTGCCATTCATCCAAAAATGCGCCCCGTCGCTAAAGATGATTTTTCGGCCAAAACTGGGATCCTCTTCCAAATGCTCGAAAGATCAGTCAGCGGAAAAGCGACGTTGTCTATAGTCATTAACTTTAAGCTCCTGGGTCAGCTGGATCTTGTACGGGTATAGGCCTAAATCCCGATGCACAGGCTGCCAGAATCAACCCGCCCTTATTGAAAAACTCTTTATAACACTGAAGATAACTGGAAATACTTATATCTTGAAATATTGCAATAATTTGATAAAATAGAGACAGTCAGAATTTAAAAATCTTTAACTCAAATATCGTTGTAACTAACATGCATACTTTTTTTGTCAGATTCATTCAAATTAAAATAACATAAAAATTATCAGTCCAGAAACCATATATCTGTCAACATGCTTTTGATAATAGTAGTGGGAATAGGGGGCTCCTAGTTGACCCCCCCACCACTTTTTTGATTGGTCAGCCAAGAATGACCTTGTTTCTGATTGGCTGCCCAAGTTCGCCCCCTATTCCGATTGGTTTCATAAACTCCGCCTCTTTTTGCTCCACCTCCTACCTCCTTCCTAACCACCACAGTAGTTGGAGGGGAGCTGGTAGCAGTTGGAGGGGAGCTGGTATTTTAAAGGACTGAATCTGAGCGAGCTACATTCATTTACAACTAGTCTTAAGCTTATATAGAAGATTCACCACTAATAAAGAACAGTGTTAAATTAAAAATAAGTGGTAGTTATGAACAGTGATTTGCAAAATGAAATAATCAAATTAGGTAAACAGTTTACTAAACTTCAAAATTCCGAATTAAAGAATGCAATGCTAAGGAAAACACACCCCGAGTGGGCACAGGTATATTATGAGACTGCCTTCCAATACCAATTAGCTGCAGAAGCCTGTTTAAATTATAGAAAAACCCAAAATTTGCCGAAGTTCTTTCATGAAATAAAGAAAATAGGATTCAGTTACTTTTTAAGGATATTGAAGGATTATATAAAAGATCCTGATATATTAAAAGAAATCGTGGAAGAGGAAGAGAGAGATAAAGAGATATTGAGAAACAGGGAGGTTTTAGTGTAGGATTTATTATGGAATTATTAATAAGAGAAATGTATGAAGAGTTTTTGATGTCCGCAGCCTGTTCCGAGTTTTATGCATATGAAGGTCAAGAAAGTGAAGCGCAGAATATTATATTGTTTTTAAATTATATGGAACATGCGGAATTATGTTTACTAGCAGCTAAATGTTGTAGCGAATATTTAAAAAATAAAAATATAGATATTTTAATATGTAAACTTCAAGAACTAGGATTAAATAATAATATTTCATGTATTAAAACAATGTTAGAAAATAAAACACATAATTTGTAATCAAGTCTTTTATTACATAAAAAAATTGTTGTAAAGGTAATAAACATTTGATAATGCACATACACATGGTATTTTTTGATGATAAAAGCAGCAAGGATCCATTTTCTTTAGGGTGGGTTGTTCATCAATCTCGATAACTGGTTTCATGGAATACTTCTTTACGAAATCTGCCTTTTCTTCCCCTTTTACATAAACATAGTCTACCTTAGCGCTTAAATCTCTTATGATATCTCCACATTTGTGTAATGGTGTAAATCCTTCACACCATTCAATGCAATGGTAATTTTTTATTAACCACAGAGCTTGTTTGTGTAAATAGGATGGTAAATGACCCATCGGAAATGGAGCTTTGAAAATAAAATGACTTGTCTTTTGCCCATCGTACGCTGCTAATTCCTTTACAATAAATTTATTATTTTCAATTTTGAATCCTTGAAGATCTAGAATAAGTTTCATATTTTCAAATATTTGAATTTCTTGATCATTTCTACTTTTAATTGATATTCACTTATTTGTTTTTTTAATTTCTGCAACTGAAGTTGAAAATCTAATACTCGAACTGAAATCTCGTAAGACATTATATAAATGAAGAATTCTGGTTTGGCTACGTTAATAAATATCAAAATTGACGCGTGCGCTCTTAAGCGTAAGTAGCGGTTTGTTTAAAAAGAGTATTTTATCTTAAGGAAATTGTATTACAACTGTTTCACAATTTTTGTTAATGGATTGTAACTGAAAACTTTATCATGAATTATAACACAATATGCCGCTGTTTTAGGGGGAATTTTTTCCTTGGTTTCAAATTCAATTCTCATGGTTACTGGACCTGTTTGTAGTAAATCTCTTTGATGTGAACAATTAATGTAAACTATAGGAGCATTTTCTTTAAATTCTTTCGGATTAAAAATTGGTTCCACTGGAGAGTTATAATACCCTTGACGAAAGTCTGTAAACATTTCATACAGAGTAGCAAATTTATTATTTTCAAAATCAAGTTGAAGATCGTTGTAAGGATATCTTTCTGAATTTAAAAAGACATTCATATTTCTTAAATTACAATGATCAAATTTACTCATATCCATTTTTAGATTACCACGTCTATTTTTCTGAAAAGCAATTAGAACATGACGTGGCGTTTCGACTTTTGTAGATGTTTTTACGGGCCAGTTGTGCCTCGTAGTTTCCAATAACTCTGGATATTCAACTAATTCCCAGCTTCGGAAGGTTATTAGTATATCACTATTTTTGTCAATAATTTTGGTAAGTGCTAATTCTTGCGGAATCGCTACAGTAAGATGAGGAACTCTCCAACACAACTTGGTAATTTTAACTTTGGGTTTTTCATCTTCATTACTGGATAATAATGCATTTGTATCATCATTACTTCTTATTAGAATAAGTTCTTGTTGTGAATTAAGAATAATCTTATTATAATCTTCAAAAAATCCTGAATACATCTTTAATGGTATACATAATGAAACATTACCTTTGTCATCAGTCATAATTTTTTCTTTAGATTTTGTTTTCGGATACCAACCGGCATTTTCCAATTTAGCACTTTCATTTTGATTAAATGAAATATATCCCTTAAGAGTTGAAGTTATACCAATATCCCGAACGGAGTCAATAGTAACACCATTTAAAATATAGCGTAATTCTTTAAATAAAAATGCCGGAGCATTATTAATTAAAACAGTATTAGCTAAAGGGGAATCATCTTCTTTAGTTACTTGCAATTCCACATAAATTTCACTTTTGCAAGGTAAAGGATATTTTCCTGTTTGTTGCAAAGCAATTCTGATTTCATCATTTGGTCCGAGTTTTGTAGGATTAAAAGGATCGAAAGAAAGAATTTCCCAGCTTAATATTGATTCATCAACCAATACATTTTCTCTTACATTTAAATAATCCATTTTTATTTAAGTTTAAAACCCAAACTTTGAAGAAATTTTCTATTAGAAGGTGTTAACCTTTGGAAGTTTGATTTCCTACTAAAGGAAGTTGGTTTCTTTCTTGTCTTATTAATGTTTTTATTATTAAATTTTCTAGTAAAGTTTGCAGATTTATTGTTATATAATATTACCATCTTTAATCTACTTTTTTAAGATGTAGTCTGATGGTTATGGTTTCTTCTCTAAAATTAACCAAATCACCTTCCTGATCTATTATTTTAATGGCTATTTTATCAATTACTTTAACGGTGACTGGGAAATATATGACGTTTTGAGGTGACTCAATTATTTTGAACCCTGGAGCAACGCTCGGGAAAAATTGGTGTATTATATGAACAGGTTTCCCGTTTAAATATGATCCCTCTGCAATACTGCAGTCTATATTTATTGAATTTACTTTAATTATTTCCGCGGGAAAATCTGATATATGTTCAATGTTGGCTTCCAATCGCCCATTTTTAAACCCTAATAATTTACCAATAGTTCCTTCACGAAAAGTTATGGGGGCTGAACATTTAAGATGTGTACGTAAAGTATTATTATTTGCATAAAGACTAAAACTAATTTTATCCTCATCCAAGTGTTTTTTTAAAAAATCTTTTATGTCTTCTAATTCGTAGCTACCTGGGGGTATAGCTATTTCTAAATTTTCATCATGAATTAATACATTATTCCCAACATCAATATTGGGAATTGCATTAAAAGTTTCGAAATTTACAAGACCGATAACATATTCAACATCTTCATCTAAATATATTGGAGGATGTAACTCTGATGTTAAAATAGCGGAATTGCCGCTAAGAACAAAACTATATGACATTTTACTTTAAAAATATGTTTAATAATAAACTAAAATTAGGTGTTACATATGGTTATAAAGAAATTTTAGACACAATTGACCACAATTTGTTTTGTTAAAGTTTTGATAACTGTTATAATTATAATTAACAATATTATTATTTTGGTCGCTATAAAAATATTTAATTAATTCAGAAGGGGGTCGCAAATTTCCATAACTATCAAAATATATTATGTTTTTTCCTTTTTTTGTATATGCTATCCAGTGAGTACCAACACCACTGTGATTATCTAGATTGACAATTGCACTTTCAATTAACTTTATCTTTTTTGGTAATTTATCCCTCATAAAAATACCACGAAAGTTGGGAATTTGTAAATATTTAGCGTATTTAAGTAAATCGTAATTTGTAAGTGCTTTTCGAGGTATATGTTTTAGCAGTTTTTTGAATAAGGTTTCAAGTATAATCCACATCCTGTTTTATAGGGTTTTAAATAAAGTCCACTTCCTTTTTTTCCTACCGCAATGGACTCCATCATTTGATTGTGTCGTTTAGATTCTTCTAATTTCGCTTTGGCTGCTTTTGCATCATTTACTGCTTTAGCAATACCTGCAGCCCCTCCTCCAAGAGCACCAAGAGCAGACAAACCAGCAAATAAAGGTATAAGTGGAAGAAATCCGCCAGTCTTTGGGATTGGAATTACCCTTTTCTTTGGAGGTAACACTTTACCAGTTTTTTTAATAACTTTTAAAGCAGTTTGAATACTTTCATTTAGGTCTTTAAAACGTTTCCCCTTAATTCCTTTTCTAGCTTTTGAAATTACCTGAGATAATGATAGTCCTCGTCCTTTTCGAGTTTTTCGCTTGAACTTTCTTCTCGTTCGAAGTCCCATACCTAATTTTCTTTTAATTTTCATAGCACCAGTAATTCCTAGTGCAGCAGTTTTTTCCCCAAAACTAGAATCTTTAGCTTTGAACCTTGATAAAGCTTTGTCAGCTAATACTTTATCAGCTAAATGCCTTCTTTTTATATCATTTGATTGTGAGTAAGCAATATCGTGTTCTTTACAAGCCTCATCCAATAAATTTATACCTTTATCACCTCTTGACAATCGTTTTTCCAATTTTGTTCCAGGTCCACAAAAATTATAACCAGGAATATGCAATTCAAAGGGTAATTTATTTATTAATGAGTTTACTAAACCACTTCCTTTCCTTTTGCTGTTTGTCTTGTAAATGATTCGTTTATTATGTGATGGAAACATTATATATAGTTGCAATCCTAGTGATAACTAACCAGTTACATCACAATACTGAATATTAATAGTTTGTTTTATATATAAAATGAGAGTTGAGAAACAACCATACTCTATAACAATTAAGGATCATGAAAGTTCAGTGAATGGTTTTAGAAAACATGGAAAACTGTTTGAGGGAAATAGTAAAAGAGGGTTAATTATTGGCCCGTCAGGCTGTGGCAAAACCAATGTTATTATTAGTTTGATTGAAGATCCGAATGGTTTGCGATTTGAAAATCTGTATGTTTATTCAAAATCCTTATATCAACCAAAGTATAAATATTTGAGAACACTTTTTAAACCTTTGAAAAAAATTGGATACTATGAATCTGAAAATGAAGAAACAATTGTTTCACCAAAACAAGTTAAACCAAACTCTATAATAATATTTGATGATATAGTGTGTTGTAATCAGAATGTTGTAAAGGACTATTTTTGTTTCGGAAGACACAAAAATACTGATTGTTTTTATTTATGTCAAACATATTCTTCTATTCCGAAACAATTAATTCGTGACAATGCAAATTTAATTGTTATATTTCAACAAGATCGAACAAACTTAAAACATATTTATGATGATCATGTTAATGTTGATATGTCATTAAACCAATTTAATGAGTTGTGCTTAATATGTTGGAAAGATAAATTTGGATTTTTAGTAATAGACAAAGACTCTAATGTGAAATCTGGCCGATATCGAAAAGGATTTGATTCATATATTTACTTATAAAAATAAACGTTTGATGGTAAATTATACCAATCATGGATGAACGTTTAGCAAGAGAGTTAGTTAAATCAAGAAAAGCTGTTAAACAAAAATATCAGAGTTTAAAAAATGCGGAATTTGAGGCGCAAACTAAATTGGAGGAAACATATAAACCGATAACTCAACCCTTACAAGAATTAATTTCAACGATTGGTAAAATTGAACCTGTTGAAATAAAGGAAGAGCTACACACACCAATTAAAAAAATTTATGAAACACCACAGAAAAGATCAATTCAAACACTAACACCAAAGAGAAAATTACAATATGGAACATCAACACCAGAAAAAAGAAAGACGGGAAAAACTCCACTCCTTCCTACAGAAATACCATCGATTATTGACTGGGACGCGAGTTTAGCTTCAGCAAGTCAAATGCCATCTATACAACAAACAAGTATTATTGCAGAAACAAACCCTTCTTCAGGTTCACACTCCACAATAGGAAATCTTTCAGATATACTGGAACAAACACGGCAAACAGTTAGAACATTTGTTGATACAGATTTATATAAAGAATATTTATTAGGATTTGATGAATTACCTCGCCAATATATTGATAGCGGTGTAAAAGATGTTGAACATGAGTTTGATCACCAATATGGAATAGTTCATGATTTGGAAACCGAGAAATTCTTTTTGGGTTTAACTCAAAAACCTGTCGAAATTATTGGTAAAAACATCAAAATTGAAGGAATAACCTATACAGGTACACCAGGTTTATATGAGTTATTATTTAAAAAAGAACCAATAGGGTATAAAAAACAAGATTTGGAAAATTATATGGATATTTTAAAAAGAACCAATGCATACCGTAGAAATAATGATCCAAATGAGCAGGTGCAGGGGAATGGATCACATAAATATATTTCTATAATAGGACCTTATTTGCAAAGCAAAGGAATTACAAAAACTAAAACTCTAAATCCCGAATCTCAACAAGCAGTCCAGGGATTTTTTGAAAGACGCAAAGCTCCATATAGAGAAAGTCGAGTGTCTTCAAAAAAAACCGGATTTGGTATAACTTTAAAAGTTAATAAACCTAATACAGATTACATATATTGGGATAATGTAAACGAACTTGTTGAGAGACTTCGACTATTGGTAGCATCCATGCTTGCGGGACACACTGGTCATAACAATGAAATTATTTCTATTATTGAAGAACTAAGAGAAGCGAATATTATTATATAAAAGGACATAATAGATACTTTTAAACATTTCTAAAATGACCATCGATAAATTTGGTCGTCATATTTCAAAAAAATCTGCTCTAAACACATTATTATCACTAGAAAATAAAATATTATCAAATGTTGAAGAGAAAATAATAAAAATTTTTAAAAGCGATGTCAAATATATTGAAAACAAATTAATTCAAAATTTAGATCCCGGGTTGAAAAGCGATGTTAATAATTTAAATAAGAGAATAAATGAATATGATAACAATATACAAAATATTGCAAAAAAGATTAAGTTATTTGAGGATAAAGTTATTCCTGAATATAATGACAAGATAATTAATTTGAAAAATACTGTTGATGGAAATGATGATGTAGTAGAAAAATTTTCTCAGAAAGTTTCTAAATATGCAAATGACTTTGACGTAGTGAAGTTAAAATATGATAAAGTTGATGATTTTGAAAATGAAATAAAAAATGAAATTACATCAATTAAATCAATAATTAAGGATACTTCAGCAATTGACAATGTCAAGAACAGTATTTCCAAGGAAATTACATCAAAGTTTCAAAATTTTACTAATTTGCTTAATGATAGAGTAGCAGAAGAAGTAAGGAATTTTAAGAAAATACATGACGTTATGGATAAAAATACACAAAATCTTGAAAAATCAATGAACACTCATTTCCTAATTCACAAAAAAGATACCGACAAAGTTAATGAATTTAAAGAACAAATTAAAGAATTTGAAATTAAAATCAATGCATATAAATCAAATTTACAATATTTAGAAGACAAATTGAAGGAGGATTTTCAAAACGAAAATGAAAAAATTGAAACAAAATTCAAAGATCAAATTACAAAAGATAATGAAAAAATCGAGGATATACTAAAGCAATTAAACAATCTGAAAACCAAATCTGAAACGTCTTTTGACGAGGGAAATTTTACAAAGGCAATCGATGAGAAATTACAAAAAGAATTAGAATCCTTACTAGAAGTAGTGCAAGCTATAATAGAAGTTTCTAAAAAGGATGTATTAATTAAAATTAAAAATAATAGTTCAAAAATCGAGGAGACTTCTTTACTCATAAAAGAACTTGAAACATCTTATACAGATATACTACACAAAGCTGAAAAGACAGCGTCAGACATAAAAAATATAGAAAAAAAAATTGTGAAAATGACATTAGATATTACAAATGCAGAATTTCAATTAGGAAAAGATATAAAAAATCTAGAAGATAAATTAACAAAAGAAATAAAATCTTTAAACGAATTAGTTCAAAGAGCTGCTGAAGTTTCTAGAAAAGAATTTAATGATACAATGAATTATGCAAGAGAAGAAATGAATTCAACATTAGGTGGTTTCAAAAAAGATTATACGTTATCAAATGTTCTTTTGGAAACTAAATTTAATGTAAAAATGTCTGATCTTAATAACAACATCACCCAAATAAATTCGTCAATAAAAGAAATTAGAAATGAAAATAACAAATCATTTGAAACAATGGAAAATAAATTTAATGTAAAAATTTCTGATCTTACTAACAACATCACCCAAATAAATTCGTCAATAAAAGAAATTATAAATGAAAATAAAAAATCATTTGAAGCAATGGAAAATAAAATTAAAGAACTTACTAAAAAAAACTGAGATGATTTTTTTTATATTTTACAACATCAGCGATAAAGGGCTTTTATAAACGGTTTAGAAGGAGGTAAAGTTATTTGTGGGATTTATTTTCGAGAGTAAGGTATAAATTAATAATGAGTAAAATTAAGCAAGACGTTGTAAATGAATTACATAAACCGGCGAGAAGGCGATATAGAAGGAGACGAACAATTGTAAAAGGGCTTAATGATCTATTTCAAGCTGATCTGATAGAAATGCAGCCATATGCGAAATTTAATAGGGGTTTAAGATATATTTTAATGGTAATAAATGTGTTTTCTAAATTTGTATGGGCAGAACCTGTAAAATCCAAAACTGGTAAAGATGTAGCAGCTGCAATGAAAAAAATTCTATTAACTTTAAAAACTCCCCCAACAAATCTGAATACTGATCAGGGTAAAGAATTCTTTAATCAAGACTTTCAGAAACTTATGGAGCAGTTCAAAATTAATCATTACAACACATTTTCTAATATGAAAGCTAGTATTGTAGAGAGAGTAAATAGAACGATAAAAAACAAAATGTGGAAAAAGTTTAGTTTACTAGGTAATTATAAATGGATCAGCTTTCTTAAAGAAATAATTACAGAATACAATAATACTAAGCATTCAACAATCGGAAAAAAACCAAACGAAGTTAACAAAAAGAATGAAATGGAAATCTTGAAATCAGCTTATACTCATAGGAAAACTGTGGATCCCAGATCACCAAAATTTCGTGTCAGTGATAGAGTACGAATAAGCAAGATTCGCGAACAATTTTCTAAAGGTTACACGCCCAACTGGTCAAACGAAATTTTTCAAATAAAAAAAATCCAGCTTACTAATCCAACAACGTATTTGATTCAAGATGGAAATGGGATAGATATTCAAGGAGGTTTCTATGAAGAAGAACTTCAAAAAGTAAGACACCCAAATGTATATCTGGTGGAAAAAGTGTTAAGAAAGAAAGGAAACAAAGTATTTGTAAAATGGTTAGGATTAGATAAATCTTATAACTCTTGGATCTTCAAGAGAGATGTGATGTAATAGTAATTAATGCTGTAATAATAATTGATGTTTGTAATAAAAAAAAATGATTTTTTATATATATTTGTTTTATTTAAAAATAAGCTTATTACATAAACATTTTTTTAAATACAATATTCCTATAATCAGAGTCTAATATGGGATTTAAAATTTCTTCAGTCAATTTAATCCTTCTTCTAAAATGTTTTTGATTTATAAACTCTTCAGAAGTCATACGAGCTTTTCTGTAGGCGAAGTTCCAAGCAACCATCAGATGAATTTGGTTTCTTGATTCATCAATAGATACTGTCTTCTTCATAATAGTGCTTAGACTTTAATTTTTGTTCTAGTTCTTCGGGATGATTCAACAGCAGTTCCAGCATGGAGCACACATTTTCACTATTTAGATTTTGTTTTGGAGAAAGGACATTATATATTTTGTCAAAAGAATCTCCGTCGTAAAAATTGTTATTTCTAAAAACGTTGAAATAACGTCGAAAGTTTTGTTTTTGTAAAACATTTAGTCTATATTCTATAAGTGGAATTTGTTCCCATAGTCTGCACACAGTTTCATTTCCATAGTAAATAAAATCACAGCTTTTCACAATCTTCACTATTGGTAATTCACCAATCTTTTCAAAATGAATAGATAAATTTTGCAAATATATCGGTTCATTGAAAACATTTGGTGAAAACATATAATTTGTTATAACTCCTTGATATTGCAATAAGTTCTTCCAATCATCTTCATTTAATATCACAGACTGACCATTTTTACCACCAAGTTCAATGCATGGTAGAAAATCACTTTCCACCCACAAACCAATCACAGCATATTTAGAGTTAGAATTATTTAAATTATATTTTGTAGAATTTATAATTGTTTTTTTTATTTTCTTTTTTAATGGTGAATTTTCAAATATATTTTTACTCTGATTACTGAACATTTTAAATGATGTATTTCAAAAACTAACTGGCTATCTGCTTGCTCTCAAAAAACTAACTATCAATCCGTTTGCTCCTAAATTTTATACATTTTCCCTCTCCTCTCAAGTGGAGGGGTAAACTTATTTTTCCTCTCCATTTAAGAGGAGGGGATAAACTTTAAATGTCTTTATACTAACGAGAATCAATAAAAAACAAAATTTATATTATTTTTTTAACATTTATTAAATATTTTTATAGATATTTTTTCATGAAATACAATAAAATTAAACATGTACAAATAAATATTGCTGCTGTAAATATAATAACAAATATATAACAACAGACACAATGACAAGATTCTTCTTTTTTATTATTGAAAGGAATCCAATCTGAATATTGTAATGGTTTGTTTGTCATGGAATATTTAATTTTTATGTATGTATTTTCACACAAAGCAGAATCAGTTACATTATAGGTAAAAAAGTGTGAATTTCCAACAAGATATGTCATTTTCATCTGTTTGTAGCAGTCGGTTTCATTTTTGAGGGCATTTATACATATATCAGCCCTAACTGTATTAGGAATGTAATTTACATATATCACATTTCCAACAAGGGAAACTAAAACTATTAAAGATGCAGCAGTCATTGTTGTAATATTACTAACAAATAATGGTATTTCTATACAATATATATGTTTTTGGATTCAGTTCCCCCTCCAACTTTTAAAGCTTCAAAAACGACTTACATAATTTATCATCATATAAAATGATGTCTTTATAAAGATGAAAAATTACTTGGAGTAGTTAATTCTAATCGCGGTTTTTTATTTTTAGATCCATTTTCGTTTCCAGAACTTAAAAAAGTTAGAGTATCATACATCATTTTCATATCTTTATCAAAAAAATCTGTTTCCAAAATATCCTTATGTCCCCATGCAAGAGTTTTTGTGGAATTTGGTATACAATATCTTTTATCATCATGAGTTGTTAATGCCAATTTATTTAACAAATTAGTGTATATATTATGCATATCTGACTTGAATACATACATGGTGCAGAATATTTTGTCACCTTTCTCAACAACATCTTTATAATCTGATAATGTTAATTGATTTTTTATACATGATCTACTAACGCCTTTTGCTTTTTTATCTACACTATTTTTGGATTTTATACAATATGCTTTAGCACCAGTTCCATAAAAACTTTCAATGGGAATCCCTTTGTACTCATCTTTAAATTTACCAACAACTGATGTTGTAATAGGCATGCAATGAATATTTTGTTCAGAAAAATTAGAAGTATCAAATTTATCCAGATTTAGCTTCATATCTTCATAAAAGTTTTGGGTCTGAACTTCAAGAATTAAGGAATCAGTATCCGTATATAATAAATTTAAATTATTACCATATTTTACTTTTAAATACCCATAATAAAAATTATACATTACAGTTTTTGCAATATCCAGAATACTCATCCCAACATAAATTGGTTTATTGTATTCAATGCAAACCTGTTGAAGTTGAAGAGCAACTAGATTTTCAGAGAAAATTTTAAAATCCTTTAATTGAGGTTTAGAAATAAGTTTTTCGGCACTAAATTTATTACCCTGTCTTTCCCATTGAGATACTAATTTAATATCTGCTCGCCTATCAACATTTTCCATGGTTTTACCGAAAATTGAATTATTTGCCAATTTATAACAATTTTTATCAAATTTATTTTTAGATAAATTTCGTAAATTTGTATTTAAATCTATATATTCCGCTAACCATGGTGATTGTGTAAACTTAACTGCTCTGTGTATTTTTATGATTTTGAGTCCAAATTGTAGACATTGTTTCAGATATCGGTAGTGAATGATATAGTTATATTTATTATGTAAGTTTGGAATTAATTTTGAGTGGTTTGAAATTGGTGGTGTATATTGTTCAGGACAAAATGGGAAATCATTATGACTATCATGTAAATAATTTGGATATTCTAAATCAACTTCAAATATGTATCCTATAGATGATGTATCTGAAAGTTCGGATATATTTAAAGTTTCTATTTCGAGCTTAGGTACCCAAGCAAAATTTTTTTCAGGCAAATATTGTTTCATAGCATAACCATACAAATTTGTGGCGTCTAAGTAAGCGATATATGTTGTAGGTCTTTCAGGATTAAAATTTTCTAAGAATGGATTATTTGCTTCAGATTTGCGTTTGGAACAAGTGCTAACCCCACCACGAACACCTTTTTTGAAAAAATGAAGCATATCTGGTTCCGTTAATAATTCTAATTCTACATTAGTTAATTTCATCATTGCATCCCAGCACATAGAAGGGCTAGTGACATAATTAACAGGATCTAACTTATAGGTTTTAATACATGTGGATCTATAATTTTCAAAAACATCAGCCAAAAGTAAAACATCTGATTTTAAGTAAATATCGGAATAAGCCCCTATTGTAGAACACTTAAATAGATTCCACACTTCTACAGCACGACTGTAGTCTTGAGGAGAGATATTTTCATCGGTTAAGTTATTATAAAATTTATCAATCAATGGTAGAGATTTCTCATTTAATTTTTCGTTGGAATCTATGTAAGAGTATGGAAATACCCCTTTTTGTCTAATGTATCGAAATTCATCAGCATTTGAGAAAAACTTTTTAATTTCAAAACATTGTGAATCTTGTAGAGTTTGTGATAGTGACTCTAAAGACTCTGGGAGAAATTGAAAAGAATCTATAAAGCGTAGTCGCAAAGCAACTGGTTTCCGCTTTTCTGACACATCAACGAAAATTTCCTTACTAAAAGAAATATACTTTTCTTTATTTTGAGCTATAACACTAATATTTTCTTTATTATAGCAAAGCGATTTAATAAATAGGTGAGAATCATAGTTTTTTAAATTATGCAATACTATTGGTATATATTTTGGAGGTTTAAAATGCAAATTACATATTGAGTGGGCGGCTCCTCGATATTTACCTGTAATATGACAATGATCCCTACACTTTATGAAATTTCCTTTTGAAAAAGGTTTTTCACATACATAACAAATGCTAGAATTTTCATATTCAATCTGTTCCACAGATGATAAATCTTTCAATGGTACTTGATATTTTAAATATTTTTTATAAATTTCTTTTACATCATTTTCAATGTATTCAATAAATTTTATAGCACAATCTGTACCTCTATAAAGTTTAAGACACACAACATTCTCATCAAATGATGATTTAATATAATAAGCAAATGAATAGGGTATATGTTCAGCAGTTTTAATAGTATATGAGGTTGTCGAATCAGGTGTAGATTGTTGGCACTCAATGTTTTTCAAATAACATTCAAAATCGGCATAAATAACAAAAGGAGATTTATACTGTTTCTGAATATTTTGAAACTTTAATATATTTGCAGGAATATAATTGCCAAATTTATCCAAAATCAAATTATCTGAAGGAAGCTCAATTCGAACAAAACTACAATCACGTTCTAAATGTGTGTTAAGTTTTTCATATGTTCCAAAATATTGAAGGCATCCATCACATAAGTATTTTTTTATTTTCTTTTTTGATAATTGTTTGGATACCAAGCAACCTAAATCCTTTATCCAACAGTAGTGGTTATTTCCATCATCAGAACTTATTAAAAGCAAATTAATATGTAATTTTTTCTTTTCATTATTATAATGTAAAGGACCGACAATCTCATATACCTTTTTATTATCCCTTAAAAATTTTTCAACTCCATATACATTTATGGACAAATTATTTTTTTCCTCAAACTTTTTTATATCTAATAATTTTACTGGAAATTCAATACCTGTAAAATCGAAAGCGTCTCTGAAGTCTGGATATGATGAGGTCTTTCGAGGATTACCGGTTGGCTGGTATGCTGCTGAAACCACTGCCCAGGCGAAACAGCAATTGTCCTCATTCATCACATTCACTATTGATTTAGAAAAGTGATGCATCTTAATGTAGGAGGAGGCATTCAATGGGTTGTACTTATTGATGTTGACTTCCAAATGCAGAATTCTTTGTAGAGCCCACCCTGTAATAGGAATTAAAAAATTAGTTCTGAATAATATTTGTTAGAGATGTACAAGTGATATTAAGAAAACTTAGCTCTTGAGATTAAGAAAACTTAGCTCTTGAGATTAAATAATAATTACCTGAGTCTCTTTCCGGCAATTCATCTGCTTTGGTTTCAATAATCTTGAATAAATCATCGTAAAGCTGTTGTAGATCAGTTGTATGGGTTACAATGAAGAACGGTGTATTAAATGACTTAATTGAAGTAGAGGTTAAAGTTGGAGAATAATATATTCCAAATAATTCCAAATTTACTTTAGCACATGTAAATTCCTGTTGACGCTGGCGTATTAATGTTTGCACTTTATTACCAACATCTTGCTGAAACTTTTTGATGTCGATGTGATAATTCTGCGAATATATTCTGTAGGAAGCTATTCGACATTTAAATGCACTCCTGATAATGTCAATTCCATTTCCATATTTTATGCAGCTCCTGTTTTTATGAATATTTGTCCTCAAGTGTGTGCTCCAGGAATTAGATTTGACATTTACTTCACAATCTTGGCAAAATCGCATTGGAGGTCTTGAAAGTAGTTCATCAACTGAAACAATTATTATTTTTTAATTCCTCTGTAAACCTTTATTAATAATAAAAAGAAAAATTAAAAGGAAAATTATAGCTAAATATGTTATAAAAAAATACTTACGATTAATTATATAATCTTCCAAGTTAAAGGTGTTTTCGTTATTAACAACATTTTCTCGAAGGTGGCGTACAATATGTGATTTTCTTTTAAATTCTCTTAAGCAGTGTGTGCAAAGGAGAGTCATTTTAAAATGGAATCGGTTAGGGCCGTGTCGCTTTTAAATAAATACAATTTCGATCTATCAAGACCCAATGACATAGAATAATTAGCAATTTTTTCAGCTCGCGCAATTTAGAAAACTTTTGGATTTACTTTTGAATTAACTTTTGGATTCACTTTTTAATTTGAAGAAAAACATGGATTTTTTTTAAAAAATATATTTCCCAAATTTAAAAGAAGATCGCCTTGTCGTTGAATACAATTTTTAACGTCTTTTAAAGTCGAATTAGATAAATTATTACATATATTATCTAAGTTTAAATAGGAATAAACCATTGACTTAAATCTAGATGTGGCACACCTTGTTTCATTCCTATTTAAGCTCGGCTTAGTTTTCTTATGTAGAAACTTATCTAATTCTCCAATAGCGACTTTATTTGTTGGATTGATTTTCGGAGCTGTTGTTACAGCGACTGGTAAAGAATTTTTTGAAATTTGTGCCCCTAAAGTTTGGGAACTAGAAATATCACCGTCCAATTTTGACTTTTTTAAATCTGAACAATCATTTGTTTCTGATAAAGAACGTTTTTTGGGTAAATTTTTTTCAATTAAATTTTCAGAACTTTGTTCTAAATTTAGGCCAGAAGGATTTTTCAAAAATTGATTTTGATTACAGGAAGAAATTAAGGGACATTGAGGCTGCTCATCTTCAAAATTTTCAGTATAAGTATATACCTCAATGTCCCCCACAATTTCGCCACAACTCAAATCAAAAACATCTACCGAATTTACTGAATTTCTGGTATAGCCAAATTTGGATGGTTGTTCAAACCCCTGAATAAAATTTTGATCCAACCCTTCAATTAAATTTTGATCCAACACTTTAATAAAATTATGCTGAGCTTTGGCTGAGACGTTTATAACAGTCTCAACGCTGTCGTTGGAATCCTCTGATGAATCTGACGATGCATCTGAAATTGGCGAATAGTGGGGGCGATAAACCTCTTCCATATTATTTTTCGAAAAACCCCCAATGCCAATCCTCTTATCATTATTTAAAGCTCCCTCGTTACCAACCCCATTATTATTATTGTTTAAAACCCCCTTATTATTTTGTTCCTCACAGCTCTCAAAAGTCTCCTGATATTCCACATCACCCTTAATTAAATTTTGCCCTGAGCTATTTTCACAAATTTCACCCCCTTCTAATATATCTAAAAGTTGTTCCAAATTATATCCCTCATTTATTTCAGAATTGTTAATTAAATTTTTCCTTAATATATCATTATTTAAATCATCGAAATTAATTGTTTCAAGAGGTTCTTGAGGAATATCAGGGATAATAGATTCATCCAAAACTTTTAAGAGCTGTGTCAAAATATCGCTTTCACCAATTTCGGAAGAATCGCCAGATTCAGATGAATTGTTAAATGTATTAATATCAATTTCCCTAAATTTAATATCTAGCTCCTCGTCGCTTAGCCCACAAAATGAACAATCAATCAAATCATGCACAAGGCAAGCGTCGTTTAAATCGAAGGCTGTTAAGTCGATGTTTTCAATTTTTACATTTAAAAATGACATTTTAAATTATAAATTAAAAAATAAAAAAATTATGAATCAATAAAAAAATCAAAAAATCAATAAAAAATCAAAAAAAATCCACAAAAATGAAAAATCAACAAAAATCAAAAATTGGCTTTTAGAAGATTAAGTAAAAATGAATGAAAATCCAAAGTATTAAGTCAAAAATATTAAATCAAAAATATTAAATCAAAAATATCAAATCAAAAATATGAAATCAACAATACAAACCAAATAAAAATTAATATGTCACTACGTCACACAATTCGAAATAAATCGGACTATCTAGATATATTCACAACAGATTCGATAATTTTACAAGCGTACGCTAATAGCGAGATGTAAACTGAAGAGACGCTTCGTACCCAGCCGCCTTTTAAAGCAGCCAAGAGCCTGGTACCGGCTGGTACGGCGTGGCACTGCATGGTACGACGGGAACCGTGAGACCGTGAACTCGAGAGAGGTCGTTCAACGGTTGTAAGTTGTTTTGTTCTTAAGAAAATGACGAGTAAAGAGGAGAAGAAGAAAAAAAAAAAAGTTGTTTTTGGAATAATATAAAAAACAGTTTTTTTTTTTTTTTTTTTTTTTTTTTTTTTTTTTTTTTTTTTTTTCGTTTTTTATATTATTCCAAAAACAACTTTTTTTTTTTTTTTCTTCTTCTCCTCTTTACTCGTCTTTTTCTTAAGAACAAAACAACTTACGACCGTTGAACGACCTCTCTCGAGTTCACGCTATCTTTGCCTTCTTCTTCTTCTCATTCTTCGGACTGGTTTTGCCGCTGGAGGTAGGAAAAGTGGTATTTCAGTATTGTATATAAGGATTTACAGCGTCTTGACTTAGCATTCATTAAGTTTAAAGTCTCAAAATGAGTACGTTCATAATTATAACACTACAAGAATTTCTGGGATTCTTGGAAAATCAAATTAATCTGATGGATCGTCAGAGTCCAAATTCCGAGAACACGGTGATGTGGCCGCCACCATCAGAGGCTGACTATTTAGATGAAGAATTTATCCACATGTTTGAGCCAGACCTGGATCCCGAGCCTATCGCCTTTGATTGGGATCCAGACCGAGCAATGGATCTTCAACCTTTGATGATGGAGCAACAGCCTATGGAAGAAGATCGGCCACAACCTATGGCAGAGCAGCAGCAGCAACAACAGCAGCAGGAGCAGCAGCGGGAGCAGCAGCGGGAGCAGCAGCGGGAGCAGCCACAACAACAGCAGCAACAACAGCAGCAGCAGCAGGAGCAGCCACAACCACAGCAACAACAGCAGCAGCGAAGGCAGAGTTACCCTCGAAAGTGCAAGAGGCCACAGCAGCAACAGCAACATCAACAGCATCAGGAGCAGCCACAACAACAGCAGCAGCAGCGAAGGCAGAGTTACCCTCGAAAATGCAAGAGGCCACAGCAGCAACAGCAACATCAACAGCAACATCAACAGCATCAGGAGCAGCCACAACAACAGCAGCAGCAGCGAAGGCAGAGTTACCCTCGAAAATGCAAGAGGCCAATAAATTATAAATTATAAATTGGCCTCTTGCAGAGCTGCAACCTCTGGCAGACAACAACAACCGATGGCAAAGCAGCAACCTATGGCAGACAACAGCAACCTCTGGCATGCAGCAGCAACCTCTGGCATGCAGCAGCAACCTCTGGCAGACAGCAGCAATTGGCAACCCAAAATGGTATAAATTATAAATATGTATTTATGTATATATGTATATTTGTATTTTGGATATAGGAATAATAAAAAACAAAGTCGTTGAAGAAAATATTTTATTTTTTTCTATTTCTTATACAGAATCACACCTAATAACCAAGTTTCTTTAACTTGAAAGAATTATTATGAATAGGATGAATATAATTTTTTTTACAAGCACAGTAATGAAAACTAGGTTTTTTTTTTTTAACATGGAAGAATAAATCATAGTCTGTTGTCAGGGAATTAAACCTAATTGTTCTTTATCTTATATATAAAATCCTATTTAAATGTCTTAGTTGACATTTTAAACTTAATATTAAAAAATACTAGGGTGAATGAATAAATTCAAGTGCAGTATCAAATTCATTTATTTAAAATTCAATTTATCGATAGGATTGATTGTGCATATTATGTAGAAAAAATTATTCTACACTGAAAGAACAAAATCATTAGTTCTTCGAATCTTAATATAAACAAATTTCTATTTATTTAGATGGCACCCTTATATTTATTTAACTTAAACTTAATATATATCTTATAACTTATATCTTATAACTTATATCTTACAACTTATATTTTATATGAAATCTTATTTAAATTAGTTGACATTTTAAACTTAATATTCAAAAACTACTAGGGTGCATGAATAAATTCAAGTGGAGTATCAAATTCATTTATTTAAATTTGATTTATCGGTAGGGTTGTTGTGCATATTATTTGAAAAGAATTATTCTACACTGAAAGAACAAATTATAATTTCTTTCAATGGGAATAAATACAAATTCTTATTTATTCACATCATTCCCTTATATTTATTTACATCATTCCCTTATATTTATTTACATAGTTTCTTATATTTATTTAACTTAGCAGAACAAAATCTAAATTCTTATAAAATATTTTAAACTTAAACTTAATATTAAAAACGCCATAGTGCATGAATAAGTGCAAGTGAAATAAATTTATTTAAAATTTGATTTTTCAATTAGATGGTTTTGCATATTCTTTAGTTCTGGTTTGTTACATATTATACATGCTTGTGAAGGAGTTGTTATGAATAAATCGTTTTCACACGTGTTGCATTGCAGATCTTTTTCGCAACATATAAAGGATCGTTTATAGTGGCTATTAACAAAATTATTTTTCCCATTTGGGCAATTTAGAGCATGTATATAGTAACATTCACAACATAAATTATATGCACCGCCAGAAGATGAAATAATTACGACATAAGATTGAAAAACGCACACTTCTCGCGTAAGGTAATTTGGTGTTAATGTATCACTTGCATTTATTTTTGCCACTTTCACGAGCCCCTCTTCTCCACACCCGTTTGGAACGCCATTATCCTCTATCCCATCATCTTCTTCATCTTCATCGTCGTCTTCGAAATTATTTCGATCAATAGTGATCAGAGAATCCTGTCTTGCGTGAAACTTTCCTCTTCCAGCCAAGTTAAAATGAGTTGTTTCATCTTTGTACATTGACTGGATCGTTTCATCGCAAGCAGAATCTAAATATACATGTGTCTGATCCATTTCGAAGACTGTCCGATGAAACTCGATTCACTTGTTCACACTATTTTTTAATTTTACAACACTTTTTTATTGATAATGGTGGGCCGTCTATGTGGTGTTGATATATTGGATAGTGTTTAAAACACGGCAAATTTAGCTGCAATTCTTCGTCACTTCTATAATTTTCCGGCAACCTGTTCCAAATTTGTTGTAAACTAAGTGAATCGACGAATGTTTTCAAGTAGTTGATGGGAAAGAAGGCCAAGTCTTGATCTTCAAAATCGGTAAGATTTTTTCCGTTATTTTGGTAGGAAATTATTACTTGGCCTACACGTTCAATGAGTTGCTGTTGTTGTTGTTGTTGGTCGCTATTTGACATCGCGCACGAATGACTGAAGTTCGCTCAGATTCGATGGTTTAAAATACCAGCTCCCCTCCAACTGCTACCAGCTCCCCTCCAACTACTGTGGTGGTTAGGAAGGAGGTAGGAGGTGGAGCAAAAAGAGGCGGAGTTTATGAAACCAATCGGAATAGGGGGCGAACTTGGGCAGCCAATCAGAAACAAGGTCATTCTTGGCTGACCAATCAAAAAAGTGGTGGGGGGGTCAACTAGGAGCCCCCTATTCCCACTACTGATAATAATCAATGACTTACTTTTTCGAGTCCGGATCCGAGAATTTGAGGATTTATTATCTATCAGCCCAGTATCGGACTACATTTACTGTTGCCATATTAGTGAGTCATAGTTCATCAATGATGCAATGTGATGGGCAAAACGAACATACTCTCAAGTGTTTTATATTCTGTTCTTCCCCACACTCATAAAATATGTCACTGTCAGGTATTTTACCCTATTTAGCTAGATTAGATTGGACAGGAGCAACACCTATTCGGATTCGGTTTATTATAAGCCTAGTCTTTGCACCTCCATCCCACACAGCGGAAAATTTTCGAGGGGTTTCACGTTGAGAGTACTCAGAAATCATTTCCTTAATCTTAGCAGACCAGTTTCCTGTGATTCTTCAAAATTATGTAGAATGTGTTTATAGTCAAATTGTTGTTTAAATATGTGCACATATTAGGCGGAATCTGCTTAATCCTCCGGTGAAGTAGATACAGTTGTTTAGTATAGTAGATGTAAGGGAACTAGATTTCATACAGCCTATGATTATCCTGCCCCTGTTGTTCAATGCAGTAATAATTTATTTTGCAAGATTAAATATATTCTATACTGGACACGTTGATTTTGCAGTTGAGAAACACATAGCTTCAGCTGCTATTTTTATGACGTTCGGATTTGCATCCCATTTACACCCTGAAAGTTTCCTAAGAAGTTATTTCTTGAGACGACTTTGTCTGGTGTTTTCATAGTGATACCTGTATTTAAAAGAGAGATCGATTAGGACGTCCAAGTACTTAGCTTTATCAATGTGTTTAAGGTTTTGCTCTTCACAGGTAACATTATGCTTTTTGTTCGACAAGTTTGTGTTTAAGTGGAATTTACACATCTGAGTGGGTTTGGTTCAAAACAATTTTGCTTGTGGTAGGATGGTATCATTCTAGGGCTTACTCGAGTTTAGATCCTATTTCTTTGAAGGTTTTTCCCTTTACAGCATTGTTTATAGTGTTGGCGTATATGAAATGTTCGCCTTCGGAATATTTTGCCTGGTCGTTCGTTAAAATATTAAAGAACGATGGGGCTAGTACACTTCCTTGAGGTAGGTTATTCCTCTGTGCTCTCTACCTACTACTCTTTCCATCCAGCACAACATAGACACGTCTGTTTCGTAGCAATTACTCAATAATTTTTGTAAAGTTATAGTCCATTAGCGAGTCGTATATCTTGATCAAAAGTATCTTATGGTTGATGGTATCATACGCGGTTGTAAGCAATTTTTATAAATTCGGTGAGGTTCAATACTTAACCTGTGCAGGATATTCTTGATATAAAGACTGCTTGATGAGGTATAAGCTTTCAATACCATTGCTCTTACTCGATTTTATGAGGATAATTCTTTCGACTTTCGCTAGTACTTTGAAATTTCCTAGGTTGACGTACTTACAGTTACTAAGGAACTGGAGTAACCCTTGTTTTATTTTAAACCGAAAGTATTTAATTTGGTCAGTTAATATTTCATTTACTTCTAGCGATTTCTCGTTTTTCATTCCATCTATCTCTCTTCCGAGTTCATCAAGACCGAGTGATTCTTTCAATAGGTTTGTGTTTTATTCTGATTTTCTTTTGATTTTCACCAGTTTTCTTTGATGGCTAGTTTTGCCATTATAAGGAGTTGGTGTACCATTTGGTTTAGCGTTACTGTGCATGACTGCTTTATTTCTTAGGGATCGCCATTAGGCTTTTCACCATATTCCAAGTCTGCTTACTGCTATGTGTCATATCCATCTTTCCGAGTGTTTCAATATTTTTTTTTTAGGGGGGGGATGGATATTACAAGAGTACAGTATGGCAAGAGAAAGCAACTTGTTGACGGGAGGGGGGAGGGGTGCTAGCCATATTAACATTCCTAATGCAATTGCCAGGAGCAAATCTATTTTTCTAAGTTCGCAGCTCTTGTGGAGGTGATCGCACAATATGGCAAGTGAAAGAGAGTTGTCCAGGGGGGAAGAGGTGTTAGTGACATTTGTATTCTTAATGCATCAGGCGGAAGCAAGTCTATTTTTCTGAATTCGAAATTTGGAAGGGGGGGGGGCAATTGCCCCCCGCCCCCTGTAGCCGCGGCTGTGTAGTATCTGTTGAAGTTTTTCACCTGTCCTAACTGTCATTTTAGTAAATGAATTACTGTTTTAAACGTAGAATCTGTTGGGTCGATTCAAATTTGATAAGTTTTTTTCTTGACATTCCACTGAAAATGTGCTCTACGAGTTTTGAGATTTTGAAAAAGACGTAGAACTTTGACAGACCCTTTTGGTTATAAACTTATTTTTTTTTCGAACTAACATAATTTGCGGTACCTTTAATAGGTCATTTTGGGAGAAAATTAAGTCTCAAAATACGGTCATTAAAAGCTATTGTACATCATTGACCGGATCTTCACATGAAATTTCCAGTCTCATGATAGGTACCTTTTAAAATATTTGATACTGTAGATGTGGAGAAAATTATATTTTTGAGAATATATTCGGCGTTTCTCTGAGTAATTCCTCGTAAAATAATTTTCTAGTAAAAATGGAGAGTCACTACATCTACTCAATATATAAACATAAAAATATAAAGAAAAATATACCAAAGTCTAGAATCATTAATCTAACCATATTAACACAAAAATATTAATATGCCATTAGTCCCAGCCATTTTGCCTATTGCTGAGTCAGTTGCAGGACATCTGCTTTTTTAATTTCATAAAAGTCCAATAACAACAAAAAACATGTTTCGTGAAGACAGCTGATTTGCTAAATTATCGAGGGGTGACTCTAAACATATTGGTATAATAAAACGTGGGTTTCAAAAATAAAAAGGGATCATTAAGCGAAGCAAATGTGCCTTACAAAAGGTTAAACGACAATTAGAACCAAAAAAATAAATCCCATATGTTGTGTCATGATGATATCGCCGAAGAGATTCGGTAGTATCACTTTTACATTTATAATACAATAAAGTGATAATAAAATAAGAAATAAGAAATTTCACTTTTAGATTATAAATTTTTAACAGCTTATTTATTGATACTCTGATTTTTATCAAACTTAGGCACAGAAATGAGCTACTGAAATTATCCTGAGAGCATTCGAAATGGAACAAAATGTAGAATTAAGAAAAATATGTCTTCAAAATACTTTTCTTTTTTTCCTAGTAGGTCTGAAATGCTTTAAAACTCGCAATGCTAAAGACAGCTAAAGTTAAAGAAATATTTTTTTGCAACTTTTTGTGCTTGTAGAATCGCCGGTTTTAAAGTTAAAGATTTCAATAAAATTATCTTCAGTTATACATCTTTTTTCCTTTCATATGATCCCTGACTCATCTCTATAGAGCTCTTTTCTTTCTATAGATATTCAAGTTTGTCTAAAAATTCATCAAATTACTAAAATGTGCGCAGGACCCAAGCGATATATACCTGAATGTAGACGCATACGAACCTTAGACAAATTATTTATTAGTCTCAAAAGTTTAATATCAAAAATGTTTTGGGCATGCGCATACCAAAATGTCCATCTAACCATCGACAGGACGGAACTTTGAAAATCTATTTGCTTTTGTTTTGTCAAAACGTAAGCATACACTTTGAGGAGCTCATTGCACTAATTAAAACACACGAAATACAAATAAATAAGTATCTGAAAAAGACTACACATTATTCTAAATCGCACACAACGCATAAGGCAAAAAGCTTTAAAACTAGTGTTGTTCCGGTAAGTTTACGAGTGAGGCTATCAAACTGACCAATAGATGAAAGGAAATCGGTTACTCAGTTCAACAGTCAAAGTCCATGGTGGAGGTCAGTGGTATGAAATGCTTTACATCTGAGGGATGCGAAGAATGAAGTTCCAGACACACATAGTAACATTTAAAAAATTATAAATCTGTCATCATGACAATAACCTAGAATCATTTGGATCAATTCTAGTTTGGTACTATAAGAATAACTTAACTAAAAAATACGAACTTTAAGAATGTGATTGTTTGCATTTAATTAAACTGGTAAGTATTATAGCATTTTACTCCTTTATTTTTTATACTTATTCTTAAGAGGTATCTTATGCCCTCAGTAATTTTGTAATTTTATTTTAGTGAAGACCCATCAATAACCATATACTTTCTTCCGTTTACAAGTTGTGCAAATGATATTTTTCAATGAAACGTTCAGAAGCAAAAAAGAGAAAATCAGAAAGAAATTTGTACTTAGCTTAAGACTATATTAGAAAGAAAAGAGAATTGGAAGAGAGCTAAACAAGCAAAAGACGAAAACTGGGAATAATTCAACAAGACTGGTCACCTTGAACAAGTAAAGAATCGAGAAGTGTTGGGTTAAACACCATAAATAATCAAACGAATTTGAGCCTAGTGACGAAGACTGGAAAATGTTAAGATTGCAAATTAATTTAAGACTATCCGGTTTTCAGAACAATTTTTTATGTGTTCGGTCAAGATTTCACCTTACAAGGTACGTAATTCTAAACCCAAAGGCTATTGTGATCTAAGTTAACTCTCTGTTGCGAATATTAATAATTTAGTATGAATTCTAGTTTTATTGACTCGTACCTAGAAAAAATTAAAATTTCTTTTTTTATTTTGTGAACTAATTTTCTTTCATCGAATCGGTGTCTGCCACTAGGCGAAATTCCCCTTTCTTAAAAATCTAATACCGTTATCTTATTGAGCGCCTTGAATTCCAGGTGAAGGAGATTTTATGGGTAGAAATCCGACGAGGAGTTACAGGTGCAGGACCATTTTCATTTTTTCTGATAGTTAGGCTGCACGGAAAGTGCCCATATCATCATGTAACATAAAAACAGACCTTTAAAGCTTTATTGCTCTGGCAAAACACAACAAAGTTACTATTGCGTGGGTATCAGGACAAAAGGAATCTTAGGCAATGAAAAAACGGACCAACTAGCAAGACAAAGGTCTGCTCCCACATTTACTTAGCATCACTAAAGCTGCTATTCGTGTGTAGATATCCTGGTGAATAAACCAGACCCACTTGAAGCCCATTGCGAGCCATAGACACAATAAATTAATGCCGAACAAACGATTTGGCAAATTAACACCTTCAAGGATCGGTCAATCGTGAAGGCTTATTATATATAGAGTACAAACGATAGAGCAGGCCATACACCTATTCGCAAAGAATAGATGTAATAGGCATCAAAATAAGTAATTATACTGCAATCTAAGGCCTGCTGAACCCTAACTTATATTTAATCAATTACTCAACTAACCCTAATTTTTTTGAAAAAAGAGCAAAGATGTTCTCCAAATAGGGGACAATTTGAATCATTGACATGGAAATTACTAGAATTTAGAGCCCTGGGAATATTTCGTATGACACTTGCCTCAATAGCGATTTATCACATTAAAATTTAATAGAATATTGTTAAAATAATTTTTTATGTTTTTCTTTTCAGAACTTTTTTTCAAATTTTCTTACTTAAGTTTAATCAGTACTCAAATAACGTATGCATTATTGGTTTTAATCTCAAAGTTATTTCAATCAAAGTAATAAAATTTTCTTCTAGCTGTGTTTGTTACGCTTCTAATTTCAATACTAATTTAAAACTTTAATTGGTTTGATGACTTTCAGTTCAATCTGAAAGTACAGTTCTTTTAGAAAATAATGGTTTAAACCACTTTGACTTTGCAATATTTGTTTTAGTTGGATTCGGTAAATATTATAATTGATTTTAAAAGTTAAACATGGACGTAAATTAAACTTCAATGTAAAAAACATAGATTTTTAGAAAATTCATTATATTTTTTCGATATGTTCCTTCAATACTCTATAGGTTAGGACATTTCATAAAAGGATTTCTTAAAAACTTATAAGAGAATTTCTTCTTAATTGTCAATATGTTCATTAGGAAATATTGTATTTTCAAACCGAATAATGTGTAAGGTTACTACTCTTAGTAAAATGCTATCAACACTTTTTTCTTCTCAATAACTCTTGATTGACATATTGTCGTTGGAGGTAGCTGATTCTCCAAACATAAGACGGTGCATTGATGTTTTAATATAATAGTAATAAATTCATCGTATGTATGATATTATAGTTGTCCTCTATTATTAAACTTACGTCAACATGGCTTCTGTCATGTACCCATTTCGAACGTCGCTATTTATATAAAAGATGTCAATGGTGACTGATGTTTTCTTATACTATCGATTCAAACCAAAAGAAACTTTAGTGTTCTAATAAGGAATTCGGTGATCTTTATTCGCCTTTAATTATTTTTACGGCCTCTATGGCAAGGGAGTGACATCAATAAGATATCTAAGTATTATGGTTATTGAAAAAGATTGACAACAACGATTCACTAAATTTTGATACCTTTGGCATTATCGGCGACATCGTAGGATCAATATTTTTTGATGTTAGGAAGGGATTTGATTGCGTTAGCCCAAACTTACCTGTGAACAAATTATCATATTATACCTTTAGTTTATAGAGCAGAATTTTTTCAAACCAATATCAATACATCTTAAACAATATTGAAAGTAAATTCTTAAATAAAATGATATGGTGGTCTCTCGGGGATCTAATGTTGGGCCAATTCTATTCCTCATATTTATAAATGGTATAAAATATCCTTCACTCAATGAGTCCGCAAATTTATATTAGCTTAATTTTTAATATAGCATTAATACTTATCGAAATGAAGCATGTAACAAATTTCAACAATCATTTTCCGCCAAATTACCAAAAATTCAGAATCCAATGTGACTGCAGATTATTACGATATTATTTCAAACGACGATGAATGTAATATCGAAAAAGATGATAATGCTGATTATGATAATAATGATGATGCTGATAATGATGATGATGGTAATAATAATGATCATGATAATAGTGAAAACGATGAGTCTTTCAAAAATGAGATTATCTTGATCTCTAATAAACGGAGAATCGAATAAACATTGTATATAGAATTGCTCAAAAAACATTAATGCTATAAAAAAATGTTTATAAAAAATGTTCATCCGAATAAAATATACTAAAGTACTCATGTTTTTTTTTTCTTGTAAAACTAATTATTTGGTGGAAAATGACTGTGTCAATTTGATTCCTGCTACATATCGATAAGTATTAATGGTTTCATAAAAATTAATTTCATTTTCAATATTTCTGATCAATGGTATATTATTGACTAATATCAATGAATTTTTGCAATTTCAAATGCACTGCGTTAAAAATTTATTTTTAGTCGATTAATGACTTATTATGCATAAAGTATAAAAATACAACAATTTGTTTATTGTTAAAAATATTTTTTTCGGGAAAATATATATTCTATTATTCATGTTTCATCGAGATACCACAAAACAAAAAAATTAAGGTTCTACGACCAACATGTGCCGAAATAATCCAAATTTTTCCGGCGAAACGAATTTTAAGGGTTAGAGTTTCGTTTTCGCCCGCGCGCTACCGGCATCTCCTACCACCGTAACCACACTGACTCTCAGAAAAGTTGAAACGTAAAACTATTTTCACATCATCAATCTTCAAATAATCGAGTCAACTTCCGCATACAATAGTTTAAGTAATGCCTTGTAAATTCCTGCTAAAATAATTCCTTAATGTTAGTAAACGAAGCCAAAGTGATTTAAAAAAAAACTCTATTTAGTTTCTATTGGACATAGAGACTTTTTTCTTTTTTAAATTCACCCAAAATATTAGTTATCACATGCAGTTATCGGCGTTTCGACCTAAGCATTTCTCGAAGAGGTATTTTATTTATTTTATTTGTTTCTAACGAAAAAATGAACGCTAACATTGTTAATCTATTACAACAATTTAAAATGAATACTTCATTTCGTTCTTTTTTGATATTGCTAGCATAAGCCTCGAAATTTGATTTACGAACTCGCAAATCGCGTAGGATCTCCCGATCGATGCGAGTAAACAATGAAACACAACCTCAAAAATTATAAACAAATAAAGCCGATTTTAATGCTCTTTTTATATTTTGTAGGTATTTCTAAGGAGCACAACTCTGATTTGGAACTTTTTTTTAAAGCCATAGCTTTTTCTACAATCAAAAAAACTGTTTTTCCACACCTTAATTGGGTGGGGAGGCTTTGCATGACAGAAAAGAGGGAGTAAAACTGGGTGTAGAAGTAATCAACAATATTAGATTTGCTGATGATACGGCCATTCTTGCAGAAAGCATCGAGGATCTCCAAACATTAGTAAATCTAGTCAATGAGGTGAGCTGCCAAAGAGGCCTTAAAATCAACATCTCAAAAACAAAGTGGATGCCTGTTGGAAAGATTAATGTAGATAAATGTCAACTTTGGCTCGATGAAGAGAGGATAGAGCGTGTAAACCATTTCAGATACCTTGGCAGTTGGTTGAATGTGAATGGGGACTCAGATGAAGAGATAATAGCTAGGATCGAAATATTGCGTAAGGCCTTTATGATTTGGAAACCAGTTCTATGCAACAGGAACCTGTCAATGCATATTCGTAAGAGGGTCCTGAGATGCTATGTATTGTCTATTCTGTTATACGGTTGCGAGACATGGACACTAAAAACCACAACGCTAAACAAACTGGAAGCTTTCGAATTGTGGTGCTATCATCGAATCCTAAATATATCATGGGTTTCGCACACTTCCAATGAGGATGTTCTCAGAATGATGGATACAGATCGACTGCTCTTGAACATTATAAAGAGGCGGAAAACAGAATACTTCGGCCACATAATTAGAGGACCTAAATACCATCTACTTCGCCTTATAATACAAGGAAAAGTTGAAGGAAGAAGACGGATAAGCCGAAAGAAGCTTTCATGGCTACGTAACATCAGGCAGTGGTGTGATTGCACGGTGGAGGAACTATTTCGCGCTGCAGCCGATAGAGAAGGATTTCAGGAAATTGTAAACATGATGACCACCAACGTCTGAATACGAACATGGCACGTAAAGAAGAAGAATTGGGTAACAAAAAATTATGGTCAAAACAAGATCTCAACTAAATTTTTATTAAATCTGGTTTCCTTGTCGATACATCAGGAAAGTATAGGCATAATCATGATTTTATAGCTTATTCTGATCTTTTGAAATATTATCATTAGGCAGATTTCATATATTTTTATTTATTTTATTTTACATTCCCCCTGTAATCTATCGATTTAAATATAAGCCCAGTTTAATGACTTCTGATCCAGCAAATCTTTAGAAATACAAGAGCAGAAAATTAATGACAAAACTTTTTAACAAAACTCTTTTTACTTGATTAAAATTCAAATAACGTTCTACGGCAGGTCGATTTTAACAAGCAATTTCAGCCAGAGAGTTATTTTTAACTCAAGCAATACAATTCCTCCGTATCTGTTTATTTTCTTAAGTGCTAAAAGATTTCGAACCGCAACATTCACTTCAAAGTTTAATTGATTTGATGCTTCTGGGTTCAACTTCACAGCGTAATGACGTTATTCAAGCTGTTGGTACTTGAGTTTCGAGATATAAAAGATGAAATATGGCTTAACAATTGAGCTTTACAAATTGCATGTTTTAAAGTATTTATTTTTATTGTTTATGTGTGGGCCAGCAAACATAATATGATTTATTATTATTGATTGGGATTTATTATAGAAAAGTAATGTTAGTTAATATTATACAGATGGATTTTGAACTTTTTTTTAGGTAGGTTATATCGAATGAAGATACTTTGTATTTCAAAATTAAGTATACCGATTTTTATACATTGACTTTTTAAAACAACATAATATAGCATTACTGGCAACAATTTTATATAAAGAAAAGCTTACAACACTTGTTCGAAAGTATTTTTTTAATGAATTAGCATATAAAAAACTTAAATCTTAATAAATTTAGCTGCAAAATACATGAAAAAGTATCTTTCATACAGAAGGGACCGGAAAGGTATGATTGATAAAACATGCCGATGATCTTTCAGATCGTGGTTTAACACGTGCGGCAAAAAAAAAATCAAGATAAAGTAAATCATTCAATAGTACAGGAAAATCCACGTCTTTAGCCTGGGCAGAATAGAACATCGATAAAGATTGGTCACACGTTATTTTTATTGATGAATCTTCATTTTGAGCCTTGAGTTTTGTAAAGAAAACTTGGTCTACCGCGCAACACAAAATTATTAAGAGAACAATTAAAGACCCTGTTAAAGTGCATGTCTGGAAGGCTTCCATCTCCACGAATTTCAGTCATTGCCTGTATAAACTCGAACGCAGCGAGAATATTCTATAAAATGTTTAATTAAGTCTGCTAAACGCTAGTTTGGACCTGATTATCACTTATGGATACTACAAAAACAATGACCCGAAACACCACAGTCACCTTTGTCGGGGCTGGAAAAGAGAAACGGGCATTACTACCGTGGAGTAAGTATTGGATTTTACAAGGTCTCAATTTCGAAAAAAAACGTATATGTACGCTAAAGCAACGAAGCATAGAAATATAGACTTCTATCCCTCCTAAAACTGGCAATATTGACGGTATACAGAGCATGTGTGGGAAACAGTAATTTATTTTTAGACGTTTTTGAGGCAGTATTGAACAAATTTTCTCAGTCATAAAATAATATTATTATAAAAAGTGATGTTAATATTGATGTTTGATCATAGATCATCATTTTGTCAAAGCTTACCTCTATTGTTAATTCCTATAGTATTTTTGTCACAATATATGATTACTTTAGGGTAGCTAATAAATCCTCAACTTATATTCATAACATTTTGACTAATCTTTCTGACGAGCTTTATAGTTCTTGAGTGCCGGATCCAATCTTTTCCGAACACTACGGTCAGTTAATTGGGCTGAATGTGGGGCTAAAAATCAATGCTGCCAAGCAGATTGTCGACTCTGACTGACTTTCTTGGCATTTGATTTACATTTGTCAGCGGCTGTTCTACAAGCATCTTCTTGTGAGTGATGTCTTTAACAATCGGCCTCCCGTTCGGTGGTTTAATGATACATTGAGGCAAATGAGAGATGAGCTTTCTGTGGTAACGCTTTTAAGCAATCGTAGGGGAGACACAGCTTTCAGGGGTATAAATTTGGTAACTTTCTGGATAATTTCCAAAACGGAACAAGAGCTGTCTGAAAAGTTATTAATTATGAGAGTAATCGATCGGTCCATAATACTTCCAATATATTGTTCAGTGTTGAGAACACCAGTGAGTTTTTCATTAGAATAGTATCTGACAATCTAAAGGACCTACAGAATGAGACAGAAATACGGGATGCTTTACTTCCGGTAGTTTCGAATTCATTGCATTTTTTGCCCTTTTGCCTCTTACGGAGTGTGACGTTTGGAGTGCTATACATGCTCTCAAAAAGTCTTTTGGCATATCTTTAACCACTTGTCACGGGTTGTGTGTGTTTATTACGCTGACAACACGGCACTCTCTTGTATAAGTAGAGACCAGAATACTTTGATGAGAGAAATATCTGCTATGGGAGAGAATGCGAGGTATTGGTTTACTAAATAAAATGAGGAAAAAACGCGAAATTAAATTTTCTCAAATGGACGTGGGGTGGTTGATGGTTATTCGATAATATTGTTAGGTATCAGATTGGATGTTCATTTCACACAAAACTACTTAGTTGACACTAAAGTAAACTTAGTTTTGTTGTAATTTTCGTTTCCACTAATGCATCATTCAAATGACCTTACAAAAGAAATAAAGTGTGCATTTCAACCATACTAGAAGATTTAAACAAAATAAATTTGTTTGAACGTTGGTTATGGTCAGTGAGGGATTGATTTTTTATGTTTGACAGACACAAATGTTTTTATTTAATTTCGCTCTCAATTTTTTTTTACTTGTCGCATTTCTTTTGAGTATTTTAAGTTTTAAAAATTACCACAAATGCAAAGTTTTAAATTAAATCAACAAAAAGAAGATTGGAAGATATTATTTAATATTGGAACAAAGTTTGGTAGCCAGGACTTTTGAAGGTAGGGAATCTAGTTTTATTCTTAGTTCTGTTTTGAATGCTACAGGATGCCACCCACGTTATTGGGGGGTTCTTAAAATGCAGTACTTTTTTCGCGTTAGTGTATCTTCTTTTTCAATCAACAATTGTTCTATTTATTTTACATAAAAAGATATACTGGTAAATGTCGTAACGAATGATCTTTTTGCAGATAAAAGTATAGAAGTAAAAATAACAGAGAATTAACCTTAAAATTGCTACTATAGTTGTTAAGAGACGTTTTAATTGTGGCCATAAATTCATTAAACTTTCAGTTCAAACTCTTATTTACATAAAAACACAATTATGTTATTCGCTTTATTCAGGGAAGGCGTGTTATCATGTATATGCACGCTAACTGGTTTTAATGGTTTAGATATATCGCATAGCTGCCGGAATGTGTTATTATCTCATTATTAAATGCCTTATATCTAAATTTTTTTATATATCTGTTTAATGGATGGAGCTTAATCCGGTAGCATAAATCACTCAGAACTGGAAGTAATACAACAGCATAATGAATGCAACGGTAGCTTCACGTTATCAGAAGTCTGATGTAAAACAGTTCTAGGCTCCAACTATACACCCATCATTAGTTTTGAATCAGTAAAATTAAATGACTGTATTTATACAGTGTGTCTACTTAAGTTGAAAGCACATGGAAAACATTGGAAATATTAGTTTTACGCCACAACCTTAAAGTTCTGCACGGTCTATAGTGTAGGGATAAGAGTGTTATAAACAAATATTTGTGTAAACCTTTAAATATGTAATTTTCGAAAAACCAACTATTGAATAGTATTCTTTGTGTGATTCTAAGAAAAAAAGGTCCCTACTAACTTTTACGTACGACGCTTAGTTTCCGAGAGAATTGATGTTAAACAATCAAAAAATGTGATTTTTTCGATTGTTGAATGCTAATAACTTTTGACTAAATGAACTTTTTTCAATTTTCTTGACACCAATCGAATGAGCATCTACAAGCTGCAATCAAATGCTATACGAAAAAGTTACGTCTTAATTGTTTATTTCGATTATAAACAAATGACTTTCGGCCGCTTACATATATGCGCCGTCCCGTGTGATGTGCGGAGGGATGCCTACTTGCAGGCTCCTCGTGCGACCAAGCGCGGGTACTTAATGCATCATAACCGAAATAAGCCTGCAATATAAATTTTTCGCATTATTTACACGTGCTTTTTAGCAGACTATATTTTGTTTGTTTTAATTTTTCACTTGTTTTAACCTGCATCAATATATATTGTTTCAGAACGTTATGAATAGTCGTTAGTTTCTTGCTTATAATGTTTTTACTTATTTATTAAGTGTTTTATGATGAGGGACCTAATTGATTTAAAGCTTTATATTATATGTGAAAATGATGAGAAAATAAGTGTTATTAGTATAGAAAATGGTCAAAATAAAATAAGGCAAGCTGCAAGTGTACGTCTGGGCGAAATGTATTATATATTGTCTTGAAAGACCAAAGTAAGTATTTTCGAGAACAGACATCTAAAATAAATATGGGTTTTATTCTATGTAATGCCTATTACATCATTGTCTACTAAAATTTCATACATTTCGGTATTTATTATTTAGCATGTATACAGATTTAAAACGATCTTCATTCAATTAATGCATTTAGAATACGACAACGATGTTAGTAAAACTACTTAAAAAATTTACATTTTTCTGTATAATAACAATCAAATTATCGAATGAAATATGTTTTTTAGGTTCCATCTAATGGAATGCGGAAAACTTATATTGCAGACTTATTTCGGTTATGATATATTAAGTATTCACGCCTGGTCGCGCGAAGCGCCTGTGAGTAGGCTACCCTTCACGCGCCATACGGGACGGCCCATGCATGTAAGCGGTCAAAAGTATTTTATTTATAGCCAAAATAAACAACTAAGATGTAACTTTTTCGTATGGCATGTGACTGTATCTTATAGATGATGATTCAAGCTTTAGACTACTTTTAGTCAAAAGTTATTTGCATCAAAAATAGAAAAAAATCACATTTTTTAATTATTTAGGAAACTAAGCGTCGTTCGTAAAAGTTAGTAACTTTTTTGCTTAAAATCGCTCAAAGAATACGATCCAATAATTTTTGCGAAAGTTGCATTTTTAAAGATTTAAACAATTATTTGTTTATAACAATCCTATCCCCACCCGGACAAACTTCCACCCTAAAAATTATTCTAAAGGGGCTTAAAATACATAAAACAAATTGTGGGGGGTTCATATAAATTAAAGGGGCCACTGCGGACCCCCTGGCCTCTACACTATTAGAACGAACTCTACTACCAGATATCCAAGTTTAATAATATATGCGATATGTTGTTATATACGATTTGGTGCCCAAACAAAATACCCACTTTTTTGACAATACGGAAAATTCTAATTATGAGAAATTATACAGATTAAAAAACTAGTTTCAAATATACAATTATGTTTATTTACCATTTTAATTTGGGATAACACGAAAAATAACATAATAAAACGATTTACAAAATTAAATATTATTAATTTTGACTCGTATATTTGTTAAAAAACGTTGTCTGGACGTAGGAGGCCAATTTAGACACTTTTTTTTATTCAATAATAATTGGTTATTAAATCTTGCTGTAAAATCTAAATTAAGAGACACAATTTCTAGAACCAAATTTTAAGCATATGTTCAACAATTTCATATTAAAACCTGCCGATATGTTTGTTTCTTACGAATATTGCTCTCGGTTCGATACAGCTCCACTGCCGAAACCATAAGATGGTCAAAATACGTGTGAAGAGAGGACCAAGTTGCATTTGCAGGAAATTTACTGTTTCGATATATTCTTTCCTTTTTCCTCTGCTTAAAAGGAGAACACATATACGCAACTATTTAAACACGCCAGTATGTATAGATGTTGTTCGAATGGCGATATTTTTCCATCTGACACGTTCGTAGTCAGTACATGATCAATTGCTGTGTTGTTATGGACCCACATTTTGCACGTATAACTTCAACAATAATTAAAACTTGCAAGTATATCTCTTAGAAGCTAATATAATCATAAGATATGTTTGCATCAAAAACATATCAAAGAACTTTCTAATTTTCTTTGTAAAAAAAATTATTTTTAATGTACAAAATGTGGGCCCATATATATATATATATATATATATATATATATATATATATATATATATATATATATATATATATATATATATATATATATATATATTCCGCGTAGTTGAAAGAGAGATACTACTTATAGAAAAGGCTCTGTCTCTTTCGAAGAGGTAGGCAATGCGCTTCTGTAGAATCCGCGTTCTGTTATCTTTATGATATATCTATAGTCTATAAAAATAGACCAATTGATGATATATTGATTAAGAGCATGTAAGGAGGATACACCTCATATACTGTCACATCCCTTTGACATGATAATAAATATAATTTCAATGATACCACTAGTCCCTGTCTTTTTAAGTATAGGTTAGAACTGTATAATAAAAATCAATATTTGTCAACATGGTAGAGGGTTATGAGACTTGAAAATTGAGGAACTTCTGGAATTTAGAAAAAAAAACACGATAAATTATACTGTGCGGCATCGGTAGTCGGTACTATCTAACCTGGAAGAATGCATGAACTGATGAGACGAGATAAAGTTAGACGCTGACGATACGTAATGGTGTTCGTTTGCATTTAAATAACACCATATCTTCGTCTTGTAATATAAAATGTTCATTGCGGCGTTACGTGTTCTGTTATATATCTGTACGCACCTTTAGAATAACCAAATTAACTTCATCCTTCATTTTTCAGTTAATGGCGTATTAATTAAAATGGAATTTATTTATCGAAATTAAATTTATCATGCCAAATTTTTATGCGACTAAAATTGACATATAATAAATTGTAATTTTTTTAACTATCATCTTAAGCAGCTAAAAAGTATTTTTCTATGAACTATGTTATCGTTGCAAAGTCTATGGGCAATGAGTATTCTGAAAGCAATTTTTAATTATTCAAAATCATCCGAGAATATTCTAAGACATGACAGAATGCATGTAAATTGCAAGATATTATGGATATTTGTACCTAACTGAAATAATGAATGTTTTTATGTACAGTTAACAAAAAAGTTCTAATATTATTACGGCTCTTATAGGTCTTATAAGCGAAGGTTACATAAAAAAAATTATGAGTTCTTCCTTTACTACGTTTAAAATATTATTTCTCAAATATTCAGTTATATCTTATAAATGATTCTAAATTAGGTTAAAATAATTGATAAGGATCATTTTAAACACTTGTAATATTTCTGTTAAAGACCTCTGTCAGCCTTGGGATAAACTTTAGAAACTTTTAACTTAATTGACCTCTTTATATAACCTTCCTACAAAGGACGTAGTTTTTTAGGATAATTAAGTTCCCCAAGTTTTGGTTGCGTTTTACCCTTTCGAATTGTCAAGGCTTCTTTATAAAGCAAAACTTAGTAACATACAAAAAAGTTTTGAAACAGGCACTTTGTTGACTTTAGTTTGATATTCACTGCCACAATGAACTGCGATGTTTGAAAAACAATATTGTCTATAATAAGAAATTTTAAATTTAAAGTTAAAAATTTGTTTATTTCTACCTCTGGGATTAAAAAAATTCTTATATAAAATATATCATTTCAAATTTTAATCGGAATTGTAATAAATATTGTCATTTTTAATGTAACCTCGCTCCCATAAATATATTTCTGTGAAAGTATATTTTGGATAATTTCTTTTGTAAAGTACTAACATTTCTACTAAAACGTATTCTTAAAGTCGTCAAAATAATAAATGAATTTTAACAAGAATTTTACTATTACACCAGAGGCGTGCGCTCTTTGTTGGCCTTGTTAGATAATATTAACATAATTATGTGATTATTTTTATTTCTTTGGAAAGCAATATATGTCTAACAGTTTCAACAATATTTAGTTATATTACACCACGGGATTTATTTTGCGGTGTAGACCGGAAATATGAAACTAATCTTTGCGTTATATATATATATATATATATATATATATATATATATATATATATCATCATATAAGTCATGAAACAAAACAATAATAATAATTGGCCAACATAATTTTACTTGTCAACCTTTACTGTCATTTAGAAACTCCGTAATTTTAACATTTTAAGAACTGAAAATTAGTTGATTAAAAATGGACAATGAAATGAATAACACAATTTGTTACATGAAATTTTTTTCTCTGACTAAATAATATTTGACTTTTAATCATTGGTTACGTAAAGTAAGATTTTATTTAAATTCAATTTTAAAATTTCAACCGATTTATTACTTTAAATTTCGAAATTTAAAAATAATATTATTTGACGAATTTCCAAAAGACCCTGTATAGAGCAATCGCAGCAAAAATAGAGTAATTTTTTCATAAATATCGGAAATTGCCAACGACCATTTACGAATTTCAGCGATTAAATCTTGGAAAAGCGGAAAAACAACATAATTATAAATTTTTATTGAATACCTTATTTTTTTAGCATATGCGCACTAGCAGTTAGTAACCCTTGCTAGACAAGGAATATATTCTTCACTTAAATGGCTAACCGATAGTACTATTCACATTGAGATATATCTATGAGGGATATTTATAGCTCCATATGGCGAGATGGTTTTCATAGGTTTTATTGGTTTTAAGTAAAGCAAAGAATACCACTTTTGTTCTGATTTTATTTATTTTTACCAGCTTATATTACTGAGGAATATTATGCATATATTTCTTAATAAAGATATAATTCCATTTTTCATAACTTTAACCTTGACTTTTTATAAAATATCTAATGAAACCCACACAGCCGAACACATATAGAGATTCTTAAATAACCTATTGCGGAAAAGGATGCAATTTATTTAGTCAACTGTTGCTGTTTTCTCCTACAACAAATCGTTTGTTCTAACATAATTTATAGGTAGGTGGTAAAAACATAGCTATTAATTATCGTTTCTTCTATACATTTATAATTTTTTTTCCTAAAAATCACTACCTATAAAATTAAAAAACATTCAAAGGTGTGGAATGACATAAATTACCTAAATCTGTTTAAGGATTAAGGGAAATTTCGAAATTAAAGAAAATAAATTAATTTATTCACAGTTCATGTTTCTATTTTTTTTTTTAAATTCTTGTCATTCATTTTAAATTTGCCTTTGATCCATTTGGAGTCCCCAGTTAGTTATAAAACCTAGGCGATATTAGCATCCTTGTTTGCTGAGATATTTTACCTAAGATACTGACATATAAATTGTCTGTAGACTTGACAGGAAACATTACAGACCAACAATGTTTCGAAAATTTTGCCTCGGAAATACATTTTCCAATGCATACGAAGCAACGAATTTTATCATTTTACAAATGCGACAGCTCAGGTCATATCTTTGAAATAAAAGAGTTCAATTTTTGTTACTTTGCTTGCCTCACGACCCGCTATGTTACACTGGGGAAAATTGTTAAAATTTGAAAGAATACCGCGATAATACTAACATTAATGATTCAAATTAAAGAGAAATGCTACAATATATAGCTCCATATTGACAAACAGTAAAAATAAAAGCCCAAATAGGTTTTTTAACTTCTTTTCTTAGTAAAAAGTGCCATATTTCTTTAAATTAAAAGGGAAAAAGGACTGATTCTACTCTGGTACAATAAATTAGTTATTTTTCTGTTTATTTTTCTTGTTGGGTATACGTTCCCATAACCAAAGAAAACTGCGAGGAAATTCACAAATTTTTTTTTCTTGTTAGTTTTACGTTCCCCATGACTAAAGAAAACTGTAAGTAAATCCACTAGGCATCCAGGCAAATATTTTTACACTAAAGCTTGGCTCACACGACCTTTGTTTTGCGTGCTGGGTGGTATGATGACCACGGTGCTTGCTACACCAATGAAAAAAGCCTCAAAGCAGGCTCCATTTCGTGAACTCTTGCATGAATTCCTCTATAGATCATGTTATATTTGCCCTGATGGATTTTAGCTATAACCAACAAGTTAGCGAGTTTCCACCATAGTCGATGGTCGGATTCATTTCGAGGGTTCCCAGCAAGGATTGGCGCCTGGTTTTGATCAATTATGCTTATTTCAAGACACTTTTTAATGAACCGCAGTGATTCTCAAAAATTTTAAAAATTGGTTATTAAGGAAGCAATTTGCCATTTCTTTTTCAAAAATTCAATTTTCTAAAAAGTACTATCCAAACTATTACTTAGATCAGAAAGTTCGAGAACAGCTAGAAAAACTCGAAACGTGCTGATCGTGCATCCAGCACGTCAAGGTTGCAGCTATTGTATATTGAGTAGCTGCTTATTCTCGTTTCAGTTTTAGAGCATTTCATGGTAACATTTTGTGTAGGAAGGTTGTATACAGTTCGTTAGCGTTCCGTAGAGAGTTATTGTGCTTGTGAAAGTGCGCGTGGAAAAACGAATCAAAAAAGTATTAAATTTGGTTATGCTAGAGCAGATCGTTCGAAAAAAAGAAAATTTGCTGGAAACAAACATACGTATAAAAACGATACAAGCCATACAAGTGCATCACCTGCGAAAAACGATAAAGATTTTGAAGTAAATGGACGTTTCAGTAGGTGAGGAAGCAGTTAATCTGACTAGGGTGCAAGACGAGGCGCATACTTTCCAATCAACTCGGCGCAGTAGCTAATGTTCTAAAGAACATAGAGTAGCTCTTAGAAATGCCAGATTAGAAGAAAATCAAAGTTTCGAGGAAGCCAAAGGGACGCACCACTGATAAGGGGCAAGAGATTATTTTTTTTTTCAAAAAACTATAGAAATATTATTTTTGCGGTATATTTTCGAAGAAAAAATAAATCACGTTTTTCTCGTAACATAGTTTCTGGACCTGGCCGACATTCTAAAAAATATTGCACCGATCAAACTGAAATTTTGTGGGCTTATTCTACACATGTATAGCTATTTTTTGACGTAGAATTATACATTTTTATTAATATTTAGTAGATGGTTTAAACAATTTAATTTGAAAAAAAAAATAATTGAAAATTTCAGCAACCCGCCATTTTGTTTCAAACCTCTTCTTTCATGTATTACATTTTTGAAATTAATAAACAAATTTCACTATGAAAAAAAATTCTTAAATAAAAGTTATTCAGTTGGCCGACTGTCGCCGTAATTGCTATACAACTCTTAAATTTGATTCCAGATTTTGACAGAAAATTCACAGCATCGTTTTAATTTCAAAACTGTCAATTTACACGCATCCAAAATCATCTACAAGCTCAGAACTGCATACGTGGAAAGCCAACAAGGCAGAGGACCTACCACGACGTCCAGCATTACACCATCCTTGGAACCCAGCAAACAAAATCAAACAAGTGATCCAACAGCGAAAAATCGTCATGCGAGCTAAGCTTAAGTTACAGCTATTATGTTTTTTGTTATCAACTTTGACAATATTCAAATGTTTACCTTGAGGGATGCTTTCGACGTGTAGTTACGGCTAGCACAGAAAGTTCCTAATACTATATTTAAACAAAAATATTTTATATATGATAATTTAATACAAAAAAATATAAAATATGAATCAAAAGCAACACGACGAAACGTACACAGTAAAGTTGAGTTCAATCCAACAGAAATCTGCATGAAATTTGATTGTGGCGTTTTCTCCATAGGATTAATATGAAATAATCTGTGATGATATTTCTTCTAATTTTAACAATTTCTTCCAATTGACCCGAGGGAAGTAAGATCATGAAATTGAATTTTCGCAGGAACGCCTATTGTCGCATCTGTAAAATGAAATAATCTGTGATGCAGCATAAAGTATGCAAAGAAATTTTCAAAATTATCACAGAATATTTAATCTGTAGATATGCACCCATACCTGGCAAACAAAATATCTTAGAATCTGTCAAGAAATGACAGAACTAATAACATCACAGTGTTTGATACGTACTGCATTTCTCAATGTTACCTTATATTTGGCTTAATACATTAAAATTAATTGTTATCAGCAATTTTTTTATCCTAAAGATGCCAGAGGTTTTTAATGCGTACAAACCTTATTTTTCAAATATTAGCAACTCGAGAGCTGGTAAACATTGATTATTCTTCGTTGTCGTCCTTCATGATTATTACACACTGTAGTATGCGTTCGTCATACCTAGTCAGCACAATTTTTAAAGATAAACAAAAAATTCCTGACTCGTCTTGTGGTTAGGTGACCCACTTAATCTTCATTGTATTTGTTTGTGCCGGTTAGCACACATCTTTTCATTCGTGTCGTTAATATATTTCTAAAATTGACGAGAAAAATGCCCAAGGTAATTAGGAAAAGAATTCTATCAACTTCTGAGTCGGAAAGTGAGGGAAATACGGTAAATCAAGATGTAAAGTTAACCGAAATTTGGAAAAGCGAAGAAAGAGGAATAAAAAATACGATTTTTTATTATCCAAATTAAGGGCAATTGAACTTGAAGTTCGTAATTATATACAGATCAGTGAAAACAGCGACAGTGACATTTAAGTTAGGTATATTAAAATACTCAGAAGTAATTGATGTATATCTTACTTTGTTTTTTGGTTACAATAAACTCGTAACAATTGACGCCTGTCTTGTTACGTAAAAATAACAGTATTCAGTAATTGACGTAATGTCTTACTGATTTTTTTCTCCAATTCTTTCAGTAATTGACGTAATGTCTTACTGAAATGTTGTCGCAATTGTAGTAATTGACATAATGTCTTACTAATTTTTTCTCCAATTTTTTCAGTAATTGACGTAATGTCTTACTGAAATTTTGTCAAGTCATTGTAGTAATTGACGTAATGTCTTACTAATTTTTTTTTCTGGTTCTTGCAGTAATTGACGTAATGTCTTACTGAATATTTTTCTGATTATTACAGAAATTGAAGAACATCGCATTAAACCTGAAAACGAAGAGGAAAACACGGAACACGAATGGGTCATTAAAAAACATATAACTAGTTTGGCTCTTGGCTCATCTATAGAAATCGTCGAATCTTCCATTCACTAAATACTACTACTACTAAATGTTTTGACTAAGTTTTAAAATCATAACCAAGTTAAAACCTCAGTAGTACGCCTCTGTATGTATAAATATATTATCAACTTTTATAAAGGAAAAGTCTCTCATTATAAACTAACTAGTTGTAGATAGTTTCAAGAAAAATGTCTGCGAAGTGAAACGCTCAAAGACAGAAAAAAAATAGCTATTTGTTACATTAACACATAAGCCAACCATTTATTCCTAATTAGGAAACTGGCACCAGAAATCTGAATCCGTTAGTGGAGTACTAGACGGAATTTTTCATTTCTTATCTAAGTGTTGACAAAAAAGGTCGTATATCACTTTATAATAGTTGTAGAAATTGTATCTTATTAGGGTCATATGTTTTTATTACGTACGGTACAAGAAAACTGAAAGCTGCGGTAAATACACATACATATCGAATCAAATTCGATACAACAGGAAAAGATGACACAGAAATTTAAAAGCGAATTACTTATGTTAAAAGAATAATTTGATGTCTACAACAGAAGTACTTTGAAATAATCATATTAAAAAATGAAGTTTAACGTGTACTTAAACCTTTATTAAAAGCAGCATAGTTTTTGAAATAGAAACATTTAGATTTATGTAAAATAATCGAGGAAAATTTAACGCGGTGGCAATGCATGGGGTATTTAGAAGAACCTTAGGAATATCAAGACAGTAAAGTATATCCAATGAAGCTATTCGACGACGAATGGGATGATTCTTTAATTAAAAAGACAGAGCAACAACAACTAATATATAATATAATAATATGGTTTGGATATATCCAAAATTTTCTTTCACATCCCAAATATTATCAACTAGGTGTCGCTAAACTGCAATAAGTAAGGACCATCTAAGAAAACACGGAAAAAGTAAGTAGACAAAGCTAGAGCTTAAAGAACATGGCTGACTAACGCAACGAGATAACTTCCAGGAAGTAACGTATAGGAGAAAATGTTAATGTAGGCTTATTTTTAAAATACAGGGTGTTAATTTTTTTTCCTAAATCAGTTTAACTCGGGGATAAATTAACTAACAATTTTTATAAGATACTAATTATATTTGCTCATAAAAAGCTCCTGCATCCTGCAAACAACCAGTGCCTGAATCAACTGTCTTCAACAAAATAGCCATTACACTATTTCCATTTTATTGGTCGTTACTTACACTTACTGATGAACTATTAAAAAAAATAAAATTGAATTATTTCGCTCAGCTTGACGAGTCGAGCAATGTAGCAAACGCTACAGTATTTCTTTTCTATGTTAGATATATTTTTTAGAATTCCATTCAAGAAGATATATTATTTGCAAAACTGCTGAAAACCTATATGACAAGGGAAGCAATTTTAGATATGATTAATGAGTAATTTGAAAAAAATTACATAAATTGGTCTTTTTATTTGGTGGTGTGTAAAATCAATGACAGGAATATTTTCTGGTCTTGTGGTGCGGGTAACGAAAACCAACGAGAATATTGAATGGACTCATTTCTGTATTCATAGACAAGCACTGACATGTCAGCGCATTACTGCAGTTATCCACTGTTTTAAGCGATGCTGTAAAAATTGAACATTTTATAAAATCGGGTACTACAAACCCTCGTCTATTCCGTATGATTTGTGAGAACTTTGAACGCCTCCACGTTTTTTTACTACTTCATATAGAAGAAGGCTTCTTCGTGGCAAGGTTGTAACCGTCTTGTTTCAATGAAAGTCTAAAATTCAAGCATTTTTTATGACTATCCATTTCATTTGTTCTCTTGTGTATCTAATATTCTTTAGCTGTAAAAACTTGCATACTTAACTGACATTTTATCTAAATTAAATGATTTAGATCTATTTTTACAAAGTTCAGGTATCACCCTTTTCAATGTGTATGATAGAATAGCAGCCATGAAGTTCAACTTTTGGATTCAATATTTGCAGGTGAATAAATACTTTGATTGACGTTCAAGGACTATTTTCCTAATAAGCCTTTTATATCTGGATCAAACAACTAGATAAGCAATCCTTTTCAGGGCGATATAACTCCGGAAATTTCTTTAACTTTATTGGAAAAAGACAAATTCGTTGACTTGTCTTACAATTCCTTAAAAACTGTTTTTAAAGATCACTATTTAATCTTTTACTCTTTTGTACAATATATCTATGTGACAACATTTACCCAAGAGATAATTACAGAAACAGATTAAATGCATAACCTAATCTAACACTAAAATTTTCATACATCGAACCAAATTTTGAATTTCTTTGTTCCATCAAACAGGCACAAATATCGCACTGAGGATGTATTATTGTATTCATTTTGTATTCATTCTTTTTCGTGAATTAAGTTATCACTTTAGTTTCTAATAATGTTTGTAACTGTTTTACGATTATGTTTTAGTTTTGCGTTGTAAACTGTTAAGCAATATGGAAAATAAATTTAAATAACCCAATTTTACTGTTCTAGTTACTGTCTAAGGACTACACAGGGGCTTCGCAAATTTATTTCGGTTTTTAGAAGGTGTTCGCAAGAAAAAGAAGGCTAGGAACCGCTGATCTAGATTATTCTACAGCATTCGTCAGCCTACATTCTATAGCTAAAGGCTGGCCTAAAGCGAATGTCTAAGAGATTTGTGGTTTAAAACTAAGACCTTACAACGAGTATCAGTAGGGAAATATCTATAGAAAACACAATATTAATTATGTGAATGGTCCTTCAAAAGAGACAACAATAATTCTATTTCTCATAAATAAGGAGTTTCAAGAAAATTATCCCAAAATATTAATTAAAAAAGAGGCAAAATTAAATAAAACCACTTAGAAAGACTTTTAAAATAAGTAACAAAAAGTTAAAAAGTACCTACCTTTTTTACAAAATATATTCTCGAAACTTGACTTAAAATGTCGCTCTCCTGATCAAATTTATACAGTAAAAAACCGAATGAAAATCTTGCTGCTGTCCCAGGTAAATTTAGAAACTCGATAATGAAACCTAACTATCAGTTCAACTTAATAATTGACTCGATAGCGTCAGCGTGTAATTTAACTTTGTTATAATAATGAATAAATTATATATTAATAAACTAGAACAATAATCACAAATCTTCAAAGTAGTAAATATTAGATAAAAACTAATGTGGTGTCATATAATTATCTATAAATCATTAGAACGTTTTTGACTGCAGATTATTAAATGCAAACTCTGACAATTATGTAAATTTTGAAACCAAATTCTGGCAAATATCTTTATTGCTAATCCGCGGTTCAAATAACCATTTTCGCAAATTGGCGGAAACTTATGAATCTACGTCATAGTTTAAAATGTCGATTAGAAAACCATGATGTGTTCTAGATCAGAGTTTTATCTTCTTGTCCTGTAGATTACGAGCCAATTTCTTCTGTTTCTCGTAGACCCCAATATTCCTAATACTCAATTTTTACAATTTTATTAACCTAAACGTGTTCTTGAGAACTAAAGCCTTAATCTGGTGATCCAACGCACAATGCGGCGAGTCTGGAATAATATGAACAATGTCAACATAACAACAGACACTGTTGACGTTTTTCATATCTTCGACACGATGCCGCGCACCGCCGCGTTATGCGTTTGACTACCAGACCAAGACTTGACATAGAGCAACACAATTTGATATGGTTTATTGTAGACTGGAGAATATTAAAGCAAAAAGAAATCTTTCAGTTACAATTTATACCTTTAATTTAAACGACACATTCTCTTTATTCTTCCCGTCAAATTTTATGACAGGTGAGGGACGATACGCAGATGTAGAAAGTATATCAATGGTATCTGGGGAAAGCTCCGACGGACCCACTGATGAATCCACCGTCGATAGCTAAGACGAAACACCTCTTTTAGGGTCTAAAATTAGATTGTGACGAACCGATCGCTTCGACACGGATGCGGTCTCGTTTACAACATGGCGACCATGAGAGGACCTAAGGTAGCAAGGGTTGCCTGGATTGCTGGGTTATAGCAATGGGTCTGTAAGACCCTAAAAGCGTCCACATCTACAGTTTCATCAGGAAACACTTTCTATACATGCGGAATCTGACGATCTCGTCTGCATACAAAGTATTTGCCTTGGCGGTGTGATGTCGCAGTTGGCGGCACACTCAGAATCTGCTTTATAGGTTCCGACACAGAAAGGTTTAAATATGAGTATGCAGATGTAGAAAGTGTATCAAAGGTGTCTGGGGAAAGCTCCGACTGACCCACTGATGAGTCCACCGTCGGTAGCTAGACGAAACACCTCTTTTAGGGTCTAAAATTAGATTGTAACGAACCGATTACTTCGACACGGATACAGTCTCGTTTACAACACTTGTTTCTCTGGTGTATATATATATATATATATATATATATATATATATATATATATATATATATAGTATAAGTATAAAGATTGACCCTAATTACCGACTAGAGCGAATCTGGTCAAACTTTCTTGTTTCTAAGCACATTTTCGAGGGTTTGCCGCTCCTATAAATATTATATGAGTATTACTACTGTTGCCAAACAATAAATGTATTCAGACAATTTGTTTACATATCTACCTTAAAAATGGCCTTCCCACATATTGCTGGTAAGAAAATATTTTTTTATAACTGCTATATAGGTTCTATTTGTTTTAAGCAATTGTCGGCAGTAAGTATTATAAATAAAGATCTTAAGCAAATTTCCTTTAAGGAAATTCATTCCACTAAAAATAACTTATCCACTTGGGAAATTAAAATTTGTCAACTATTTTAATTAGCACCACCCATAGCTAAGTTGATTAAATAAGTAGTCGTGACCATGTTCAAAGAAAACATCGGGTACGTAGGATTTCAAAGTAAAATTAACTATAAGTTGTTTACACCTTATCTTGCAATTTCCCATTACTCCTCGGATAATTTATTGTGGCAATATATTATGTGTGCATATGGAAATTTTTCTATAATATATGAGAAAATCCAAAATGCAAACTAAATTGTTAGAGATGCGTTATGTATTTCAAATTCAAAATAAAACATGTACATGTTGAAGTAAGTTTATGGATTATAAGCAATAATTACTACAATATATAGTTATGAAATGTACATATTTTAAAAATACTGGAAACTATACAGGATGTGCCAAAAAGAGGGTTTTATATCCCTGTCCATCCATATTGTTATGTATTCGATCATTCCATTTGTGATAGATTCTTTAAATGTCTCTTTTTATTATAACATGAAATTATTTTGCATACGTTGTATCTATGTAAAACACGTTGTGTTAAAATTATGGCTTGTTTTTTACCTTTAAAAAATGCATTCACTACTATCTGCTTAAATTCTTTCCAAATTGAACTAACCCTTGACTTAATTAATTCTGCATCGAAATACCAGTTATACATAATATCAACTACACAAAATCGTCTTAGCTTTCAGTTTTACTTTAGGAAAATATTAAGATTGCATTCATTTTGATGCATTACTATTCAGTATTTGAAAGTTTAAGTTAATATCAGTTTATTCGTTTTGATTGATTGAAACAGTCGCCGATAATAGCAGTATTTAATATATTAAAACATGACGTATTTAGACGCGAGATTATACATTTAGAATATTATAATCGCAAAAACCTAAAATTTAGGTTAATCAGTAAAATAAAAAAAATTTAGAATTACTCATGGAATCAAAAAATTAATTTATATACAGTATCCCATTTAACAAAATATGATATAATGTTATCTTATTTTTTTGACTTACGCTGTATAGGTCCAAATATTTTTAAAGTGTGTACGTTTGGTAACTAAATATTGTAGAGAACATGTGTGGTTATCGCATAAGCTTAGATCGAAATATGAAATATTCAGAATTCCAAATCTCGTTTATATATCGGATCCTAAAAATTGGAAAATTAAAAGATTTTTTATTCATAAGAAAGTACAAGCACTTTTTCAAAAATATGCATGACTTTAGCAAGCTGAAGAAATATACAAAAAGGAATCAAAAAGATCAAGCACCCTATTATCTAGTAAAATATAATTTCTTTTGTGGGTCGATTAGGGCATAAAAGGTCAGAAGGTAGTAATAGAATAATTGTTATCTAGGTAATTATCTATTATATATAAAGCATAAAATTGTAATTCATGTCAGATGCCGCTGGGTCCAAAATGTATCAGTTTGATTTTGATAAGAAGGTAGACTCTTGTGTAACATATTACGGATATTTACAAAGAAATCTACATACGTAAATTCAGGAGCTCTTTCATAATAAATTAGTTTCATTACTCTGGCAACTTAAGTTGCCATGTTACTAAAGCAGCACTTCCAAGACTCTTTATTTCACAGTTTAAGTCGCATCGATTAATTAAAATTAAGAGACATTTTCGGTAGACATTTGGCTTATGGCTAAAAAAATGAAAGAATCCCAAGTTGTTTTTGTATAGAAAAATATTATTATTAGAAAACGTGAGAAAATTCTTTAGAAATTTACCAATAACGAGGTGATAACGTTCAGTTAGTACAGTACAAGCTTTATATGAATACAGACTTTTACGGGAGAAACAGCAAACATGCCAGCCGTGTTCTCTAGTAGTTGTCCACCAACAAGTATCCCTTTGCAAATATTTTATCTCAGTAACTGGACAAGCTAGCAGGTTAGCCACTGACTTACCAGTGAATTCAAAGTATTTTGATTTTTACTGGCCACTGGCGTTCTTTTACCACAGCCACAGACCAGCAACTGGTCCTGGGTAAACACTAATGGGGTCAGTTGAATTGTGTAACACTGTAGTAGAGAAATTTTAATTTACATAAAAACGAAACGTTCAGATATAATGGGAAACAAATTTTGCAATTTGTAAACTTGTGTAAAGATATTGAGAATTTGTGGAATGTATTTAGTAGTGAATACAAAAATCGAGATGCTAGAAAAGCTTGTTTGTATAGCATGAGAAATAAAGATGTCCAATGTATAAGAATTACCGGTTATTATTGGAGCCAGAACTTTGGGCGTTTGTGCTGTCATCTGTATTAAATGGTTTTTAGGCTATGCGCGTCAACAACATAATATAAAATATCCTGAAGACTCCTTGCTAAATACAACTCTAGATACTCATAATAGAGTACAACAAGAAGCCGAAGAAAATATTAATATTCAAGTGCTAGATTAAAAACATCTATATGGTTCCTTGTAATATCAAAATAAAAATTAGCCACTGATGCCAATGATGTGAACCAAATAATGTGATATATTAGCTTTAGCAACTTCAAGGCGGTGCACATTGGGTCACGTCAATGCAAACGGCAACCTCTAGCTTTTTATGTCAATACTTTATGTATATGATTATGTAGATATGAGTAATATCTATAGATAAATATAGGCACATAGTTCTATAAGGTCAAACGCCCAATATTTATTTAATATTGCTTTATATGACTCACCGTCTCTGATGGGATATTCTACAATCGTTAATTAACCTTTATGAATCTCCACAATATGTCTGTCAAGGACAAGATTATATCTAAAGTCAAAACATTCTGATTTTTATATTTTCGGATTAAAAAATATCAGTACGCCTTGAACCTAGATTTGATCTTGAACCGACCTTGAACTTTTACTTTGAGCAAGAAGTTCCGTTAGTGAAGATAAAAATAAAAACATCTCGCTCGATCATCTTTCTAACCTCGACAGACCACATTGTTCTAGAAATCAAAAGGATTAGCTATCATTTAATCCTAATTTGACCTTGAGCGAATCTTGACCTTTGACCTTGAGGGCGGGATTTATCACCGAAAATGAAAACCTTGTCTTCGATCTTGTGTTCAACATGGCAGAGGTCATTCTTACGGACATAAAGAAATGTTGCAGTGATATAAATGCGGCTTTCAAATACAAAATAGTGCAAGTTCAGTGATCTATATCTTTCAATCATGGGTTTTTTGGCTTAGCGACCATTGATACTTTTGATCTACCAATCAAGAAGCATCAAAACCAGGTGGTCTCAAAAAATTTGATCAAAGCATAAAATTTCTGCGGGATCCTTCACATAAATATAGAAATTAGGTATTTTATTTTTGATTCAGCAAATTTTCACTAGCTTAAATTGTTATCTTCAATATATAAAGGATTTTACGTACGTATCTGGCTGAAAATAAATTAAAATCGATTACACTGTAATAATGTAAATACTCTTTATTAATTTAAAAATAAAACTCGAACAACAAATAAGCTCTCAATGGAAGCTATTTTCATAGCTCCCACTTAACCACTATAATCATTCATAACTGCCGGTATTTATGTTTAATGAAATATAGCCTACGCTACTTCCGAGCGTAAAAACATCATTTTTCATGTTGTTATTTCAGGATCGCCCATGTTTCATAAAATAACTGTAAATAATTTATAGCGTTTAATGCATCTCAATACATATTACACACCTACGGAAAATTTGATAAATAATAGCAAATGTATCTAAAAATTTAAACCATTATCTAGGAAAACTCATGAAATATCAGTCCATTTGTCAATGTTGGAAAGTTAATAGTTAAAGTCCCTTCTTTTTTTCTCCACTCATTGGCAAGAAGTTCAGTAACAGATAGTTTGCGGTACCGGCCTATAGATTAGTGATTCTTCGTTTGAAGAAAGTGATTTGGACAGATGATAGCTAGTGAAATAAAAATAAAAGTGTATACAAGCCATTATGAAAGGGCTAGAACTTGGTCATTAACTGTCAGTGGAATAAATTATAAATTTACTCCTGAATGTTAGATTTCAGACTCTTAATGGGTCGTTAAGACTTGCCTTGCTCCTCGACAACACATCTATCTAAAAGATCTTTTGTACGGCCGAAATATTTAGCTTTTATCGAATCCTATTATTTCTCTGGGAAGTAAGTGCTTTATTTCTTCGGAAGTCACGGGGACGCCTTTTAGAAATTTAAGTATCTTGCTGCACAGTTACAGAAACAGCAAATCTCGTCCTCAGCATTACCCATCTTCTTGAGATGGTATCTCAGAAGACAGTGTCCTATGAAGAAATTCGTTATTACTCGGACATCCTTTATTAGGATATCAAGAAGCATTTTTGCCTTCATTGGCGATATGTATATAAATTTCATCGCTTATCTGAAACCAAACGTACTCTTCTGTCTTAATTTGATCTGATTTTGTTCCCAGCTCTGGAGCTCTTCTTTTATGTGACTTTTTGGTAATCAACAGAAAGACTACAGGCCGAGAAAAGGAGTTTTTGTCCCTTCTGTTGCCAGGCTGACCCCTTTTTTATTTCCTTTAATTCCCTCGTGACCTGGCACCCACATCAAGGTTACCCCGTTCTTCCTTACCGATGGTTTTAGGGTTTGTCTACAGTTCCGAGTCAACTTAAACTCGTGTTTAACCTGAAAGCTTCTAGTGCTGCTTCTTGGTCTGACAATATGTATATTTTGGCCTTCTTAGTATTCCTATTCCGGTACATATTTGAACATTTCTGCTTAACGATGGTGGGGATATTTCCTAGGAATTTATCAAATCAGAAGCCTAGATCTGGTATTTCCAATTCAACTTCCACTATCATTTTGGATCTACCAGTAAACCATACCATTGAATGTTTTTCTAGTTGAAGTAATCCCTTTCCCAATGCTTGGTAGCAATCAGTTACAAATTCATAATTCATGTAAAAGACATACCTTATAGACATGATATCTGTGGGTTTCGATATGGATTCATCATATGCTAAACAAAGTTTCTAGGTTTTAAATTTTCTGTTTGCAACAGATTAAGGGCATTTGTTGCCTCCGCCCTCATCAATAGCTATGTACGAAAGAGTATCAGGATTGTTGCTATTGCCGCAATAGGTCATGATGGAATAGACCTCGTAACTCCTACATAGACTAACCTTTGTATTTTTTGCAGCTTTTTTTAAGCTACTGTTTTCTATGTCTTTGACCGCGATACCGAGAAGATATATGTAAACATGTGTTTGATGATAGATTCAAATGACTATAAGATAATTTTTGGTTTCAAACCCCAAGTTTTGACAAAGATTATTTTGTTCCGTTTACCGTCATTGCCTCTTGGAGAATCTTTTCAATGTAGCTATTTCAGGTCCATTATTATTCCCAGATATGTAGCCTTTTTGTAAAACCTCGGCGTTATTCCACCTAAAGTTGAATCATTTGTCTCCTAGTGAATAGCGCGAGGATTTACATATAAACCTTCCTGTGTGCACCAGTTACAGATTTGATTTAAATCAGTTTGTATAAGTACTAATTGTAATAGTCTCTTCAGTGGTAATAACAATGTCTTTATCTCTAAAATAAACTTGGCAAACTTAAGAACTCACATATAATACTTAACTAACATTTATGTAACTGTTTAGAGATAAAGCGTTATGTAATTGTATTTTATTTCAGAAATGACTTACTGTATGACTCTTGAGTCCAAATTTCTATGATAACAATACTAGGCTTTGGCGTTTAACATGTACAACAAAGTATCTGAAAGTGTGCTAAAAAATTTGATAAGACACTTTTCGTACTATATTACACGTTTTCAGAAAAGAACTTTTTGACATTAAAATCATGTAATATTAAAATGTGTAATAGCATTATTTAAAAGAAAGAAAAATTGGTGTTTATTATTGCGTTTTAATTTTTTAGCATGTATCAACTACTTTAATAATATACCAACCGTGAAAACAATATGCTTTCAGTTGGGAGTATAAATACATTTATGTTAGATAAATTACTTTAGCTCTCAATCAACTGAAAAACCTAATATATAAGGACGGAGATATGCCTGCCCTTCTAATACAAGATTTTTTTTCAGTTGGTTGATAACTAAAATAGTTCCTCTAATATAAATGTACTGTAATTATAATATATCAAAAAGTTAGTTATTTAAAATTATCTTGCTTCTTATATCAAACTATAAATTTTAGTCAGTCTTATGAAATTAAATAAAACCTAAACAAGTTTAGCACCATTCAAAAATATCATTTTTCAAAAAATTCTTATTTGAAAATTTCCCCACGTGTCGCGTATTTTTAGACTCCCTGTCATCTTCAAGTTAATATCCAATAAACTAAGTATTTTTATAATACTTTGATTAATTTACCAGCCCAGTTAATGTGACAAAGGAAAATTCATTAACTAAAAAATGCCCTACATTTGTGTTTTGAAAAATTGCCATAGCCGGTATCACTTTCGGAATAAAGACAAACATGCATCAAAAGTGCAGTTATCAAACTCGTTTTAGATACTGCGAAGTTGTTGGAAAGAAACATTCGCAGCTATGCAATATAACCTTAAAACATTACCACTTCTCCTGGTGTAGCTAAATAATTATATTAATCTAATCGAACTATATTCAATAGCCTGAACCTTATGCCACTCTAAATAGTAAGGAGTATGGTACTTTTCTATCAGTGACGCTTAGCCATATCCTCGTTTGAGAGTGAGGCGTGATGCGATTAATGCAAAGGGAAACAAACAACAATGTAGCAATCATAAAAAATCTGAAGTATATTGACAATTTTAATATCATAGAAATGAATTTTTTAAGTTAAACAAATTTAGTAATATATTCTACATAGATAATTGGACTATAGATCAGCATTGTTGACTAACCTTTTAAAGGTTAAAATTCGTAGCCACGCCACTGTATATTTTTGCAAAATGATGTATTCGCAATAAACAAGTTTTTGGTAAAACGCCTACAAAGTTTAATATACGCTTGTCGAACATTTCCCAACAGACATATTTCAAATTGGAAACAATAAGTTCAAAGATATTTTATATAAAGTTAAAGAAGAATTCTTAAATTATTGTTTTTGGCACAAAAAATACGTACCAAGTGTTATGTATTAGGGTTATTTAGTTATTTTAGTTTGAGTTCAGTAACTGGAGAGAAGCCATGATGGACAGAGACCAGTGGAGGCAAATCGTTTCTGCAGCAAAAACCCACGTAGGGTTGTAGCGCTACTAGATAGATAGATAGAACTAAAATATTTATATTATATAAAAATTGGCCTTATCAAAAAATGTCAGCTAGTACCACACCATCAAAGATTTTTTAAAGTAAAAACTGTTTTTTATATAAAAAAAACCTAGTTAGTGAACAAAAATATATGATATACAAAAAGTAAAAGAAACTACCTGTATTTGGAAAAGTTAGCGAAAAATCGTATATAAATTGAAAACCGGTCTAGTTATGTTGTATGAGGACACTGTATATGGAGAGAATGTTCTTGCTTATCTACTGAATGAATCAACCACGTTAATTAAGTTTTTTGTATTTTTTTGATAAAGCTAAAAATTTGTTACTTTTTTACTTCCCTATATCTAAAATGTCATGTTCCGACAATTCATTATCGAGCCCAATAATATCTAAAGCCACAACCGAAATTCCAAGTTTTACTATTTTATTTTTGAAACGATATTCAATTTTAGGCGACACCCTGTTAAAGGTCAAAATTTGAAAAATATTTTTTCCTCAAAAACGGCTAGAGTAAGGCAAAAAAAGTTTAAGTAAAAGTTACCGGAAACGAAGAAAGGGATATAAAGAAAATATAACATACAGGGTGATCCATTTAAAATAAGTAAGTTTCGGACCATTTTCGGTATAACCGGTAGTCGCACAAGATCGCTGTTATTTCAAATAAAAAGTGCGCATTATATAAATTTCCAGGATTCAAATCGCATTACTTGCCGAGATATTCTAAGGAACTGTGAGATATCCTGAATACTGGAAATCGTTTTTAATTACCGATTATCACAGCCCAATTGACTTTTGGTATTTGTAACCTCTACAATTTGTACTTATATAGACTGAATACTTAAACTTCTCACGACAGTTTGTCATTATTCAATAAATATTCTACTTAAACACGATATGGTTTGTAAGATTAAAATATTTTCGATAAGAGTTACAAGATGTTCCAAAATCTGAAAAAATATTAATTAAAAAAAATTATTGCACACCTTTCTAGCCTTTCTTTTATATTTATTAGTAAATCATTAATTTGAGATATTACAATATTTTCGTTTATTTAGTGACTTTCATGGAATATTCAACTCTAATTCCAGTAATCACTGAAAAAAATAAATTAAATTATAGATAGTGTTCCGGATGTTTGGTCTTTAAACACACCGTATTTTTTAATAAACTTTTATTGTCTACTTTAATTCTGACAACTTGTCAAACAATTTAAGTTACATCGACGACATTTCTAATTAAGTTGTCCACGAAGCCGATCTGGATCCTTTATATACCCTTTTTCCTGATACCGGAAGATTCCGCATCTTTCTAGAAGGATTTATTATTCGAGTAATTTCTAGATGTTCCGTCACAGGCGTTTCATATCAAAACTAAGGAAATAGAGTTTTTTAAAAAGTTCCAGACCTTCTTGTATAGAGGTCTCATGAGGAAATGAACGAAGGGTTAAATTAATTAAATAAATTATAAATTCGTAGAAAACAAACCTAAAACCTTACAAACTACAAACGCAAACTAATACTATGAAATGTATACTGCTATAAAGTCCGTTTACAGTGATAAACTTTTTAATAAAAAACATTTTTTTTTCACTTTTAGCATTAAAATATGTTTTATATTTTTAATTTTAATTTAATTACATAGAACAGACGACCTAATCAATATAAATTAATTTATTTTACTTCTATTCTACTTTGCTGACGCATCCTGTGTTGTTCCAGAAATTTTTAAAATGTTTATATTTAGTAACTGTATGTTTTGTAACTATATATTTAATAACTCTATATTGTAGCGATAATAATTCATTGTTGAAAACCTACGATACAATATATATATATATATATATATATATATATATATATATATATATATGAGGCCGCGTCCAAGTTGTAAGCATTAGTTCGCTCACAGACGCTGCACAGTAAGCTTTCAAAATGGTAAATGAGATAATAATTTGGACTGATGAAGGAAAATTAACCAAGAATGGACTTTTTAATAGACACAGTAAGATTGTCAAATTTACTTAGTTTTTCTTTATAGTCTGCCTACCAGAGCGTAACCAGTTTTACAGGTCTAAAATATTTTTCTAGCATTGCGAACTCGGAATTCATGGAGATTCCTATACAAACAGTTGTACGTTTTTTAACTGCGAAAAATTATAATGGTAATGCAGTTAGATATTATAAAGTTTTATCAAAACTCGGTGCTATCAAATGAAAACGTTATGGCAAGGTATCGCAAAAATCTTGCTTTTGGAGGACAATGCTCGTGCTCATTCTGCTGTAAAAACAAAAAATTTATTGGAAAACTTCAAATGGGATATTTTTGATCATCCAGCATACTCTGCAGACCTTGCACCAAGTGAAAGAAAGCCTGAGTGGCAAGCATTTCCATACCCATGAGCATCTCAAGACGGAGGCAAATTAATGGTTTCGGAAATAGGACACGCTTTTTTTAAAGAAGGTTTGCAAAAATTATATAACAGATATCAAAAATGTATTGAAGTCGACGGCGACTAAGTAGAAAAATAGTTGAAGTGTCAAAGAATCGAATAAATATAACTTTATTACCTAAAAATTTGTTCTTGATTTTTTCTAGCTAGGAAAACTTACTTTTTGACCCTCCCCCTTGCATGTATTAACTTTTGTAGGAAAAAGATATTTAAATATTCTAGAAGAGTCAGACAATCAATATTTAAGCAATTTACTTCTGGCGAAACACAGGCAAACTTTTTACCAACATGATGACTTAATGGAAATGGAAAATGGCTGGCCCGTTAATATACATTATTATAAGCAAGATTTTATGAAAAGTGAACTGCTTACAATAGACCTTTTCTGTGGCCTCCCCGTTCAACTGATTTGACTGTATGAGATTGTTCTTTATAAGGAATGATAAAAAGCATCGTCTATTTTAATTCAGTGCAATGATGGAGGACTGTATGGTAAGGGTAAGGGACGTGTTCGATTCAATTAGACCCATGACGAACTAACTTGGAGATGCGAAAAATGTTTAAAAGTTCAGGGTGGAAATTTTGAACATTAATTGAAATAAGTTGTTTCCCTGTGTAAGTAGGTCGTTTAATTTTTTTACAATACAAAAATGTTAAATTGCCAATATTTTAAAAACTGCAAATTTTTGGAATAAGCAAAGTCACCCTTTTTTTTTAATGTCAAACAAGTTAATATTTAATATTAGCTTTTAATCATCCTGTATTTATTATCAAAATAACACAATTCATTAAAGTAGATCCCCTTCTAGAAGGAAAAGAACTCCAATTAAATAATAAAGGCTTTTATATAAGAAAAATTGATAGTTAAGTTTAGGTCTACAAATGCCATTTTTGAAATAAAATTTAAAATATGTCCTAAACAGTTAGACTTAGGTATAGGACATTATACATGAAATATGTCTACAACTTTGTGTACAATCTAAAAATGAAATAACATAAAGGATGTTCTATTTAAAATAATCGGCAGTGCCACCATCGACTTTAGTAAACTGCCAAAATTTAAAATTTTTTAACCTATTTTCCGAAAAATCGATCGCCGCAATTCGTCGTGGGACACACTATATATATATATATATATATATATATATATATATATATATATATATATATATATATATATATATATATACATATATATATATATATATATATATATATATATATATATATATATATATATATATATATATATGCGATTTTACCGAAATTCACATCTAAATACTGGATTACTGGATTCTACACCATTAGACAGCTGTAATTTTTTGCTGAGACGTTTTATACATTATTTAAAGGTATACCACAATCACTTGAAATCGATGATGATTACAGTTTGGCAAAAGCTCTAAAGCCAATATAACTACTAATCCTAAGTCCAAAGTGCCCGACAAAATAGCAATTTTTCATTCTCAACGACATGCTTCCTTATATCTTTCGTCACGATCATTGATCAATGTGTTGTCACGTTTCGGGTGCAAATTTCCGCTTTTATCGAATACTTTTGGAGCTTTTGAAGCATTAAATAAATCGAAAGTTCAAGTCAGATTTAAAGTAAATATAAATCTAAATGGGGGAAGTGTTTTACATAAAATTTAAAGGCTTAAATGGAGTGGAAACAAAAAAAAATGGACGTACGAACACTGAGAGAAAAGTATTGACAGCTAAGGGAACTATTTTTAAAAAGGGAAACCATTATTTAAAGGCTTTTTAACCATCCAGATGGTTACATTAAGCAGTTAGTAATTTATTTCGGAAGTATTCAACTTGTTTTTGTAATAAAGAAATTAATTATAGAAGAAAAATTTGTAACATAAAAAAAATTGATGCTATTTAATCCTTTACTGATTGTATAAAATTTAGTAGAGCAGTAGATTAAATAAATATCCAGGGCAATTATTATTTAAACGATAAAACGATTGACTGGGAAGATATCTTGTACCTACAAAAATACTCTGTGCTGATTGTTCAGAACACAGCTAAACAACGAAAATATTATCCTCTTTGTTTGGCTGTTACTCTAGAATGAAAAGAGAACTTTCAAATGATATTCCATGTTCCCATTTTTAACAAGTCCTGTATATTTTGGAACGCACTGTGATTTCTAAAACTACTTAACTCAAAATTTCTAGAGGACCGATTCTGACTTAGTAATTACAGATGCACCCATTTAATCATTTTAATATCCCATTAGATTTTTACGCATTCAAGAACTTATTGACAATTCAAGATATCTTGTCGACGTAAAATTTTCTTGATGGGGACCGAGGTAACGCTCTATGCAAATAATATGAGTTTTCTTGTACAATCGAAGGGAATATGGAACTTTGGCTAAACGGATTTACTTGGAGTGTGAACGACTGGTTTTGAGACAATCGATTGAGTTTCAACGTAAATAAGATAGAAAACATGACATTTTCTTTGAGATGACGCTATCAATAGGCGCTTCTTTACATCTAAAACTGACATACAAACATCATATTTACACAATATCTAAAAAAAAAACATCTGCACTATTTATTTTAAGGAATTTTTCTAGTATTATTGATGGCAGGGTGCTATGGCGTCATTCAGTTCTAGCCTTGCGACATTTTGAACTGCAGCGGAGGGTTGTCAGAGTGAGACAGGCATTCTCAGAGTTGAGTATTCTTACTCCGCTCTTTCAGCATGAACATGACAAGAAATAGAAATGCAACTTTGCATTACGCACTGCTCTTCTTTAATAAGCTGCCTCATCATATAAGGGAAACGCCTTGTTTTCTGTCCAAATAACAATTAAAAGTATCTGATGAGTAAAAGCTTTTATGACATTAATGAATTTTTAAATTGTAACTTAAAGGATAACACCTTTCTTAGATAATTTTGGTAGATTTCGTTCGAATCTTCTTATATGCGATATAAAAATTGTGTATTGTAAAAGACTAGTAATATTTTCTATTGTATATTGTCTTTATTGTTATTTTACAAGAGAGTCAAAACTAAGAGAAAATTATCAATGTATTATTTATTAGTAATTAGTGTTGTAAACTTTTGGAATAGAATTTAACACAAAGGTTAAGCCAAGAATGTGAGGAATTTTATTGTTTAAAATGCCTCGTTGGGCAAAAAAGCATTAGAATACCTGCGTATAGCTGCTGAACAGTAAATTAAGTTGACTATCGTCTGTAGTTAAAAAAGTCCAAATAAAACCAATAATTGTTACAAAATTATTAGTGAGGTTACATTTTTATGTTATTTTTTATTAAAGGCATAGACAAGATAGAAAGTAGATACCCGACATTTTTTAGTGATTTTATGGGACAATAAATTACGATTACATATCTAACGTTAATGATATGAATGTTTTACATGTATTTGTCCCGCACGGTTCACAGAAATCACATTTATCAAGAAAACCTAAACTACTTGATAACGCTGTGTCCCTAACTTATATTTTTATTACTTTCATTTCACCAATATGAATTTATATAAGGTAAACTTCAAAAAATTTGGTTTAATTTGCCTTTTGTGTATTGTAATTTTAAATTTAGGTCATATAATTCTTATAGTTCACAGCTTAAATTATACTATGTTTGAACAACACGATAGGCAATTACAAATCATTCAAAAATGGTACAAGTGACTTTCTAATCTTGTTTGCTTGTCAACACTTCTCAATGAGTACAAGTTGTTAACAACTAAACTTCATTATGGAGGCATGTAAATATGGTAATTTTGTGGAAAAATATTTTATGTCAAGAATATTTACACTATTTTTACAGGTAAAACCTCAAATATTTTACTTTATGATTTCTAGGATTAAAGTGGGAATGATCATCGAGAGTAATATTTACAATAGATAGAATAAAAATACTTAAAAATAGATTTTCAAAGTTCTAGTTGTTTTCTGTCTTCATAAGATTCTAATAAATTTCCTTATTTAATATCCAACTAGACATTTAAGTAGGGACTATTTTGCAAAGTAGATAATTCCGTCGGAACTAATAAAAATATAATATTTCCAAAATTTCTTCATACTTCGGACCTGTTGGTTTCCGAATTTATATATTTTTCAAAATTTCTTAATCAAATATGATAAGAAAATAATTCAAAAATTTAATATTTTTTATATATAAATTATGGGAAATTTTTAAGATGTAGAATTTGGACCATTGCATCAACTGTGATCTGCAAGGGGTCTATGTAAACGGAGAAATGGGGGACCACGAAAGAGAATACTATTTCGGCAAATTATATTCAAAAATTGAAGTATTACATAAAACTAGAATAGCAAAAAATTATCTATATATATATATATATATATATATATATATATATATATATATATATATATATATATATATATATATATATATAATAAAATGAAATAATTCTCGGCTGATCGGGCATAAGATTGTCAATAAACATTACCCTCGTGTTAAAAAGTGCGGAGAGCTCCAAGAAAATGGAGAGGCTCCGGGTCCAAAAAATGACGATAACCCTGTTTCGTCCTAGTATGGAACTCATCAGGACATTGCATTTGGTACAAACCATCAACTCGCATTTGTGTCCAATAAGCTGTATTTAATATTCACTCAATAACACAAGAACAACACAAATCAACAATGTTGTATAATACCGCCAAGTGATGGCGCGACGGCGAATTAAAAAGGATATATTTTAAAACTCGATATACGAAACGAGCTAACCAGAAGATAAGGGTCGCATTATTCGGAACCGGCAACCAACCTTACTACGCGTTCCGCAGTCAAACGAGGGGTCGCACCAACGATCCCCTTTTGAGTGCACCGCTCGGCGTGTTTTTTTAAGCCAAACAAGTAAACAACAGAGATAACTTTTCGTCCGTGTAATTGTAAAATAAAATTAAATAATTCTCAGCTGATCGGACATAAGATTGTCAATAAACATTACGTTCGTATTAAAAAGTGCGGAATAATTCCAAGATAATGGGGAGGCTCCGGGTCCAAAAAATGATGACAGCGTTGTTCCGTTGACTCATTAGGTTATTGCATGTACCGAATGCATGGATCGTGTGACACCTGACTTTGACTGCGGAACGCGTAGTAGGCTGGTTTCCGGTTCCAAATAGTGCGACCCCTATCCTTTGGGTAGTGCGTTTCGTGTATCGAATTTTGATACATATTTTTTTTAATTCACCATCGCGCCATCACATGGCGGTTTTGTACAACATTATTGATTTGTGTTGCTCTTGTATTAAAGAGTGAATCATCGAGATGTTGTCATTGTGTCTGGTTTGCTGTTTTTTAATTTTAAAATCTTATATGACAAACGCAAGATGATGGTGTGTACCGAATACAATGGCGTGATGAGTCCATACAAGGACGAAACAGCGTTGTCGTCATTTTTCGGACCCAGAGTCTGTCCATTACCTTGGAGTTCTCTGCACTTTTTAAGACTATACTTTTTTAAATTATTGTTTGAGTAAGTAACTATTCACTTACTTTTTTGCAAATTATATTATTAATACGAGTGTTGGGGACAAACGCTCTTCTGATGATAAGTAAGTATATTTTTTTTAATAGAATTATTCATTTTTAATTCCTCCCATGTCCCACTGCCGACCATGACTTAAGGAAAAAAAGGTGTTTCAATAATCCAATCATTATTTTGTTAGTTTTTTTGGTTTTTTCTTTATAAAAATTAGCAAGTTTACAAAGCAGCCAAAGGTCAATCTATCCTTCATGAGAGTAATTCCTTTTAGGGGGAATACCACTGTGAGAGAATTTTCTTTGGTAACTAAATTATTTATTTTGAATTTGTGAAAAATGTCTGTTATTAAACATACTTCGGATGCTCAAAAAATATTTATTTTGAACAGTTACGTACTACAATTATGAAAATTTTAATTTTTGAAACTTAATGTCCGACAATTCTAGCTAGGTCAGGTCGAGTCAACTCGCGTTGCGACTCGTCATATTTATAAGCAGCACCTTTACATTTAGCAGGTGTATGAACCATTTGTCGCCCGAGATACGGATGAGCGCGTCATGTGACTTGTTTCTTTTTTCGATTTCCGGCTTAAATTTATTTTTACATATTTTTAAACATATCTACTTTCAAAAAAAAAAATGCAATAAAAAAATAATTTTTTTATAGTTGTGTTCTCTCTGAACCCCTCGTCGAGTAGTTCAAATGTGGCTCCGTATAACTTCATTTTATTCAAATATTTAAAAAAGCACCACAAGAGACATCATTTTGAAGTCCATAAAAAGTTTGATAATGCCTATTTCAAAGATCAACAGGAATCTAAAGGTCTTTGCAGGACAGATGGCCATGTACGTTAAAGTATAGGTTGTTCATATTGAAAAATAAAATTATCAAAAAAAGAACTTAGCCTTTTGTTTCATTCCGTAGGAGCAAACTTTTCTAGTGCCCTATATACGAGTATGTTCAAAATCATTTTTTAAGTTCCATGCCATGTGGACGTTGATATATTCAGTATGTTTGTTCAACTTGCTGCTTAGTTTAAAATATAATTAATGGAATCATATTTTTTCACATATATTTTGAACAGAGTTGAAAAAAACCGTTAATATACAAAAATAACAGCTTCAGATAAGTTTATTTGTGTTTTTCTTTTAACAGTTTTTTTCAGTTACGAGAGAAACTTACGTTTAAGTTATTTTCCGAACTAGCCTACCTGTTGATTCGGCTATTCTTTTTTTCTACATAGCTCGTTAATAAGTAATTAAATTATAAAAAAAAATAGCAACAATCATTTTCTATTTTACATGTAAGTATACTTATATCAATTTTGTATGCTGCGCCCTCTTCAAATGTAAATTATTGATCTTCAAATATAAATTTTTGGGATTATATTAATTTATAAATTACTCTTTTATTAATTTTTGGCTTCATTTTATTAATAGACTTCAAACTGAAATGCAGTCTACGTAGGCGGCATTTAAAATGAAATGTCTAAATTTCAGTTGGTGTTACAATAAAATTTTTAGCTTCTAGATATTGCATAAGAGTTTATTTAAAATTATTGAAATATGCCAGAGAAATGGTTGTGTCCTAAAAATAAATAAAATTCTTAATATCTGCCAGCCAGTAGTAAAAAAAGAGTTTTTTCTGATTGTATATTTTTATGCTTGTATTTTTATTGGCTTACTGTTGCTGTTGTCAGTTTAACCCCTTTACTGTCAACTTAGACCGGTCTCAAAGTTCGATCACGTTAGTGAATTAGAGGGTTTAATTCTTAAATAATTATTATTACACATCTGGAAGATTCAATGAAATTACGTCTTTCCCACCAGTAAAAAATTGTATAACTAAAAAAACTAGAAGAAAAATTAGAGAATATTTGTCAATTTCAGGTAAAAAATTCAGTATCTCGGAATAGAAATATCCGGATACAGGGATGTTGAAATAGAGGTGAGGGAATAACCCATGAAAGCAGCAAAAACAGCCGCATGTCTTAACAGTACCATATGGAGCAATAAACATATAGGAATCGAAGTTAAATCCAGAATTTATAAAACAGCAAAAAGACCCATACTAACATACACTGCAGAAACCAGACAAGAAACCTCGAAAACAAAACAAATACTGGAAACAACAGAGATGAAAGCGGTGCGCAAGATAGCTGGCAGGACACTTATGGATCGGAATAGGAGCGAGGATATAAGAAGAGTGTGTAAAGTCGATAACATCAATGACTGGGTATTACAAAGAAAAAGGGACTGGAACGAACACATCAACCGCACGACCAACGACAGAATAGTAAAGATCACGAGGGACAAATCACCAATAGGACGTAGGAGTACCGGAAGACCCCGTAAACGATGGAGTGATAACCTCGCAATAGACTGAAACCAGGCAAAGGGACGAAGAATAACAAACAAATTGCTTATATATAAGAAGGAAGAAGAAGAAGGTAAAAAATATTGTTAGCCACGTCTTTTGTTTTGTCCATTATTGTCTGATGCTTCCGAAAAATTTCTTACATCATTTAAGTTCCGCTAAAATAGGTTTATGTTTAATTCAAAATTTTTCAACATCATGTATCCTTTTCCATCAGTGTATTTTGGATAGCAAGTAGCATTTTTTTATTAATAGCAATCTATACTTAAGTGGCGTTTTTTGAATCATGAAATTAAAGGAAAAAATTAGCACCCATAAAGAAAGTATTTTTTGAATTTTGAAAATATGCACTCCAAAATAGTGAAAGGGGGTAAATTATTATTTGATACATTTATCGATATTTCATGATTAACAGAGATATGAGACTTCATTTTGGTTTCAAAAGTTAGCTCATAACAATATCTAAAAAAATTTTTTTGATTTTTTGATACTCGCATTTTAACAGGTAAAATGTCGATTTTACGATTTCTCACTAAAAAGTAATTTTATCTGCAAAAAATCACGTCATGAACATTTTCTGCATATGTTTATCTAACTTGTAAATCCTTCTTTTTTTGAAATTCTTTTTTGTAAAGCTAAAAAAGGTTAAATATATTTGTATTATTTTATTTTTTTATAACGCTAAAACTATTGCACAGAACTTGTTTAAACTTCATTAGTATGTAGCGGTAGTTTGCACAAATAGTATAAAATTAATTTCACACTGATATCATAAATAAGAGCAGCATAAGGGCGAAAAAGATAAATGATTGCGGCGTAAAGTATTAGTCTCCCAAAACCGTTCTTCACTACCCCCTTTTCTCTCCTCTTCTCTTTTATTAAGTAACTGGGCACAAAAATGTCAGCTATTTCGGGTATAGAATGACTTCACACGCACGTACATGCACCACCTTCGGGTCTAAGGACTAATTACTTTTATTGACCAGACATAGTTAATTATTTGTAAGATTTTTCAATAATCTGAAAAAATATAATGATGTATAATGAAATGAGTATTTGAAACATAAATTAATTAACGATTATAATTAATTTCAAATGAAGCTAATCGGATTATATTATTTTTGCATAATTCCTTTTTCTTTTGCGTTTTTCTTTGATTTTCCAAGAACTAAGCTAAACGCAGTCCAATAAAATATTTTTGGGTGACTTAAAGGCCTTAGCACAAATATACGTCATTAATTAATTTGTGATTAATTAATAATGATGAAAAACCAGAATAATTGATCATAATGGGTATATTCCAGAAGAGCATTATTTGACAAAAATAATCTTAGAAGCCAGACATGCTAATACATGTTTTTAATCAATTTGCAATCACGGTCGAATGGCCTGATTTTCATGATTTAAGATGTATTATTTTCACCAATTAATGTTCTTTGAAATGTAATGCATTACTCTGATTTTATTGCATTACTGATAAATTGCACAAAATAGTTAACTATATCTGATCTATTTGAGCTGAGGCTATTATTCCAGTAAGGGTATTTCACCGGAACATATGCACCAAAAAAGCACATAAGAATCGGGTTCAATAAAATTTCAGTGGCATGCTTTCTTAAAATTACCGACGACCTTAAATGCGGGCGAAGCCGCGACAGGAAACTGCTACTAATAAATAATATATAAAAATAATTATGAAAGAATTTTTACTACAACTGAATAAAAAATATGTCCTCAAAGCGCCATCACAACATCTTGATGGTATTAATTCTAAAAATAGCTTACTTTAAACTTTGAGATGAAGCATCGTTACTTAATGCTACCAATTATTTTACACCGAGTCAAAATAAGGTTGTAATTTATTTAAGTTCTTTGTTTTGTCTAACTGTTAAGTTATATGTTGAAAGCAATAAATCTTTAAGACATCTTTTTTTATATTCCTGAAAGAATATCTTGTACTGCTTACTTACATACGTTAATACAATATATGATAAAAACTACAAAATTAATATTCCCATTAATTTAAAATTTATATTAACCTAACACTGAATCTTAAAAAAGTCCTTAGAATTATACAAAGAATTTTTAATTAAAATATGATATGATGCGCTAGGTAGTGGTAAGACCTTCAAACTCACAAAAGCCTCCTAACAGTCATTCCGGTATCCCAAATCATACATCAATCGTACTGCTTTGCAATTTAAATATTCTCTCCGACTGAGGAGTATATCCCCAAGAAAAGCATATGTAAGCTTGCTGTGACATAGAGCAAAGTATGCATATTGGATTGCCTCGCACGAAATACAATTCGATAGGTTACTCAATAACATCAAACAGCTTCTAAGTCCTTTTACAACGGAATCAATATGTGCATCTCTGAGCAACTTAGAATCAGTGGCGTAACTAAGAGTGTGTGCGCTCCTCCGCAGATTTTTGAATGCGCCCTACTATTTTGCACCCGTCGTGATCCCTAGTATTTATTTATTCATTTTCATCAAGACACTTGGGGACGGCCCCTAAGTTGACTGCGCCCCCCGTATTGCGGGGCCTGCGGGGTCGTTATTTACACCACTGCTTAGAATCCATGTGCAGATCCAGAAACTAAATGTCAGAGGTGTCTTCGTCTTTTTCGTTCCTCATGGAAAAAACAACTCGGTTGGTTTTGTAAACACTTAAATGAAGCCTGGTAGGGGTAAACCAGTACTGAGCACTCTCCTGTAACCTAACTGACTCCTCTACAAACTCTAGACAGCCATAGCAGCGAACGATATTGTGGTGTCATCCGCAAAGGTGTAAATTTTGCTGTAGGTTCAAGCATTCGCAAATCGTTTATATAAATCGAGAATAATATCGGGATCAACACGAACTCTTGTGGCACTCCCATAGTTACCTCGCTCTCTACTGATACCTCATGTCCAATACGAACCGACTCTGTTCTATTTGTCAAGTAAAATGTTAAAAGGTCTACAGTACTAGAATAAAAGTAATAATTCCTAAGCATTCGTAGGAGGATATTATGCGAGACACAATCGAAAGCCTTACTAAGATCACAAAACAATGATGAGGTGTATCTATGATTACTGGAAGGCTTCAGAATATAAGAAACCATATTCAGTTCGCTAAGAGTGGTATTTTTTCCCTTTCTAAATCTATATTGACAGTTTACAAAATAGGTGTTGTGAAAAAATCAATTATCTGTGTAGCTTACACTTTTCCAAGATTTTTAAGAACACAGGCAACCGTAGTATTGGTCCATAATTCTCGCATAGTTCAGTATTATCTTTTTTTAATATAGGTGTTTTTAAAGAGACTGGGAAATTTATTTTGTTTTCCACATTTGTTAATTAGCTTTAATAATGGAACAATAATAAGATTTTGGACAGATTTTAAAAATTTTACGTTCAAATTGTATGTTGTTATATCATAGCTATTTTTATTTTTAAGACTATCTGTCACATTCCTTACCTCACGACCCCATCGAAGAAATTTTGATCAACAGTTCACTTTAAAATATGATAGAATCTCTTTCCTTTTCTAGATCATTCTTTGGTGATTATTGTTAGGGAATTAAGATGGAAACAAATTTGGGACACAAATACAAAAATATTATCACTATTGAACATTATTAATTAAAGCTAAATCAGTTGTTTCTATCATGATAGATATTTCTTCTAATGTCCCTCGTAAATGTTGTTTTTTTTATTAAAGCCAAGAGAGAAATAAAAATTCAATCAGCTACAAATTTAAAATGATTTAAATAACAGCAACCGTAGTTAATTTTGATTTATGGATAAAATTGCTCCAATTATCATATGTATCATATACTTTCTAAATGCATTTCCAAGTGGGAATTTATAATGGTAAAATAATAGAGGCATTATTTGTCGCTCACATATTGAAATGGTCCATACGTGGGATGCAAATAACTCCGGGAAGTCGTAAATAGTCGAATAATTGAATTTAATAGTCGTTCTAAAGTCTTTATGGTTGTTGTCCACTTTGTAATTTTAATGATTCGGTAATAATATGTGAGTGCAGCATCAAAATTTTATTAGTTCTGTGACTTTTGAATATCAAATATGTTTCATTGTCTAAATTTTAAGGTATTTTTTTAACATTTAGTAGAAGTTATATTATAAACCAAGACTTACTCCAATTCTTTATATTGCGAACAAACTGTTTTATGAATGTACACTAATATTCAAATTGTTTAGGGTGTCCGGATTTTGTTGTTTTCGCCGGGTAGCTCCGTTATTTTTTAAATTAGCAGGGTGCGGTTCAAGCGAAGCGGTGCTACTTTTGCGTGAAACGAGAGATAGTAGACAGAATTTTCATAGTATTCTTAGTTTTTTAGATACAGGGGCTTTTTGAAAATTTGCCATTTTGCAACATCCCTCGTATTTCCGTTATCTTTTTAGTCATCGAAAAGGTAAATATTGAGTCAAAGTTTGAGTGACTTTGTTAGTTTTGCTCTAAGTACTACTACTCAAAGTGAATTAAGCGGAATTAATAAACAGTCCAATGTTCATATTGGTCGTTATATTTTTCGAAAATACCAAAAAAATTCATTCTAGAAAGTGCCTATACTGATGTATAAAAAACCTCATCTTTCGACCTAGACAATGAAAAAAAAAAGTAATCAGGCTGTTTTCGACCTTTGAAATATTACATTTTCAAACATCTGACTACCTCATCTAAAAGCCGACAAAAATATATTAAAAACCAATATCTCAAAATTTTCTTTGATTAATTTTAGCTTCGCCAACATGAAATGAAAACAATGTAATTTTGCACCGGAGTGCCGCTCTAGGAGGGTTGGCGTGAAACGCTCCATGTACAAAACAGATAACGATAGCCAGGCGAAGCTACCCCGGTTGCTTTTCTAGTCGCACTTGCCTGAAACACCATTTTACGTCTTTTGCAATGTTGAAACCAACCAAACCATTAAAATTATAATATTTATTACTTTTTGAACAACTTCCAAAAGAAAGGAGTTTAAATTCGACCTTCATGTACACTGTAAAAAGAAAATGCATTAAATTTATTATAAATATGCTAAAATCAAATAAACGTTTACGTTTATTGAATACATTCAATATAATATATTAAATTTAACACTTTACATTAATCTAAATTATTTTATTAAAATGGGTCTAATGTAATCATACATTTCATACAGAAAGTTGAAATATCTTCTCAGTTACCTTATTTAAATTTAGGATACAATTCACTTAAATTTAATGTATAACGAACTGATATTTGAATGAGTTGCTTTACATTCAAAGTAAATGTAAATTGTTCACGATTTTTGGTATAAAATCATTAAATTTTATGTATGAATAGGCATTAAACCTGAATGTAAGATTATTTTTAACAGTGTATGTACGACGATTACTCTGGAACGACGACAATTTGAGTGACGTTTTCTGCATTATGTTTAGAAAGTTGCTGCGTAGGTCCCGTACTATTTTGATTGAAATTGGTTCAGTAAAATTCAACATAACACTAATAGTATGGGCGGACTAGAAAATATATTTTGTCCGATTTTCATCAAAATTGGTATGGGGGAGTTTTCGGGGTGATACATAAAGAATCTAGATTAATTTTAAAAAATTGAATATGGCGAATCCTATATGGCGGATTGAAAATTTTACATCTGTTGATTTTCTCCAAAATTAGTGTTTGGTGCCCACTTCAAAAATTTCAATTTCATATAAAAATGATATTGTTATTTTTCGCTTTTTAGACCTAGTCGTTAAATTTTTTTATAAAAATTTTATTTTCCTTGAAAATATAATTAGTGTATTAAAATTTGAAGCTTTGAACACGCTATATAATACACCATAGAAAATAAATTTAAAATTTCGCATTGAACTAATTTTAGTACTATATCCTTGTAACACCAGATTACAATTTAATCTGAAACATGCTGGGAATACGCGACAAATAATATAAAAACGTCCCGGCCAAGCTTAAAGTACTGCTAAAAGAATTAAATTTTTATCCCTTTACGGCGATAACGGACTAAGATGGAATAAAAAACCACACTTACACCATAACAAAGGATTTAGGCACTAAAGATTTCCGGATATCGGAAAAACACTTAAGCTCTACCTTCTTTGTCCGAAAATAGCCCTAATCTTTGACCGTATGTGCCAAATTAGGATTTTGTAAAGGGAGGTTAATCGATTAGATTCAATTTTAACGTATTTTAAATTCAGTCGAAAATCCTTATTACGGCTGCAACTATTTTTTAAATTATTAGTTGAGGTTTGTGACTGACCAAGTAAAAAAACCTTAGTTATAGCCTATGAAAAGACAGTTAGTCACTACAACTATTAGAACTGTCACTACGAATAGATTATTTCTACAAAAATCAACATATAAATTATCAAGGATTTGAATTTTTGAATTTTGAGATATTTTGTCTTTACTGCTTTTTTTCTTATAAAAATCATCACTCTTCCACTTTAGTAACATTCCAAAATTTATATTGATTTTAAATATTAGCTGAGAAATTTGACAAATTAAGTAATCACCATATAAAAAAATATGTCTTTTGTTTGTTGATAAAATTATATTTAACGCTATTGTATTCAAATTCTAATTCAATTATTCTTAAACTTTGATTCTCATTACGATTTAAAAACAATTTAAACCAAATTTAAATATGGTAGTGCTAAAAATCGAAAGAAAAATTTTGAATTATTATGGTGCTAGCGGTTTTTTAGTAGTCTCGGACCTAAAAATAATAAACGCCTTATGACCAACTAACAGTTAAATTCACTAAAAAGATTTAAGACTTAGATTCGATCCAGTATCCATAGATGTCCATAAACTGGTTATTGAGGATAAAGAACAAGATACGAAGCCTAGAAATTAATCAGAGGAATAGTTGGGTCCTGCAAATAACTCAAATTTTCCATTTTCCGAGTCAAGAAATAAAATAAAGTTATTTTTTATCCTGGTATTTAAAGGATTCAAAACTTGCTTGACTCTGTTGTACTGTTCTACTGTCAACTTGCATCGGTTTTGAAGTTAAACCATGTTAGCGAATCAGTTTTTTTTTTAAATAGCAACTTCTATTTCATGGATTTAGGTCATTCAGTCCTGGAGCCAGTCATAATTTATATAAAGAAAATCATTTAAAAAGTATATAATTGACATTCTCAAACACCCAAAATCAACAAGTATCGAATCCAGTAACTCAGTGATGCAGCGCCAGTAACATAACCACCACACCACCCAGGCAGTAAAAATTGGGATATTAAAATTTTCATAGTGAAGGAAGGGAAAAAGAGAAATTAGGCATCCTTACTTCTGAAAAAGGTAGAATTTAAAAATCTCAAAAACGAAATGCTTTGGCGAAATTTGTTCTTAATTTTCGCAAAGTACGAATTGAGATATGTTATCACATATTTAATGTACTTGAATTTGAGATATGTTATCATATATTTAATGCACTAACGTTAATATAAGTTCAAAAAATTCTGAAACTACCAGGAAAAGGTGGAAACTTTTAAATTCAAAGTAAATGTCAATTATTCACGATTTTTGGAACAATATCATTAAATTTAATGTAGACTGGACATTAAATTTGCATTAAATTTAAAGTTATTTTTAACAGTGTTGACCTAATACATTTCTCCTGAAAAAAATTGGCGTGATGTAATATAAGTAAATAATAACCATATGAAAACATGAAAAAAATTACTAAAGCAAATAGTGGATATGCAAAAATTGTGTCCCATTTCTACCTTAATTTAAAATGCAAAATGACCATAAGCATATCATTTACAATATTATTACTGCCGAAAATTTCTGGTGGCGCGATGGCGTGTAACTCACCAGTTACTTTAGTTCTATTGTGGCATCACCAATTTTGTTAAATACATTGCCGGAGTGTAGACCTGCCGACCAACCTAAACTTAAACCTATTTTAAGTTCAGTTTATTAAAAAATTATCTAGTATATTATTTCTCGTAACCGAAAAATATTAGCTGCCGATACGGGATATTGATATTTTCGAGAAAAATCATTCTAAAATAATATGCCTTCTGTCTAGACAAAATAAATTATTCAAAACGTGAAAAAAATTATGTTACCTAAATCGACGTTTATTTTTTATACATTAGGAAAAAAAGTTCCTCGTATTCAGTTTAAAAATAGCATTTAATATAAACTTTGTCTAGATAAAACCTTTTTCTCTAATGAGACCTAGAACCAGAGCTAATCTCCTAACCAACGAATGTTCATTAGATTACTAAAGTTTTTCTCATGTATTTTTTGCTGCTGTTCGGGGACCTTGTTTTAAATAATTTAATTGTCTGAATCACTCCAAAAAGTAACTAGTGAGATTCATCAAATTTTTAAATAAACAGATTGATTACTATTTTAATTGTAAATAAAATCTTCTATGAGGTATTAAAAATGATAATTAGAACCGGAGATAATGCAAAGTTAGTGCAAAAAACTTTCAAATACAAAGTGCACTAGGTTCATCAACCCGCTCTCAGCTTCCAAGGAAGGAGTAATGCTCTGCAAAGTCTAATGTGAAAGAAAGATGTTTACTTTTTAGTTTGCGTCTAGTTATAATATAATATCCTAACTCTTGCGCGTGTTCTAAAATCACTATTATTAAAAAACTTATCAACTTAAATGCATGCTCCGAGCCTGTCAAGTTTCATCTTAAGTTAAACAATATCGTAAAATAAATAACGTATAACATGATAACTAGATGTGAACCGATAAAAAAATAAGCATTTATCTTTGAAATGAGACCTTGTATAACGTTATATATCCATTGAAGGCTGATATATCGTTTTTAAACCTAAAGTGCCTCGCCTATTTGCCACTTTTACACCTAATTTGGTCATATCTTCTGTAGTAATTAATATTTTTTAATAAATAAAAAAGAGTTGATTTGAAATTGAAATAGCATTTGATCCATCTAGTTAAAATGTTGAAAACTAACATAGGTTATTATCTAAGGTAATATAGGCAATTTAACTTCTTCTTCTTCTTCTTCTAGGTAGAACCAAGTTCTGTTATCTATACAATGCGTCATCGATCCTCGTTTGAGGTCGAAATCCAGCTGTCTCTCCATCTTTTGGGGGACCGTCCAGGCGGCCGTTTGGTGTTTGGTTTTTCTCTCATCACGGTTTTTGCTAGTCTGTCATCGTCTATTCGTTCCACGTGATCTCTCCACTGCCTACGACGGTTTCGAACCCACTTCACAACATCCCCCACTCCGCTATCCTCGCGTATTTTTGCGTTTCTTATTCTATCTCTTAAACTTGTTCCCGTGATCATTCTCAGCGTTTTCATTTCTGTGGTTCTCATAATTTGTTTTGTCTTTGTGGTTTCATTTCTTGTTTCTGCGCCGTAGGTCAGTATCGGTCTTACACAGACCTTGTAAATTCTTGCTTTGCTCTCAACCATCATATGTTTATTGTTCCAGATTATGTCTCTTAGTTGGCCTGATATCATGGCCGCTTTGTTGGCCTGTGTGCGTACTTCTTCTGTTACTGCCCTGTTACTTGTTATATGTGCTCCTAGGTATTTAAACTTCCCAACCTGTTCGATATGTTTGTCATCAACCATTAGTTTGCATCTTACCGGTCCTTTTGCTATTACCATTGCTTTGGTTTTTTCCACAGATATCTTCATATTATACTGTTTGGCTGTTCGATTGAGATGGAAAAGCATTCTTTGTAAGTTGTCCTCGCTATCTGCTGTCAAGGCAACATCGTCTGCAAAGCATATAATCTGAACGGTGTTGTGTCCCATTGGGTACCCAATATTTGTGCTTTTTACCTCATCAATGATTTCGTCCATGATTACATTGAAAAGTGTTGGACTTAGGCTATCAGCCTGTCTTATTCCTATGGACAGAGGGATTTCCTCTTTTAGAGTGTTATTTGTTTTAATTACCATGGTGTTTTTGGAATTCAGTTCGTATATTGTGCATATGATTGCTTCGTCTACTTGTTTTCTTCGCAGTAATTCTGTTATGTGTTCCAGTTTGACTCGGTCGAATGCTTGTGTAAAGTCCACAAAACAAATGAACAGCGGTTTATCGTATTCGATAGATTTTTCAACCAGCTGTCTGATAATAAATATACCGTCGATAGTAGAGCGGTTATTCCGGAAGTCCTGCCGTTCTTCGCACGCCCCGAACTTGTCTACGATCCGTTGTGACAGTATTTTGGTTAACAATTTGGCTGAACTATTCAGTAGGCTGATTCCCCTGTAGTTTTCGGGTTGTTTTTTTAATTCTCTTTTGTGGATCGGAATTGTGATGCTTTTCCGCCATTCGTTGGGTACTGACGTTGTGCGGAGTATTTTTTGAAATAGAACAGTGAGCTCTGTGACAAGGCTGGGGCCTCCGTACTTTAGCATCTCATTCGTAATTTGGTCGGTACCAGGTGATGTTCTGTTTTTTAATTTCTTAATTGTCAGGTGCATCTCTGCTTCATAACTGTTTTTATCAAAATACGTCTGAAATATAATAATAAAATATGACCTCTTCCTTTCAGAGTCATCATTTCAATTTTTGACTTTGCAAATATTTTAAGAGCAAATACATCAAATTCACAGTTTTGTAGTTTTTAAGTGTTTGCATAATAATAAATTTTTGTAAAAGTAAATCAAATTTGTTAACCAATTACAATCTTTTTCCAAAAGTAAAAAAACTAGACCTGGGGGTGGCGTATACTATCATATTCGAGGATACCTAGTGAACATTATCGCACCATACAACCTATATTCCCTAAATCTTGGTTAAGTGTGTAATAAAGTCATATAAAACTCACCAATGCAATATTTTACTTGTCATATTTGGCTCTGCTACAGTTGCGAAATAACATTATTTCGTGTTCTAGTCGTAGAATGGCTAATAATTCTTCGCACGGCGTCTGGGTGTTTATTGTTTTACATGTTTCGGTATATTATTTTAATACATGGGATTTAGTTTAGCTCTATGTTGATATTATTATAAATGTTTTAGCTTTACCATGAAAATTATATTAAAATGTATATAATACTATCAACTGCCGTTAGCTATAAAAACAGCAAGATTGATAATTATTTTGGAAAGGTAGTGAAAATTGTGATTTCGTTTCACGAAAATAGTAAGTTTTGTTATACGTTATTTGTTATAATTGTACATAGACTAGTGGTGTGTTCTACTTAATTGGATAAATATTTATTGGCAGTGGAAAAGTCTTTTTCATACTCAAAATAAGGTGTGTTTTAGAAAATTAAGGCAAATATTCCTTTACGGATATTTCCTACAGTACCTGTGATTGTTGGTAATGATATTTTGGTGCCCATATTTCAGGCTCATATATGAATATTTGATGTTATAATAATAATATAAAATTTTATAATAATTTCTGAGTTCCAACTAAACACCCTGTATAACTTTTTAAAGAATTTAATGACACGTTTTAAGACCCAAATAAATGTCTCTAAAATTGATAAAATTTATTTCGTTACCACACCTATTCTTTCTCAGAAGTAGGAATCGTTATAGAAAAATTAGTTATTTTGATAAAAATTTTCACCAATCTTCCAGGCATTTGTTTAAGTCCTAGATGGTGTCACTAAACAATTTAAAAAATTACCCAGGGTGTTTTATTTTTTTAAAAATTACAAATATGCCCATATTTTAGTCTAACCTCGCAAATTAGAAATTATTATAACATTAAAAAAATATGGGCACTAATATATCATTACCAAGTAGTAACCTAATATCACAAATACTTGGCCAAATATTGTAAAACATACGGTATCTTCCCTTTGGGTGGCTAACAGAACTTTTCCATAGCAGATAAATATTTAGCCAATGAAGTAGAATACATCACAGGCTATGTACAATTAGATCTAAATCACCCAATATTTGTGAAAAAATAGAAATAAAACTCCCAAATATTATTACAATGAGTCAACAATCATATAAAAATCTTAAAAAAAAACAAGGGAGGAAGTCATTAAATTTATATTGGAAATATGTAGAAAGTGCCAAACATTGTCGGCCTGACATGTTTAAAGGCGCTGAAAATGTCGATCGTGTCGAAACGGAATCTCAAGCAGTGATAAAGTTTTTAACAAAAGAAGGACGTATACAGTAAGAAATTATAATGGTAGATTAGATGGTGTGAATGGTGATGCTGCGCCTCCTTATTCAACTGTTGTCGGCAGGAGTACCTCGAAGATGAAGAAAATCGTGATCGTCCGGCCAACGAGATCATACTTTTATGGAACGAATAGTTCTTAGTGATTGACGTGGTAGAGTGAAAGAAACATTCGTGAAATATTCGAAGAATTCTTCACGAAAATCTAGGGATGAATAAAGTTGGTGCGAGATGGGTACATAAACTTCTTCCGGAAATGTAAAAACAATGGCGACTAAAGTGAGAAAACAAGATAATTTCTGGCTCTATATAACGACAATACCATAGAATATTGGAATTGATAGTAACAGGGAAAGAAACTGTGGTTTTTTATTGTGACCCCCTTTCAAAGGGTGATGGAACTTTGGAAACTTCAGAAAGGGTTCCCTAAAAAGGCTAAAGTGTCAGCTTTGGAAAAGATATTTATCGCGACTGCTCTTTAAGATTACAAAGAAATTTTGTTGCTGGATTTTAAAGAACGTAACATCACTATGAATGATGAATACAATGTTTACCACTTGACTTGCCTCAAGGAAAAGAAATAGTAAGTGAAGGTGTACACCAACTACAGGACAATGCACACATACACACAAAACCTAACTTCTGAAAGTAACATCCACCTCTGACTTTTACTTCGGGACTTAAACAAAGCTTTGCATGGACGTCGTCTAACTACTGATGATGAGCTGAAAGCAGTTGTGATGAGCCACTTTGACCCTAAAGACTCTAGTTTAAAGCCTAGAGTTAAATTGAACTATAATAAGTGTGTACAAATAAGTGGTGATTACAATGAAAAATTAAATATTTTTTTCTAAACCTGCTTCAACTCGAACTCCATTTTGAGACACAAAATAGAAGTCGACCGAAACCATATCTATAAAGCAATGAGTTTTGCGTTGCCGAGTTTTCAATCATTTACTTTGTTTATTATTGTAATTGTTGTTACACTAAACAAGTAAACAATGTATTTATTTCAATTTTATTATATAATATCGATATTTAAAAGTACCTAACCAAAATGGTCATAAGATATAGTATATTTAAATGGAAAATTATTTCTCATTACTGATTAGAAAGGACGGTAAAATACAAGTAATATACATATGTATGTATTAGTGGTATATAAATAAATAAGTATGTATATTCAACCCTTGAAAATTTCCAACAGTGTCATCTAGATGACTTTAATGTCTGAATTTGTTCCCTAAGAAATTATACACCCTGGTTTTTTAAAATTCTACTGTTTTTTTTATTAGGATAGGTTTGTATAGACTCATATTTTTATTTCTTAATTGTTTAACATAACTTGATAAGGGTAGGACTTTTGGGAATGGACTAAAAGATGTTAAAAATTTTCAGACAGCATAATCATGAATACAAAACTCTTTATATAAAAAGAGCTTCCTCCATTGCTCTCTTACACAGTAGGATTTTAAATTTTTTTAAAAATATTAGAAAACAGACATCTGTATTTAAATTAACCCGATAATGGTAACCGAAAAAGGAAACGCCGCACTTAAAATCTGTGGAAACCATTTTGTAAAGAACTAGATTTGTAATAGAAATATAAAAACTTGCTTTACCTTATCTCCCCAAATAAGACCAAAAAATAAAAACCAATTTTAGGTTTTTTTAAAATATTTTCGAGAGTATTTGGAATTTCCTAAATTTTTCCACGACACCTAAGCTTCATTAGGGCTTTGCTCTATCTTATTGTTTCTCCGATCCTCACGATGAAGCTCGAATTTAGGACACCCCGTACATATCTTTACCTATATTTTCATTAGAATAAACTAAAATAGGGACTAATAGTAATTTTGATTAACGCATCCGATAGCTTCGACTTGACTGAGTTAAAATTAAAGTTCCTAACAATGCTTTAACTATACCTTACCTTAATACATATATAGATATCAAATTAGGAATACATATCTAAATTTTGAACATTGATAAAAGCACATATTGTTCATAGAAAATGAAAAAATTAATTACAATGGACAACAGCCAAAATGTATTTAAAATAAAATCGACTAAATCGTATCATTTTTGGAGTGCCAAAACCGAAACTACTTTAATTTTTTTAATATTAGTGTTAGAAATATGCAATGTTATATCTCCCTATATATTAATAATGTAACCGCAAGAATGCATGTGGTATATTTGTATTGTTATAACAATAGAGGGGTGCTACATTGCCAAGTTAAGGAAATTTTGCACAGCTTGGCAGTACCGCATGGGGGATCTCTAGGGGTGACTCCTATATACGAAGTCCTAACCCCCAGAGCTTAAAATGAGGGAGATAGCCATTTAAGTCCATGTAAATCGACTTGTATATCTTCTTTGTACTGAACAGCCTCTATATACAACAAATGATAAACGCCACTCTTGCGAATGAACAAAAAAATTTTCGAATATTCTCTAAAAATGTAGAAATACTTAGGTATAAATGCAGCTACAAAGCGGAGAGGTTGTCAGTCGAAGTTAGTGAGTCTAATCGAATAACTGAGATTTCAAGATGTCCCAGAAGTGTGTAAATAATCTAGATCATTTTTGTTGTATTTCTGGTGAGGTGACTTTTGCAACTCAGAAGCGGTCTATTACCCCATTGATAAAGAAGGTATATCAGCTTTATTTCAGAGCCAATATTGGGGATCAAGACAAATAGTGGGTGCCAAATATGTGCTGTAATGCACGAGCTTGAAGTCTGAGAAACTGGTTAAATAGTAAAAAACAATCTATGCGGTTTGCTGTCCCAAAGATCTGGATAGAACCTTCAAATAAAGTGAATGATTGCTATTTCTGTATCTCGTGTTGGGCAAGATACAGGTATATCTAAAAAGAAAAAGTCGGTTAGCAATTATCCAAATGTACCATCTGTCACGAGACATGTGCCTTATAGTGACGAACTTCCTATTCCAGAACCCCCCAAAACATTCACTTACGAGTCAGATAAAAACGATACAACAATTTCACAAGAATTAAGCGATCTTGTGAGAGACTTAGAGCCTCCAAAAAGTAAGAGTTACTAGGATCAAGATTGCAGCAGTGGAACTTATTAGAGGAAGATGTTGCAGTATGTGTTTTTATAAACGTCATAAAGGCCTAGCACCATTTTTTAACATGGAAAAGAACTTGGTTTTCTGCAGTAACATTAGCGGTTTCTTGACAGTTTTAAATATAAACTACAAGCCAGAGTAATGGAGATTTTTTATAGACAGTTTAACATTGAGTTTAAAAGCAGTACTTGTGCACATGGGAAATATTTTACCGTCTATTCCTGTTGGAATGCAGTTCACATGAAAGAATCATACGACAATATGAAGTACCTATTGACACATATAAAATGGTGTGAGCACCAATGGCAGATCTGTGACGACTTAGAGATGATAGCCCTTTTATTTGGGTTGTAGGCTACACCAAGTTTTTCTGTTTTTTTTTTTGTGTGAATGGGACAGTCGGGCAAAAGCACTTCATTACAAGAGAAAAGTTTAATCCGTTCGCCAATTATTAGAGCCAGGTGAAAATAATGTAACATATGCCCTAGGTAGACCCCAAAAGGATTTTGTTGCCACCATTGCATATCAAATTGGGCCTAATGAAAAACTTTGTTAAGGCACTGAGTACAGATGGGCCAGTGTTTCAGTATCTGCGTCAGAAAAAGGTATTTTTGTTGGGCCACAGATTCGAAATATTCTGAAAGACAAACATTTTGACAGCACTCTAACAGATATTGAAAAAAATGTTTGGAAAAACTTTTGTATCGTGGTTACTAATTCCTTCGGAAATAAAAAAGCTGACAATTACCTTACTTTTGTTGAAACTATACTGTCATCATATCAAAAAATTGATTGCAATAGGTTTCTAAAGATCCATTTCTTACACTTACATCAAGACTTTTTTCCTGACAACTGCGGAACTGTAAGTGAGGAGCACGGTGAACGCTTCCGTCAGGATATATCAACAATGGAGAAAAGGTACCAGGGAAAGTGAAATGCTTCCATGCTTGCCGACTACCGTTGGACCCTTGTTAGAGATGCTCCAGAAACAATTCACAAAAGAAAAATAAAAAGGCAGGATATTTAGTGTTACTACAAGTGTAAAATATGTATTTTTTATTATTTTGTTAAAAATAAAATTTAAAAAACAACTTGTTCTTGAAAACTACAACTAAGTTTTTAATTTCATTGTCATTTTTGTGTTCAGCGCCACAAAATTAACAAAAGTGCACTTTTCATACAACGAATAAACTAAAATTTGTTGTGTAATTTTAGTAGAACATGAGAAAATATTTATAACATAATTTGGACAAGATTCTATTAAAAAAGAATTACTCTTAAGGCCATTATCTATTTTATTCTATATCGCTACAATAAATATTATAGGCCATTATTTCCTTTGCTACTACAAATCCAACCATCATTTGTCAATGAACCCACTTACCCGCAATGCTGTTCGGTTATCTCAGAAAATTAATTCGGCTTTTCGCACTTCTACGCATCAATTTAAACCGTCCATTGTGCCTCATACATTAAAGTCAAGATAAATGACTAAATTATCCCTATTGTGAAATGTGATCGCTCTAGCTTTAGACCTACCCCGACGTAAAAGACATGCTTGTTTCATACAGGGTGTTATAAGTCTAATTATTCTTGATGAAACATGAAAAAAATTTAAAAACAATTTTCCAAAAAGTTTTCTTCCAATAAACAAGTTTTTCTATATTTTAAATGTGAATATTGTTAATAAACTATTTTTAAGTTTAACAAATGAGGGAAGTCTTTACCTCTTCCACTTTAATGTATTTGATTAAAATTCATAATATTGTAACAAACTTGTTTCCATAAAGCAATATTCTCATTATTTCTTAGTACATCTAAAATTTATCAGAAATTGGAAATGTTTTGTTGAATCTTATGTAGTCATATGTCATGCAAAATTAAGCATTAACCAAAATATACAGATCTACAAAAAATGGCTGGGGGTCAGTTCCAAAGTAATTTACTGCATAGAATCCGAACCCGAATCACGTCAAGATTTTGAGATTTTTGAGGTTATGTGCAGGATGCACAAAGTTTTGTTGGTCTTTTTTTTAGTTGCATTATTTAATAATACTCTTACCCTTCAAAGTAAGCTATTGAACGGTCGTCAACAATTTTTTCTTGCAAAGTTACGTCCATTTTATGTACAGGTTATTAGGATTTTAGAGACCTATATTGTTTTTTGCAAATTTTGATTTACCATTTTCAATTCATCATCTAAAAAATAAAAATTTCTATTTTCTCAAGTGAAATTTTTTAGACACACTGTTAAAAATAACCTTCAATTTAATGCAAATTTAATGTCGTCTCTACATTAAATTTAATGATTGTGTACTTTAAATCATGAATAATTTTCATTTACTTTGAATTTTAAGTAAACTCTAAAACTTAAATTTCAATAAAGTAACTAAAAAGATATTTCCACTTTCTGTACATTAAAATTAATTCACATGTACTTTAATATTAAAGAAGTTTGCATTAATATTCATGGTATATTGCATGAGATTCCGGGAGATAGCGCACCTTATTTTGAACTTTTTATTTAGTATGATACAGGTTGCTTAAAGAACTCAATTTTCTTACGATGAGGTGTACATGTCTGCCGGTACTGACGGAAACCAACGAGTTCGAAACCGGTCTAGATGGCGGTACACTACCTGTAGAAAAAATGTTCATCTTTTCCTAATAGTTTCAGAATTTTTAGAATTCATATTAATGTGCATTAAATATGTGATAATATATCTCAAATTCAGTGAACACTGGCTGTATATTTAATGTACATAGTCACCTTAAAAAGTAATGATTAACCTTTAAATTTAATGTATAATTACATTAAATTTAATGAAGTACATTAATTTAGATTAATGTAAAAATTGTTAAATTTCACGCATTGTATTAATTGAATTTAGGAAACGGTTTATGAAATTTCATCGAAACGTCAGCTACCTTACAGTCTCGAGGACTCAGAACACACAGGGGATACCCGAAAACCTTTGATTACATATATATATATATATATATATATATATATATATATATATATATATATATATATATATATATATATAAATATATATATATATATATATATATATATATATATACATATATATATATATATATATATATATATATATATATATATATATATATATCGGAACGGAGATTTAAATAGGCAATTTTTCGTGAATTTTGCCCTTGGTTCGTTACAGCTCCGAAACTAGCATGAAAAGAGGACCAAAGTGGAATTCACATGAAATAAACGGTCTGCCTTCTATTAACTTGTAAAAAAGGTCCATAATGTCGTATCAAACTAAAATTTCATCTTCTTCACTACCAGACTTTTATCTTGAGAAATCGTAGTAAGATTATTATGCATATTTTAATAGTGACGTATAAAACTAGTTGGTTATGGGTGTTTATAGGTTCAGAAAAATGTATAACAAAAAATACAATTCAATTTTCTGATCGGAAATATAAAAAATTTGATTATTAGCATGCTAACAAAAATCGTCTGCAGTTAACCGCCAATATTCTAAAATGAATCCCCAGTTTACAACTAAAACTTCAAATAAAGGTTTTGAAAATCTTTTAGAGAAAACTCTATTTTTGATTTAATACTCATATTTTATTTGCAGAAATTTTAATGTTAAATGGCGCTTAACAAATTTTTACTATTTTTTTAAACATTTGCTTGATAGTTAAATACAGTATCAAAAAGGATCTACAATTCAATAAAAGTATAATTTCCATAATACTGGAATAACTTGGGTAGTATATTTTTCATAATATTTTGCTATATGTTTGTATTACCACTATTTCTAGAAGTTCCCCCGTATTTTATATACAAATGATAAGGCTAACTATAATTATTATACCTAACCATTATGACGCATACCCACGCGCCCTCGGCCAAGTGTAGTAAATGTCATTACTGTTCAGTCATATGATCCTTTTTGATAAATTGCTTTACCGGAAGAATATTTCTCCTATTTACAGTGACACACCATTTATCAAGAACGGCTTTCATGTGATGAGGATCCTGTTTCGGAGATTTACCGGAATATTTGAGATTTTATAAATGTTAAAGAATGACCAGTATAATTTTGTAAATATTTATAAAAGAAAAATATCAAAATATGTTTTTCTTCGTCTTTTATTAAAATATACCCTTTTATGCATCCGAATTTTTTTGCTGCGCATAATCTGCATAAAACATAAAGGCATTAATTATGTGTAAACCCTTTTGTGTTTATTTACGCAAAAAATATTCATTCAGCCGTTTTTTTGTACTCATTACTCTCTTCTCACTGGTCAGCAAAGTTGAGGGGTTCGCTTATAAAATCTAATGTAAAATTTCACTTTTGATAATATTTCTCCAATTTACAAAAGTATTTAAAATCTTGTGCTTTTGTTCAGTTATCAGTTAACACATGAAATAGAAAATTTTCGATAAAAATCAAAGAATAGGAAAATATATGTGCAATTTAAGGAAATTATGCAGAAATCTTGAACTTCTAAATGCGACTTTCGACCAGTATTAGAACTTACGATTTTATAAGCATTTAATGTTCCTAAGAAAACAAATATTCGGTAGTTAAAACTCTAACTGTTTCTGGAAGCTCAACTTCTAAAGTTTTTAGCTGTATTTAAAAAAGAAAAGAAAGTCTTCCCAAAATGCGTAATTTTGAAAGTGGCACGTTCAAGAAGCTTTAAAATTAGTGATTCCAGAAACATTGGAGGTTTTAAAAATATAGAAAAATTGCCCTCTGCGCCATGCCTAATATTTGTAGGTAAGAATTGCAATTTTAACACCTTCTGTAATTGCGAGCTTCTAAACCATTCGAAAGTGTCAAAAAAGAAATTAGGAGTCTTAAAGAATATTTTATTTGATCTGGTAGGTAATAATACAAAAGACATTGAAAATGGAAAAAAGTCGTTTCCATCGCCAATTTCAAGTGATCAAGACTATAGGCAAGCGAGCTACTATACCTGTGGACAACGAATTCTACATGACAAAAATCACAAATAGGTAAGTTTTAACCTTCCAAATCCATGGGATCCGGTCATAGTGAATTGTAAGCGACCAACTTCAAAGATAGGCAAGGGCAGTAGGTTCCTGGTGACCAAGACTGCCAACAACGCAGCAGAGATTAAACCCCATGCTCCCTAACCCACATGATCAAATACAGCGAGTTCTACGAGAAACTAAGACAGGCAAGTTTCATACCCACAAAATCGGGAAGGAGTGAGATCTAGATGACCAAATAACCTAGAGATAGTGAGTTCCATGTGATCAATTAGTCGAGTGCGGCGAGGAATCAACCCCATGTTCCATAACCCACATAACCGAAGAACACCAAGTTCTACGTAACCAAAGAAAATTAAATTAAAATAAATCTCTGTAATTAGAACATGAAATTATACACTTTTAAGTGAAAAAATAATTGCCAATGACCCTGGTAAGATTTTATCTCTTACCAGCTCAATGCGGTTACATTATTGAATTAACAAAATAAAATGTTTTTAGAAAGCCTTTTATTTCTACAGCATTTTCAAAATTCTATAAAAATTATAAATATTGCTTGATGTCGAAAGGTTTTTGCAGTAAATTGCTCATTATATTTAACTGAAACTTTCAGTTTTTATAAAGTTCCATCGTTTACCACTGTGCTTATTTCAAAGTAATTAAAAAACTATTTTTGGTCAACTAAACTAGATTTCAAGAATTCGAGTGAAAATGTCAACTTACTATACAATTTTTATTTTCATGAGAACATGTACTCATCGGGCATTGCTCATAAGCATAATTCTGTCTTTTAATTTCCTTTGTCCGGTCTAAGTTACTAAGGCTATTTTGACTTGTGTTGTATCTCCAGGTGACAAAAGTTCCCAGGAGTTCTGTGAATATTCTTGGTCTTTAGTTATCGTTCTTATCGGAGGTGGGATATCATCATAGCCATCAGAACTAAATTAGGTTTCTCGTCTAAAGACAACATCCAAATCATTCACGTAGATTAAGCAAACATCCTACGTTGCTTCTCTTACCTTTTTTTTGCGGTAAGTCTAAGCAAAAAATATTTTTATCCCCTCATGATGTATTCTTAAGTATTTCAGTTTTCTCTTATTTATTTACATTCTTTATCTAGTTGTTGCACTAAATTTACATTTATTACCGGGTCATTCATGTTATTTAAGAATCCGTCTGTATTATCAAATTTCATACTTCTATATTTTTGATGTTATTTTGTTGTATTGTCCAAGCTTCGTCTTCATAAAGAAGTAACAAGGCAATATTCATATGTGTTGTATGAAATTCACCCACTTAGATTGTAGATTATGTTGTCAGTTATAAGAATGGTTTTGACATTTTGTGGTGTTATTTCCTTAAATTCAATTTTCTTAATATTTATTTTTCAGCTATAGTTTTTACAAAAATAATTGAAATGTTGAATAAGACGTAGTTGTTCGACAGTTTCTGGCAACAAGACTGGATTGTAAGCTTATCTGACAATAATGATAATCTCCCTTTACATTATCTGACGGTTGGATACTTGTGTATGTGCTTTCTAATATATTGTTTTACTATATAATTTAGAAGCAGTGATCTAGAGTAAAAAAACGAGTCTTGACAATATGAGGGCCAATCTGTCCAAACTTCAAGAACTAGCATGTGCATTCATAACTAGAATACTAAAAACATGCCCAACGGCTGTTATGGAAGTGATTCTATACCTTACAACTCTAAAAATATTAATGGAGAATATGGCGAAGAATAGAATCATTAAATGAAGGTCCCATCTCTCATCTAGAAACTAGCAAATCTAGAACATGCACCAAGATTAAATGAAAAAGATCTTCAAATTCGTGAAAATTTAAACAAAAGGTTGAATAGTAAAAGTGAATGGGACAAAGATACCATTAGGAAACTCAACAGAAAATCCATTAAATAGTATAACAGATACGTGCGAAGTGGTAGAGATCTGTTGGACTTCCATTGTCTTTATTTTTGTTGAATATCACTGTGATATTCAACAAAAATAAAGATAATGGAAGCCCAACAGATATCTACCACTTCGCAAGAAACATCATTGTCTATGACCTTCAAACAAACAATAACAGATACGTGTTTTATATATCTGCTGCAATATATTTAGTATATACTTAGCTTTTTAAGGCAAATTAGTTAATATAACATAAGAAGTTTGAAACAATAATTGCACAGTTGTTTAATTATTATTTATATAATCGAGGGGTTATATTTTCCCATAAATTTACGGGCCATTTTTTCAGTTCAATGGTCGGAAATTATCAGTTTCCTGCGTTTGAAAATGCACCCTATATGAGAATTTTCACAAATAAAATCTTGTCGGACTCATCAAAATGAAACTTTTCACAAAGTCCTTGAATCTGCGTCTGTTACCACTCTTTACTTTGAAAAGTGGTAACACTGTCATCGCCCGCCTCTAAAGAACTTCCAATTCAGAAAGTAGAGTTACCCCTGCCAGCTGCATCAGGAATGTGAATGTTGCTGAGCACCCAACCCCGTCAACAACCGTTTTCGGTTGTCATATTGTATTCTTGTGATACCTGCGCCCCCCTCCTTAAAAAGAGAGCCTGGATCCGCCCCTGAGTGGTAAAAATAGGTGTTACCTCTTGTAGACTGACTTCGGCAAACAATTAAAAGTTGCCAATATAATTGCAGATTTTTTCTAATTTAATTAAAACCTATACATTAAAGTTATTGAACATCGATTAAGTTTTTTTAAAACTCGAAAAAATTTTTTGATATTATAAATTGTAAGGAAGATTTTTCAAACTTGATATAATTGAAAAATTTTAGAGGTTGCTCAATATTTTTTCTAATAATGGAAATTTTAAAAACAAAAGTTTGACACTAAAATTATAAAATTTAAAAGAAAAAACTCTAATTAAGTTTATTTTATAAATTTACATTTTGGACATTCAAAGTATGAATTGTATGTGATATAAGACGTTTCTGATTTACAAGTTATTCCGATACGAAAGATTTAGTATAGCAATTATTATACGTGTATTAATAATAAGAAAATTTTTGTAAAATAAGATCATTACCATAAATTTTTTTAAAGTTATATAAAAAATGAGTTGTTACTTAATATTGCAATTATTATTTCAAACTTCTTATGTTATTTTAACATATTTGCGTTAAAAGGTTACCATATGAGTAGATTCTAAAAATCTTGCCCTTAAATAGCGGATTGAGCCGATATAAAAATCAAGAATATTTTTCGATGTTTTATCATCTTGCAGAGTTATGAGCGATTCGGCAACACTTGGGTAGTGTTACTTGTTAGTGACGTAAGCAAAAAATGACTAAATATGACTGAGCTCTTTACACCAAAAATAGTAAATCCCATTTATAAAATTACCAGTATTTGGTTTAATTAAAATTGCCAACAAAAAGAAAAATGGGGCAATACCATTAGTCATCATTTCCGTGTCACGCAGATTGACAATACGATATATGTTTTTAAAAATATCGATTAAGCTTATCTTCTTTTCTTTTGTGAAATTGTTAAATATCATATACACCCCAATAAAACGGACTAAAATAACTATAAATAGTGTCATAAAAATGTAAGTTTTTCTGATAAATTTCCCCAATGTCAATAAAAATTTTGATTTATATTTTTATGATGTATCAAAACATTGACATACTATAACAGGAAACATTCTTTAAATATACACTAGATATCTGTAGATAAGTAAATCATTGGTATACAATCAGAGTAATAATATTTATTTGGTGAAATAAAAATGTCACTTTAGTTTAATCACATAAATAGAAAAATCTTTCAATAATTTCTTTGTTAAAAAGATATCTAAAATATTCAATGAATAAAAATGCGATTTTTATATTTTTAGCTAAATTTTAATTCAAAATTATCAAGTGAGATTTTTATACAGGTAATATATTTTTATTTCATTCTTTACGAACAGTGCACCTATAATTTTTGCCAATAACAAAAGAATAAGCTCCAACAATTTCTCGTTTTCGTGAAATTGGATTTTTCATTAGAACAGGAATAAAGTATTCAGAACAAGTACAATTGTAAGTTAAGTTATTTAGATATCTATCTACCTTGAAATTAAATTGAGCAACTTTAAAAGTTTGACGTAAGATAGTAGTAAGTATTTTTTTTAAGTAAATATTTTTACTTAAATTGTCTGAAATCGAGACTACTTTATTTTTATAAAGAACGTATTTATTTTATAAGATCAAACGTTAAAATTGTAAATAATCATCTTGTGAATATCTTATAGACGTGGTTATACTGGAAGAAATGAGGTCATACGCAGCACATGATTTTTAATTCTATTTGCAATATTTAAATGCGAATAAGCGAATACTACGAATACACAGCCACACAAAAAGCTATTTTTTCTGACTTGTCTATATCTAGTATATATTTTTGAGGTAGTTGAATCCGAATCTGGGGTCGATTAAACCCCATCAAGTCAGGGTTTTGCCATAATTTCAAAAAACCTCAAAATTAAGACTATTAAACATTATTGAACGCTTTCAACCCAAAACCAATATTGTTAAATCCCTAATAACCCCACGACCCAAACACCCAACGACTCGAAGACCTCATAACCCAATAACCCCATGAACCGATGATACTATAACCTTGTGATTATAGAGTCACCTCATAATCATGATACTGAAATCATCGCACGTAATTTCTCATAGCGGAAGAATTTGTAGTCGCATCAATTTCTTTAAACTACAGCTGTTGAGCTCCATGATCCAATAATCCTATAACCCCATGACCTAATGAACCCGTGATTCTATAACTTCATAACTCATTACACTCATTCTCTCATAGCGGAAGAGCTTTAAACTATAGCTGTTGAACCCCATGACCCAATAACCCCATAACTTGACATGGCCTTAATTTATTCGAACCATTTATGTTAATCCCCACGACCTCAAAACCTCAATGATTTCAGTAACATAGTTTTGGGGTTATAGAGTTATGGAGTTATGGGGTTATCGGGTTATGAGGTCTTTGAACATGGGGTTATTAGGGGTTTAGTTTGGGGTTAACAGCGTTCAATAATACCATTGACGAATTATACTAAGACGGCTCATTCTTATGGGAGGATTGGAAGCGCTAAGTATTAAAACTCGGTCATTGATAAAAGGTAGTTTTTACTATAAGTAGCAAAACGGCAAGGAATGATGTATACGCAGTGTTGCCGTATTGGATAGTTGATCTAAACTACGGGTACAAATTTTTTTATCCCTTGGTTTATTATATTTGTTTAAGTTTACAAAGGGAACGTTGCAATAATCAAACCTTTCAGCAAAACTTCGCTAGGCTGCTGCAACCTTAGATTTAAATCGATAAAAAGGTGGAGCTTACCCCTCTTAGTCGGTAGGAAGGGATATGCAGAATTGCCACGTTTTCAACATGAATCCGAAAATTTAATTCTTTTATACTTGTTTCTAACAAAAGCATGTATATCACATTAAAATACTGATGTCTAATCATTGACAATATTGTAAATTGCTTTTGATGAATGAGACGGCGTACCAGTTTGTATACCATTTAGGAGCGTCAAAATCATAGCACAGGATAGGAATTCTTGGTATATTTCTTCTATGATAATAATTAATAATCTGAATTTTGGGGTTTTTTGAAGTTATGGCTAAACCCTGACGTGATGTGTAACCCCAGACCATTGTTTACCACAGCCACACAAAAAAAATCTGGTCTGTGCTGTGCACAGCTACACAAAAAAATCTGACCTGGGATTCTGACTATGTCAACTATATGTTTTCGGAGTCGCTAAATTCGAATCTTTAGTCCACGAAACCCCATCACGTCAGAACAAAAAAAAACTCTGACTATTAAGTATTATTGAATGCTATTAATCCATCACTATTTCTGCTGTTAAGCCCCCAATAACCCCATAAACCCATAACTCCGTCACTCTATGACCCCATGACCATGTAACTGAAATCATTGAGGATATGAGAACATGGTGTTCAGCAGCCAGAGATTGAATAAATTAAGGCCACGACAAGTTCTTCCGCTATGAGAGATTGAGTATAATAACTTGAGTAATATGGTTATAGGGTTATAGAATTATGGGGTTCAGCAGCTATAGTTTGAAGGGATTGAGGCCAAGACAAGCTCTTCCCCAATGGGAGAATGAGTTTAATGATTTCAATAAAATTGTTATGGGGTTATAGAGTCATAAGTTCATGGAGTCATGGGATTATAGAGTTATTGGTTCATGGAACTCAATAGCCGAATTTTAAGGAAATTGAGATCACTACCAGTCCTTCCGCTATGAGAGATTGAGTGTAATGATTTTAGTATCATAATTATGGGGTTATAAAATCATGAGGTTATGGAGTTATTGGGTTATGGGGTCTTTAGGTTATGGGGTTGTTAGAGGTTTAATAGCATTGGTATTGGGTAAAAAGCATTCAATAATGAATAATAGTATTAATATTGAAGTTTTTTGAGGTTATGGCAAAAACTTGATGCGATAAGGTTTACTGGACCCCGGATTCAGATTCAGTGATTCCAAACATATATAGAAGACATAGTCAGAACCCCAGGTCAGATTTTTTTTTAAAGTACTGTCTTATTACTTCCCTGATTTGGTCGATTCATTATTTTCTAATCCATTACTACTATCGATTTCTGAAGTTTCCGCCTCTCAGTTCAAAAGCAAATAGCGAAACAACTCAGTGACACTAATTCGTTGTAAAAATATTATCCAGGAGTTATCTACAGAAAATTTTTTAACATGCAAATAAGGGGTGTGGAATCTATATACATTTATAGGCTTTTAAATATACTTGGGAAAGGAATTAAAATGTTAAAATATTTTCATTGCTTCATACGTTCAATAGTCCTCCAAATATGACAAAATTACAAAGTGCTGCGAAATTAAGGGGTGAATTTTGAGATTAAGGCCCCCCTTTTCAGTTTTTTGAGTTGTTGAAAACTATGCATTTTTTGAAAGGACATGTCTATAGAAAAATTGTAAGTGATCAAATTTCCTTTCAAAATTGTACCACGTAAAGTCCAAACAGCCATTTTTCAAAAAACACACCCCAAAAACAAAAGATTACAAATTTATTTTTTTCCCATAACTTTTTTCCAAGTAAAGTTAGGTATAGGCATTGCTTCATGAAAAAAAAAGCTGACATTACAATAAAAAGCAACCGAAATATTGCGTTTTAAAATGTGCTGCTTTTCTCGATACTAGCAAATTTTTGCTTTTTTTCAAATTTCGTCCCAAAAATTTAAGTATAAACATTGCCCCCTTTAAAAGAAAGCTGACATCATGCTCCTTAAAATGCTCCCCACCCGAAGTACGTACGATGAATGTTAGCCGAGAAATGGCCTCTCAAAGTGTTCAACTTTATGTAATTTTATATTTGTGCGTGAAAATTTTTCCTTTCAATGAACAACTTATTATAGAGTGTTTAATGATAAAAATAATTAAATTTTGAAAAAAAATAATTAATAAGGGGTACGGAATGAAAAATAATTATTACTTATTATTTTATACTATTTAGTTTTATTCAAAAGCTGAATTCAGTTAAATTGTTTTCAATGAGTAGTGGGAATAGGGGGCTCCTAGTTGACCCCCCCCACCACTTTTTTGATTGGTCAGCCAAGAATGACCTTGTTTCTGATTGGCTGCCCAAGTTCGCCCCCTATTCCGATTGGTTTCATAAACTCCGCCTCTTTTTGCTCCACCTCCTACCTCCTTCCTAACCACCACAGTAGTTGGAGGGGAGCTGGTAGCAGTTGGAGGGGAGCTGGTATTTTAAACGATCGAATCTGAGCGAACTTCAGTCATTCGTGCGCGATGTCAAATAGCGACCAACAACAACAACAACAGCAACTCATTGAACGTGTAGGCCAAGTAATAATTTCCTACCAAAATAACGGAAAAAATCTTACCGATTTTGAAGATCAAGACTTGGCCTTCTTTCCCATCAACTACTTGAAAACATTCGTCGATTCACTTAGTTTACAACAAATTTGGAACAGGTTGCCGGAAAATTATAGAAGTGACGAAGAATTGCAGCTAAATTTGCCGTGTTTTAAACACTATCCAATATATCAACACCACATAGACGGCCCACCATTATCAATAAAAAAGTGTTGTAAAATTAAAAAATAGTGTGAACAAGTGAATCGAGTTTCATCGGACAGTCTTCGAAATGGATCAGACACATGTATATTTAGATTCTGCTTGCGATGAAACGATCCAGTCAATGTACAAAGATGAAACAACTCATTTTAACTTGGCTGGAAGAGGAAAGTTTCACGCAAGACAGGATTCTCTGATCACTATTGATCGAAATAATTTCGAAGACGACGATGAAGATGAAGAAGATGATGGGATAGAGGATAATGGCGTTCCAAACGGGTGTGGAGAAGAGGGGCTCGTGAAAGTGGCAAAAATAAATGCAAGTGATACATTGACACCAAATTACCTTACGCGAGAAGTGTGCGTTTTTCAATCTTATGTCGTAATTATTTCATCTTCTGGCGGTGCATATAATTTATGTTGTGAATGTTACTATATACATGCTCTAAATTGCCCAAATGGGAAAAATAATTTTGTTAATAGCCACTATAAACGATCCTTTATATGTTGCGAAAAAGATCTGCAATGCAACACGTGTGAAAACGATTTATTCATAACAACTCCTTCACAAGCATGTATAATATGTAACAAACCAGAACTAAAGAATATGCAAAACCATCTAATTGAAAAATCAAATTTTAAATAAATTTATTTCACTTGCACTTATTCATGCACTATGGCGTTTTTAATATTAAGTTTAAGTTTAAAATATTTTATAAGAATTTAGATTTTGTTCTGCTAAGTTAAATAAATATAAGAAACTATGTAAATAAATATAAGGGAATGATGTAAATAAATATAAGGGAATGATGTGAATAAATAAGAATTTGTATTTATTCCCATTGAAAGAAATTATAATTTTGTTCTTTCAGTGTAGAATAATTCTTTTCAAATAATATGCACAACAACCCTACCGATAAATCAAATTTAAATAAATGAATTTGATACTCCACTTGAATTTATTCATGTACCCTAGTAGTTTTTGAATATTAAGTTTAAAATGTCAACTAATTTAAATAAGATTTCATATAAAATATAAGTTGTAAGATATAAGTTATAAGATATAAGTTATAAGATATATATTAAGTTTAAGTTAAATAAATATAAGGGTGCCATCTAAATAAATAGAAATTTGTTTATATTAAGATTCGAAGAACTAATGATTTTGTTCTTTCAGTGTAGAATAATTTTTTCTACATAATATGCACAATCAATCCTATCGATAAATTGAATTTTAAATAAATGAATTTGATACTGCACTTGAATTTATTCATTCACCCTAGTATTTTTTAATATTAAGTTTAAAATGTCAACTAAGACATTTAAATAAGATTTTATATATAAGATAAAGAACAATTAGGTTTAATTCCCTGACAACAGACTATGATTTATTCTTCCATGTTAAAAAAAAAACCTAGTTTTCATTACTGTGCTTGTAAAAAAAATTATATTCATCCTATTCATAATAATTCTTTCAAGTTAAAGAAACTTGGTTATTAGGTGTGATTCTGTATAAGAAATAGAAAAAAATAAAATATTTTCTTCAACGACTTTGTTTTTTATTATTCCTATATCCAAAATACAAATATACATATATACATAAATACATAAATACATATTTATAATTTATACCATTTTGGGTTGCCAATTGCTGCTGTCTGCCAGAGGTTGCTGCTGCATGCCAGAGGTTGCTGCTGCATGCCAGAGGTTGCTGCTGCATGCCAGAGGTTGCTGCATGCCAGAGGTTGCTGCTGCATGCCAGAGGTTACTGTTGTCTGCCATAGGTTGCTGCTTTGCCATCGGTTGTTGTTGTCTGCCAGAGGTTGCTGCTCTGCAAGAGGCCAATTTATAATTTATAATTTATTGGCCTCTTGCATTTTCGAGGGTAACTCTGCCTTCGCTGCTGCTGCTGTTGTTGTTGCTGTTGTTGTGGCTGCTCCTGATGCTGTTGATGTTGCTGTTGATGTTGCTGTTGATGTTGCTGTTGCTGCTGTGGCCTCTTGCATTTTCGAGGGTAACTCTGCCTTCGCTGCTGCTGCTGTTGTTGTTGTTGTTGTTGTTGTGGCTGCTCCTGATGCTGTTGATGTTGCTGTTGCTGCTGTGGCCTCTTGCACTTTCGAGGGTAACTCTGCCTTCGCTGCTGCTGTTGTTGCTGTGGTTGTGGCTGCTCCTGCTGCTGCTGCTGTTGTTGCTGCTGTTGTTGTGGCTGCTCACGCTGCTGCTCCCGCTGCTGCTCCCGCTGCTGCTCCTCTGCCATAGGTTGCGGCCGATCTTCTTCCATAGGCTGTTGTTGCTCCATCATCAAAGGTTGAAGATCCATTGCTCGGTCTGGATCCCACTCAAAGGCGATAGGCTCGGGATCCAGGTCCGGCTCAAACATGTTGAGAAATTCTTCATCTAAATAGTCAGCCTCTGATGGTGGCGGCCACATCACCGTGTTCTCGGAATTTGGACTCTGACGATCCATCAGATTAATCTGATTTTCCAAGAATCCCAGAAAGTCTTGTAGTGTTATAATTACGAACGTACTCATTTTGAGACTTTAAACTTAATGAATGCTAAGTCAAGACGCTGTAAATCCTTATATACAATACTGAAATACCACTTTTCCTACCTCCAGCGGCAAAACCAGTCCGAAGAATGAGAAGAAGAAGAAGGCAAAGATAGCGTGAACTCGAGAGAGGTCGTTCAACGGTCGTAAGTTGTTTTGTTCTTAAGAAAATGACGAGTAAAGAGGAGAAGAAGAAAAAAAAAAAGTTGTTTTTTGGAATAATATAAAAAACGAAAAAAAAAAAAAAAAAAAAAAAAAAAAAAAAAAAATTAAAAAAAAAAAAAAAAAAAAAATTAAAAAAAAAAAAAAAAAAATGTTTTTTATATTATTCCAAAAAACAACTTTTTTTTTTTTTTTCTTCTTCTCCTCTTTACTCGTCATTTTCTTAAGAACAAAACAACTTACGACCGTTGAACGACCTCTCTCGAGTTCACGGTCTCACGGTTCCCGTCGTACCATGCAGTGCCACGCCGTACCAGCCGGTACCAGGCTCTTGGCTGCTTTAAAAGGCGGCTGGGTACGAAGCGTCTCTTCAGTTTACATCTCGCTATTAGCGTACGCTTGTAAAATTATCGAATCTGTTGTGAATATATCTAGATAGTCCGATTTATTTCGAATTGTGTGACGTAGTGACATATTAATTTTTATTTGGTTTGTATTGTTGATTTCATATTTTTGATTTGATATTTTTGATTTAATATTTTTGATTTAATATTTTTGACTTAATACTTTGGATTTTCATTCATTTTTACTTAATCTTCTAAAAGCCAATTTTTGATTTTTGTTGATTTTTCATTTTTGTGGATTTTTTTTGATTTTTTTATTGATTCATAATTTTTTTATTTTTTAATTTATAATTTAAAATGTCATTTTTAAATGTAAAAATTGAAAACATCGACTTAACAGCCTTCGATTTAAACGACGCTTGCCTTGTGCATGATTTGATTGATTGTTCATTTTGTGGGCTAAGCGACGAGGAGCTAGATATTAAATTTAGGGAAATTGATATTAATACATTTAACAATTCATCTGAATCTGGCGATTCTTCCGAAATTGGTGAAAGCGATATTTTGACACAGCTCTTAAAAGTTTTGGATGAATCTATTATCCCTGATATTCCTCAAGAACCTCTTGAAACAATTAATTTCGATGATTTAAATAATGATATATTAAGGAAAAATTTAATTAACAATTCTGAAATAAATGAGGGATATAATTTGGAACAACTTTTAGATATATTAGAAGGGGGTGAAATTTGTGAAAATAGCTCAGGGCAAAATTTAATTAAGGGTGATGTGGAATATCAGGAGACTTTTGAGAGCTGTGAGGAACAAAATAATAAGGGGGTTTTAAACAATAATAATAATGGGGTTGGTAATGAGGGAGCTTTAAATAATGATAAGAGGATTGGCATTGGGGGTTTTTCGAAAAATAATATGGAAGAGGTTTATCGCCCCCACTATTCGCCAATTTCAGATGCATCGTCAGATTCATCAGAGGATTCCAACGACAGCGTTGAGACTGTTATAAACGTCTCAGCCAAAGCTCAGCATAATTTTATTAAAGTGTTGGATCAAAATTTAATTGAAGGGTTGGATCAAAATTTTATTCAGGGGTTTGAACAACCATCCAAATTTGGCTATACCAGAAATTCAGTAAATTCGGTAGATGTTTTTGATTTGAGTTGTGGCGAAATTGTGGGGGACATTGAGGTATATACTTATACTGAAAATTTTGAAGATGAGCAGCCTCAATGTCCCTTAATTTCTTCCTGTAATCAAAATCAATTTTTGAAAAATCCTTCTGGCCTAAATTTAGAACAAAGTTCTGAAAATTTAATTGAAAAAAATTTACCCAAAAAACGTTCTTTATCAGAAACAAATGATTGTTCAGATTTAAAAAAGTCAAAATTGGACGGTGATATTTCTAGTTCCCAAACTTTAGGGGCACAAATTTCAAAAAATTCTTTACCAGTCGCTGTAACAACAGCTCCGAAAATCAATCCAACAAATAAAGTCGCTATTGGAGAATTAGATAAGTTTCTACATAAGAAAACTAAGCCGAGCTTAAATAGGAATGAAACAAGGTGTGCCACATCTAGATTTAAGTCAATGGTTTATTCCTATTTAAACTTAGATAATATATGTAATAATTTATCTAATTCGACTTTAAAAGACGTTAAAAATTGTATTCAACGACAAGGCGATCTTCTTTTAAATTTGGGAAATATATTTTTTAAAAAAAATCCATGTTTTTCTTCAAATTAAAAAGTGAATCCAAAAGTTAATTCAAAAGTAAATCCAAAAGTTTTCTAAATTGCGCGAGCTGAAAAAATTGCTAATTATTCTATGTCATTGGGTCTTGATAGATCGAAATTGTATTTATTTAAAAGCGACACGGCCCTAACCGATTCCATTTTAAAATGACTCTCCTTTGCACACACTGCTTAAGAGAATTTAAAAGAAAATCACATATTGTACGCCACCTTCGAGAAAATGTTGTTAATAACGAAAACACCTTTAACTTGGAAGATTATATAATTAATCGTAAGTATTTTTTTATAACATATTTAGCTATAATTTTCCTTTTAATTTTTTTTTTTATTATTAATAAAGGTTTACAGAGGAATTAAAAAATAATAATTGTTTCAGTTGATGAACTACTTTCAAGACCTCTAATGCGATTTTGCCAAGATTGTGAAGTAAATGTCAAATCTAATTCCTGGAGCACACACTTGAGGACAAATATTCATAAAAACAGGAGCTGCATAAAATATGGAAATGGAATTGACATTATCAGGAGTGCATTTAAATGTCGAATAGCTTCCTACAGAATATATTCGCAGAATTATCACATCGACATCAAAAAGTTTCAGCAAGATGTTGGTAATAAAGTGCAAACATTAATACGCCAGCGTCAACAGGAATTTACATGTGCTAAAGTAAATTTGGAATTATTTGGAATATATTATTCTCCAACTTTAACCTCTACTTCAATTAAGTCATTTAATACACCGTTCTTCATTGTAACCCATACAACTGATCTACAACAGCTTTACGATGATTTATTCAAGATTATTGAAACCAAAGCAGATGAATTGCCGGAAAGAGACTCAGGTAATTATTATTTAATCTCAAGAGCTAAGTTTTCTTAATCTCAAGAGCTAAGTTTTCTTAATATCACTTGTACATCTCTAACAAATATTATTCAGAACTAATTTTTTAATTCCTATTACAGGGTGGGCTCTACAAAGAATTCTGCATTTGGAAGTCAACATCAATAAGTACAACCCATTGAATGCCTCCTCCTACATTAAGATGCATCACTTTTCTAAATCAATAGTGAATGTGATGAATGAGGACAATTGCTGTTTCGCCTGGGCAGTGGTTTCAGCAGCATACCAGCCAACCGGTAATCCTCGAAAGACCTCATCATATCCAGACTTCAGAGACGCTTTCGATTTTACAGGTATTGAATTTCCAGTAAAATTATTAGATATAAAAAAGTTTGAGGAAAAAAATAATTTGTCCATAAATGTATATGGAGTTGAAAAATTTTTAAGGGATAATAAAAAGGTATATGAGATTGTCGGTCCTTTACATTATAATAATGAAAAGAAAAAATTACATATTAATTTGCTTTTAATAAGTTCTGATGATGGAAATAACCACTACTGTTGGATAAAGGATTTAGGTTGCTTGGTATCCAAACAATTATCAAAAAAGAAAATAAAAAAATACTTATGTGATGGATGCCTTCAATATTTTGGAACATATGAAAAACTTAACACACATTTAGAACGTGATTGTAGTTTTGTTCGAATTGAGCTTCCTTCAGATAATTTGATTTTGGATAAATTTGGCAATTATATTCCTGCAAATATATTAAAGTTTCAAAATATTCAGAAACAGTATAAAGCTCCTTTTGTTATTTATGCCGATTTTGAATGTTATTTGAAAAACATTGAGTGCCAACAATCTACACCTGATTCGACAACCTCATATACTATTAAAACTGCTGAACATATACCCTATTCATTTGCTTATTATATTAAATCATCATTTGATGAGAATGTTGTGTGTCTTAAACTTTATAGAGGTACAGATTGTGCTATAAAATTTATTGAATACATTGAAAATGATGTAAAAGAAATTTATAAAAAATATTTAAAATATCAAGTACCATTGAAAGATTTATCATCTGTGGAACAGATTGAATATGAAAATTCTAGCATTTGTTATGTATGTGAAAAACCTTTTTCAAAAGGAAATTTCATAAAGTGTAGGGATCATTGTCATATTACAGGTAAATATCGAGGAGCCGCCCACTCAATATGTAATTTGCATTTTAAACCTCCAAAATATATACCAATAGTATTGCATAATTTAAAAAACTATGATTCTCACCTATTTATTAAATCGCTTTGCTATAATAAAGAAAATATTAGTGTTATAGCTCAAAATAAAGAAAAGTATATTTCTTTTAGTAAGGAAATTTTCGTTGATGTGTCAGAAAAGCGGAAACCAGTTGCTTTGCGACTACGCTTTATAGATTCTTTTCAATTTCTCCCAGAGTCTTTAGAGTCACTATCACAAACTCTACAAGATTCACAATGTTTTGAAATTAAAAAGTTTTTCTCAAATGCTGATGAATTTCGATACATTAGACAAAAAGGGGTATTTCCATACTCTTACATAGATTCCAACGAAAAATTAAATGAGAAATCTCTACCATTGATTGATAAATTTTATAATAACTTAACCGATGAAAATATCTCTCCTCAAGACTACAGTCGTGCTGTAGAAGTGTGGAATCTATTTAAGTGTTCTACAATAGGGGCTTATTCCGATATTTACTTAAAATCAGATGTTTTACTTTTGGCTGATGTTTTTGAAAATTATAGATCCACATGTATTAAAACCTATAAGTTAGATCCTGTTAATTATGTCACTAGCCCTTCTATGTGCTGGGATGCAATGATGAAATTAACTAATGTAGAATTAGAATTATTAACGGAACCAGATATGCTTCATTTTTTCAAAAAAGGTGTTCGTGGTGGGGTTAGCACTTGTTCCAAACGCAAATCTGAAGCAAATAATCCATTCTTAGAAAATTTTAATCCTGAAAGACCTACAACATATATCGCTTACTTAGACGCCACAAATTTGTATGGTTATGCTATGAAACAATATTTGCCTGAAAAAAATTTTGCTTGGGTACCTAAGCTCGAAATAGAAACTTTAAATATATCCGAACTTTCAGATACATCATCTATAGGATACATATTTGAAGTTGATTTAGAATATCCAAATTATTTACATGATAGTCATAATGATTTCCCATTTTGTCCTGAACAATATACACCACCAATTTCAAACCACTCAAAATTAATTCCAAACTTACATAATAAATATAACTATATCATTCACTACCGATATCTGAAACAATGTCTACAATTTGGACTCAAAATCATAAAAATACACAGAGCAGTTAAGTTTACACAATCACCATGGTTAGCGGAATATATAGATTTAAATACAAATTTACGAAATTTATCTAAAAATAAATTTGATAAAAATTGTTATAAATTGGCAAATAATTCAATTTTCGGTAAAACCATGGAAAATGTTGATAGGCGAGCAGATATTAAATTAGTATCTCAATGGGAAAGACAGGGTAATAAATTGAGTGCCGAAAAACTTATTTCTAAACCTCAATTAAAGGATTTTAAAATTTTCTCTGAAAATCTAGTTGCTCTTCAACTTCAACAGGTTTGCATTGAATACAATAAACCAATTTATGTTGGGATGAGTATTCTGGATATTGCAAAAACTGTAATGTATAATTTTTATTATGGGTATTTAAAAGTAAAATATGGTAATAATTTAAATTTATTATATACGGATACTGATTCCTTAATTCTTGAAGTTCAGACCCAAAACTTTTATGAAGATATGAAGCTAAATCTGGATAAATTTGATACTTCTAATTTTTCTGAACAAAATATTCATTGCATGCCTATTACAACATCAGTTGTTGGTAAATTTAAAGATGAGTACAAAGGGATTCCCATTGAAAGTTTTTATGGAACTGGTGCTAAAGCATATTGTATAAAATCCAAAAATAGTGTAGATAAAAAAGCAAAAGGCGTTAGTAGATCATGTATAAAAAATCAATTAACATTATCAGATTATAAAGATGTTGTTGAGAAAGGTGACAAAATATTCTGCACCATGTATGTATTCAAGTCAGATATGCATAATATATACACTAATTTGTTAAATAAATTGGCATTAACAACTCATGATGATAAAAGATATTGTATACCAAATTCCACAAAAACTCTTGCATGGGGACATAAGGATATTTTGGAAACAGATTTTTTTGATAAAGATATGAAAATGATGTATGATACTCTAACTTTTTTAAGTTCTGGAAACGAAAATGGATCTAAAAATAAAAAACCGCGATTAGAATTAACTACTCCAAGTAATTTTTCATCTTTATAAAGACATCATTTTATATGATGATAAATTATGTAAGTCGTTTTTGAAGCTTTAAAAGTTGGAGGGGGAACTGAATCCAAAAACATATATATTGTATAGAAATACCATTATTTGTTAGTAATATTACAACAATGACTGCTGCATCTTTAATAGTTTTAGTTTCCCTTGTTGGAAATGTGATATATGTAAATTACATTCCTAATACAGTTAGGGCTGATATATGTATAAATGCCCTCAAAAATGAAACCGACTGCTACAAACAGATGAAAATGACATATCTTGTTGGAAATTCACACTTTTTTACCTATAATGTAACTGATTCTGCTTTGTGTGAAAATACATACATAAAAATTAAATATTCCATGACAAACAAACCATTACAATATTCAGATTGGATTCCTTTCAATAATAAAAAAGAAGAATCTTGTCATTGTGTCTGTTGTTATATATTTGTTATTATATTTACAGCAGCAATATTTATTTGTACATGTTTAATTTTATTGTATTTCATGAAAAAATATCTATAAAAATATTTAATAAATGTTAAAAAAATAATATAAATTTTGTTTTTTATTGATTCTCGTTAGTATAAAGACATTTAAAGTTTATCCCCTCCTCTTAAATGGAGAGGGAAAATAAGTTTACCCCTCCACTTGAGAGGAGAGGGAAAATGTATAAAATTTAGGAGCAAACGGATTGATAGTTAGTTTTTTGAGAGCAAGCAGATAGCCAGTTAGTTTTTGAAATACATCATTTAAAATGTTCAGTAATCAGAGTAAAAATATATTTGAAAATTCACCATTAAAAAAGAAAATAAAAAAAACAATTATAAATTCTACAAAATATAATTTAAATAATTCTAACTCTAAATATGCTGTGATTGGTTTGTGGGTGGAAAGTGATTTTCTACCATGCATTGAACTTGGTGGTAAAAATGGTCAGTCTGTGATATTAAATGAAGATGATTGGAAGAACTTATTGCAATATCAAGGAGTTATAACAAATTATATGTTTTCACCAAATGTTTTCAATGAACCGATATATTTGCAAAATTTATCTATTCATTTTGAAAAGATTGGTGAATTACCAATAGTGAAGATTGTGAAAAGCTGTGATTTTATTTACTATGGAAATGAAACTGTGTGCAGACTATGGGAACAAATTCCACTTATAGAATATAGACTAAATGTTTTACAAAAACAAAACTTTCGACGTTATTTCAACGTTTTTAGAAATAACAATTTTTACGACGGAGATTCTTTTGACAAAATATATAATGTCCTTTCTCCAAAACAAAATCTAAATAGTGAAAATGTGTGTTCCATGCTGGAACTGCTGTTGAATCATCCCGAAGAACTAGAACAAAAATTAAAGTCTAAGCACTATTATGAAGAAGACAGTATCTATTGATGAATCAAGAAACCAAATTCATCTGATGGTTGCTTGGAACTTCGCCTACAGAAAAGCTCGTATGACTTCTGAAGAGTTTATAAATCAAAAACATTTTAGAAGAAGGATTAAATTGACTGAAGAAATTTTAAATCCCATATTAGACTCTGATTATAGGAATATTGTATTTAAAAAAATGTTTATGTAATAAGCTTATTTTTAAATAAAACAAATATATATAAAAAATCATTTTTTTTTTATTACAAACATCAATTATTATTACAGCATTAATTACTATTACATCACATCTCTCTTGAAGATCCAAGAGTTATAAGATTTATCTAATCCTAACCATTTTACAAATACTTTGTTTCCTTTCTTTCTTAACACTTTTTCCACCAGATATACATTTGGGTGTCTTACTTTTTGAAGTTCTTCTTCATAGAAACCTCCTTGAATATCTATCCCATTTCCATCTTGAATCAAATACGTTGTTGGATTAGTAAGCTGGATTTTTTTTATTTGAAAAATTTCGTTTGACCAGTTGGGCGTGTAACCTTTAGAAAATTGTTCGCGAATCTTGCTTATTCGTACTCTATCACTGACACGAAATTTTGGTGATCTGGGATCCACAGTTTTCCTATGAGTATAAGCTGATTTCAAGATTTCCATTTCATTCTTTTTGTTAACTTCGTTTGGTTTTTTTCCGATTGTTGAATGCTTAGTATTATTGTATTCTGTAATTATTTCTTTAAGAAAGCTGATCCATTTATAATTACCTAGTAAACTAAACTTTTTCCACATTTTGTTTTTTATCGTTCTATTTACTCTCTCTACAATACTAGCTTTCATATTAGAAAATGTGTTGTAATGATTAATTTTGAACTGCTCCATAAGTTTCTGAAAGTCTTGATTAAAGAATTCTTTACCCTGATCAGTATTCAGATTTGTTGGGGGAGTTTTTAAAGTTAATAGAATTTTTTTCATTGCAGCTGCTACATCTTTACCAGTTTTGGATTTTACAGGTTCTGCCCATACAAATTTAGAAAACACATTTATTACCATTAAAATATATCTTAAACCCCTATTAAATTTCGCATATGGCTGCATTTCTATCAGATCAGCTTGAAATAGATCATTAAGCCCTTTTACAATTGTTCGTCTCCTTCTATATCGTCTTCTCGCCGGTTTATGTAATTCATTTACAACGTCTTGCTTAATTTTACTCATTATTAATTTATACCTTACTCTCGAAAATAAATCCCACAAATAACTTTACCTCCTTCTAAACCGTTTATAAAAGCCCTTTATCGCTGATGTTGTAAAATATAAAAAAAAAATCATCTCAGTTTTTTTTAGTAAGTTCTTTAATTTTATTTTCCATTGCTTCAAATGATTTTTTATTTTCATTTATAATTTCTTTTATTGACGAATTTATTTGGGTGATGTTGTTAGTAAGATCAGAAATTTTTACATTAAATTTATTTTCCATTGTTTCAAATGATTTGTTATTTTCATTTCTAATTTCTTTTATTGATGAATTTATTTGGGTGATGTTGTTATTAAGATCAGACATTTTTACATTAAATTTAGTTTCCAAAAGAACATTTGATAACGTATAATCTTTTTTGAAACCACCTAATGTTGAATTCATTTCTTCTCTTGCATAATTCATTGTATCATTAAATTCTTTTCTAGAAACTTCAGCAGCTCTTTGAACTAATTCGTTTAAAGATTTTATTTCTTTTGTTAATTTATCTTCTAGATTTTTTATATCTTTTCCTAATTGAAATTCTGCATTTGTAATATCTAATGTCATTTTCACAATTTTTTTTTCTATATTTTTTATGTCTGACGCTGTCTTTTCAGCTTTGTGTAGTATATCTGTATAAGATGTTTCAAGTTCTTTTATGAGTAAAGAAGTCTCCTCGATTTTTGAACTATTATTTTTAATTTTAATTAATACATCCTTTTTAGAAACTTCTATTATAGCTTGCACTACTTCTAGTAAGGATTCTAATTCTTTTTGTAATTTCTCATCGATTACCTTTGTAAAATTTCCCTCGTCAAAAGACGTTTCAGATTTGGTTTTCAGATTGTTTAATTGCTTTAGTATATCCTCGATTTTTTCATTATCTTTTGTAATTTGATCTTTGAATTTTGTTTCAATTTTTTCATTTTCGTTTTGAAAATCCTCCTTCAATTTGTCTTCTAAATATTGTAAATTTGATTTATATGCATTGATTTTAATTTCAAATTCTTTAATTTGTTCTTTAAATTCATTAACTTTGTCGGTATCTTTTTTGTGAATTAGGAAATGAGTGTTCATTGATTTTTCAAGATTTTGTGTATTTTTATCCATAACGTCATGTATTTTCTTAAAATTCCTTACTTCTTCTGCTACTCTATCATTAAGCAAATTAGTAAAATTTTGAAACTTTGATGTAATTTCCTTGGAAATACTGTTCTTGACATTGTCAATTGCTGAAGTATCCTTAATTATTGATTTAATTGATGTAATTTCATTTTTTATTTCATTTTCAAAATCATCAACTTTATCATATTTTAACTTCACTACGTCAAAGTCATTTGCATATTTAGAAACTTTCTGAGAAAATTTTTCTACTACATCATCATTTCCATCAACAGTATTTTTCAAATTAATTATCTTGTCATTATATTCAGGAATAACTTTATCCTCAAATAACTTAATCTTTTTTGCAATATTTTGTATATTGTTATCATATTCATTTATTCTCTTATTTAAATTATTAACATCGCTTTTCAACCCGGGATCTAAATTTTGAATTAATTTGTTTTCAATATATTTGACATCGCTTTTAAAAATTTTTATTATTTTCTCTTCAACATTTGATAATATTTTATTTTCTAGTGATAATAATGTGTTTAGAGCAGATTTTTTTGAAATATGACGACCAAATTTATCGATGGTCATTTTAGAAATGTTTAAAAGTATCTATTATGTCCTTTTATATAATAATATTCGCTTCTCTTAGTTCTTCAATAATGGAAATAATTTCATTGTTATGACCAGTGTGTCCCGCAAGCATGGATGCTACCAATAGTCGAAGTCTCTCAACAAGTTCGTTTACATTATCCCAATATATGTAATCTGTATTAGGTTTATTAACTTTTAAAGTTATACCAAATCCGGTTTTTTTTGAAGACACTCGACTTTCTCTATATGGAGCTTTGCGTCTTTCAAAAAATCCCTGGACTGCTTGTTGAGATTCGGGATTTAGAGTTTTAGTTTTTGTAATTCCTTTGCTTTGCAAATAAGGTCCTATTATAGAAATATATTTATGTGATCCATTCCCCTGCACCTGCTCATTTGGATCATTATTTCTACGGTATGCATTGGTTCTTTTTAAAATATCCATATAATTTTCCAAATCTTGTTTTTTATACCCTATTGGTTCTTTTTTAAATAATAACTCATATAAACCTGGTGTACCTGTATAGGTTATTCCTTCAATTTTGATGTTTTTACCAATAATTTCGACAGGTTTTTGAGTTAAACCCAAAAAGAATTTCTCGGTTTCCAAATCATGAACTATTCCATATTGGTGATCAAACTCATGTTCAACATCTTTTACACCGCTATCAATATATTGGCGAGGTAATTCATCAAATCCTAATAAATATTCTTTATATAAATCTGTATCAACAAATGTTCTAACTGTTTGCCGTGTTTGTTCCAGTATATCTGAAAGATTTCCTATTGTGGAGTGTGAACCTGAAGAAGGGTTTGTTTCTGCAATAATACTTGTTTGTTGTATAGATGGCATTTGACTTGCTGAAGCTAAACTCGCGTCCCAGTCAATAATCGATGGTATTTCTGTAGGAAGGAGTGGAGTTTTTCCCGTCTTTCTTTTTTCTGGTGTTGATGTTCCATATTGTAATTTTCTCTTTGGTGTTAGTGTTTGAATTGATCTTTTCTGTGGTGTTTCATAAATTTTTTTAATTGGTGTGTGTAGCTCTTCCTTTATTTCAACAGGTTCAATTTTACCAATCGTTGAAATTAATTCTTGTAAGGGTTGAGTTATCGGTTTATATGTTTCCTCCAATTTAGTTTGCGCCTCAAATTCCGCATTTTTTAAACTCTGATATTTTTGTTTAACAGCTTTTCTTGATTTAACTAGCTCTCTTGCTAAACGTTCATCCATGATTGGTATAATTTACCATCAAACGTTTATTTTTATAAGTAAATATATGAATCAAATCCTTTTCGATATCGGCCAGATTTCACATTAGAGTCTTTGTCTATTACTAAAAATCCAAATTTATCTTTCCAACATATTAAGCACAACTCATTAAATTGGTTTAATGACATATCAACATTAACATGATCATCATAAATATGTTTTAAGTTTGTTCGATCTTGTTGAAATATAACAATTAAATTTGCATTGTCACGAATTAATTGTTTCGGAATAGAAGAATATGTTTGACATAAATAAAAACAATCAGTATTTTTGTGTCTTCCGAAACAAAAATAGTCCTTTACAACATTCTGATTACAACACACTATATCATCAAATATTATTATAGAGTTTGGTTTAACTTGTTTTGGTGAAACAATTGTTTCTTCATTTTCAGATTCATAGTATCCAATTTTTTTCAAAGGTTTAAAAAGTGTTCTCAAATATTTATACTTTGGTTGATATAAGGATTTTGAATAAACATACAGATTTTCAAATCGCAAACCATTCGGATCTTCAATCAAACTAATAATAACATTGGTTTTGCCACAGCCTGACGGGCCAATAATTAACCCTCTTTTACTATTTCCCTCAAAGAGTTTTCCATGTTTTCTAAAACCATTCACTGAACTTTCATGATCCTTAATTGTTATAGAGTATGGTTGTTTCTCAACTCTCATTTTATATATAAAACAAACTATTAATATTCAGTATTGTGATGTAACTGGTTAGTTATCACTAGGATTGCAACTATATATAATGTTTCCATCACATAATAAACGAATCATTTACAAGACAAACAGCAAAAGGAAAGGAAGTGGTTTAGTAAACTCATTAATAAATAAATTACCCTTTGAATTGCATATTCCTGGTTATAATTTTTGTGGACCTGGAACAAAATTGGAAAAACGATTGTCAAGAGGTGATAAAGGTATAAATTTATTGGATGAGGCTTGTAAAGAACACGATATTGCTTACTCACAATCAAATGATATAAAAAGAAGGCATTTAGCTGATAAAGTATTAGCTGACAAAGCTTTATCAAGGTTCAAAGCTAAAGATTCTAGTTTTGGGGAAAAAACTGCTGCACTAGGAATTACTGGTGCTATGAAAATTAAAAGAAAATTAGGTATGGGACTTCGAACGAGAAGAAAGTTCAAGCGAAAAACTCGAAAAGGACGAGGACTATCATTATCTCAGGTAATTTCAAAAGCTAGAAAAGGAATTAAGGGGAAACGTTTTAAAGACCTAAATGAAAGTATTCAAACTGCTTTAAAAGCTATTAAAAAAACTGGTAAAGTGTTACCTCCAAAGAAAAGGGTAATTCCAATCCCAAAGACTGGCGGATTTCTTCCACTTATACCTTTATTTGCTGGTTTGTCTGCTCTTGGTGCTCTTGGAGGAGGGGCTGCAGGTATTGCTAAAGCAGTAAATGATGCAAAAGCAGCCAAAGCGAAATTAGAAGAATCTAAACGACACAATCAAATGATGGAGTCCATTGCGGTAGGAAAAAAAGGAAGTGGACTTTATTTAAAACCCTATAAAACAGGATGTGGATTATACTTGAAACCTTATTCAAAAAACTGCTAAAACATATACCTCGAAAAGCACTTACAAATTACGATTTACTTAAATACGCTAAATATTTACAAATTCCCAACTTTCGTGGTATTTTTATGAGGGATAAATTACCAAAAAAGATAAAGTTAATTGAAAGTGCAATTGTCAATCTAGATAATCACAGTGGTGTTGGTACTCACTGGATAGCATATACAAAAAAAGGAAAAAACATAATATATTTTGATAGTTATGGTAATTTGCGACCCCCTTCTGAATTAATTAAATATTTTTATAGCGACCAAAATAATAATATTGTTAATTATAATTATAACAGTTATCAAAACTTTAACAAAACAAATTGTGGTCAATTGTGTCTAAAATTTCTTTATAACCATATGTAACACCTAATTTTAGTTTATTATTAAACATATTTTTAAAGTAAAATGTCATATAGTTTTGTTCTTAGCGGCAATTCCGCTATTTTAACATCAGAGTTACATCCTCCAATATATTTAGATGAAGATGTTGAATATGTTATCGGTCTTGTAAATTTCGAAACATTTAATGCAATTCCCAATATTGATGTTGGGAATAATGTATTAATTCATGATGAAAATTTAGAAATAGCCATACCCCCAGGTAGCTACGAATTAGAAGACATAACAGATTTTTTAAAAAAACACTTGGATGAGGATAAAATTAGTTTTAGTCTTTATGCAAATAATAATACTTTACGTACACATCTTAAATGTTCAGCCCCCATAACTTTTCGTGAAGGAACTATTGGTAAATTATTAGGGTTTAAAAATGGACGATTGGAAGCCAACATTGAACATATATCAGATTTTCCCGCGGAAATAATTAAAGTAAATTCAATAAATATAGACTGCAGTATTGCAGAGGGATCATATTTAAACGGGAAACCTGTTCATATAATACACCAATTTTTCCCGAGCGTTGCTCCAGGGTTCAAAATAATTGAGTCACCTCAAAACGTCATATATTTCCCAGTCACCGTTAAAGTAATTGATAAAATAGCCATTAAAATAATAGATCAGGAAGGTGATTTGGTTAATTTTAGAGAAGAAACCATAACCATCAGACTACATCTTAAAAAAGTAGATTAAAGATGGTAATATTATATAACAATAAATCTGCAAACTTTACTAGAAAATTTAATAATAAAAACATTAATAAGACAAGAAAGAAACCAACTTCCTTTAGTAGGAAATCAAACTTCCAAAGGTTAACACCTTCTAATAGAAAATTTCTTCAAAGTTTGGGTTTTAAACTTAAATAAAAATGGATTATTTAAATGTAAGAGAAAATGTATTGGTTGATGAATCAATATTAAGCTGGGAAATTCTTTCTTTCGATCCTTTTAATCCTACAAAACTCGGACCAAATGATGAAATCAGAATTGCTTTGCAACAAACAGGAAAATATCCTTTACCTTGCAAAAGTGAAATTTATGTGGAATTGCAAGTAACTAAAGAAGATGATTCCCCTTTAGCTAATACTGTTTTAATTAATAATGCTCCGGCATTTTTATTTAAAGAATTACGCTATATTTTAAATGGTGTTACTATTGACTCCGTTCGGGATATTGGTATAACTTCAACTCTTAAGGGATATATTTCATTTAATCAAAATGAAAGTGCTAAATTGGAAAATGCCGGTTGGTATCCGAAAACAAAATCTAAAGAAAAAATTATGACTGATGACAAAGGTAATGTTTCATTATGTATACCATTAAAGATGTATTCAGGATTTTTTGAAGATTATAATAAGATTATTCTTAATTCACAACAAGAACTTATTCTAATAAGAAGTAATGATGATACAAATGCATTATTATCCAGTAATGAAGATGAAAAACCCAAAGTTAAAATTACCAAGTTGTGTTGGAGAGTTCCTCATCTTACTGTAGCGATTCCGCAAGAATTAGCACTTACCAAAATTATTGACAAAAATAGTGATATACTAATAACCTTCCGAAGCTGGGAATTAGTTGAATATCCAGAGTTATTGGAAACTACGAGGCACAACTGGCCCGTAAAAACATCTACAAAAGTCGAAACGCCACGTCATGTTCTAATTGCTTTTCAGAAAAATAGACGTGGTAATCTAAAAATGGATATGAGTAAATTTGATCATTGTAATTTAAGAAATATGAATGTCTTTTTAAATTCAGAAAGATATCCTTACAATGATCTTCAACTTGACTTTGAAAATAATAAATTTGCTACTCTGTATGAAATGTTTACAGACTTTCGTCAAGGGTATTATAACTCTCCAGTGGAACCAATTTTTAATCCGAAAGAATTTAAAGAAAATGCTCCTATAGTTTACATTAATTGTTCACATCAAAGAGATTTACTACAAACAGGTCCAGTAACCATGAGAATTGAATTTGAAACCAAGGAAAAAATTCCCCCTAAAACAGCGGCATATTGTGTTATAATTCATGATAAAGTTTTCAGTTACAATCCATTAACAAAAATTGTGAAACAGTTGTAATACAATTTCCTTAAGATAAAATACTCTTTTTAAACAAACCGCTACTTACGCTTAAGAGCGCACGCGTCAATTTTGATATTTATTAACGTAGCCAAACCAGAATTCTTCATTTATATAATGTCTTACGAGATTTCAGTTCGAGTATTAGATTTTCAACTTCAGTTGCAGAAATTAAAAAAACAAATAAGTGAATATCAATTAAAAGTAGAAATGATCAAGAAATTCAAATATTTGAAAATATGAAACTTATTCTAGATCTTCAAGGATTCAAAATTGAAAATAATAAATTTATTGTAAAGGAATTAGCAGCGTACGATGGGCAAAAGACAAGTCATTTTATTTTCAAAGCTCCATTTCCGATGGGTCATTTACCATCCTATTTACACAAACAAGCTCTGTGGTTAATAAAAAATTACCATTGCATTGAATGGTGTGAAGGATTTACACCATTACACAAATGTGGAGATATCATAAGAGATTTAAGCGCTAAGGTGGACTATGTTTATGTAAAAGGGGAAGAAAAGGCAGATTTCGTAAAGAAGTATTCCATGAAACCAGTTATCGAGATTGATGAACAACCCACCCTAAAGAAAATGGATCCTTGCTGCTTTTATCATCAAAAAATACCATGTGTATGTGCATTATCAAATGTTTATTACCTTTACAACAATTTTTTTATGTAATAAAAGACTTGATTACAAATTATGTGTTTTATTTTCTAACATTGTTTTAATACATGAAATATTATTATTTAATCCTAGTTCTTGAAGTTTACATATTAAAATATCTATATTTTTATTTTTTAAATATTCGCTACAACATTTAGCTGCTAGTAAACATAATTCCGCATGTTCCATATAATTTAAAAACAATATAATATTCTGCGCTTCACTTTCTTGACCTTCATATGCATAAAACTCGGAACAGGCTGCGGACATCAAAAACTCTTCATACATTTCTCTTATTAATAATTCCATAATAAATCCTACACTAAAACCTCCCTGTTTCTCAATATCTCTTTATCTCTCTCTTCCTCTTCCACGATTTCTTTTAATATATCAGGATCTTTTATATAATCCTTCAATATCCTTAAAAAGTAACTGAATCCTATTTTCTTTATTTCATGAAAGAACTTCGGCAAATTTTGGGTTTTTCTATAATTTAAACAGGCTTCTGCAGCTAATTGGTATTGGAAGGCAGTCTCATAATATACCTGTGCCCACTCGGGGTGTGTTTTCCTTAGCATTGCATTCTTTAATTCGGAATTTTGAAGTTTAGTAAACTGTTTACCTAATTTGATTATTTCATTTTGCAAATCACTGTTCATAACTACCACTTATTTTTAATTTAACACTGTTCTTTATTAGTGGTGAATCTTCTATATAAGCTTAAGACTAGTTGTAAATGAATGTAGCTCGCTCAGATTCAGTCCTTTAAAATACCAGCTCCCCTCCAACTGCTACCAGCTCCCCTCCAACTACTGTGGTGGTTAGGAAGGAGGTAGGAGGTGGAGCAAAAAGAGGCGGAGTTTATGAAACCAATCGGAATAGGGGGCGAACTTGGGCAGCCAATCAGAAACAAGGTCATTCTTGGCTGACCAATCAAAAAAGTGGTGGGGGGGTCAACTAGGAGCCCCCTATTCCCACTACTTCAATGATTTTGTCAATTTCTTCATCAGTATCTTCAAGAATAAAGTTCGTAACATCAAGTACATCAGCATTTTCATAATTTAAACTAATACATTCTTTGTACGATGCAGGAGGTTTATTTGTAAAAATTGGTATCTATCCATTTTTTGACCTTTTCCAACCCCCGTCGAGAAGATTTAAAATATTCCCTTTTCATTGTTGCATTTGCAACTATGTTCTTTAACCATGCTGCTTAGTAGCAACAGTTGTTGGAGGCAATTGAGGTGAAATGAATTTCGCACTTGTTGAATGCTTCTGGAATAATTCATAGCGACAGGTGTTCCGGTCAAAATTTTCAAGTCATATAATAAAGTTACAATGCATTCATATGCAGAACCAAGGTCTTCAGAACTTGCATTTTCGTTCAAAATTACATTAAAATATAACTATTTTTATCAACAAGTATCCTAAAATAATTTGTTCGTTGAATAAAGAAAAATTTTTAAGCAAAAATATAATTAATTATTGTGCGGATAAAAAGTTATAAAACTCGTAAGAAGTTAGCAACTTTGAGCGGACATTTCTCAGCTAATCATGGAACACAATTCGGGTGGAGACCATTTTAACAGGCATGATGTTAACTCTGTTTAAGAGGGTAATATCCACACCTAAACTCACTTGCAAAAAAGTTACAGGACGAAATTTAAAAAAAAAGCAAAAATTTGCTAATATCGAGAAAAGTAGCAAAATTTGAGACCCTATATCTCGGTTACTTTTCATAGTACAGAGTTCTGCAGGAGCTTATTTAAACGGGCATAATGTCATCTTTCTTTTTCATGAAGCAATACCTATACCTAACCTCACTTGGAAAAAAGTTATTGGGAAATTTTTTTTTTTTTTAAATTGCATTTTTTGTTTTTTTTTTAAATTTGTTATTGTGGTATATTTTTTTTTTTCAAAAATTACTTTTTTGGACTTGATAAAGTATTATTTCAAAAGAAAATTTAATTATTGACAACTCTTCTATAGACATGTCCTTACGCAAAATGCATAGTTTTCTAGTAAAACTTACAAAACTGACAAATCTATCTTAACTTCAAAAACGCACCCCTTAATTTGGTAGCACTTTGTAATTTTGTTATATTCGGGAGGCAAGTGAACATAACAAACAACGACAACACTTCCACGTTTTAATTCCTTTTTAAGTCTCCTTTTTTTGACAAAATCAATAGCCTATAATTCTGAAAAAATCGGTTTGGCTGGAGCGGTTAATTGATTTTGTCGTTGATATTTTCTCTCACTTTTACAGAACTTACACTAAAAAAGTATATAAAGCAATATTTACATATTAGAAAAATGTACCCAGATGGTTTTAACCTAAAAGGGTGTTTTTTTGAACCAGCTGTACTTTCATCAAGTTTGTTTTTCCTCATGACGATATTAAAAAAATCTCCCTCAAATTTTTCAAATATTAACAACACCAAAAACATTTTTTTAAACAAGAAAAATTGAGCATAGTTAGTCGCTGTATACTGGTAAAAATTAAGACAAGATGTAGTAAAGATTCAAAAAGAAAGCAGGAATACCTTGGCCATGTAATACGTAATAGCCACTCTCCTAATAAAAAAAAGATCACCGAAGGATTTAAAGTGGATTGTAAGAGGGAGGAATTTTATAAAGAAACATTGCCTCACAAATTTAGCGAAAACCCGTGTGTGCTAATATATCTTAGAGACCTGACGTGATAGGGAAAATCGGAGAACAGATTGAGATTCAGTTTCAGAAATTATGTAGAAAATGGGTATTTGGTTCTTGTTCAAAAGATCAGTCAACTTTTGCAGGTCTGTGTAATTATTCTAAAGCTACAAAATTTTATACTTTTATTAAATTGTTTTACCGATATAAGTGTATTTGTTTCGCAACCTTTCAAAGGAAATGTTCTCCTTCGTTTTAATATAATCAAGGCTGAGACGAGAGTAGAGGTGTACAGGCTAGATTAAAATTAAGTATAATTCATGGACGTATCCTTAGATACACCAGCATCAAAGGGATGATAATGAACTAATTGTTGAAGATGAGTAGTGATAATATGTCAAGAGTTCATAACTTTCACAGGACGTACACCTTTCAGAGTAACTAGAAAACAGAATCCGATCAAGCACTAAGTCAGTCAGAAAACTTTGAATGGTACAGGAACCGCAATATACGAAATCACCCCCAGACAAAATCTTAGTACGGCAGTGGGTTAGTACACTACTGTATTCCAGCCAGAGATATATGCAATTGATCCCTGTCTTTAAAAGAATAAGACGAAAGGTTGCAAAGGCAGAACGGTTATTATTTTCTACGATAGTCAGGCAGCGCTAAAAATGCTTGTATTTCATCAGGTAAAACCCAAAGAGGTCTGAGACTGTCTTAAAACCGTATTGCCCTGACGAAATGCAATAAGGCTACTCTTGTACACAAGGGTATCCCAGACAATGAAAACTTGCAAGAGAAGAATCTGCTACCATATTTATTGGACCGAAATCAGTATTTGGTATCACTAAGACATCTATTCGTGGGAGAATATCCTGGTGAATCATCAGTATAAGACTCACATAAGCACAGTAAACTATTGCTGAGCAAATCATCCGGCAAATTAAATTCCGATGTCCTGCATTTAAGTAGACAACAGATTAGGCTGGTGACAGATTCGATCACCGGTCACTGCAGCTTAAGGAAAGATCTACACACAATGGGCATTTATTATAAAGACCCAAGATGCAGGCTATGTAATGCAAAGGACGAGACGGTCCCACACATCATCGTAGAATGCGAAGCTCCAACCTACTGGAGACAGTTTCCAGCATCGATCAATCCTAAAGGTTTCTACTCAGAGACAAATTAGTGAACAAGTTTCCAAACCTAATTAAGGCAATCAACCTGTCCTACAGAATAAATATAACAACGACATGATAAGCCACTAAGTTGAATTGTAAGATGTTCTTAATCCCACCCTGCCATATTATTCAATCAAACCTTTCAAAACGATGGACCAAAACTTTAGCTATCTAGACTTTCTAAGAAAAAATATAGCAATTTCTGGCGATTTTAGATTAAGACGTCGGTTAAAAAATAAATTTGGTTACGCAAGGTAAGCAAAGTTTATACCAAAACATGGTGATTTAAATGTATGTGATTTCATATTTTAACTAACTAAATATAATGACAAGATAGAAAACACCTTAAAGTCCCTTAAAAATAGAAAAAGCCCTGGACCAGACGAGATCACTAATGAGATGCTTAAATACGGAGGGAAAAAGCTCTGGAATGAAATATTAATCCTATTCAAGAATATCATAAAAAAACAAAAAATACCGAATGAATGGAAGAATAGTGTAACAGTACCCATTTTTAAAAAAGGACAGAAAACGCACCCAGAAAACTATCGAGGAATGACACTGCATGATAGCATTCTCAAAGCATTCACAAAAACTATACTGGAAGAAATCACCAAAACCATAAGTATACGAGAAGAACAACAAGGTTTCAGAAAGAACAGATCCACTATTGACGCAATATTCATTGTCAAACAAATAACTGAAAAATCCCTAGAATTCAATAAACCTGCGTACATGAGCTTCGTCGATATGACCAAGGCTTTTGACAGAGTACGCTTAAAGGGCGTCTTAGAAATAATGAACAAAAGGTCTAAACCATAGGCTAATTAACCTAATATACGATATTAACATCTAGTGCAAAACAAAAATCAGAGTAGGACATATAACAACGGAAGACATATATGTAAACACAGGAATTAGACAGGGCGATTCGCTCAGCCCCTTCATATTTAATCTAATAATGGATAAAATAAAATAAAATCTCCCCAGAACAGCTGGATACATAATGGGAAACATATTCTTCCATACCGTCTGCTATGCGGACGATGCTGTTCTTAATGCGTACTCTGAAGATAATCTCCAAAGACTACCGCACTCTTTTAGCACAAAAGCGAAAGAATTAAATATGCTCATCAACACCGAGAAGATCAAATGCTTCGTAACACAGAACCAATACGGTGCAAGTTGGAAATCCACTTAAAAATTGTCGAACAGGTAAATCACTTCAAATATCTGGGAGCAGAGATAACGAGCCATGGAAACCTTTTTAACGAAGTAAGAGAGCAAACAATGAAAGCGGCTAGAATTTCGGGATGCCTAAAAGAAATTGTCTGGAGGAATAAATACCTTAATACCGAAAGCAAAACTAAGATATATAAAACGGCTCTAAGACCCATCATAACATACGCGGCAGAAACAAGACCAGATACAGGCAGAACTCTACAAATGATGAGAACAGTCATAATGAAAACATTAAGAAGTATACAAGGCAAAACTCTACACGACAAAATACGGAATGAAGATATCAGACACCAATGCGGGATACAGGATATAGGAAGATGGGTTAAACAAAGACGAAGATTCTGGAACAAACGTATCGGGGGAATGGAGGACGGTAGACTCGTTAAAAGCGCAAAAATTAATAACCCGATAGGAAAAAGATCACGGGGAAGACCACCAAAACGATGCCGAGAATGCTGGACCTCATCTTCCGGAGAAGAAGTGATGGCAATGAACAGGCAATAGCCTACTAGCATGGTTAACGGTGTTAATATAATATAAAATATAATTTATTGGATTTGAACGTTACTGTAATAGTTCAGTTCATTGAAATAAGTTGGTTCTTTTATTCTATAGAGTCGAAAAAACTACCAAAAACATACATAAATACATACACAATAATTATACGCTACTTTGCTTTCCACAATCGCGAAACACCATTGAAAATTTATTAAATGGACCCTGTAAGTATATTTGCAACCTTTTACTCGACAGTAATGAATTAGCTGGCGCTTAATACATTTTCTCCGACCTTCGCCTTGACAGAATAAAAACAACAGATATGAGAACATAAGCAGGAAGGCTTTTTATTAGATTAAATTCTATTGAGTAAATATTTTTTTGTAAAACAACGGTGAAGTTGCCAGAACTACTTGAGAGACATGACATTAAACAGAAAACTTGTTTGTGTACTGTCAGTTAGCCGGTTGGAATAGCGTAAGTAATTGGAGATAATATTATAATGATAATGCCAAAAGAGTAGGGGTTCGCAGAAGAATACTGCCGTGCTTAGGTAAAAGGCAGTAAACTATAATAAAATTTTTATTAAAAAACTGAACAGACTTGTAAATGCGCTAAAAAGGGAAAAATAACTAGAAACTTTTATATGAAATTGAAATTTTTGAAGTCGGCGCCAAACTAATACCCGACAAAATGTGATTCGCATAAACAGATTAAAAATACTTTATTTGTAATTGCTTTCTTATCATAATTTGTATATATTAGTAGTTATTTATTTCATTTACAAATAATTTGGCGCCGACTTCAAAAATTTCAATTTCATATAAAAGTTTCTAGTTATTTTTCCCTTTTTAGCGCATTTAGAAGTCGGTTCAATTTTTTTATAAAAATTTTATTTTTCGATTTTTAGTTTTGAATTCTTTATGATATTCATAAATTATTTAAACTACATGCTAATTGAGATTAATGTACCTTACAATGATTCCAAGGTGGCAAAAAAGTACCCATTTTATCCAGAATTGTAAGTCACCCTAAAATGAACCACTAAAAATTCTTTGAATCTTAGGGTTCTCCAAATACCAATGCAATTGTGTCAAACAAATATTTAGTCTGTCATAGTAAATCCAATATCTTATATTTCAAATTAATTTTAGATTGGTAATATAGGCCCCAAAACCTTCCAATATCAATATTTAAAGAATTTGAGACGTAAATTTCTTAGCCCGATATATTTTATATTGTATATTGAGTTTGTACACGTCTCAAGATCCCTGCAATTCAATTTTTGATAAAACCGGAAAATGTAAAATTTTTAGTCCTTCATATTGTATCTAATTAACCTAATAGTTGTAAAAAATTAACTTCATATTCATAATACACCACCCCCCAACGCCCTAATATCAAATCTAAAAAAATGTGAATAACGTAAAATTTTCAACCCACCATATTGGATCCGCCATAATAAATTTCAAAAAAAAAAAAACAATTTTAACGTCTTAATCTAATCTAAATCTAAACCCTTCAAAGCCCCCTAGTATCAATTTTAGATGAAATTCAGAAATTTAAAATTTCTTGCATCTGACGTATTAGATTTTCTTAAAATAATTTTATATTCGCTATTTACATCCTCAAAAACGATTCAGTTCCACACTTGAACAAAATCGAAACATGTAAAATTTTCTGGCAGCTATATTGCATTCGCTATATTGAATCCTGAAAAATTAGGATTAAATTCATAATTTAACCCTCAGGAACCCTCTATATCAGTTTTGGAGAAAGTCGAGATATGTAAAATTATTAGAACACCATATTGAATCCGCCAGATTGAGTTTTTCAAAAAATATTTTAATGTCGTAATTAACACTAACAAAAATATCTCCATACTGACTTCAGACAAATTCGAGAAATGTAGGATCTTTAATCCACCATATTTAATTTTCTTTAAATAAAATCAGATTCGTAATGTTCTATCCCAAAAACTCCCTCATATCAATTTTGAAAAAATCGAACACAATTTTTTATCCATCATATTGGATACGCCATACTGAATTTTTAAAAAATAGTTTTAGATTCGTCATGTGCTACCTCAAAAACTCCCCCATACCAATTTTGGAGAAAATCGGAAAAAATTGATTTGTTCGTCCGCCATATTGGATCCGCCATACTGAATTTTTAAAAAATAATTTTAGATTCGTCATGTGCGACTCCGAAAACTTCCCCGTACCAATTTTGGAGAAAATCGGACAAAATCGATTTTTTTGTCCGCCATATTGGATTCGCCATATTGAATTTTTTAAAAATGTTTTGAATTCGTAATTTGCGACCTCGAAAACTCTCCCATACCAATTTTGGAGAAAATCGGACAAAATTAATTTTTTTTGTTCGCCATATTGGATCCGCCATTTTGAATTTTTTTAAAAATAATTTCAGATTCGTTGGGTACAACCTCGAAAATTCCTCTATACCAATTTTGGAGAAAATCGGACAAAATTCATTTTTTTGGCCGCCATATTGTAAGCGCCATCTTGGATTTTACTGCACCAATTTCGTCCAAAAAAATATTGGACCACCGCAGCAACTTCCTTTACATAACGTAAAAAATTTCATTCAAATCGGTTAAGCCGTTCCGGAATAATCGGTGTACATACATAAAAAAAAATATATACGCGACGAATTGAGAACCTCTTTCTTTTAGACGTCGGTTAAAAAGTAGAAACAGAGAAATTACACTTTCAATTTGATATTTCTATACTGAATTGGTAATATTATTTTTTTATAATTTTTATTTAGCGACTAATAAATAGCATGACTTCATGTATAGTCATTTGACTTACTCTCTTTTATTTTTGTAAATCTAAAGGCAGTAAAATGTGATTTACTGCCTTTATACTCTTTAAAACGGAATTACTTCTTTTTTCGCAGTTTTTATTATCCATATGTTTTATTTTGTCAGAGATAAAACGCAATAATGCAGAATAAAAATTTTATTTTAATTGAATATATTTTATTAATATCAAAATGGCAATAATAAATTATACAATAATTTTTGTATAATCAGTATAGAACCAGAAAATCTTAAAAATCGACAATCCATGATAAGAGAGGGGTAAAATTACCACTACTGCTTGTTTTCTTCGGTAAATACAGATGAAAAGATAATGATAACAGATCATAAAGAGTAGAAAAGCAATACTTATTTTTTTAAGTACATTTTTAAGTGGATAAAAGCAGTAAATATGATTTTATTTTTATTTTGAAAAATAGATTTACTGCTTTTATATTCAAGAAATGTAACGAATTTGAAATATTTGACAAACTTAAAAAATTAATATCTTGAAATAAAATTTATAATGATTCATTTTAGAATTGATCTATATAAAATTATCGAAAAAAATCTGTCAGCATCAAATTTAATATAAGGAAGTAACTAACATTGTTGCATGGTAGAATAGCAGTTTTACTTGTTGAGTAATATTCCTCTTTTATTTATTAGATATGTTCTAAATAAAATAATGATTTGTTGAAAGTTTATAAAAGAATTTTTTTTTTTATTTTAAACGTAACGACCTACATTATTTCATTCAAGTTGAAGTCTCATTAAACCCCTCTCTTTATCTTAATTTTCTCTTATTTAAATACCAACGTTGTGAGATATGTCAATTTTTATGTACATTTTGATCGAAATCATTATATTACTTATATTGTAATAATCACACAACGTTTTTTTTTTTTACTTTTATACAACAAATTGTGTAATAGCTAGAATCCTTTTATCTCACAAGGGTAGAATATTTAGTTTTTTTTTATATACAGGGTGTCCAAAATTATTATTTAAATACCGATATTTTCAATTAGGTTTTAAACCAATTTTAAAAATTAAACACCCTGTATTTAATGATTAAACATCAAAATTGACACATCTAACATAAAATAGTGCAAAGAAAATAAGATATTTTGTGATTTTTAAATTAAGGAAGAATTAGGTAACAATATTAATTTTTATTTCTAAAATTAAAGATTTACAAGCCAAACAGCTTCGCACTCCCTCTAGGGATTATTCACTCATACCTGGTATACAAAGACACCAAAAGTATGAAGCTCTGTGGGGACCCTTTCCATGTTATCGGGTCCTAGGTGGCGTGGTCTTCTGCATTTCCTACAAACTTTCGGACGGTTCGCGCGGTTGCAAGGAGAACCGCTTTCTGAATCGGTTTATAAAGATGCTCACTAAGGCCCAGTCCCTTGATGCTCTGCAGGAGGTTCTTTGGTATCACTCCAGTTGTTGACAGTATTATAGGAATCGTGTGGACGCTGTTCGTTGCCCACTGTCTGCGGATTTGCACCTCCAGATCTCTGAATTTGGCGATCTTCTCGTTGTATTTTGATCTTAGGTTATTGTTGTTCGGTACAGCGATGTCGATTAGTGTAGTTCGCCTGGAAATTTTATCTGTTAGTATGTCTGGCCTGTTATGAGCAACTGTTTGATCTGTTAGGACCGTTAGATCCCAGTAAAACTTGAACTCGTTGTTTTCAAGAATAGGCTCTGGATTATATTTGTAGTAAGGCACCTTTCCTCCCTGCAATAGTTTTAACTTATCTGCTAACTCTTGGTGGAGTATCTTAGCGATTGAATCGTGTCTTTCCTTATACTCGGTTGCGGCAAACGCTTGGCATCCTCCAGTTATGTGCTGGATAGTCTCTCGACAGCCATATCTAGATTGGTCATTTTCTATTGCGGGATTAATAAAATTAATAATGTTAACTTTTTTATTACTGGAAAATCTACAAATGAAAATTTTATAGAGCGACAAAGAACTAACTGGGTTTTTACTTCATACAAAAAACCATAACTGGTTTCTATCCTCGTAAAACTCATAATGCATAGGTAAAAATCAGCCATTTTTTGCTTAATATTTTTGAGAAAACTATTGGAGATAAAAATAAATATGTTGATGTCAGTATCCACACATGGAAAAATATTTTAGGGTTGAAGAGAGGGTTGAATGAGACTCCAATTTCGATAAAAAAAAATGGTTCTCATTACATTAAAAAAAATATGCCTAATATTTTTATGTGCCACCCTGTATGATTTAAACTATTTTTAAAATATACCCATTTTAGTCCCATTAATATTTAACCTGTCAAATTTTTCATCGATTTAACCATATAGTTAACAATGCATGGTCAGTCCTTAGCACACTCGCAGTTTTGTTAAAAATAGAGTTCAGTATATAACAGGTATAGTTAACTTAAATTATTATGTAATAAAATTTGCAATTGATATTTTTTAATTTTCAGCATTCCAAATTTTATTTACTTGGAAAGTTCCAGGCTTATTTCTAATTTATCGTTAATTATTAAGACAAATTTATTTATTTAAAAGTGAAAGTATCTTCTTTGTTTCTTTCTCTGAAATTATTTTTAGCGTGAAAAATGAACAAGATAGTCTTTACATGATAGGCATGCATAAATATAAAAAAATATATATAGTCGAAGCCAGCTTTACAAATCTAAGAAATGTTTCTTATATGAATGAAACTCCTGCTTACCATATTTAGAAAACTATTGTTATTTATAAAGAGTGAGATGTTTTTAATAACAAAATGTCTTGTATTTTCCAAGCGTGGGTTGAGTGGCTCGGGTGTCGGGTCACGAGTTTTTAGATAAAATAAGCGCTAAATATAAATAATACAGAGCGGAGAAATAAAATGCATCTTGATTCTGAACGCAGATATTGGTTGGTTAGTTGTCACGAGAGTTTACTAAAAGGATATTTAAATTTAACTAACGAAATTTTGTTATCCTTATTATTTCCGATATATTTAAAATTAAATTGTGTGAATGAACGAATAAATGAATAACAGTGATGAGCTTCGTTGGGCCAATTATATCCCACCGTGACCGCAGGTCAATGAAGGTCGATCGCAAAATCAAGCAGCCTAGTTACCTGACCCCGCCTTTCTGCTTCAGGTGATATTATTGTATGCTCGAAATGTTTCTGAATATAGCTACAGTTCTCCAGGCATCCGCGACGCTAATCATATGAAGATGAAAATGTTCTCCCACCACCACCCTTTTCAAGAAAAAAAGCTCCATAGTAAGAAGCGCATTAGATCCAATTATATGTTCCTTGGTACATTACATTCCAGAGGCCTTCATTTAGCATTTAATAAATTTGTTTTCTAGCAGTTTCAGTATGAATTAAGTGTAAATATCACAAAAAAAAATTGTTAGACTTCAAAGACGACACTTTTTTTGGTACATCTCGGTACGGTATTCCGGATTTAGCAAAATAGGTGCTGTTAATAGAAAAGTGAACACTATGTTTTGAACAGTATACCATAACAATAAAAACGAGAGATAGACCTTATCGCTAAGTATTTTCCCAGAGGTAGTTGGGAGCGAAAATAATTCACGAGGAAAACATCTGTTGTTCTAACTCATATTTGCTTATCTAAGCGAAAGTTTCTAAGTTCTCAAACCTGGTCAGTTATCAAGATGGACAAATAGTTTGTCTAGAGTCTAAGGAATCTAAACCTAGTATGCGGATTCTAAAAGTTAAAAATTATGAAAAATTTTAAGCCAAAATACTCAACTCTGGGAGACTCGAACAGCATCTGGAAGATTTGTTGTTTATGTAAACTTGGACAGACAGGATCATAAGCCTGGTTCTGGGGTTGTAGGAATAAGTTAGATATTTCAGCGTAAAAAATACAGGATACAGCACAAAAATAGATAACTTTTTCAGTTCAGATATTTTATGAATAGTGTAATAACAGTATAAGTAAAATCAATATTCTTTACCTGATTGGCTATGCACTTAACTTACCTATTATATTTAATCATAAAAATATTACAACAGTAAGGTAACTGCACAATTTTTAGTGCATTAGTTGGGCAAATTACAGCGATTTATATAATTCACGTAACCTTAATAAAAGAGGGATTATAAATAAAACATCACATTTGTCATCAAAAATTCTATGGTTTCCTGCAGAGTAATCTTGATGGGAAATAAAATACTAGAAGGCAAATATTTCTTGAACGCGTTTATTAGTTTAACTTTTTGCGTTTATCCTTTTATTTCTTATATAATCACAAAACTTTGCTGTTTCATTATCCGATTTATTTTTGGGAAAATAAAACAATCCTAAAAAAGATATGTCCGGTATTAAAAAATCAATTTTGATGCAAATTTGGCCGCTACTCTTTTCATGGCAAAAACATTAGTTAAAACTGGTTCATTGGAGTCATATAAGATACCAATTTTGGTCATCATGATTTGCTGAGCACGAATAAGAGTTTTCTTAATTTTGACCATGTTTTTTATTGGTAACTGACGTGTTGGATCGTTCAATTCTCTTATCATTTTCAACATCTTTACAGCCGTCTTGGTAGCATTTATACTACTTACAAATACTTAATTATTTTCATAGCACACTCCCCGAAAGCATTCTCCAACATTTCCAATATGTCACAGCATTTTATTTTAGATTTAATGCAAAATCAAACACAAAATCTTTGATTCGTTATTTTAAATATTAGAAAATGATCTAACACAATACTGGTAATATGACTAACTTATTGGCCTGCGAAAAATACACTACTTATCCAATATGGCTAAAAATTTACATGTAGATACAACGAAGATGAGAAAAAAATACGAGATGGATTGAAAACATATAATAAGGGATATTTAAAATTTTGTGGGACTTTTCGATCATACCTGTATAACGGAAGTGATAATTAAGTTTTTACCATGCTTGCGTATTATTACTACCCTTATTATATGATATGCCATAGAAATATAAACGCGTTAAACTGTTTATTAAGGGAGAATTTCAAGATTAAGACCAATTTCGAGTCTGACATGTATTATCACTTTTATCTCAGGAATTAGGAAAGCTGTTAACTTAAAAGTTTGTCTAACGTAATCATATAGTTGTCAATAATGTTCATTTTGATCTACAAATCAATTCAACCTCAATTTTTTAATGTTTATAAAGGGTGTTTTTTATAGAGGTATAGAACTTTTAAATGAAATAAAACAAAGATGAATTTTTTAAATTGACATGAAATTTACTTTATTCGAAAGCTAACCTTCTGGCATTATAATTTAAATATGACTTCTGGCATATGACCGCCACGGCTGGCTCGGACGTAGTCTAATATGGAGGTCCAATTTTCGATGACTTTTTCCAACATTTGTGGCCGTATATCGGCAATAACGCGGCGAATGTTGTTCTCCAAGTGATTAATCGTTTCGGGCTTATCGGCGTAGACTAGCGACTTCACATATCCCAACAGAAAATAGTCTAGCGGCGTTAAGTCGCACGATCTTGGAGGCCAATTCACGGGTCCGCAACGTGAAACTATGCGGTTACCAAACATTTCCTTCAATAAATCAATTGTGGCACGAGCTGTGTGACATGTTGCGCCGTCTTGTTGAAACCACAGCTCCTGCACATCATGGTTGTTCAATTGATGAACGAAAAAGTTAGTAATCATGGCTCTATAGCGGTCACCATTGACTGTAACCTTCTGACCAGCATCGTTTTTAAAGAAGTACGGACCAATGATTCCACAGCCCATAAAGCACACCAAACAGTCAGTTTTTCTGGATGTAACGGTGTCTCAACATACACTTGAGGATTATCATCACTCCAAATACGGCAGTTTTGTTTATTGACGTATCCATTTAAACAAAAGTGAGCTTCATCGCTAAACGAAATTCGCTTATGAAAATCGGGATCAACGGCAATCTTGTTTTGGGCCCATTCACCGAATCTATGCCTTGTTAGGTGATCGTGTGGCTTCAATTCTTGCACGAGTTGGATTTTGTAAGCACGCACACCAAGATCTTTCCGCAAAATCTTCCATAAAGTGAATGGACACATATCCAATTCCTGTGCACGATGGCGGATAGACTGATTGGGGTCTTCCACTACGCTACGCTCTACAGCAGCAATGACTTCTTCTGTACGCACTGTACGACGTCTCTGTGGATGCGTATTATCTTTTAGAGTAAACGTCGTGCGAAAACATTCCATAGTTAATCGAATTAATTGCTCTGATGGACGATTATGTTGACGGTAAAATGGACGTAGTGCGCGATACAGAACCATGATTTTCAAAATAAATTTGCACAATTTGGAAGCGTTGTTCAGGCGTCAGTCTATTCATGTTGCAATGCCAAACCAAACTAGACATAAATCACTTGACAGCTGACAAAATGGCCGCCAGTTAAAAAAGTGTTGCCAACTTAAAGTTCTATACCTCTATAAAAACACCCTTTATAATACTTTATTTTTGATCATACTAAAATATAATTGAAATGATTTTTCATCGGTAGCTCCACAAGTTTATGAAATAAAGTAAAATTAGTAAAATTACATACCTTAGTCACTTATATAGCTACAAGAGTGTGGGCGGTAAAAATTGCAACGTATTTTATATTTTTATTATATTATATGCCCCCGCTGCGAATAGAAAACCGTGAAATTAGGCAAATATTTAAATTTATCTTTGCCATCTTCTCTCCGCACCTTTTTAAGGCCAAAACATTATGTGGAAGACATTTGGGAACATATAAAGTTTTATGAGGACATCAGCTATTTGACATTTTCTCTTGTTTCTAATCTTGAATTCGACTAGGAATTTTACTAAAAATAGTTGTTCACTTCATTGTTATTAGTAAAACACCTGTTATTTACAATTTGGCATTATTTCTGTTTCTTTTCCATAAAACAACGGCTGAGCATAACGTTCTATGTACATAAGAAAATTAAATTGTAAATATGTATTTACTACTATTTTTTTTAGCAATTACAAATTGGTGTTTTATGTTCTTACAAAATAAAGCAGATATTTAAATTAATTTTTTTCATTGCGTTGGTACGTCTTTCAAAGACATTATTACCAAGTCATTAAAGAATACTAAAATTATTAACGAGATAAAGAGCCTTCTAACGCTAAAATCAAAAATAAATGATCTTGCACCCGAGCTTCTGTTTTCTTTCATAGACCATAGATTTCTAAAATTGGATTTAAATAGTTATTTAAAGAAACATTCTTGGAAAATATTAGAAAAATTAAACTAAATTTTCCAAACGCATCCTCTACGATAAGATCATCATTTTTGGCAGATTTTATGTTACATAAATGAAATAATCTGTTAGATATTAAAATTTTTTAAAAAATCAGAAAATTATTGCAGTGAAATTAAGTGTAAAACCAATTTCGCCTTTTTATCTCCATTTTTCATTTTCTACTAAATATATATCTTTGAGTTAAACTAAGGGTAACAACTTTAGATAAACAGTGAAAAATAAAAAAAAAATAGGAATTACACTTTATATGACGAAGCAGCGTTTGATAGGTGCAGTCTGTCAAAGTGTGAAAATCGTTATTTTTCAGATGCCAATATTTCCAAAGTTATTTTACTTATACATAAGGCGTAAATACTAAATACGTTTAACATTTACTAAAAGTAAAAACTCAAATAGCAGATATAGCATGTTTCACTTAAAAATATAAAAATTTATTCCACAATATTTTCCAAATCGATAGAATTGGTAAGATGACCGTTTTCTTGTCTATCCAGATAGTAATCATTTAAAATAATCTTCATATTTGTCGTGCATTTTGTTTTAGAATTAGATTCTCTTCGACGCTAACATATGAAAATTTAAAAAAATGCAGAGACTCCCAAAAAAGGACTCTAATTTGGCATTATTTAATTAATTTAATTAACTTTTCTTTTGTTTGCCATTAAAAAATTACACACAAAGGATGTTTTTAATATATTTTTTTAAAATTTAGTTTTAATATAATTTAGAGGGAAAAAAAGCAGAATTATCATTCGGCAAACTTTTCTGTATGAAGAAACACACACACATACATCGATAATATTATTTAAAGTGGCGGGTGGAAAAATCGGCTCTTCTTACAATTAATATATAATTTTCAAATTCTAGATAACCGAGTAAAAAAAATAACGTTGGTAATAATAGTATTCATTTACCTTTGCGATTAGCCTAAGCTCATTGGAAATCTTAAGTGTACATTAAATAATAACTGATAAAAAACACAATTTATATTAAATCTGATTTTTTAAAGCAACAACATTTTTAAATTAGTAACGATTAAATGAGAACTTTTTTAGTAACTGATATTGCTTCCTCTCGCTCTCATAAATTTTAGTATGCGATCATTCATTCATCTAATTAAGTTCCTGGGGAGATATTGTTTGACTCTTATATCGCGTGTTTTTGTTGTGGGACTACCCTTGGAGAGAATTCTTGGCTCTAATTTTCTTCTTTACCTCCTCCCATAAATGTTCAATGGTATTTAAGTCAGGGCTGTAAGTTGGCGATTCCATAACTGCAATGTCAACTTCTCTCAGGTACCTCTGAACAATGGCTGCTGTGTGTGGTATTGGACTATCGTGCATAAAAAAAATATTCACCAACAAAGTCAGCATAAGGAACTACGTAATAGGCCAGGATTTCATTAATACACTATTGCGACTGCTAACTCCCCTAAAGATGACGGAAAATTTGAATTTGCTGTACAAAAATATTCCATCCCATAGCCCACAAGATACGCCGCTATAGCTAACACGTTCCTCTATACAACACTGGGCAATCCGCTCTCTCCATGGCTGGTGGCTTCTTTTCGATTATGTTAGTTAATTATCCAATGTTCTCCTGTAAATTGAAGTCTTTTTTGCCTGGGATCTATGGTAAGTTTTGTACCAGATGCAAGTTTGAAAGGAGTAACATTTAGTTCATAAAGTCGTTGTCGTATCGTCCACTCACTAACAGCCAATCTACGGAATTTACGAAGCTGCTGTTGAAGGACAGTGAGACAACGGTCGCAAAGAACCATCGAGACGATAAAACTATTACCACATCGTGATATAATTCGAGGTCAGCCACTTTCTGATTCCCGATAAAAGGAACCAGTCTCCTAAAATCTTTGGAAGGCTCTTCGGAGTCCAAATTCACTTACATTTAATTGTCGGACTATATAACGTCGACTAAACCTTTGGAAAGTCGTAGATGGACGTGAAGAAGTCCAGACCGAACAAAGAATGAAATAGCCTTAAACAAATTCGACCTGGGTAGTGATAACAGACTCGTTCGAGCAAAAATAAACATAAAAAAGGAACAAACTTATTAAACTCCAACGTTTTCCGACATAAGAGGAATTAAAACAAAATAAATATACATATCAGGAGTATATCAAGAAAAAATTTACACCATTGGATAAACTTAATACATTGACAATAAGCGAACTGGTAAACAAAATCCAAAAAGATATCCAGACTGCAGTAAAGAAAATCTGCACTGTTAGAAGACAAACAAATAGTAAATTATCACAACAGACCAAAGACCTGATAAATAAACGAAAAACCATGAAAAAAGGTACAGCAGACTACGGACAACTAAACAAACAAATCCGAAAAAAAATTAGACACGATATCAGGAAGCATAACACGGAAAGTATGAGAACGACCATAGAAAAGAACAAAATGTGAAGGTATAAAAATCCATAAACTCAACTGGTAAACGCAATATAAACCAACTTAACGGTAAAGAAGGAAAAATAAAATATGAACGAAACGAAGTAGCTAACATCGTGGAAGAGTTTTATTTAAATTTCTACACTTCAGTTAACCCAAAACCAGACATCAAGCTCCCGAATGTTACAAATGTTGGTTCAAAAGAAATACCTGACACCACAATCGAAGATTTGAAACATGCTTTGTCACAAATGAAATCTGATCGTACCTCAAGTGCAGATGGTATATCTAAAGAAAAGTTGAAACTCGGAGGGTCTGCAACGCTACATTCAATGAGTAGTATTTTAAATAAATGTCTTCAAAACGGTAAAATCCCTGATAACTGGCAAAACGCCCGAGTCATTCTCCTGTACAAAAAAGGCGACAAATTAGACATCGGAAATTATGGCCTCATAAGTCTTCTGCCACAACGGTACAAATTGCTTACAAAAATTATAACAAACAGACAAACAAATTTGACTCCTATCAACCTCCAGAACAAGCTGAGTTTCGAAAGGGGTGTAGTACAACGGATCAGATACAGAACATCAAATTACTAATTGAAAAATGCATCGAATATAATATTCAAATCCATCTAGCATTTGTTGATTATAGTAAGGCATTTAACTCTGTCGAGCTATGGGTCATATTTCAAGCAATAGATTGACTCCAAATACCGAAATCTCCTGAAATATATTCACGATAAGGCCACACTGAAAGTAAAGATAACAGAGGACCTAGAAATACAAAAGATAAATATTGATCTAGGGGTGCGACAAGGAGATACGATTTCCCCTAAACTCTTTACTTTAACACTGAAAAATGTCTTTAAGCAACTAAATGGGGAACATAAGGGTATTAGCATCGATGGTAGATATCTCAAACATTTATGTTTCGTGGATGACGTAAGTGAAGATTTAGACAAGCTACAGGAAATGCTCTCTGAGTTGAAAAATGCTTCAGAGCAAGTTGGATTAAGCATGAACCTGGCAAAAACCGAAATAATGTCACCAGAAGATATGCTACTTTATGTAGGAAACAACGAAATACAAAGAGTTGAGGAATATGTGTATTTAGCATCTAATTAGACTTGGGAAAGAAAACCAAGAAGCGGAAATAAATAGAAGAATTAGAATGTCATGGGCAGCTGTGGGAAGATTGGGATACGCTCTTAAAAACCCCGATATTCCCATTAATTTGAAAAGAAGCGTATTTCACTCGTTCGTTCTCCCAGTAATGACCAATGGAATGGAAATAAGAGTTAAAGCAGCCAATAAACTGCGTACTACACAGCGAGCAATATAAAGAATCATGCTGGGAATATCACTACGTGACCGAATAAGGAACCAAGAAGTAAAAAGATGCACGAAAGTAGAAGATGTGATAAAACGCATTGCTACTTTGAAATGGACCTGAGTAGGATACGTCGCTAGGCAAGCCTATATAAGGTGGACAAAGCATATATTGTAATGGAGACCTAGGTCGCCAAAAAGAAATATCGGAAGACCTCCAAAAAGATGGATAGACGACATGAAAAAGAAAGTTGGTAGAAACTGGCACCGAATTGCAGAAAATAGGTTGGAATGGAAGAGACTAGAGGAGGCCAGAAGTGGACCAAATTGGGCAGCTAGAGAGAGAAATTCCTGCCAACGTTTTATTATCACTATGCCGATCGTGATTCACTGAACTATATTCAAGGTGGTTCCAAGAATAAAGGCATGCATGTTCAGATAAAGCGATGCCATTGGGTGAACATTAAAATTTATTTTTACTTTGTTTTTCAGCCGGCACTGTCTTAAACCAAAAACATATTTATATTGAGGATCGTCTAAAGTGTCAGGCGAATAGCGAACATCAATCGTTTCAATTTTTCGAATTATTATCTTTTTTATTCATATTGTGGAATTCAGCCGATAATTTTAATAACAACCATTAAAAAATACATTTTCGGTTAGGATTCGATGAATGTAGTCAAAAGTCTGTTTTGTTAATATTATTTTTCAAAAAAGCCGGCTAGTATTTTAGTAAATGTATTTTATTTTTAAAAATAGTAACCTAGTTTTGTCTTCATCCTGTTTAGAATCCCTATTGCAATTAGAATAAAAATAGTAGAATAAAGTGGGTATTTAAATACGTATATTTTTCGCATTTTCTTTTCAGAATTTCTTGAGCAGAAAGACATTTGCTGCCAAGTACGACATTAAGGGGCACAAAATGTCTCAAGCTAATAGTAAACATCAGTCGTTTGGCTTTTCTAATTGCATATTCTCTCAGTTATTTCTATTGTACAATTCTGCATAGTATTTTACCACCAATGTTAATTGTCTATACGGTTCAAATTAAGGTATAATTTGCTTGTCACGGCTCATTCGTTAATTTGGATCCACATCAAATAATTTAATAAGCTAAAGTTATTAATCACAATTCAAATAAGAAATTTGTATCGAAAGAATAATTATAATAGTTCTTCAGGTTTTTGAGAAATGTGAAAAAATCTTGGGATATAGTTGTTGCAGTATTAATTAAATCAAAATTTTCAATTCAGTAAATGTTTATGTCAAACCAAGAGTTCTTTAAATATTTGAAAAAAGAGAAAAATTAGTTGCTGGAAAAAAATTTAATACGGATTTATTTTTAGTTTTATATTATATAATATTTTCACTAACACAAATGGAACTGAAATTACATCATCTCAAAAATATTCATGAAAAATCCACAGTAATCTTTAATAGATCTCTAAATTAAAACGCAGCAGAAATGTTGATTTTATCACTATTATGAGGAATTTGCTTAAAAATTAATTAATTAAATCATTACAGTTAGTATTACAGTAAGATAAACGTTGTTCTATAACAACCGTTATAAACTTACGACAGCTTATCATGTGGCGAAGGCTAATAGGTCATGTTTCTCTAGCTAATAAGTCAAACTCTTTTTTCTCTTTAGAGGGCGCCACATAGTTTTGTGATTTTGCCTTCAGTTTTAGAAAATTGTAAAATTTAGGCTTCTACAAAATGAAACCAAGGTTCTTAATTTTCTGTCTGTACCTCTCTGTACAATAAGACCTATATATCTTTTATTGAGATAACTTTTCAAGTATATAAGGTATTAAAAATAGAGGTAAAATATATTCAGGTTCTCTTTACTTTTGTTGTTTTATAAAGGACACTGTAGGTTTTCTATTCAAGTTGTATTCCATTTAAAATCCTAATGTTACAGAACTAGATCACCACGAACGACGTGTTCGGTGAAGAGAACGAATATGACACTTTCTGCATGTTCTAAGGCCGCAGGAATAAAAAATAGAATACAGGGAGTAAAAACAGATATCAGAGTCGAAAGTTACTCTAAAACAACCAGAAATTGTACAAAGGAAATGTGTATCTTGTTTCCAAAAGAACCCTTTTGAATCGTTTAAACGCGGACAACGAAATCAAATTTCAACATGTAAAAAAAGATGTTGAAAATATCAGACAGAATTAAAGTAATCCATTACATTAGTTTGAAAACTAATAAATTGATATCCAACTGCCTTTGTAAACATTAACTTAAAAAAAGAAACCAAATTAAATAAATTTGAAAGTTCACGTTCGCTAACAAAATACATTGTAAATAAAGCAAGTATATGAAATAAGGAAGAAAATTTCCAATTAAAAGACTAAGCCGAAAATAACCTACTTTTATGGATTTTTAGCAATTTAACAAAAATACAAAAAGATAGAAATATAATTTACAATAATAGTACAACCTATTAGAGTTCTTAAGCAGAATTATTACTTTTACAGGAAAAAGTTCTCCTCATTATTATCTCTCCCTCTCTTATCTTTATACTAATAAAAAGAAAACAGGAATCTTTTGTTATTATACCAATTTGGTTATCAAAATTACTGTAGTAGTTAAGACAAAGCTCCCAAATGAAACCTGGCCTACAATTACGACCGAGAACGTAAAGCGAGGAACGAGGAACAATTTTCTGGAATTTAAAATTTTACGTCCGCTAATAAAATACATTTTAGTCGAGACGAAGACAAGAGGCAAGGAAGAAAGTGCGTAATTAAAAAGACTAAAACTGAAACGACTAATACTTGCTATCTACCTGGTAAGCTTTTTAGCTTTAATTGTATACTTTAACGAAGGCTATTTTAATTTTAAAAGATTTATGTATCAAGTAGGGAATAGAGACGTTAACGATTAATTAAGTTGATCTAAAATTATTTTCAGGAACAAGAGAATATAGTCTACGATAGTTAAAGAAAATAGCTTTATTATAAAATAAAATACAGGCTCCTATTTAGATTCTAATTCCAGGAAATATGTTTTAGGAATATTATTTTCGACCAATGAATTTCCACACAATTTCATTATTTCTGCCGGAATAATTAATATTTTGAACTTCTAGTTCTTAACATTTTATTTATTGTCCAAAATAAAGTACAATTTTAGAAATGGAAATAATCATTGCAAATTTAGGCAAAACAAATTTTTCATTGATGAAATTTATCTGCAATTTTTGTAGTTTTCACCAAATTTAATGTTTGCAATTTTAAGACTACAAAAAGAAATTATTTGAAGCAATTCTACATAAGTTATTTTGGACTTTGAAGCACATCATATTGGCAATCAAAATTTCACTTCACTGATTTGACTTGAAACAAATACTACCTAAAATAGCATATAAAACTAACAATTTTAGGGACAAATTTATTAAGAATAATCATACAAAGGTAGATGACAACGAAAAGTATATAAATTAAATTGCAAAGACCGTAATAAGATTTATATAGGCCAAAAGATGCTTTCAGAAAAGAAGTTAAGAACATTACCTAATCACCAAAACTATATACATTGATGACGGAGAATATGCTTAAGGAAATGAGCTGGAAAAACAAAAAGTAAAATAAAATTTTTATAAAAAAATGAAACCGACTTCTAAAAGTGCGCTAAAAAGTGAAAAATAACTATAAATTTTTATACGAAATTGAAATTTTTGAAGTCGGCGCCAAACTAATACCTGATAAAAGGTGATTTACATAAACAGATTAAAAACGCTTTATTTGTAACTGCTTACTTACTATAATTTATATATATTAGTAGTTATTTATTTCATTTAGAAATAATTTAGCGCCGACTCCAAAAATTTCCATTTCATATAAAAATGCTTAAGGAAATGAGCTGGAAAAACAAAAAGTAAAATAAAATTTTTATAAAAAAATGAAACCGACTTCTAAAAGTGCGCTAAAAAGTGAAAAATAACTATAAATTTTTATACGAAATTGAAATTTTTGAAGTCGGCGCCAAACTAATACCTGATAAAATGTGATTTACATAAACAGATTAAAAACGCTTTATTTGTAACTGCTTTCTTACTATAATTTATATATATTAGTAGTTATTTATTTCATTTAGAAATAATTTTGCGCCGACTCCAAAAATTTCCATTTCATATAAAAATTTACAGCTATTTTTCACTTTTTAGCGCACTTTTAGGAGTTCAATTTTTTTATTAAAATTTTATTTTTTGATTTTTAGTTTTGAATTCATTATGCTATCGATAAATTATATGAACTGAGTACTAGTCGAAATTAATATACCTCGCAATGAGGTGGCAAAAAAGTACCCATTTTATCCAAAGTTGTAAATCACCCTAAAATTAACCACTAAAAATTCTTCAATTCTTAGCGTTCTCCAAATACAAGTGAAATTGCATCAAACAAATAATAAGTCTGTCCTAGTAAATCCATTATCTTAAATTTCAAGTTAATTTTAGATTGGGAGAATAAGCCCCAAAACCTTCCAATATCGATATTTAAAGAACTTGATACGTAAACCCCATAATATCAAATCTGAAAAAATGCGAATAAGGTAAAATTTTCAACCCACATTATTGGATCCGCCATATTGAATTTCAAGGAAGTAATTTTAACGTATTAATCTAATCTAAATCTAAACCCTTCAAAGCTCTATAGTACCAATTTTGGATGTAATCCAGAAATCTAAAATTTCTAGACCATCATATTCTATCTGACATATTAGATTTTCTTAATTTTATATTCACTATTTACATCCCTAAAAACGATTCAGTCCCACCTTTGAACAAAATCAAAAAATGTAAAATTTTTAGTCCCCTATATTGGATTCGCCATATTGAATCTTAAAAAAATACTTTTAAATTCATAATTTACACCCTTAAAACCTCCTATATCAGTTTTGGAGAAAATCGAAAAATGTAAAATTTTTAGGACGCCATATTGCATCCACTAACGAAAATCCCCCAATATTGATTTTAGACAAAATCGAGAGATGTAGAATTTTTAATCCGCCATCTTTGATCCGCAATATTTAATTTTTTAAAAATAATTTCAGATTTGTAATGTGCGATCCGCAAAACTCCCGCATATCAATTTTGAAAAAAATTGGACAAAACTGATTTTTTCGTCAGCCATAGTAGATCCGCCATATTGAATTTTTTAAAAATAATTTTAGATTCGTTATGTGCGACCCCGAAAATCAGACAAAATTAATTTTTTTGTCCGCCATATTGAATTTTTTAAAAGTATTTTGGAATCGTTATGTGCGATACCGAAGACTCCCCTATAACAATTTTGGAGAAAATCGGACAAATTTAAATTTCTTTGTCCGTCATATTGGATCCACCATATTGAATTTTTTAAAAACAATTTTGGATTCGTTGTGTACGGCCTCGAAAATTCCTCCATACCAATTTTGGAGAAAATTGGACAAAATAAATTTTTTTGGCCACCATATTGTCAGCGCCATCTTGGAGTTTACGGTGCCAATTTCATCAAAAATATATGGCATCACCGTAGCAACTTCCTTTACATAAGGTAAAAAATTTTATTCAAATCGGTACCGCCGTTCCGCAGTAATCGGTGAACATACATAAAAACATATATTTTCGACGAACTGAGAACCTCCTTCTTTTAGAAGTCGGTTAAATAGATGGCAAATGCCTAAACCCTTTTAGGTTCGCTGATGATCTGGCCTTAAACTTATTTACCAAAGAGAGATTACAGAACATCCTAACCGAACTGCTTCATAAGTCTAAGAAAATCGAACTCGAACTTAATATGTCGACAGGAACGCTTATGGAATAACATTTCCAGCAGAAATCACTTATTTATAAATTAGGATTAAAAATATCAAAATATAACACTAGAATATAGACCATAGTTGGTAAGGGTAGCTCTTGGCAATCCTTGTGATATTTTCATTTCCAAAGTACCAAAACACCTTAGAGACAAGAACATTTAACCAAGAATAGAAACTTTTAGTTGGTACACCTCTGCAAGACTGATTACCAAAGGAAGAAATCTGCAGAAAGTCTAAAGTTCCAGAAGCAATAGAAAAAATGTATAGACATAGATGTAACTAAGCTGGACATCTTGCCAAAACTACATATAATCGCTGGATTTGCAATCAAGAACTAACAAAAGAAGTACCGACTGGATGCAGAGAGCCGAAAATACATACACACATGGATGAATGACAATTGGTAATTACTGTCTATGATGATGATAATGATGATTGTAGTTCTATTAAAAAAAAACAACTCAATTGCTCAAGACAGTTGTAATACTATAATGACCATATCGATGAAAATTTTAAGGTTATACATAAGAAAAATAAAAGTTTAAAAATAAAGCTTTTTGGAATCTTTGGAAGTTAACCTATTCAGACAAATAATATTTTACTTAATGATCAAATCGATTTTAATAATTTTCCATTATTAACCTTATTTAACAAATATTTTATGAACATCAACAATGTTAAACCTATTTAAAAAACTTGGATAAATCTGTTAGACGAATAAAAAATAGAGTAATACGTCGTCTACATGCATAATATCTTAAGACGCTATATGGTATATTTCAAGTTTTAAATATCTCACTTGAATTTAGCGAAAATTTTAAATAAAAGTATTGTCTTACTAAAAGTATAAGCTGATTAGTGTTATTAAATAATATCGCACAAAACAGTTTTAACCAACTTATTCTAAACATAATTAAACTTTGTTCAATAGCTCTAACACTGTATATAGTCTTGCACGAGAAGTTCTCACCGTAATAAAATAATGTGCAAATGAAACAGTAAAAGAATGAAAACCGAGAGACTATAAAAATTTTATTGTCCATTTTCAGTAGAATATAAAAATATCATTTCAAAATATTTAAATTTGATCTTTAGACACTTCTTTGTTGCCTCCATATTTTAGTTTACTTACTTACCTCTAGTTCATACATAGTAAAAAGTAATTGAAACAATGTTGTGAAAAATATCAACTTACTATTGATCTTGTAACTTGATGAATGGTCAAGATCGCTACCGATTGTCCATTTTCAAATTCACAAGTTTTGCTTGCTTGACGATTAACGTGGTAAAATGATTGTAAGATCGAAATAGGATAAATACTATTTTAGTAATAAAGAACTTATTTAAAAAAAAATCAGCTTTACGTCCCAATGACCATAAAATTCAACTTCAAGGGCAAGATCAAAGTCACCGTCTAATGTTTCACTTCCGTCCTACAATTTTTGTGGAAATCATTTTATGGTTAGCTCGCTCACCTGGCGAAATATGCGCCAGTAACCATTTTAATCATGTCCCTGTATGAATGTTTTAAATTTTTCTAAAATATCTAATGTTATAAATCCAGAATTCAGTAAAAAATAAAATTAATCTATCTGTTGTGTTTAAATAATTGCCTATATGTATTCTCCTAGTCCTCTCTCCATACAGGTTTCGACCACTTTATGTTCTCGTCAGTGAAGATGTATCGAATCGAAAGAACATTCTCAGGAAACAACTGCTATATAAAATATGAATTCCGGGATATGTCGACAGGACATTAAAAATCTGTCAAATTCGAGTTCAGACTTAAAAATATCGCCAATCAAACGACATCTATACATTCACCGAAATAGTGGGAAATTTCGAAAAAACAAAATTTTACTAAGAAATAAAATAAATCTATCTGCAGTGTTTAAATAGTTGCCTATATGTATTCTCCTTTCAAGCAAAGAAAAGAAAAAGAATACTTAGAAACAGTTTAATACTTGCAAATACAACTCTGGTCCTCCCTCCATACTCGTTTCGTACACCTTATGGTCTCGTCAGTGGAGCTGTAGCGAACCGAGAGCAACATTGGCAGGAAACAACTGCTATATAAAATATAATTTCCGAGATATGTCGGCAAGATATTAAAAAATCTGTCGATATCGATGTCAGACTGAAAAATATTGCCAGTCAAAGGACGTGTATGCATTCATCGAAGTAGTGCGAAATTTTAGAAAACCAAAATTTCATTAAGAAATAAAATAGATCGATCTAGTGGAATTTATAGTTTATATGGCAGTTGTCTTCTGAGAATGTTGCTCTCGGTTCGATACAGCTACATTGACGAGACCATAAGGAGGACCAGAGTTGTATTTGCAGGAAATAAACTGTTTCTATATATTCGTTCCTATTTCTCTACTTGAAAGGAGAAAACATATAGACAATTATTTAAACACGGGAGATTTATTTTATATTTTAGTGAAATTTTGAAATTTGGAAATATCACACTACTCCGGTGTATGGATAGATGTCGTTTGACTGGAGATATTTTTCACTCTGACATCGAAGTTGGCAGGTTTTTAATATCCTGCCGATATGCCTCAGAACTGATATTTTGTATGGCAGCTCTTTCCTACGAATGTTGCTCTTGGGTAGATACAGTTCCTCTGACGAGACCATAAGGTGATCAAAATGCATATGGAGAGAGGGCCAGAGTTGTTTTTGCAAGAAATAAACTATTTTTATATATTCTTTCATTTTTCTCTACTTGAAAGGAAAATACCTATAGGCAATATAATGTAATCCTGTAAGTACTCGCTTTAAAGCTTTATGTTACTTTATCAGGTTTCTGGTCGAGGAATTCAGCTATAAGAAGTCACCATATTTCAATCTCTATTAATTATTATAGGAAAGTACAGAGTTGCCATTTTCCAGCTTTAAAAAACTATTTGTAAATCTTCCAGAATGGCTCTCTTAGCAGAACAGTAAGAGAAGTTTCTAGAAGCTAAAAGTTGTGATATTTTGATGGTATTAAATTTTTTGTGTTTATTTTATGTTCTGTTTACATCAAACAGTACATTATTATGGACTACCTTTTTATGTAAAATGTTGGTTGTATGTAAAATGTATAAGGCACCGAAGTTAAAAATAATTTTCAAGGAAGTGAATTTGCAATTAAAACCCGAACGTCTAATGTTCCTTATCGGGTTTACAATGACTGCTTTGGAATGCTTTACTTTGCCTTTTTGTTATAGAACTTTTCATTGTATCCGATTCTTATGGGTATTGTTAGATAAAAATAGTTATAAAACGTGTAACGCCTTTATAACCAGCTGAATGCAAATGAGTTTTTCACTGAATTAAAATATTAAATTAAAATGTTTCTTGGCAGAGACGAAAGTTCCGTTTGGCACCTGATTAAAATTTTAAATGTAATATTTCGTAATTTTTCAGTGTAAGGTTTAGAATTTAAGATTAAGACGAAATTGGAGCTCCTTTTAAGTTATATTGTCACGACAAAGTAAGACCATTCATTTAACTGCGTTATTATCATATTAAATATAAGTTGATTCCAGAATACCCGGATATTGGATTGATATTTATAAACTTGTGATCTAGAAAGATTCATCAGCGTTTTGTATTATTATTTACCAAAATGTAGAAAACAAATAAAAATATACAGTTGCAATTACACTTTATCTACATTTAATTAATAGTTTAGCTCAAGCTAATTTATTTTTATCAGTTTTTTTTTTATTTGAACTCTTTTATTCGTTTTGGGCTTGTATTTTGTCACCAACAAAAGCTTACAAGTTATTGTCTAATTATTTTCAATTCCTACAATTTTAGTAGTTTGAAATTTGAATGCTAGCAAATATTGGTCGTGAAAATATATGGAATCATCTAGAACATAAGACCAGAGGAAATAATTCTAAGGAAAGTAAGTAATGCCTTTTTTTAGAAGAAACTCAAAAAGAGTCTGCTGGCTTACTTTTATTTATTTTATTCAAGTTCCCAAACACCATTTTTAATTTTTAGTTTTGTGCTCGTTTTCCTCTTTTATTGCAAAAAAGTGTTTTTAATTTTAAAGTTTTGTAGGCTATAAGGCAATATTCACTTTATCAAGTACTAAAAAATGAAAAACTCGAAAAACTGGCGCGTTGTTTTATTTCTAATGTAAAGGTTGTCCTTGTTAGACTAATGCAATTAGAATAGGATAGCCTTCACTCTGGGAATAAGATTAGACTAGTTTAGAATCGCCATTAAATAATGGCGGTTTGACAAATGTGTCGCATGTTGCGATTGTTTAACATGGAGGTTATCCCTCTTTCGTTCTGTATTTTTTGATCGGTTAGATACATAGTAAGTTCCCATTAAATATGAAATTAAATACACAGTAACTTGCTAGATGCTCGATATTGTTTTAAAAGCTAGAATTTTCTTTAGAAAAATAACTGTCTCTTATTTGAATATTTGTGTAGATTTAACTTTGGAGAGGTGTTTTTTAAAATCTATCGTTGAAGGAATCTTAAATCACAGCCAATACAAAAAGTACAGCCTTAATATCCACTCTGATATGTTCTAAGATATGTCGCAACAAAGCAGCAAAAAGAAAAAGATAATGGGAAAAACCTAAAATTCAAAATTCTAAAAACGAACAAATTACATAAGAAATGGGAAACTTTGGACGATGTGGTTCATGGTTCAAAAATGACCGTAAAAAATAAAAAAATGTGGAATATATACATATTTCCTCCTGATTACGTAAAACAAACAAATATTACAGTGTTAGCATGGAAACATACTAAAATGCCATAAAACTAAGGCCTGTCCAGATGTGCAGGTTAGGTCACGGGAAATGTTCATTCGCTGGTTTGATCAAGAGAGCTGTAAAACTTTTAAGAAACCGTTTAATTTTGTGCACACAATCTTAGCTTAAATATACGTGAAAACAGGCATAGATCTAAGAGGGAGGGGGTGGAGGAGGCAATCCCCCCCCAAGAGCTTCAAATTCAGAAAAATAGACACACCCGCGCCTGCTGCATTAGGAATGTGAATGTCGCTGGCACCTCCCCCCCTCATCCACAATTTACTTTCGCTTACCATATTGTCTGATCGCCTCCATTCCAAGAGCTTCGAATTTAGAATGGACTCACCCCTGTCAGTTGTATAGGAATGTGAATATCGCTGGCACTCCCCCCTCCCATCGACAACTTGCTTTCACTTGTGAGAGAGAGGCTGGATCCACCCCTACTTGAGAACCATGTTGCATTTTTTTGTCAATCTTAAAATTAAATAATTCCTAGAAAGTATTTCAGAAATAGGCTGGATATATTTTACATAAAATAAATGAACTCGACAATATATGTTTTCGCATTGTACCAATCTTAAATGAGCGGGAGTCAATTTTCATTATAATTTGTTGCGTTCTATATAAATCCGCTTAGTTTTTATTTTGTGAAGGCAACTAAGAGAAACACAAACAAACAAACAGACTACGGCAAACAATTGCGGGTTAAAATGTTCTGCAAGAAAGCAATTTTCAGTTTGAAATTTAAACGCTGGCTCTGGCCCTTAATTTATACTGAATCGTCTCAAAAACAAGAAGTAAGGAAATAAGTTAGCAATTAGAAAGGCTTGATACTCGCTATCTTCTCGATTCGTTGATTGCTTCTAAATCATGGATTTTCTTTAGCAAATAACGTATTTTTCCTAACGAAGGGTGAAGGAAGCAAAGTCGAGATATATATTTCAGATAAAATTTAATTTAACCAGGATAGTGAGCAATGGCACACATTAAATAAAAAGTACCGAATCAAATATAACTGCTTGCATATAAATAAATCGTAGTATCACATAATAAATATTAATAAAGAAAAATATTGACTCAAAATATATGTGTAGCAAACTCCATCAGATGACATTCAATGTACTGAACTTTGGCAGCAAATCATTTTTAAAATGATTTGAAATAAAAATTAAAGGTAATCTAGAAAAACATTGAAGAAGGATAAATCTATACTGCCATATTCATTTCAATATACTGAACACACAATCTTCTGATCATTCTTATCCAAATCTAAACACAACATCAAAGTATATACAGTTGTATAAAATAGTTCTAAATTCTGAATTAAAAATTTACTAAAAATAATATTATTTTAAAACATTCAAAAAAAAACCTTATAACTTAATTAATCTGCAATTTTTGGAAACAGATTTTTCTAAATTTAACATTCAACGTGAGAAAAAAATACCAGAACCTTTGAATACACTGACCACCGCTTATTTGGTAGCTTTTATGTTTAGATGATCACTTACAGATGAAATATAAATGGATAAAACTGTTCGTTGATAACTCCCAAAAATGTTGAGCTAAGGAATATCAAATTTGTTTTCTTAGCACCAAATGCGACGAGCAAATCACAACTTCTAGATCAGGTCATTATAAAAGTCCTCAAATAAGATTATATAGGATACGACTGATACATCGCTACCTGAAGGAAATGGGCAACCCTGCTTGCAAAAAAACTCTAAATATGTATGACACAATACTAAACATTGCAGCAACATGGAAAACAATTAAGGATGAAAATTGTTGAAAGAAAGCAGGTTTCTGAAATAATAAAGATAATATCGTGTTGAACGAAGCAGAACCCACAATGCAACAGAATTTTCCTACGACGTATATTCAATCGAAGATCTTATTTAAGTTGCGAATAGCACCCAAGGTTGCTACCCTCAGCTACTTTTTGACTTCTTAAAAAAATTCCCCAAAAAAAAACTTTTTTAGGCCTCCTAAAGCAGGACCCACCCTTAAAAGCAAAATAAGTCATTACATCTAAGTAATATGTAAATAATTCTACTATGTGGCTAGTGGGCTATTTCAAAAATATGATCTTTATAACAAAATTTAAGAGTTACGCTAGCTGGGTACCTTCAGAATAGTTTTAAGCGGTTTTTACTGTATACAAATATAAAAGTTGAAAGATTGGATAAATGGAATTTAATAGTGACCTTAACATCAATTTTGAAGGTAAGGTTCAAGGTCATTTTAGGAACGTATTTAATTGGGTTCTTCTAATATTACAGGTTTCCCGAGAACATTTCAGAAAAAAATGTAGGAAATAATATTGATAGAGCAGTTAAAGCAAAGGTAACCTTAAGGGCTACCTTAATATTCATCATCAAGTTTATTTTAAGGTCAATCAATGTTTTTTCAAATGAAATACCCCCTTGAGAGCGGACAATTTTACATCTAACCAAAGGATTTGATGTTAGTCAAAGAGATCTTTAGAAGTTACTTGAAAGCCATGCTGAAAATTCTAATCTATCATCGTGTATGTATTAAGTAATCCCCGAGAGTAGCTTTTGTCAAAAATTTTAGGTTAAATAACATAAATTATTTAAACCTTGCTGACAAAATTTAAACCATGTTCAATAGATTTTCATTAGAGATTTGTTTAAAGGTAAATTTAAGTAATAAATTTCAAGTTGTCACTGATAGTAAGAGTATTTTTTACAGGACTATAAATCTTAATTACTTCACTATATCGCGTGATTTCTCGTAGAGAATTTCTCAGAGAAATAACGAAATATGACGACTAACGGTTAATCTATGTTTAAGGTTGTTTCATACAATCATACAATTCGATTTTTGCTGATATGCGTAATTCGCGTTTTATCATTTTAACAATATTAATGACTTATTAGTGATACTTGAACTGATCCTCTTATGCATAATTATGTCACATTCTAACCAAGTTATACTAACTGTATACACAAAAGATTAGGTGGGTCTAGCTAGAGACTTTATCACATATAAATGTGTCGAAACGTCTGAAGACCCAACAACAAAAAAAATTAGTTTAATTAATTGTTACATCATGTTGGTACGTCATTTACCTGTATGAATGTTTGCATGTTTTATATTTTAAACTATTTGTTCCTAATTTTAACCAATTGTACGCAACATTCAGTGAAACATATAAAATAAATTTCTGACTGTTACATACTTCGTTAAAAATTTAACAATTTAGCAATTAACCAACTGTGGTTGATAAGCTTTAAATCAAAATGTGGCTAGATATAATAAAAAAAAAATAAATATTTAGTATTAAAAATAATAAAGATTCTTACCGATCAGCAACGAAGCAAGTGACTTACCTGAAAAAAAAATAAAATTTTAAAAATTTATTTGTTTTTTATATTAAATCAGCTTCCATGAGAAGTTTTTCTACAGAAATATTCAGTTTTACTTATAATAAGTAAATAATTAAGTGTTGATTATGCGGCTAGACATATCAAATAAACGTTTTTTTTTTAAATAATTTATAACAATATAGTGAGCAACCGGAGTTGCTGTGTTGTAAATTGTAAAAATACTAGAAAAAAAATTGTAAATTTTATAAATTTCCAGTAGCAAAATGGAAATTAAACCAAATAAATAAATGGATAAGGTTAAGGACGCAAGGTATATAGACATAAGAGAAATTAATATTACTTAATATAGCCTACGGATGCTGTAGAAGAAAGTGGGCCCAAGCTTAGACAGAGATAAAATGTTTTCGATTAGTAGTACTTCTCTTTTTAATTTCGGTCAGGTGACAAGAGTATCCAATGATGTTTTGAGTATCGTATTTAGCTTCGCCTTTAGAAAGACAAGTACCACTCATCAAAAAAGCTCTCTCCCTTTCTAAACGTGAGTCAACTTTGTTCCATACGATCCGCGGTCTAGTCTCTTTATATTATGTCTATCAATACTAGTGTATCACGTATTAGAAATTCTAATGTAAAGTAATAAAATACATAGTTTAAGAGTTTTTTTTTTGTTTTAATGGCCATCCAAGGTAAGTATACAGCAATATATAATAATTTTTATTCCACGTTATTATTTAAAGGCAGTTTTTTTTTATTATTTTGAAATTGCCAAGTTTCAATGAGTTCTTATTATTTCTTTATTGATTATACTTATCTTTAGCTAAAGTAATAAAATATATAATAATAAAAATAATAATAAATTAACCTTTTCACTGGTTTTATAAATCCCTTTACTTTTATTAAAACCAAGAAACAAATATATAATTTGTAATTTTGAACTTCCTTTGTGTTGTATAGTCAATATATACAAATATCGCCCTTCAGTTCACGCATTAGTTGGCACTGCTGTCACACATGGATCCAATACGTACTCAGAATTTTCTGACATACGGGTCCTCTTCAAAATTTCTTCAGGACAAAAAAATTGAATTAATTTGTGAAAATTTTTTTCTCGATTTTTTTTACAATTTTGGAGGTGGTTTATCTCAACAAGAGTGTATCGATGAACTTGGTTCGTTATTTGGCGATGAAGTACCTTCAAAAACCACTGTATATCGCTGGTTTAGTAAATTTGATCTTTGCGCGCGTTCGCTCATGTACGAGTCGCATTACCCCCAAATTTACTTCTGTATTAGTAAAAATATTATAAAATAATTCAGAGTTTTTTTTAAAGTTACATACTTTATACAATATTAACCTGCCCGAGCACAAAATCGGAAAAAAAATAAGAAGTCAGGTAGAAGGAAGAAAAGAAGTACAGAGCTAGTACACACAAAAATTACAAAAAGAACGAAAAAAAAAAGGATTCATGAATTTATATCATTGAAAACAGCTATTATTCATGCAGTAATGTAAGTTTCAACTTTTTTTAAAAGATGTTATGGTGAAAAATTCCTAATTCGTATGGTAAAAAATTCCTAATTTCATATTTACGAGTATTTAAGAAATTAGATGTAGCATATGAATACGAATTTTTAAAAATTTCCTGATTATGTGACGGTATCGTTAAAAGATTTTTTTGCCTATATTTGAGTTATGAACATCAGTTCAAAATTTAAGTTTGCTATAGAGGCAAGGAGGAGTTTTCTACTTAATTATTTTATAATATAAACACAGTGAGTGTAGAATTGTCCATTAAACATGTTAAGTCAATCCAATTCCACATTTATAAGAGACTCTCTGTCTCCGCCTGATTGCACGTATACATGAAATTTGGAATTTTTGAATACGTCTACTGTCGACAGAACTCAAAAAAGGGCCATAAACGTAATCCGCAACATTAAAATGCGATAAAATAAGTAAATTACATAATTAAATTTTTGTTTTTTGAGAGAGATATTGCCTGTGCAAATAAATCATCTTTAACATGGAGAAATTGTTTTTTGTAATACAAAATTACATGCTATGTAAATCTGAGTTTTGTATCTATCATAAGCCCTAAATTGTTGGTACATTTTTTAAAAGAAATAGTAAAGAGGCCCATTTCTTTATTGAAAATATTTAACAATCTGTTTATAATGTTATCTCCGCAAAACAATAGAGCTGTCGACTTATTAGGGTTGATTTTAAGGAAGTGATTATTGCTGACATCAACTAACTGATTTAAATTACGATACATTTGAATGTTCGGCATTGCAATATGAGCAGACTTAGACGACAAGTAAATTTGAGTATAATCAGTGTGTAGGTGATATTTGGAGTACTTTAAATAGTTAACAAAATTTAAGGTGAAAATATCGTAAAATAATAGTTTATTGTGGAACACTTGCGTTACGTTAAGTGGTTGCGGTGGCTGTCCATCAAGGTTAACTCTGTGTGCTCGGTCCGACAGAAAAGACGACACTAGAGATCAAAAGTTTTTGGTGAAACCTATATACTTTAAAACTGCGATTACAATATCGTGACAAATCATATAAAATGCTTTGATATAATCAGATGAAACAAGAATAGGAGCTTCTGTCTTGAGCAGCCACCACGTCATCAAGAGGTAGAACCAAAACCAGCTCTGAACCCTGACTGCTTAATATTATCCTGAAGTATATACACTACTGTTCAACAGTTGGGAAACACCCTATTTTTAGTCCACATAAAAAAATACTGCAATAAATCTATAAATAAACATGTTTTTATTGGAGTTTACTATTTTTATGACCGTTCTTATAACAATAATGAACATAATTACTAATTTCTTATCAATTGTCCCTTATTTTGAAAAATGTCACACATGTTTTATGACCACAAATGTTGTTACACTGCCAGTTGTTAATTTCTTGGAATTGGCGGCTTTAGTCCTTTAAAAATGAATACATAATTTCAGAAACTATTAGTTTAGAGTTCAATGTTATTTATGATTTAATGTAATAGTTACAACAGTTGATAAACGCATAAAATGGCAAAAATGAAACAGATTTCTATTGAACAGCGGAGTGTTATTTGTACTTTGAGCAAGGAAGGATATTCTATACGCCAAATTGCAGAAAAGGTTACTATTTGTGTAATGCAAGTTGACTGCACTTTAAAAAATAACCCCAACAATATAAGGTAGGGGGAAGAAATTTTTAAAAACTACCTCGAATAGTTTGAGGCAAGAGGAACACACTTTAATAAAACACCCGAATAGCATGATGCAAAGGGTACAAACTCTAATAAAGTACTCCAAAGGGAACCGAAGACTACTACCTCCTCATTGTGCCTGGGTTCGACAAAACGTAGGCTCTTCCAACGAAAATCTCGTTCTCATCAGGTTATGGGGTTTCGGGGTTATGGGATTTTGACTTTATCGGGTAAGGCTTTATTGAATAATATGGGCTGAAGGTTCAAGAAGCACATGTGGCTCATAAACACACACAAATCTCTTTCTTACCGAGTTATAGATTTCAAGGTCATGGAGTTAGGAGGTTAAGAGGATATTGTGTTGAAGGGTTAAGGAATTATGGAGTTATAGTGGTTGAGTGGTTAATGGATAGGTTTCATGTAAAGGAGTATATTATACTCTTATACGAAAAGCAGCTACTGGAGGAAATCAAGACCGAAAGAGATCTGAACATCCCAAATCTGCAACAAAGCAGGAAGATAAGTTCGTTGTAATGTTATCGAAACGAAAACGACGTTTAATTGTGTCTCAAATTGCCGCTACTTTAAACCACGTAAAAAAACAATTTATATAACAACTATAATAAAAAGACGTTTACTGTCTACTGGACTGAGAGGACACGTAGCAGCCAAAAAACAGAGTTTAAATAGTATTCTTTAAAAAAATTGACTGGCTCGGGTTAAAGCATATAAAAACTGGACAAGAGACAATTTGGAAAAAATCCCTTGGATATATAGTTCAAATTTCAGATTTTTGAATCCAATTAACGTGTTTTTGTGCGCCGATCAAAATATGACGGGCTTCAGAAGCGTGTACTATGCAGACTGTTAAGCACGGTGGTGGTAGCGTGATGGTTTGGGGATGCTTTGGTAATATGATCAAAATTGATGGAAAACTGAATAAACTGAAAATACTTCAAGAAAATGCGATTCCCTCTGGAATGAATCTAATTTACCAAAGTTTTTTTTTTATCAACAGGACCATGATCATAAATATTCATCTAAATTGTATCAAGAGTTCTTAGAGCAAAAACAAAACGAAAAAGTTCTGAAAATTATGAAATGGCCATCACATGGATGAACCTGACCGAAAAGTGAAGAATCGTTAACTAACGAGTTTAGCACAGTTGTAGGAATATTTACAAAGCGAATGGAGATCGCTGAACTCCAAATACTTCGGTAAATTAATCAAGAGAATGCCTAAATTTTGTGTGAACAAATAATTAGGCATAAGGGTGGTCATTTTAACGAAGCCAAAATTTAACGAAAAACATATTATTTTTTTTATTTGTACTAAATATATTTAACTAAATGTTAGTCTAAGGTTTGATTAAAATTTAAATATAATAAAGCATAACTTACAGATTTTATTATGCTTTTTATTAAAATAAGAAACTTTTGAACGGTAGTGTATGAGTTAACTTGCTGTTTCATAACATTCTCAAGAATTTTAGAAAACGTAGGTGGTATTGAAATTACTATTTAATAAAACACTGTTTGCTTTTTAATGTTTCAGTAGTTTAATAGAGGTAAACTCTACATCTGTTTCGCCTTGTGTGGGCTCCCCAATTTCATCTTTATTACGGAAACTTTCATGGCTAATTTCGAAAATCAATTTTTAATTCTAACAATTCTATTATCAAAGTTTTTTATTGCAAAATATATGTCGATGATGTTTTTTTCTATTTGGGATGGTACAGAGAGGAATTTAGGTAAAATTTATGCTTCCTAAACTCAATTAATAATAAAATACAATTTACAATGGAAATAGCCAAGATATCGAATTAATTTTTTAGATATAAATACCAAAAAACAATAATTTCTTAGAATTCAAAATATAGGTAACAATATAAATGTTAAAAAGCATCTTTAACTTTAGTATTAAATGTACTCTTAAAAACCCTTCACAACGCAAAACACATATAGACTTTACCTCAATTAAACTACTGCAACATTAACAGTGTTTTATTAAAAAGTATTTAAAAATCATTGCACAAGGAACGAGCTGTATTAAAATTGATCGTAGCTGTCGGTATTCTGATGGATTATTTATTTAAGGCAAAGGATTACATGAGCAAACTGCCAATTTTTAGAAAAATAGGACATGTTTATATAACAGTTAATTATATGTGTTAGGTAGAGTACGATTAATGGGCAGTATGATAAGATTTATATTTAAATTGTCAGCACCTAAAGTTTTATATTCTATGTTAAGGATAATATTTGATACTGTATTTTCACCTACTGGTTGAAAGGTAAAGGTTTTATAGGTTAATTTATTCTGTTCATAAAATATTATATTCCACGAATATTTAATCGTGAAGAAACTATGTTTGCGTTCGATCCCGCATAAGTGATCAAGAAATACAATCGCAGTACTTCAAAAAACATTTATCAGATATTGGCATACGACAGATCATTCTCCATCCATCAAGACAATGCGAACTCTCACACATCAGCTCAAACAAGTGACTTTTTGAGTACTCAGAACGTGAAAATGATGGGTTGTCTGCCCTACAGCCCTGATTTGGCCCCTAGTGATTTCTTTTTGTTCTCGCATATGAAGAACAAACTGCGAGGTCAACGATTTTCTACGCCAGAAGATGCCATTTTTATGGAGATACCATCTTCATAGTGTCAAAAATAATTCAAACGCATACAAAAGAGTATGGATCATTTTGGAGAATATTTTGAAATATATTTTCATCGTTTTTTTCAAAATATAAACGGCTACCTTCGTACAGTACCTATTTAAGCAAGCTAACTATCTTATCTCTTTTCAATAATTATTTGTTTAACAACAAAACAGTTAGAATAATTCTATCAACTTTCAATATAAATAATTGAAATATTTAGTACGAAAGAATAGCAATTTCAAAGCAAATACAATTTTGAGGAATTAATAAATATCATATCAGTTTTTGAAAGAACATACAAATAAGCTTACTTATGATAATTATTTTCTCGAAACTGAAATTTTGTCTAATTAATCACCTGATTTTTTTACTTGCAAATTTTATTACTTTTCTTGTACCACAAAGACGTAGTTTGGAGAGTAAACTATATTTTTAACACGGGAAGAGTTCTCTGAGACATTGTATTAGGAAAAGTCTTTCACAGCCATCTTAAAAAAATTTAATTAATAATAAACTAGAAATGAGAAATTGGAGAATTCCCGGGTTAAGGTATAGAGACTTAGAAATACAACGTACTTATATTTTCAGGAAATATAGATTTCGTCATGCTTATCTGTCTATTCACATGTTAGAGCCTTATCTATATATTCAGCAGTTTGTAACATTTTGCAATGAAATTTTGCACGTATATACATTCCAATAACTCCAAAACAATTCTACAGCGAAATTTGAAAAAAAAATCGGAATTTGATAAGTGGAGGTGAAAAATTTTTTTTCGATGACTCCATTGAGAGGGGTATCATTGGATAAGTTTTCAAAGACAAAAATGGAGGTCATATTTTTTATTTAGTCGCTTCATTTGCAAAACATTATCCTTTAAAAAATATTAAAAAATTCGAGATAACCGCTAAACTAAAACTAAACAGATGCTACGAAAATCATATATTTAATTTTGCTTTTTTTGTTTATTCAATAGACTGAAGCACCATTGAATAGATCTTCAAAAATTCAGTTAAATATATCATATAATATTTTTTATTTAGTCATCTTTTTCACGAAATATAAGCCTCTAAAATTGTTTACAACTGTCGCTTTATTTTAGGAATGTGACTTTTGTATTTGTTAGTTTAATATTCACTACAACCTTTATATAAGTTTATAATTAAACTTTTGATATTTTTTATTAAATTCCGTCTTAATTTGTTTTAGACAGAGATCTGGAAGTTACTGTGATCTCCTTTATTTTTCTAATGACACATTTTAAAAATCTGATTCGCCTTAAAAGTACCTAGTAAATTCATTCAATAAAAATTGGTACCCACGATTAAGTTACTTACAATAACTTATGAAAAACAAAAAAAAATGTTTAAAATTTAACAAAAAGCCCATCTTTTACAGGCACATGCTTTCAATTAACTCAAAGATTGCGGTGCAACAAAATTGCAGAAAAAGACTAATATCGCTTGTAACTGCTACCGACACGCACTTGGCCAGTTTTATAGTCATTAACTTCTATAGAATATATCATGTTATTGTTACATTGTAAAAGATTGCATTAACATAATTATACAGAAATTCTTTGTGGTTTTGTTTATTATATTTTCTCATATAATTTAATACATTCTTTTTAAAACTTACTTTAAAGGGCTACAAACTAACAAATATATTGTTTAATATGAATATATCCTATGTAAAAGTATGAATAAATGAGTAATAATAATAACTATATTTCTATATTTCGGTGTAGAATTCAAGGGCGGGAACCATAAAAATTTTTCAAATATATATATATATATATATATATATATATATATATATATATATATATATATATATATATATATATATGTTGTTGTGTAGTGTTTCACGGATGCGATCATGTGATTCAGTATTAATCTAGGAATACATCCGTTCGTTCGTTTATTTTCTTGTAGAAGTTTGCAGACGTTTCGCCAAAATCTCATTTGGCTTCTTCTCTGCTTGCTGGTTGTTGATCTACATATATATATATATATATATATATATATATATATATATATATATATTATCTGCTCAATTTTTCTTAAAACAGACACAAGTAAATTGAAATTATACTTTTGAAAAAGCCCACTGCGTTGGGCGAAATGTCAAGCACAGAATAGTATTATATATATATATATATATTGGTTATTGCGGGTTTCTCTATGTTCGTTAAAAAATCGTTTTTACGAACGGGACGAGCTACTCTTGAAAATGCCGAATGAGATTTTGATGAAACGTCGTGAAAAAGATTTTTTTTTTAACGAACGGATTGAAATCCGGAATAACGAAACCATTCATTACACCATCCGTGAAAACTTACGATATAACATTTTTCTTTGTTACTTTTATATTGTTATTTTTCTTTTCATTTGCTTCTTTTGTGTTGATTTTTAAAATTAAAGAAAGTGGTTAGCACTACTTTATAAAATTATGGTAGATTTTGCTTAGGTATTTGGTATCAGTTTTTTGAATTGACGGTTTTTGTGTTTTTTTGAATTTCTTTCATTTCATAAAATTCTCTTTTCTCTGTATAGTTTATTACCTTTAGTATTCTTATATTTTCGTAATAAAAAGTGTTTTTTTCCCAATGTGTAGTTTATAAGAGCCGTTTTATTTTTTATCGTACTTGTGGCCATTTATTCTATTTTTTAAATATTGGCTGGTCTGTCCAATGTATAAAACATCACAGTTATTACGTGTTTTTTGATAGACTAGTTCTTTTGTTTTGGGAGATTTTAAATTGCTATAGTTTCTGTTTAATAGGTTGAATTCTTTGTGAGCAACTATAATATTGTAGTGTTTATAAATATTGTTTATTTTTTCTGACAGACTAGCAATATACGGTATACAAACATATTTTTTTCTTTGTTTCTGGAGTTACTTTGTTATAAAATATTTCTCCTTACAATTAATATGGTGGTTTTCTTGGATATCTTGAATATGACCAAGCCGATGAAATTTCTGCTCAATCTTAACAACTGTCAATTTTAAAATTGACAGAAGAGTAACTGACACTATTCTTCTTGTTTTCTTATCTTATCGTCATATCCTATCATCTTAACAATTTATATCCTCTGTGCCTCAGTACATTTCATTTCGGTTAAAATTGACTCAAAGTGATAATTTAACAAAAGGTAACAAAAGAGCATGTCATTGAATCAATTTAGCTGGTAAATAATTACTGTATCTCATGTTGTATTTTAACTATTGATAAATCGATAAAAATGTCACAGATTTTATAGAGAGTCTAAAATTGTACAGGAAATTTGAGGTCATTATTTAAAAAATCAAAGTAGATTATTGTACAGCCTTTTTCGACTAACCTTGTGTGATATAAGATATCGGAAAAAATTCGTATCAAAAAAACAAAGTCGACGTGCCGAAAGTTTTCCTGGATATTTTTAAATAATGAATTTACTCCATATATATATATATATATATATATATATATATATATATATATATATATTGCCATTATCACAATAGCCCCTCTCTGGGTCCGCCCTTGAAATTCATTATAAACTTATAATAAATTAGCTAAAGTTTTAGAGATATACCCATTCACGCTAACCCTTTTTGACTCTATCCTCACCTAAAATACATTATTTTATAATTTCCGGTGAGTAATCATTGTATTTTTGGGGTGCCAGACGTTTTGTTTTACAGGAAGTAAATAAAAGCTGCTGACGTTTACATCCCCTGCTGTTTTTCACAATTGTATGTAAACAGAAGGTTTATTTATCGTTTACCTATGTTTACCTCTTATTATTTGATATAGGAGTAAATTTTCTTCCTTTCACTCATAAAACTGTTTCGTACACTATTGTATTTGTAGATTATTATAAGTTATAACCCAAACCTAATAATATTATTTAATTTACTTTCCCTAGAAAAACATGCATCCCACATAAGGTATTTTTGAGGTCTCAAATAAGCAAAAATAATATAAGAGTAGATATCCACAAATTTCAGACGAGGAGTATTTTCTAATATTATTATGTTTATGGTTGTAGTCAATTTCTTTTTCAATAATTTTAAAATTTTAATTGAACATAAAAGAAATTGGTATTGGACATAAACACAACACGATCTAAATTATCTACATGTATGTTTATTCTATATATTTTTCGTTATTTATTTAACGTAAAAAGATTAAGGATTTTCCCGAATGAAGAAATTAAAGACAAATATTATTTCTGACAAAATTTTCTTTTATACTTTTTAAGTACTCTCGCGTGTAGTTCCCCGAATTTCATACAAGTATTTCTCTAAAACATTTTAAATGAAAATTTGGGGCAAAATATATTTTTACTGAATATCTTTCTTTTGAGAAAGTTCTGTTTTTTCTTATAAAATAATAAATAATATAATGCCAGTAATTAATACCTTCTAAGTCTTTTAAATGATAGGAGATTTTATCATTTTATTTCAAATCTAATAAATACATATGAATGAGAGTATTTCAACCAAGTTTTTGCCGATACACACCAAGTATATAACCGAATTAAGTGACGCAATTTTTGCCATCTATCTAACTTGAGTTTTCCTTTAGTTAATTAAAAAAGGTATCATTAAGATCACCTCTATCCCAGCTCTGTGTAAATTTCAGCTTTAATTACGCATAGTCTAGACACAAAATTAATTATTGTACGTAGACTGTTAAAAATAACCTTAAATTTAATGCAAATGTAATGTCCATTCTGCATTAAATTTAAAGATTTTGTACCTTAAATCGTGAATAATTTACATTTACTTTCAATTTAAAGCAAATTTATTGAAATATCAGTTCGTTGTACATTAAATTTGACTAAATGGTATTTTAAATTTCAATAAAGTAACTGAAAAGATATTTCAACTTCTGTACATTAAACTTAATTCACATATACCCTGATACTAAAGAAATTTACATTATTATTCAATATACATTGCATGAGATTGCGGGAGATGGTGCAACTTGTAGTAAACTTTTTGTTTAGTATGATATAAGTGGCTTAAAGGACTCAATTCTCTTATGAGATGAACATATCTGCCCCGTACTGACTAATGAGTTCGACATCGGACTTATGGGAAAAATGTTTACCTTTTCGTGGTGATGTTAGCATTTTTTTGAACCCATATTATTGCTGGTGCATTAGATATGTGATAACATATCTCAAATTCAATGAACACTGGCGGTATATTTAATGTACATAGTCACCTTAAATACTAGTGATCAAATTTTAAATTTAATGTAAACATTATTAAATATAATGCATTTGATAAAAGTTTATGACATTTGCTATAAATTATAAAAAAAATGCACGTAAAGCTTGAGACTTCATAAGTAAGTAGGACGTAAGAATCAAACAAGTTCCCTTGGATCCCTAAATTAAGGGAAATCATTTCATATAAAGAATGCCAAATTCAAAACTTCGCACCTTTAACACAATTATTTCAAACATTTCTTTTAAGGAGAAAAAGTGGTATTAATTGTTCTTCTTCGTCTTCTTCTTTTTCGACTTCTTATTCTTCTTCTTCTCCTGGTTCTTCTGCATTGTCAGACCAATCTTACTATGTCAAGTCCTTCACAAATTTGTCAGTTTGTTATTTTATCATCGTAGTATATCCTGTTATGTTAATTTGTAACTTTTTTTGGAGTTTTTTGTTGTGGCGGTATGTGGCTCTCGGCGACGTATTACTGATCAAATCCACATTTTCTATATTCTCTCTCTGTCGATTGTGTGCTCATTTCTCGGTTGTTCCAATTATTTTGTGATTCTGAAGCTTTTTGTAATTTATGTTCTTACTTCATTTAGTAGATTTACGCTCCTCGCTAGACAGATGACCATTGCTTTGTTTATTCTATTGATATTTTCATATTTACTTTCTGGCTGAGAAATAATTTATAAAGTAGTATTTGCAGTATTTTTATTTCATTTAGTTCCAGCTGACAGCTTTAGTTTACGTTTTCTTTTGTATTTTATGATTCTATAGAGTATTATAATAAATAATAGTGGACTCAAAAAACACCTTTTCTTATTCCATGTTCCAACAGCAATTTCCTTCGTTAATTTACTGTTAATTCTAACTTTTGTTCTCGTGTTGTTGTTGAGAGCTTGTATAACTGTTGTAATATCTTGAAGTATAAGATTTTCTGTGAAATTGTTTTGTAGTAGGATCCATTCGAAAGCTTTTATCAGATTAATAAAACACATGTATGCTGGATTGCTATAGTCAACAAATGCCTCTGCAATTTGGTGAATTAGATATATTGCGCATGTTTTTGACCTAATAAAACAAAAGATTGTACTTATGTTGTTGTATTGACTTTCAAGATATTTTTGTAAATAGCAGTGTTAAAGAGTGTGTTTCTTTTATAGTTTCAAGGGGTTGCGCCTAAGAAACTAATAACTTTTAACATTTATTTAGACTCGATGTATTTTTTTACAAAACTAGCGACCTTTTTACAAGTGTTTTCTCATTATTAATCATTTTCTTTAACGTCATTCCGTTAAATTTAGCGGAATTACTAATCAAATGATTGTAAAAGCGATACTGACAGCAATAATGTCTCAGTATAACGTAAATTACATGTTGTAAATTAATTTCTGAAAAGGAGGATGCAGTGACGACTTAATATTAATTCCCCTTTTGTTGAACTGAGAGAGTATTTTTAGTATTTATTATTCACGTCACAGTAGGATGATAATGATAAAAGAGCCATAAAAGTAATTATTGTAGTGTTTTCTAACAAGTCAATAAATAAACAAAATTAAATTTGAAACACGCACTTTTCTGTTATTGATATTTAAAATTATTACAGTAAAATAATAATTTTTAATAAATAATTGAACTATATAGGATTTTTTTAGTATGTGCTTAATACTATATTCAATTCTTTGTAACCGTGCGAATGATATTTTACAAACTCGATGGAAATGTATCATTCTCATTTACTGCTGTACTCTTTGATTTTGCCAAATAATATTTTATGCATTGAAACCTTTTTGAGGAATTTTCCTACAAGATGGCGAAAACCAGAGATTCATATAATCCACCCTTATGCTTTTTTCAAAAAAAAAAAATACTTTTGCTTTTTGTTGTTGTTCTAATTATGACTTTCATATATTGTCGTTCTTTTAATGAGGATCTTCATTCATTTACAGAGCATTAACATAAATCATTATTGGGCAAACAAATAACTTCTAATTAAACACAAATTTATGGTTATGGGCAATATAAATCCATTGTTGCATGAAAAAAAAGCATAATATTATGAAAATGAATCCTAAAATTAAAGACAGAATTGTATATATAAAAGTTATTTTTTAAAATACTCATAAGCTTAGATTCAGAAGGTGTGTAAATTATTAAGAAGAATCTATATATTAAGAGAACAAATCCATTTAAATTTCAAAAACCGATACGACATTTTATATACATATTGTATCAATATAATTGTCAGAAGAGGGGCAAACATAATGGGGAAAATAATGTCTATTAAATTAATTGATTCTATCATTTCTGTTCATTTAATGGAACTTTCTCTTATTTACTCGAAAAATAAAACACCTAAATCAACAGTAAATGGATTAAATATTATATAACTGTAGTTTTCCATTAATTTAATAAAAAAAAATTATTAATGTGACTTAGCACGATTCAGTTACCTAATAAATCAGGTGAACCAATAACTTATTTTGTTAAATCAACAGTTAAAGTAATTGCTCATAAACTATTGAAACAATAATTTCATTTTTGTTATAGTTATAGTTTCATCATGTCCGTTCGTCTGTAATATACCACATATGTGTGTTGACAGTATGGGGCTTCTTGATATGGAAATGCGGCCCTTAAACGGATTTTTGTGAGGTAGCGTATAGAAAGAAATCAAAATTAGTTTTTCTTTCAATTTGATTTTAGTTCTAGTTACTCTTGCGTCACCACTGATTTGATTGTGCGCTAATTATTTGTTTCATTATTACTTTAACCCAGTTTTTCTAATATTTTGTACTTGATTTGTCAGTTTAATATTTGCTACAACAACAAATTCTATCTTATTTTGTTTTAGACATAAATCTGAAATTTTATCGTGCCCCTCTTTAGTTTTTCAACGAAAGATTTTTATAATCTGAAAAAATTCTACATTACAGCACTTAGTAAATAGGTATGGTTAAGTTAATGTTTACTAACTTAACGAATATAAAAACAAATTGTTTACATTTTAATCTTCCATATTTTAATATCCTTTCGGACAAAAAATGCATCTTTTGTGATAATTTTGGCTAAAGTGTACTTTTATAGTTTGAGTTTTTCATGAATTTATTTTTGGTTGTTCCTCGAGATACTTTTCGACCGTTTCAGAGATGAACCTATAGCGAACCGAGGGCTAAAACCACGGAAAATAACTGCTAATTAAAGTTCTAGTAAAGTGATCATGTGGATAGAATAATACATTTGTCGATGTGAAGTCACATCACGTAAGTCAAAAATTAATATGTATCGACCACTGCTTCGAGAGATGGGAAGAGGAACGAACTAAGCAAAACTATTTTTTAAAAACATTAACATAAATTCTTTTTTCTTGTAATACAAATTGATGATTTGGTAATTTCTAATCGCTTACGCAATAATTTGTAAAATTACGGCGCTGCTGCAGTGATTTGTCAATATAAACATTAAATACACTGGGCACGTCCGCATCGGACATGCATTATGTTAGAGTTCCACGTCTGATTTCATTTTTTCTAAAGTTGACAGTTATTTTTATTTCTCTTCTGATTTCCTCATATGCCCCTTTTTCTCTTGGACTTTTGTACAATACCTCTGTTTCTTTATTTTTACTAGATCTTTGATCTCCTTCGCCCACCAAGGCATGCTGCTTGGTTTTCTTTCTTGGTGTTCTAATGCTTTCCCATGCTGAGTTGTGTATACTTTCAATAATATTTTGGTATACTTCAGAGAATGATTGTCTGGATTGATCCAAATATTCATCTAATTTCAGTTCGTATACATATCTAGTGCTTTCTCCATCTAAGCTGTCCAGGTTATATTTGGTGTAATTCGCGTCTTGTCTATCTAAACCGATGTTAATTCCCCCTAATCTGTTACTGCCATAACTTGGTAAATATTACCTTGATATTAATAGGTCTGTTGTTCTGATTATATAGTCGATAATGAATTTCTGTTGTGTTGTGTGTTATTCCCAAGTAAATTTGTGGATTCTTTTGTGTTGGAAGAATTCGTTTGTATTTTTAAGATCGTTAGTTGTACAGAGCTCACTATTATCATTTATGACTATTTCTCCAAATGGTCCTACAACTATTTAGATCTTGTAATGTTATTAGTTCTCTAGGACTTCCAACTTCCTGTACTAGTTCATTGAGTTTTTCACAGAAAATGTCCTTTATTGTTACAAGTTCATCATTCGACGGAGTGTATACGCTATACGCCAAGAAATGTTAATCTCTTACCCTTTATTGGCACATTAATCTTTATTATATTTTCATTAATTGGCTACCAGTTTGTGTATTGTGTTTACTATTTCTAAACCTAAAAATAAGATGAAAAATTTTACATATTTTTAGAAATAATCTAAAATCAGTTTAGAGAGGGATTCAAATATTTTTAAATAGTACTTTATAAAATACTTCAAGAAATTACAAAGAGCTTTTATGAGGAAGTTAATTAATTATTCTATGTACAAACTATAGAGTAAGAAACTGTTTACACTGATAATACATGTTTACAAAGCTAAAACAAAGCTTTCATATAGCATACATGTAAAATAATATTAATAAATTTTACTAAATTTGGTTTATTAGTTTCTTGAAATAAAAATGGCTCGTATAAAATAAAATTAATTTATAAAATTAACCATAAATAAATTTTCATTTATGTCTTTAGGTAATTTTTAAAAAAGTAGCAGATACTTATTAGATAACGATATTAAAATACTAGCAATGATGTTGATCATGAAAAAAAATCTAAACTATATTTCACAAATTCTATTTCTCTAAATTTGCAATATTCTACTTAAAAATTGACTTCTTGTTGTATTTTAAGAATTTTCTTTTATACTATGTGATTGCTCAATCTAGCAATAAAGATTTGTTACTCAAACACCTAGAAAACTAAATATAAAATTTTAATTTCAAGCTTCCATCATACTCTAATACTTTGCAACAAAAACAGGGTTGTTTGGTCGTTGTTAATGTTAAGATAATGTGAGGTTATTGATGTTTGAGACTCTTTTGAGTTGTTTTAAGTATTAAACATTATTACAAAAGCGAGGTTTATTAGGTAGTTATTCGAATTACTGGAAACACAGAATTTTCCGATGATTTTTTGCATACCTCCTATTTTTGGGTCGTAGATCAAGAATCCGAATTTTTTTTTGTCGGTTGCCAGTAGTTTTTCACACATATAAATAGAATTTTTGGATCTCCAGCTTCAAATTTTGTCACTTCTAGTAAAATATACAAACACGATACAACAAACAGTTTTTTAACAAAATTAGGATTGAAAAACTGCACAAAAATGTGAATTTTCAATAAAAACTAAGAAAAATGGTCGACTTGTCGATTGCTGATTTGTTTTCCATTTGAAAAGAAATATCTGTTACTCTCTGTGACAAAATGCGACGTTATCATATTGATATGGTTTTTAGATTGCATTCGGATGGAAAACGTAGTTGTTAAATTGTAAACAAATTACATTAATGTCAATATTGTAACATAAAATGTTACAGTTAAAGTTGATAATTACATTATTAGAGAAGTCTCAACATCATATTTTTTAATCTTTGTTAAAATTTTAGATAACTACATTTATCCAACTTAGTCAACAACATAATTTTTCTGTCTCCAATCCATTAAGTACTATTTTATAGTACAATTAAACAATATTTCTATATTGCTATAGTGGATATTATAGTCATTTTTTTAAGCTAATTAAAAATGTTTCTGTTAAGCATATACCACGGAGAGGCGAAACACCCTCTGTTGGAATAGGAATAGGGAAAGGTTCTAATTGTTAATCTAAGGATTGTTACGGTTAGTTCTAGTTAGTTTTTATTAATTTTGTTTTCAGATTATTCATCTGCCTCAACCTTAATATTGTTTAAGGGAGAATTGTGACTTTAATCTTTGTTAAAATTTTAGATAACTACATTTGTCCAACTTAGTCAACAACATAATTTTTCTGCCTCCACTCCATTAAGTACTATTTTATAGTACAATTAAACAATATTTCTATATTGCTATAGTGGGTATTATAGTCATTTTTTTAAGCTAATTAAAAATGTTTCTGTTAAGCATATACCACGGAGAGGCGAAACACCCTCTGTTGGAATAGGAATAGGGAAAGGTTCTAATTGTTAATCTAGGGATTGTTACGGTTAGTTCTAGTTAGTTTTTATTAATTTTGTTTTCAGATTATTCATCTGCCTCAACCTTAATATTGTTTAAGGGAGAATTGTGACATGTATTTAAAAAATGCATGGCACATATCTGTGGTTAGGATACCTCCTCCTAAAACAATGTTCCCCTAAATAGTCAGAAAAATGAGAATTCCATCAAACAAATTTTTGAACATTTCCACACAATTCTCTCCAAGTTCTCCCAATATTTTGAGTGTGAGATCCAGTATCTGTGTCCACAAAATTGCTGGAGTGTTTTGCCATTTGGTGGTGAAAACCATCTGCTAAGCAGTTATAAGCTTTGAAGATAATGATACTCGATAGTATCTATTCGTTAATGAGGTTAAGCAACTATTCGTTTGAACGTTCCTCAACTGGAACCAGAAAGAGCTTTTTTCAATGAAGTTTGAAGTCCCCAAAAACCATTGACCTTAAATTACTCTATCCCAGTTGTTTTTGCCCTATGTGTGTACAATTTAAAGAAGAATGTATTACTATCTAAAACGTTCACATGGGCTTCTGACAGATTATAAAGATATTGGTGGAAAAAATACGAAAAAGTGACAAGTGCAAATGAAAAAAGAAATTTAGGGGAAAACTATTTGCGACCGCTAAAAAAACTTCAGATTTGTGTTCTACGACCCGAAAATAGAGGGTGTGCATAAGCCATTCGAAACATTCGCGAATCCAAGGAACCTATTTACAGGACCTTGTCTAAATTGTATAAAGTGATATTTTCTATCTGCTTCAGTCCGTCGAGTGTTATACATAGTGACACCATCTGCATACTGCGTTGTTCAAAGATGGTATCGCGGGTGACAATATTTCGTCACTGCGATTCGCAGTTCGTTCCTCTTCTGGAAAAGAAGCACCCTAGTAAGTCGTGCACTAGGTCCACTTATATATTTCTTAGCACATCTGATTCCAGAGGCTTCCCTTCATCATTTAATAAATTTGGTTTCCCGTAAGTATTGTAAGATATTTACATATTAATAAGTAGACAATAAGTTTCCCAGTCAGAAATCGTCTAAGAGGTCTGCTAATATTAATACAGGCATTTTTTAGAAGACAGCTTTCCCTGACGCCTAGGGGCTTTAGTTGCTTTTGTAATAAACGTTGAGTCATAAATAATACGACATATATTCTGATAAACAACACCCAGACGCTAAATTATTTATTCGAAATCAAACGCAGCCATGATCAAGCTTTTTGAAAAAAATTAATTTACTTTGTAGAATAATCGATTTACAAAGAAAATGGAAGGAACTTAAAAGCTTTCATTTAGGCTTGATAAAATGAACTTTTCGAGACCAAAACTGAACAACATTCCTAGTTCGAGATCGAGATCACTCAAAATACTTAGATTCACTGCAATCTGCCGTAGGGGCTTTGGAAAAAATATATCTGTTTTTTTTAGATTGAAAGTTTTATAAAATTATTTTATTAATAGCAAGACTATAACAAAAATCAAGGGCTTAAGAATAAGTAGCCAATCAAACGCTCATCAACTTTTTCATTAATGACTACACACAGACATTTCAGAAACTTTAATAAGAAAATATCTGTATTGAGGGTTTCCCCTGACATTACTACCATTAACAGTATTAAACGTATTTTTTGAAACATAAAAAATAATAAATCAATATGGCGTTTTGCAATTAGTACATTAAAAAAGGACCCAAGAAATTTCCCAACAGTTTTTACTTGTGAAGAAATAGAGTTTTATATATATTTTTAAATTATTATATTTAATTGTATAACAAAGAAACAAATTTGTTCGAGATAATGTGATATTAATTGGTATTTCATGTTTAAAAAACAATTAGCTTAATACAGGGTATTTCCGAAGGTAAAAAATTTATGGTTGGTTGCTGCAAAAAAATTGCCATTACTGAAAAATTGTAATTGCAAAGATACACTAGAGTATATAGGGAATATTAAGTCAGTTTATCATGATTTTTTGGTGAAAACTAACAGATGATGCGTAAGCTGGCTATAATATTAGACACTCGATTCCCTTTATCGTCGTATTTCATAAAATTAAATAGCTTTAATTTAGGTAAAGGTTTAGAGGTTTTACTAGAACTCTGATTTTTATATTTCTACTAGCGACCCGCCCCGGCTTCGCACGGGTGCAATGCTGATACTAAATACATTACAGAAAAACTGTGACTATTTATTTTATTTTTACAACAATTATTACATCGGCCTCCGACGCGCTATTTATAGGCACGCTGCCGCCGCCCCGGTCGGCCAGTACCGCCGCAAGCGCTACTTCCCGCAATTTTAAATCTGTAATATCTTCGAAAATATTCATTTAAATCTTATGCTGTAAAGGACCATATAGATCTATATTAAATCAACAATGTATTTAAGCTATTTAATTGGATAAGGATTAATGCTGTATTGGTTAAAATCGCTTCAAAATTTGCCATTATTTGTCGTAAAAAGTAAATGACAAAAAAATGTTATTGTGGGATATCCATGAGAGATAGACATATACCATCGCGGAGTTTTCTGTAGACCTTTTCAATGTGTACAAATAATTAGTACATTATTTTGATAAATCTCGTAGGGTTCAGCCTGCGTTTGCAATGTAAGCGGAAAAAAATATGATAATTAACGACATCACATTAGAAACCTCAAAAATAACAGTATTTCTCCACTATTTAATGGATGTTATTATACCTATAAACCTTCCTCTTGAATCACTCTATCTATTGAAAAAAACCGCATCAAAATCCGGTGCGTAGTTTTAAAGATTTAAGCATACAAAGAGACATAGGGACAGAGAAAGTGACTTTGTTTTATACTATGTAGTGATTTTGTCTAATTCTGAATTTAAAAAATTCCTGTTTTGGCATGCGAGTTGGACTTAGCACAGAAATAAACGAAATAATCTGAATCTCAAGCAAGCTACCTCATGAGTTCCTTATGTATAATGCGGATTCTTTCAATGCTGATAAGAATGGTGTATAATTTTAACTTAATTTATTTAATCGTTACTGGATGAAGATCCATATCACGTTAATAATATGTAATGAGAACAAAACTGTTTTAAATATTGACTATTTTTATTTAGACAATTCAAGTAAAACAACAATGTTTCGTAGTACTGCGACTTCGTCAGATATTAATATTATTGGAGGTGTTGAGATATCTATTTTTTGAAAATACCAAACAAATATTTTATAGTTTTAGCGTAAGCAGAAAAAAAAAGATTTAATCAAATTATTAATTCAATTTGCAGATCTGCAAAATACCAAACAGTACTTTTTCGGGAATTACCGAATGGAATTTATTGTTATTCTGTAAATTAGTGTCTATTCCCAGGATTTCCACAGATTACGTAAAAATGTTTAACGTACCAGTAGTCAGCCAAAAAAGACGGAAATGAAATTAAGTACATTTAAAGCCCCTACACTCCCCCAAAAACCAAACTAAACTTATCGACAGAGTTAAAACACCTGACAAAACCTTTTACAATAGAATATTATGGAATTTTTTACTATAAAATAAAATAAAGAAAGCATGTACAGCTTATGCAACATATCGCCAAACATATCGCCGAACCATGGGAAAAACCTAAGAATTCACCCTTGTTGTGAATCAGGCAACAGCAACCCAGAAATTAGACCAGATTCCAAGAAGAGTAGGACTCAATAATACAGAAACCATGAGAATTAAACCGACTAAAGTAATGGAAGTAATCCCAAGTCCTACCTATTTTAACATTTTTGTTAAAGAAATGGATGGCTTTGATGACTATGATGCACCTCCGCACTGTAGTGTAAGATGTGGTGCGATGTCACTTGTGGAGAGAAATGCTGGATACGATTTCACTCCTCCAAGATAAAGACGGACTCTATTACACCAATATTTGTCTTCATTCCTACACTATAGAACTCTCGGGCACAGACAGATGAATTTAACATCTACAAAGATGGATCAAGAAAAAAAGAGGGAACAAGAAGTGTAATTTATTCCCCTAATCATGAATATTAGTTGGCAATGCATAAAGACGTCAGTTTAACTCAAACAGAGCTCATTGATAATACCATAGCAACCAATGAAATTACTAACAGAAATATTGCCTGAAAGGAGTAAAAATATTTATAGATAGCAGACAGGCACAACACATTTCCTCTGCAGCTGAAAATGTAGTCACTTTGAACTGGATCAAGGGACACGATTTGTCCGATGAAACCGGTTTGCTGATTCGCTAGCCAAACAGGCAGCTGATATTGAGATGCTGGAGCTAAACCCAGTAAAATCACTGAGTACATCAGCAATGAGAAAAATAGTTAAATATTACTTCTATCATCTCTTTAAAGTACGATGAGATGAAACCATAAACTCCAAACAATTCCTAAACCATCCGAAGGTGGAAACAAACAAAATATATCTTGCGATTTCCAGAGGAAAACTGCGATTAGACACAGAGATTCTCGTAGGGCCCGGCCAGCTTGGAAAACACCATTATAATATGAAGGTATGCGATACTCCCATATAGTAGAACATATCCTATGTGACTGTCCCGCTCTTTCACTAAAAGGATGATTGGTCCCCTCTTGTAGACACATAGATGTAAAAGAAATTAATATTGCTTTAATATAGACTGTGGATCCTATAGAAGAAAGTTGGTGGATGCTTAAAACGAGATAGATATTTTTCGAGGAGTACGATCTCTCTCTCTCTAATGGTGGAGCCAAGTACGATACTCCAAACGTCATTGGATATCACTGTCACCAGACAGAAATTAGAAAGAGAGGTCCTACTCCTCGAAAATGCTCATTTTAAGCCTGAGTCAATTTTCTTCTATAGGATCCGCAGTATATATTAAAGTACTTTACATCTATAGGTCGACATAAGGCCAATGCAGCTTGGAACATCGTCGCCTACTTTAATTCTGAAGGCTGGGCGATGGGATGTGCCAGACAGACCCCTATAAGAGGATGAGCAACGGGTCTAATAGGATCTAAGTGCTGTGGAGATTAGCTCACCCTCCTTACTTTCCAGGAAAGGGACCTTTTTGTAGAATTTTTATTTATATATTAATTATAATTTATATACAATTTGTCACATTTACGACGCGTTTTTTAGCCCGTCAAAATTAATTATCTTTACAAGTCACAAAAAAATCGTGAAGAAACTAAGATCACAAAAGAAAACTTATAATTTCTACAAAAGGATTTTCGCTACAAGACACCAAGTTTTATTGACTACGTGGTAAAATCGAATATAGAGCCAGTTCAATGTCAATGAAAGTTGTTCGAGTTTTTGTTACGTATTTATAGGATTTAATCAGTCTGCGCCACATAACTATTTTAAAATCGCATTTTTTCGTCACATTGGATATGTCTTAGAAAGTTTATAATTCTTTAATTTTCTTCTGGTTTCAATGGTCCATTTAAAATTTTAATTTGACTTTTAAATTTGCTTTTGATTATTTAAATAATCGGAAACACTCAAATAAAAAAAAGATAAAATAGTTTTAGGATTTGTATGGACACACAGTGACAGGGAAAAATTCAAACGAAAATTTGATGTATTTCTGTGGAATATAGGTTTTAAATCAGTCAACATAATCCAATGCGAATATTGATGAATTTAATGTTTTCGATAAAATATGTGATTTATGATCTCGTGTTGAAATTTACTCACTGAATCGAAAGGAAGCAGTGAAAATCAAATAAAATACCGTATTGTTTTACTAAAAAAGCGCTTTGAGCGAAAATGTTACGGTAGCATGAACGCAATGAAAGAATTTATAAAATAATTCAAATCGTCTGTTAAATAATTGATAATGTATCATTTTATATAGACCTAAAAATATTGGGGTTTGTTCTTTAATACCCATAGGCTTCTGCTTACGCTGAGTTTCTTTTAAAAATTTTAAAATAAAATTATTAAATCTAAATTTCAGTATTATATGAGGAGGACAATTTCTTTAAAGAAGAGATTTTAAGGCCTTATTGAACTATTTTTTTATATTATATAAGCTTACAATATAAGAATTCATAATTATAAATATCGACGAAAACAAGTGCGACAAAAAAAACTGCAATTAAACTTGTATTAAACGATATATTATTTTACGTATTACAATAAAAAATATTACCCAGTTGAAAAATAAAACGCAGTTGAATATTCCAATCCTTTTAAGATAGCATTACATTTTGCACCTCTAGACAAATTTTTCCTAAGTTTTAATAAAGAAGTCTGAAGAGCCCACCTTATTCCAAGATAAAAAAAAAACAACAGAAAAATGTCGTCTATCGTGCATCATGACGCGAAAAAATAAGCCCTTTAATTCTAATTCTTCATGAACTTTTAGCCAGGTGTCTATTAAAGAGCATTAGGTCTATCAATCTTCTCTGAACTGTCAGTAGGCTATCTATAATTTATGAAGTTTCACCTTTAATTCTGGGTGCGGACTTCCAAGGATCATTTTGACAACTGATTTTAATACGTCTATCGTCATTCTTCCTGATTTCGGTAGATTCTCTAAATCTCCTCTTTAATTAAAATATAAAATTATTTTGGATTCGCTGTAACTTGGTAAAAAAATAATATTGAACTTACGGCTAATTTCATATTCTCCAAAATTCGTAACCTACGTTTTAATTCTTTCAAAATTGGCACAGAAAATAAATTTTTACTTTGACTAAAACCTTTCTTTTCCCGATGGGAACATTCAGTAACTGAGTAACCGACACTCTAAAGTTAACTATGAGTTTTCAAGAGCAGGTGTTTCATAAATCAAAATTAAAGGTTGGTTTCGAAACAATTTTTTCAATTTTATTTGTCAATGTTGGTACTTCAATTTGATAGAAATAGGTTTAAGGCCGTTATAAAAAAATTTAAGAAAATATTCAAAGATATCTTGTTACTTATATAAACAGGTTTTTGTAATGAATATGCATCTACTTTCCCAAAAATTTAGTTTACAAGGAATAAATATTATATATATATATACATATATATATATATATATATATATATATATATATATATATATATATATATATATATATAAATCCATTTTTTTATTTCAGGGCTAAAGCTTAAACGTTAAAAAGTAATTTCAAATAGCTACTAACTTTCTAAAATCAAATGGTTTAAGAGCCTGTATCAAATTAACTATAATTATAACAGTGTGCGAATATAGGAAATACCTATGTGGGAGGAGGCAATTTCTGTTCGATGCTGCCTTTCTGAAAATTTGTTGTCAAAATCATAAAGTACTTTGGATGTGCTTGACTCCAGGGAGGTGGGGGAGGAAGGCAATTGTATCCAGTAGGGTCGGTCTTCGCGTTTGATCAAGATCTTTCTCACAAAGCTAAATATATTTAAAAAAAAAAAAGATCAAATCAATCCGGCGAAGACTTGTATTATATAAAGCAAATCTGAATTTTTAAATTTTGGTTTCACAGTTTTATGTACCTATTGATACAAAAGTTAAATACTAAATAAAATAAGCCATAGATAAAGAAAAAACACAAGCAAAATAATGAGGTTATATTTCTTTGATAAAGCAAGTAACAACAGCATTGTCCAGTGGTAATTGTCGGATATTCTCACGGGTGTGATGTGTAATCGAAGGTTTTCGGGCATCCCGTGTATGTGTTGAGTCCCTGTCAGGACTATAAGGCAGCTGACGTTTTGGCGAAATCTCATTTACCATTTTCAAAGCTCACTGTACGGCGTCTACGAGTGAACTGACGCCTGAGACTCGGTTATTGTCGGTTCCGTGTGTACGTCGGGCGCATTCGTTTTCCGAATTGTTCTGGACAATCAGGTTGCGAGACCTGCTGCGCATCATCGGTCCTGTTGTCAGTGTTTGGGGTTGCGTTGCCAAGTTGTAATATTTTTCGTTACTAAGTGTTACTAGTTGATGTTTTGTAAGCATATTTTTCCAAGTATTAGGCACTCGTTGCCTATCATCTCTGCTATTTATTTAAGCTGTTGGGCCCCTTTGCAATTTAGATGGCTTCCCTCATAACTCTTGTAGACAGGTTTTCATATCTGGAGAGCATTTTTGTTCCTGAGAAAATTATCTTATGTCCTGTGTTTAACCAATGTTGGGCCAGTGCAGAAGAAGTTGACTTGACAGCGTTTATATGTTCGTCTCTTCTGGAGCTTATTTTACGATTAATTTGACCCACATAAGATGAGCTGCATTCTCCACATAAAATTTCGTACACTCCCTAGTTTTCTTTAGGTGTTGGCAAAAGCATGCGATTATCTGCTAGAAATATCTAGGTTGTCTTAACGATCAGAAGCAATGTTTATAAATGACGTCACAGAAGCAATGTTTATAAATGACGTCACTTTTATAACACTTAAACTACTTTATAACCGATCGCTATACTACTAGAATGCATCATATTATAGTGTTAGACCACTCACCAAAAATCATTAAATTCTAAAAAATATCTTGATTGTTATAAAGTTGATGACTTAAAAAATCAGAAGCGATGTTTACAAATGACATCACTTTTATAACACTTAAACTATTTTATAGCCGGTCGTTACACCATTAGAACACGTCATATTATAGTGTTAGACTACATACCAAAAATCGATAGATTCAGTTGAATATTTTCAAGAAATTTGGAAAAAATTAATATCTTCTTAAAACTTTGACGTCTTCTACCGCCTAAACGAAGCAGTATCGGATATAACTAACTTGGTTTAAATCGACCTATTTTGATGTCAAGAGTCCTGTCATTAAACGATATACAGGTATTTTCAGTGCAACCTTCTTGTATTATAACTTTTTATGTACTTTAAAAATAATTATCCTTATACAACAATATTGTCATTAAGTTTTATTGTTTTATATATAATGAAAAAAATTAAGATTAAAATGATTAATTAAAGTAGAATTCTATATATTAAATAAAGCTGTTGTTATTTTATAAAATAACTGACATTGAACCATGACATTTTAATAGTAAAATAAAAACTGTTTATATTAATAGAGCTGCAAACCGAGCGATTAACAAAAGCAAAATAACTGAATCAAAGATTATTTAGTATGATGTCTGTTGGGATAATAAATAGATTTACATATTAAACAATTTTACCATGGTATTATTTATGTAATAATAATTAATTAAACAAGGATCTTCAATTGTGTTCTTATTATTTTTTAGGAAATATAATTTAGTATTAGTCTAAAAGGCCATGAATAACGATAAATGTTGAGTAAAAGATATATTTATGAATTTCCATTGTCTTTATTATTATTAAACTCCACGTTTAGATTACCTGCATGTGAATAATGAATGAGTTTCTTATCTACAAAACTATCCCCGCTGAAACTAATGCTCCGTAGCGTAACCAAAATAGGTTTTCTCATGGGATACATGGAAAACTTTTACGTAGAACATGGCCGGTTTATACTTACAAAAATTAACAACTAAGAATTTAGGTTTACAATTTTCACTGGCAAGTTAAATTGTACATTTTAGTTTTATTTGTTTATAGTCTAAACATTCAGCTTTTTAGTCTAATTCTTAATTTTGGCCTTATTCACGTCCACTTTCAGATGTTTTTAGCTGAAGGAAAAATAAATAAATACATCAAAATACAAAAAATAACATTGTAAACAAATATGGCTTAATGAAAATGTGTGATAAAACAGAGGAAACAATTTAAAATAAAATTAGTGAAACAACAGCAATTGAAAAGCAAACAATTTAGGTCAATCGACGATGTTTTGATTTTGATCGATTTTTTGTAAAAAGTACAGGTACCCTATGTTTTTTTAACCGACTTTTGGTGCAATAAAATCCAAGATGGCGCTGAAAATATGACGGCCAAAAATATTAATTTTGTCCGGTTTTAGCCAAAATTGATGTGAGGGAATTTTCGGAGTCGTGCACAACGAATCTGAAATTATTTTTAAAAAATTTAATATGGCAGATCCAATATGACTTACAAGAAAATTTAATTTTGTCCTATTTTCTCCAAAATTAGTGTGGGGGAGTTTCCGGGGTCGCACATAACGAATCCAAAATATTTTTAAAAAATTCAATATGGCGGACAAAAAAATCAATTTTGTCCGATTTTCTCCAAAATTGGTACGGGGGAGTTTTCGGGGTCGCACATGACAAATCTAAAATTATTTTTAAAAAATTTAATATGGCAGATCCAATATGGTGAACGAAAAATCAATTTTGTCCGATTTTCTCCAAAATTGGTACGGGGGAGTTTTTGGAGTCGCACATGACAAATCTAAAATTATTTAAAAAAAATTCAATATGGGGGATCTAATATGGCGGATAAAAAATTAATTTCGTCTCATTTCTTTCAAAATTGATATAGGGTAGTTTTTGGAATCGTACATTACGAATTTGACAATATTTTAAAAAAAATAAATATAGCGGATGCAAGATGGCAGATTAAACATTCTACATCTCTCGATTTTGTCTAAAGTTAGTATTGGAGGATTTTTGTTAGTGTTAATTATGAATTTAAAATATTTTTGAAAAACTCAATCTGGTGGATTCAACATGTCGTCCTAAAAAATTTTACATTTTTCGATTTTCTCCAAAACTGATATAGGGTGTTCTTGAGGGTGTAAATTATGAATTTAATAGTATTTTTTTCAGGATTCAGTATAGCAGACTAAAAATTTTATGTTTTTCGATTTTGTTCAAATTTGGGACTGATTCGTTTTTGAAGATGTGAATAGCGAATATAAAATTATTTTTAAAAAATCTAATATATCTGATGCAATATGATGGTCTAGAAATTTTAAATTTGCGAATTTCATCCAAAATTGGTACTAGGGAGCTTTGAAGGGCTTAGATTTAGCTATTAAGGCATTAAAATTATTTTTTTTTTAAATTTAATATGGCAGATCCAATTGAAAATTTTACCTTATTCGCATTTTTTCAGATTTCGTATTAGGGTGTTTTCGGGGTCGTGTATTACGAATATGAAGTTAATTTTTTAAAACTGTTAGTTGATAACATCCAATATGAAGGAGTGAAAATTCTACACTTTCCGATTTTGTCTAAAATTGAAATTGCGGGGTTCCTGGAGCGTATACAAACTCAGCATGTAGTATAAAATATATCGGGCTAAGAAATTTACGTCTCAAGTTACTTAAATATGGATATTCGAAGATTTTGGGGCCTATATTACCAATTTAAAATTGATTTGAAATTTAAGATAGCGGATTTACTATGACAGACTAAATATTTGTTTGATACAATTTTGACTGGTAATTGGAAAATCAATCAAAGAATTTTTAGTGGTTCATTTTAGGGTGATTTACAACTTTGGATAAAGTGGGTACTTTTTTGCCACCTTGGAGTCATTGCGAGGTACACTAATCTCCATTAGATCTTAGTTCAAATAATTTATAGATATTATAATGAATTCAAAACTAAAAATCGAAAAATAAAACTTTTATAAAAAAAATTGAACCAACTTCTAAAAATACGCTAAAAAGTGAAAAATAACTATAAATTTTTATATGAAATTGAAATTTTTGAAGTCGACGCCAAATTATTTCTAAATGAAACAAATAATTATTAATATATACAAATTATGGTAAAAAAGCAATTACAAATAAAGTATTTTTAATCGGTTTATGCGAATCACATTTTGTTAGGTATTAGTTTGGCGCCGACTTCAAAAATTTCAATTTTATATAAAAATTTATAGTTATTTTTCACTACTTAGCATACTTTTAGAAGTCGGTTCAATTTTTTTTATAAAAATTTTATTAGTCTATGTTATTTACAATGCTAATTACAGAAACTGCGAATTTACCTCACGCTGGTAGTAAAAATTCACTATTATTTTTAAATATCTTCATCATTTATGTCAATTAAAACTTTACGAATTATTGAGGTTAAACATATTCGAAATATTTGAGCATTATTTAACACCTACATTAAATGAAGTCACTTGTTGGCTTCATCTAATTTTTCATCCATCAGTATCTAAAAGGAAATACCTTCTAATATGTAAACAAACAAGATTGTCTTCAAGTATATTTTTAGGACTTCCAAAACTAAATTTAAATCACTGCATCTGGGTTTGTTTATTAACCAAATATAATATCGCCTACGCCTAAGAAAAAAATTTAGATCCCTCATTTTACTAAAGACCTTGGCTCAAGTGTCATACATTTTTTTAGAAAGTCATTAATAATGTTGCTGTTTGCTTCTTAAGCATTAATGTCTACGTAAAATGTAAATATAAGGATAATTTATTAAAAATGGAAAAAACATGTTGAGGGTTGAAAGGTACAACTTTTTTAACAATAATTCTATTTTTTGTCGTCTACTTGCTCTTTTTGAAATCATAAATCATCACGTAATTACAAAATAATCGAAGGATATTTATTAGCACTGATATTTATAGAATATTCGATATTTTATTAGGGCGTATAATTTTTTAAATGTTTAATATAGTTTTTGGAATCTGGAGAATTTATGTGATATTTAGACATAGTAAACTTAGAGGCATGATATTGTAATTAAACTTAGTAAAGATGAAGACATATTTGTCTCATCATATTACAAAGTTCAACCTTACGAGGAAGTATTTTTTTTGTAGAATAAGCTACCTTCAAATGACATGTGATAAACAAAATGCGTTTTTTGTAAGTTTTCAAAAATCTATTGATAGAAGTACACAAATAGGCGGTAATGAACAAAATCCACTGTCAACATCCCTTACTACTCTACTTTACTAATAAGGATTGAATCCCTTAGATTTAATAGTTGGCTGTAACTATTAAAGCTCTTTCACCTTTTTAACATTAACTATTTATCTTTAGAATATTTATACGAGATGGTATATAGAATTATAATTCCCTTTGACCTATCTTATCAGTAAATTGAGTGGAAAATTATCAATAACTATAACATTGAACATATTTTCATAATTTTTCAATCCTTTCAATCACCTAGTTTTACTCATTTTTTTAAAATTATGTCTTCTTTAAGGTATCTTAATTAAATAATAGTAATAATAAAACATATAAATTCAAACTGTTGCAGGTAGAGTGAGTGCCATTTTATGAAGGCAGCCTGGAACTTATACTGAAGAACAAGTTCAAGCTGTACTAGGATCGAACTGTGCTTACGGATCATAACACAAACAGAACAGAACTCATTTTAGTGAATAAAACGTCTAAGAGAACCACAATAACAGAAGTTGACATCCCTAACAACAACAATCTAGGGGACAAGCATAATGAGCAGATCGGCAAATACAGACCTGGTAGTGCAAATACGCAGACAGTGGGAAATCAGTGACATCCGGACGATCCTCATAATACTATCAAAAACCGGCCTAGTTCCGAAGAGTTTTCTGGTTAATAAAAAGTATTGGGCATTTACGAACACTTACATAAAATTATACAAAAGGCAGTACTACTTGCAACTGTCTCAACTATCAGGAAGGTTATGGGATATGCAGAGAACTATAACGTTACTTAGGTCCCAACAACAGGCCCTCACAGAGCTCCATACTTATGATATCTGAGTATAGCTGGGATGAGTGAATGTTGCGCTAGACGAAGTGCGAGAGCCATTGGACTAAGTCTATGGGATGATAATAATAATAACAATAATAATGAGCGCATAACAGGAGGATGCCAAGCATTTTCCACATCGGAATACAAGGAAATACACGATTCAACCGCCAAGATTATCCATCAAGAAAAGATGTAATGTATTAGAATTAAGAGTATTATAGAAGGAAGCAACATGGAAGGGTAGGAGGAAGGGAAAAGGGTAAGCCTTAGTAAACTTGAAATGTGAAGAATGGATGATACAATATAAAACGAAGACTTAACCAATCAAAGCGAAAGCGGAGACAAAAATACTGCAAGGGAAGAACATGGCTCTATTTTTTCTTATGTTAGAAACACGGAAATTAATACTGTCTAAAAAGATTATGAGATTTGCTATCTTATATGAAAATGAAATATTTACTTTCTATGCTGTGTATGAACTGTAATTACATGTATTCTACGCAAAATAATATTATGAAAGTGTATCCTAAAATAAATTTTTTCATGAAGGTAAAGTGGTATTTTATGTAAATCATTTTCAAACCACAATAAGACATATATAATTTGCATGTATCAAACATTTAGACTGGAAAAATGTTATTTCTCCTCCTAAAGCTATACATCAACATCAGGCATGCCGTTTGAAACGTTTGAATCCGGTACTAACCAACTGCATATAGACAAGGAAAGTGCACAGCATTACAGAAATTAAACTGGAAAAGAACAAGAAAATCGGAAAGCAGCTTTCAGACCACTCTAGACAAAAAGTATCTTTAACTATAAATGAGATTTAAAATACCATAAAAAGTATGTACGTAATTGAGCTGTATCATATTCTTTGAAACGCAAGTTGGAATGTAATATTAAGCCCAAACTTTTACAGAAGTCAGAAAAGAGTAAAGTGATATAATCAATTTGAGTTTCAATGTTATTTTTAATAAATTTTATGGCAGTTTCATTTCCAAAAATGACGACAGGTGATTTAGTGGGATTAAGTTTAAGTAAGTGGTCGAAACCAACTATACTAAATTGATTTCAGGCAAAGTTTCTTAAGATCTGTGCTTTCGCCGCTTAATGTTTTGTCAAAAATAATATAGTCGGATGTCTTTACGTAGAAGTGAAAGGTACAGTTCCGAAGAGACTTAGAAGAGAAGTTAGAAACAAACATGGTATATATTAAGGCACCCGAAATAACAGTAATCTCGAACAAAAACTCTGAATACTGTTTGTTATAAATGATTTGTTGAGTTCGAGCAGTTAAAAAAGAATTTATAAAGTTACTAGCATTGTCACTACAACTTACATAATGGGGAACTGAACTGGGAATCGTATAATTCAGCAAATCAAAGGCATTACTAAAATCAAGCGTAACTCAAGCACTCGCTTTATTTTCATCGGCAGCCTATCATAATATTAAAAATTTAATACTAATAAGTTTTTCAACGCATTAGTAGGAAAAAGAAAATCCATATATAATTACAGCCCGTGTAAGATCTCTGAGTTTTCTGTTTGTTATTACGCGTCAAAATGCATAAGACGATTTACGTTTAAATCCATCGATTATAATGAGTATTTGTTTTATGGTAAATGGTAGTCTTGTATTACCTTTTGTTGCGATATAATTGACTGTAAAATTTTTGAAATTAGTAAATATGGCCTCTAGAAAATATCCTAGTAGTAGTGAAAATAAAAAACTACCTTCAATAAGTAAGCACCTTAAAATTAGTGATTTTTTCATTAACGAATAATCAAATGAACAAGTGAATACGTTCTGATCAAAAAGTACCCCGAATTCTTCAATAAAATCAAAACGGTTCATCGATATTTATTTTGTTTCCTTCAAAGTAATGTCCATTGCAAGCAGTACACATATTCCAATGCTTCCTTCAATCTTGAAACCACTTTTCATAGGTCGATTTTGGAATCGCCTTCAGCTCCTTCTGCGAATTCTCCTTTATCGCCTCAATCGTCTCAAAACACTTTCCGCGAAATGGTAACTAAAATCATGGGAATAGGAAAAAGTCACAAGGAACCATATCGAGTGAATACGGAGCTTGCGAGATGAGATGTGTGAGCCGGTGCATTGTCGTGATAGAGAAACAACGAGTTGTTTCTCCTCAATTCTGGTCTTTTGCTACAAACATTTTCCCTCAAACGCTTTAAAACCCTCACGTAATATTCCTTATTTACTGTCTGGGCTGGCGGAAGAAATTCGAAGTGGATCACACCACAGCAATAAAAAAACGGTCAACGAAACCTTAATTTTGGATCGACTCTTTCCTGATTTTTTGGTTTTGGCTCGTTTGAGAAGCATCATTCCGCTAGTTATTGGTTAATTTCGATATCATATTCATAGACCCATGTCTCGTTACCGGTAATAATGCCGTTGATAACATTTTGACCAAAGAAAGCGACATCAATGCGATGCTATTTCTGCAAAAAATCAGCACTCTCGGCACACGCCGCGCTTTAACTCGTCTCATGCCCAAAACATCTTACACAACGCTCTGCACCGATCTGAACGAGACACCTACATCGGCTGCTATCTCCCTGATGTTCACACGACGATCTGCGAGGACAAATTTCCTAACCTTTTCGATATTTTCGTCAGTCACACTGGTGGACGAACGACCGGAACGAGGCAAATCATCAATCATAGTCCACCTTAAACTCTTTGTACCACTCGTACGCTTGTGTTTTCGACATTGTCCAGTCCCCGTATGCTCATGTTAACATTTTTAGTGCTTCCGCACATGATATTTTGTTAGAAACAAAAAATTTCAGACAAACTCTTTGCTCAACTAAATTCGACATTGCGAAATTCGCAGAACATAACAAACACTGACTGGTTTACAAAGCTCCGGACAGATCGCGCTCAAACAGATATTTGAGTACCAGATGACAGATGTACTAGTCCAAGTGAAGTACCATTATTTGACTTGGAAAATATTACCCCCAAATTCACTAATATGATTTTACATTAAAAATGGTCTAAATTTACAACAGATGATGTATATTGACAAATGCAATGATAAACCAATCCAGTTCTGAACCTTAAAAAGCAAGGAACAAAAAATTATTTTTCTTTATTATCTGACCGACAAAATGGAAAATGTTGTTTATATTCAAGAAACAACTATTTCTCATAATGATCTTAAGGCTTAATCTCTATATGAGGGTTTATTTATTCACATATGCAATATAAATTGCAACAATATCATAAGCAGAACAAAACTGGTCAACTAGAAGGTCTAAGTGGTTGCCTTTTATATGTATTATCCTTTCAGGTGGAGAAAAGGGAAGAATATATACAAACACTTTATTTACTGCTAATACCACTCTGGTCCTCTCTCCATACGCATTTTGGCCACCTCATAGTCTCCTCAGTGGAGCTGTATCGAAGCGAGAGCAATATTCACAGGAAATAACTACGATATGGTAATACTGCGAATGTTGCTCTCGGTTCGATATAGTTCCAATGACGAGACCATGGGATGGTCGAAACGCGTATGAAAAGAGGACCAGAGTGGTATTTGCAGGAAATAAACTGTAAATAATATTTCTTTTTATCTGTCTGAAAGGATAATATATATAAACAACCATTTAAATACGGCAGATAGATTTATTTATTCTTTACTGAAATTTTGATTCTTTAGAAAACTTCCATGGCAACTAGGGCAGGTTTAAGTCTTAAAGCTTCTTAATGGATTTGGCTGTTAAAGTTTAATTTTCTGAGATCCCATCTTAAAAATTTTCCAATACATAGTTGTAGGACTTTTCGGTAAATATTCTATTCGGTTTCAAATAAATCTAAAATCTAAGGTGACAGTACTTTCAAAAGTTAGGGGACCTAATTTGTTTTCAAACGCGGTAAATTCCTTATATGTGGTGTGGGTTGCATATGCAAAAACCGATATGCATATGGTAAACCTCGAATTTAAATGCCTATTTATGAAATATTTTATAATTTGTGAAAAAATATCTCACAAAATTCCACATCCTGTTTCATTTTCATGCATTTTAATGCATTTGTAAAAGAATTAATTTCCAATTAATTCGTACCTACGTTATCAAGTCACTCAAAATAAATAATTAGAAAGGCTAGATAAAAATTTAACTGCACTAGACCAATTAAAATTTAATATTCTTAGTTAAGTTTTATATCAGATGTTATGAAATATGCATTTAAATTTTGCTGTCAAGCAATCATTTATTATTATTAATAGTTGTTTAATTTTTAAATCATTTTTGACCCGTTAAATTAGCTAATTATGTTGTTTTTCGTTGATAAACTATTTTAACAGTTGTGCATAGCTTATTTTTATCACCACACAGTATAAAAGAAAGTTTCCCAGTCCCGTTAATCTGTATGTCGAGTATAATCTCCAAACTTACGTAGTGAATTATGAACCGAGATTCACCACGTTTCTCAAGGTATGTTTTGGTATATCAAATGTTGATTCCTGTCCGGACATAAAGGAGACTTTTGAATTTAAATTGCGCACGTATAGGTCAGTCAATATATAAAAAAATTAGTGATTCTGTGACAGAGAAAAACGGAAAATTCATAGTTTTTTCAAAAATTTGTATCTCCATCAGTTTTTAAGTTGTAGCGCTGGCCCCTCGTACTATACGGGTTGTCCCCCAGTGACCATCAATTAGATTATCTCGAGAAGTAATGCGATTTGAATCCTGCCAATTTGTATCAGGGATCTTGTGCGACTCCTGATTATACCGGAAGTTGTCTGAAACTGACTTATTTTAAATGGATCACCCTGAATGTTTCCTTTTATTTCCGATAACTTTTGCTCAAACTTTTCATGCCCTACTCTAGCTGTTTTTGAGAAAAAAATATTTTTTCCAAATTTTGACCTTTAACAGAGTGTCGCCTAAAACTGAATATCGTTTCAAAAATAAAATAGTGAAACTCGGAATTCCGGTTCTAACTTTAGATATTATTAGGCTTGTTAATAAATTGTCGGAAAATAATATTTTAGATACAGGAAAGGGGAAAAGTAACAAATTTTAAGCTGTATCAAAAAATTTTAAAAAACTTAATTTTTTCAAATACTATGCTACATTATTGATTCATTCAGTAGACAGGCAAGAATAGTCCCCATCTGTCTATATAAGATGTTCTCATACCTAGCTAGAATAGTTTTCTACTTATTTACTATCTACCAAATATCAAGTAGTTTTAGTGATTTTTGACAAGACGATCGTGATAAACAAACTTATACTATTTTTAAAAAATCAAAATTTCAGTAAGAAATATCTGCCGTATTTAAATTGTTATATGTATTATCCTTTCAGGCAAAGAAAAGGAAAGAATACACACAAATAGTTTATTTCCTGTAAATACCGTTCTGGTCCTCTCCCCATACGCGCTAGTCAGTGGAGCCGTATCAAACCGAGACGAACATTCGCAGGAAACAAATGCTATACAAAATATAAATTCCAAGGTATGTCCGTAGAAACCTGCCACCTGCCGACTTCAACGGTGCCAAGCCACATTGTGGAAATGTGATAAAACAGAAGTTGTATGATATGTTTGAGAATAGATGGATTAGGAGTCTAGGACCGTGAAACCGGCCACCTAACACCATTAGATTTCTATCTTTAGGGAACAATAAAGCAAAGGATTTACTCCACGCCCGTTAAATGAGTGGAAAACTAGTAGCTTGAATAAGAAGAACTTTTGACCAATTCCATCCAGCTCAAATAGCAAAAGCTACTAGAGAAGCTGTTATGTCTAACATTCGAAAGTGTTAAGAGTGAACGGTTGTCATATTGAACATTTAGATTTAGATTTTTTGGGATTATTTTAATTTATTACTTGTTGTTTCTTATTATTATGAATTCTTTATCATTTTTTACGGTCTATCGCCACGATATTTGAGATGGTTTGTCATGTTTCCAAATTTTCTTCTATTAACTGGTATTAAGTTAGGATATCTTTCGTTGAAAACTTTGCATGTTCGACTTATAATTCTATTGCACTCTCTATGAATAGAAAAACTGTAGTTAGGTATTGGGACACCCTATATGGACAGATAGGGAATATTCTTACATATGTACAACAACGTACATTTTTCGATACAGCTCAAAAATCTTTACTTTTCCACATCCCTACATCTAAAATAACATTTTCAGACAATTCATTATCAAGCTCAATAATATCTAACGCCACAACCGGAATTCTGAGATTCACTATTTTATTTTTGACACGATACTCAAACTTTGAGGAAAAGTTATCGGAAATAAAAAAAAGGACATGCAAAAAAATGTAACATACAAGGTAATTTATTTAAAGTAAGTAAGTTTCTGACAACCTAGAAGTCGCACAAGATCGCTGTTACTTCATCTGAAAAGAGTGTCACCATAAATCCTATTATACAAATTTCCAAGATTCAAATCGCATCACTTCGCGAGATATTCTCCCCGTTTACTAACATTTTTCACATATTGCACATAATGTTTGAGGAAAATGAAAATATTGGCTGGTAGAATAATTCTTCTAGTTTCAAAATCTTTTTACAAAACTGAAATAGACCTCTACATGACATATCTAAGTGTACTAAAGATTTAAAATGGCAGTTAAGCAAAATACTAATGAACCCACGTATAGCACGTACAAAGTCCATATACTGTAAATTATATTACTTCACTATGGGTCACGGCTACAACTTAAAAACTGACGGAGGGATGAATTTTTGAAAAAATGCTGAATTTTTCGGTTTTTCCTGTTTTTCTCCTTTACTGGCCCAGGACTCATTTTGTCATTATTTTATACTCTACACTATCGAAATTGATTCATTCTTATTGATTTTATAAGCAAAAAATGAAAACAAAAAGCAATTTCTTTAGTTTACATTGTTTATAACAAATTAATGGATCAAAGTAGAGAGTGGAAAACATAACAAAATTTCTCTATGAATTTTTTTAATGTGATGGCACAATTGGTATCCTGATTGTCACAAAAAAATCTCCACTGACTGGCCTAGCATGTAGAATCCCACGATAATTTTTTTTGATGGTACAATTGTAAGTGATAATCATGTGAAATTCATGACGCTACCACAACAAGTAAATAAATTACAGTTGTTTTGGTTGAAGGTTATATTAGTCCTGTGCAGTGAAAAATGAAAAATCTCGGAACCCGTCTATAGTGAATGGATTTACATGGGACTTGTTTTATTGAGTTTCCAATAGTATGAATTTTAATCTCTTATATTAAAAAGCGTAGCTACTAATTGTTTAATAATTTAAACAAATAGTTCTCAATTATTAAATAAATCTATTTTCTCAATTGAGGCAGACGTATTGATCGTTGACATAGAGAGATATGATTTTTAATGCCCCGATCACATTGTTTAATGCAAATATCAATAGTTTTTTCTTTAAAATGGGTTAATCAAATTGTGCACAGAATATGCGGAAAACTTGGATCAGGATCAGAAAGTGGATCAGATTTAGGTGGAATCACTCCAACAAAGAGAGGAATATAAAATTTCAAAAAAATGTTCACAAAAAAGTAATGATTTAATAAAAGAAGAAAAGGGCAAATCTTTTCGAGAAAATTTTAAGAGGATATCTGGTGTTCCCTTCTTTCTTTCAGTAATTCCATCTTACATCTGAGCTAAACCTATTAGCAGTGGAAGCAAAATACTACGCAAGGAAGAGAAGAAAATTCACCCACAATTATAGCCAATATTATATCATTTTCATTGCCAAAACTGAAGGGTCTAATAACGACGGAATACATATAACAAGATAAAACTTTTAAAACACCATGTTGATGCTATTATCTTTTCTAGTAAATTTATTGCAAATACAGAAATATGTTTTAGAAAAAGAAACATCACGAAATTCTTTCTGATGCAGTGTGAAATCAACGATCAAATGGTGAAGAAAAATATAGGATCTGCAAGACGAAGGAATAAAATATTTAAAAACATTAACACTGGTATTTCACAATGATTGATTTTATTCTCAGAAATAATTTTAAGACTTAAAAAAGCAGTAGCTATTATTTACTACCACAGCTATAAGACGAAATGTGTTTTAATTGCTCATAATATCAGCAGTGCATCTGCGAGTGATATCAATAGAGACAATGAATAAAAATATTTTTTATAAAAACTGTTTGTTAATAATTTTTTGTCACCATTTTTTTAAAATAAATATTTTACTAAAACTGAAGTTTCATATTCTTCCATTTGGATACTCTTTTAACCTTAATGACTGTTTTTCAACTGAATTTAATTTACAAGAATATTAGTAATTTGGAATTATTTGTTTAAATAATTTTTGGCTAAATAATTTTAAGATAAAAGGTTAAACTTTCTACGACTAAAATTTCAATAAAAGTGTCGTGGAAATCTATTCACTATAGACCGATTCCGATATATATATATATATATATATATATATATATATATATATATATATATATATATATATCTTTATATATATAAATTAAATATAATAATTTGAATCACACTTTGATAACCGACATATGATTTTTCTAGGTAATCAAAAAGGAGTTTTGATGCAAGTATGGACATATGCTATACACTTGAAGGGTTCATATTCAGAATAAAATACTAAGGAGTATTGTCGATGCAGCTTGATATTATAGAAGTAGAGATCTACATCGAGACTTGCACCTCACGTCTATTAACAACACAATCACGAAGTTTTAAAAGAACCTTCATGAAAGTGTCCACCAATAACGTGAATTTCGAGGTTATCCAGCTCCTAGATATTACAATATTAGTAAGATATTAAATTTTTAAGTTAGTTTAAATGATATGATGCGGCAACATATACGTTGAAAGTAATATGTATGGTAAAAGATGAGGATTGCTATTTGATAAAACCTTAGATGTACTTAGAAAAAAAAATTAGCAAATTAGGTATGACATAAATGTCTTTATTATAACCATATGATAGTGTTATAAGGATTAGGGTTTTACCTTTAAAAAATATTTTCAATGCGGTCATATACGATGAATACGATGAAACTTCATCAAAGCTATCATACTTAATGCACTTAAATTCACTCAAGATATCAGACGGTTTGTTAAAAGATTTAACAATGCAAACTCCAAGGGTAATAAGAAGAACCCAATAATAGATATTTACAACCGGATTCACTAACAAGGTTTAAATTAAACACCGCCCTAAATTGACAGCTGAGGTCTTAAATTGACAAAAGCAGCAGTAAGTCAAGCAAACTTTAAGCCCTAAAAATAAAAGCATAAATAAATCATTTTGTTTTATTACTGAACCGGCAAAAATGGAGAACTTTGTTTTCGGGATACAACTATTTCTCCTAAATATTTCAATGCTTTATCGCAAGGTTTTTATCCTCAATATCCCTGTATAACCGTTTATTTGTTGACATATCTAATATATATTATGACAATATCATAAGCAAAACAAAACTGGTCCACTATAAGATTTAAATTTTATGCAAATTAAATCGAGTTTAAATCTTAAATCTTCTTAGTGAATCTGGCTGTTAAGTTTTACCCAAGAACCGCGTTCAGTTTATTTCAAAAACACTTTCCAGCACATTTCTGGACTCATCAGAACATGCCATATCTATAAAAAATGAAATAGTCGCCAAAAAATGACTATTCTTGTAGTAACGTGTATAGGAGGAAAATGGACGACTTTTTTCATCACAAAAAAACAAAATGCATGCATCGAAATCAAGGATTCTACGCCGATATTGGGCTTCTTTAGACGCTTAGCGAAGTAATGATTCTTGAAGATATGTCGTGTACTCGTAGGCGAAACGTCGGAAAATAATTTTAAAATGATACAATTAAAATCAAAAAATAATAATTTTCCGGATCGCGAATTTTGAAAAATTAAGTGCTTTCTAGTAGAAGCTTGCAAGATATATTTTCCCATTAAATAAAGGCGGGAATCAAGACGGACCTTAAAAAATAATTTTCTAGGAATTTATACTGTTGAGGTAAAACATATTACATCTGTTGACCCAAATAAATACCTTGGCATTCCTGTTTTTTATTCTAGTAAATGTCAGATAGCTCAAGAATATTGTTATGCAAAGGGAGCGGTCCTTAGACAGGATACGTGGCGTCGAATATAATTTTGTTCTGACGCTTTACCTGTAAAAAACTACATATCTACGTGTTCTGCGTTTCATTTCAAAGTTAATCCTATTTTAGAGATTTATTTTCAAAGGAAAAGACCCGCATATTTCTTAGTTCATGGTATAGAGACAAAATATGAAAATTATTTATTTTAATGTGAGAAACTTTGATCTCTAAAAAAGGATTATTGGAATATCTAAAGAAATTGTCAGTTATATTATCAATCGAAATCTATTTATTGGGTATTTATAATCCCGTTATTTCAACCCAAGTGGGAAGGGAAACAAAAAGTATCATTTATACTCGGTTGAAAACTCTCATATAAGAGGACTTAGGTTACAAATATGAACTTCTAAATTAAGCTAAGGTAGCATTTACTATATGCTTCCGTGTTGAAATATGTTAAAAAAAATATTCTCTTTATACAGACATATTTCAAAAACTGTGCAAACTGTTTATCTATAATTTTGAATAAAGATCATACAAGGCATGCAGAATTTTAATAAATATCTAGTTTTTTCCAAAAATCTAATATTTTGACATGAATTGACAACCTTAAATTCAAAAGCACAAATATTTTTTAAATGTATATAAGTCTGCTATGAAGCTGTACCTTATTTTCCACGTTTTTTCAAAAAACTGCACAGAATTTTATCATATTTTAATTACTTGCTTGCATAAACAATCTGTGTGCTATTTATTTCAATAAATTTGGGCGTTTTTATTTGATAAAATAATATTAGGTCAGGTATCCACACTCGCGACCATTCTTGCTTTCACAGCCTTGCTTCTCGTAACTAGAGAAATATTTTTTCGCTGGTTTTTGGCTTTACAGGCTAGTGTGTTGAGAAGAAGATTTCTTTATTTAATAAAGTTGTTCGCCTATAAAATGCTAATATTAAGTATTAAACCTATATAATTTCAATTTAGATACAATATAGGGTGTTGTGATTGCTAGTGTTTATAAATAATAAAATATTTATCAAAACATTACAAAATAAAGAATAACAAAAAAAAAAGTTTTATTTTGTAGTTCCGTGATCAAAAGAATCGTCCATTATCCACCTTTTTTCAAAATTAAAAACAACTATTTGGTAATAAAATTTATGAAATATCGTAATGACATATACTATAATTAAGAGTTCAAAAAAAAAAACTAGATTACTAACACATCCCACGATGAAATTCAAATACATCGACGACTCAAGGACAAAGGAGAATCGAATCTATCGAAACCCTCGTACTGGACCAGGCCTATGCAGCCTTGATTGAAATAATCGCAGCTGTCAATACTGTCATCCACCGGAATATCTGACCAATCAGAAAATTGAGGTAAAATTTAAATTGTCAATTTATTTAACTATTGACGTCTTTGCATTCTAGCTGTTATTATAAGTAACCTAAAAAGCTTATATTATTTACATATATTTGTTGTTTTTTTTTGGGAAAAATTATTTTTTGTTTAATGTATATTTTTGAAAACATTATTTAATTTTCTTGTATTTATTAATGATTTTACATGTGGACATTTGTAGAATCTAGGGCAAAGTATGATTTTTTTTTAAGGAATACAATTTCTCATTTTTTGCAAGATAGCAAAGGTATTAACATTTATTATTTTTTATAAGTTATTAAGAAAACCTAATATGTTATTTTTTGCCTTATTTTTTTACCCAAACTAGATTAAAATTATGATTTCTTTGTTCACATATTAACATCGTTATAAAGAATATTTTTTATTTGTATATAGACATATTTTGTATATGTAACAAAACATACTTGTTGAAATTTATAGAACCCCCCCATCGATTTGTTTCGGCTGTTTTTTTTTTGTTTAACTTATCATATTTTCTCAATAAATTTTATATAAGATACCCTAACCTTTACAAAACTATGAAGGTATGAAAATCTTTACACTTTTAAACTATCGATTTCAACAATTTAAATAGTTTTAATATTAAGATGGTTTGATTTTCTTAATATAACTTCAAAATGCAATATAACAAAACAAAAATATATGAAATCAAGAACAATTCAAGAGAGATTTTGTTTATAATAATTGAAATTTTTGCAAGTTTTGACCAATCCATCAGGACTGTGTTATTTATAAATATAATAAAAAACTATTTTGTGTTATTTTCTTGAATATGTGATTTTTTTATATGGTATAATAATATTTTGACGTTTTATGCTTTTGTTGTATTTATTTCAGTTAACACATTTTTTAATACGACAAAAGTAAAAAACGTCAAAATGTTAATATTCCTTAATAAATAATAATTTCCCTCGTGCCCATTAGTTATAGCACCACCGTTGGGGCCGACACCATCGATTTTTAGGTCACAGCCGTTTCGAACAATTAGTAAGTATATAACATTTCTTATATTTCGTGTTTTGTGTACTGGAGGCAAAAACATTTTTTAGCAGTCTCATTTCTACTTTTGCGTGCTACAGGATCATCTGTTTGTCATGCGCTCTGTTTAAGGTAACGAGTGGTAAACCATTCAGTTTATACCTGATAACGATTAGAGATACAACCTAATCAAAACGTCATAAAGATAAAAAGGAATAAAGACAATGCAAGTCTCACAACCACATTTTAGTCAATCTTCAATATTGTCGACAACCTTCAAACAAAACTTTAATTACTAACTTGAATATATTCTAATTTGATATAATTATTTTAGAAGATGATATCTACAAAAATCTCTACCTGAATGATAATCTATCATAAAAGTCAACCTGTATTTACACCCCTGCCATGTGGTTTTTATTCTCAGCATGTGACCAATGACCAAAGCCGCGGTACAACTTCCTCTGCCTTAAAACGTGATTGATGATATTTTGTCCACAAAACTTAAGAATTCAAACCCCGTTTCAGACTTGGACAACTTTTTAAGACGGGAGATAACGTAATACCTCCTATTTTACGTCAAATTATTTCCTTTTTGTCGTGCTTTCGTGTCACGAATAACTGCAGCAAAAGAACGGAAAAACCAGTTTTTTGTCGCCTAGAATATCAGCCGCACAATATGAAACGTTATTTATGTGGTTGAAGTTTGGTGACAGAAACTGTACTTAGGTAGACATGCCACCTACTTGCACTATTCTTCATATTAACATTTTTGATCGGGAGGCCTACTTTTCATAATTCCCTTTACTAAAACTCATAAATTACATTTTATCTTTAATAAAAGGAATTATAGCAGCACCTTAATATTGGTGATATTTTTATGTTAAGAGTAAAAGTAAATGCTATTTAATAAAATATAATTTAATATTTAACCTTCCGGTTTTTTACCTTTTGCACGATCCGATCTTTCGTAGGATCAAAAAAAGATAATTTCCTAAACCTAATCATTAAATGATGAGAGTTTCCTTGGAAAAATAATGGTCAACTTTCTCATTATAGCACACGACCAAAGTGTATACATACTCCATACTAGATAAAATATCTACACTAATTGTATTGCGCTTTAATGAAAAAATTCTACATTAACCAGATATAAGGAAGGAAGAGGGCCGGTTGATTTAAAAAATTAGTGCCATAAAACATAACACACACGCATGGACATACACAAACACAACAAATATTAAGAGCAGTCAAATTATTGCTTAATATTTTCTTGTCAAGCTTTAAACAGTTTTCAAACTTCTATTTTCTACAACTACACACATTTCCCTTTTTAGAAGTAATTTATTCCTTCTAAAATGTTGTAATAACTCATTGCAAAATAATAAAAATTAATATACTTTTCCTCTCCAATATTGGGGCCTTTTTGAAAGTATTGACTCTAGAAGCCAGAATGAAACAAAATTAAATTTGAGAGACATAAGGCCTTTCAAAAATGCAATAGAAATATCAGATCAAGTCCATATTTGAGACAAATAAATTGATGATGGCCTATGAAATATCAAACGTCGGATTTAACAACTGATGATGCTACACTATAGAGATATAAAACAGACAATAAAAATGTGCGGTTTCTTTCAAAATATCTCTTCAAATAAACATAATTGAATATAAAAGATATATCATTCAATTCGGAGGACAAAATGCCTTTTAAAAATATATCAAAAACGTATTTAAGAAAACTAAACTAAATGTTATACATAATATCCGAAAAATATCGATTTAAAACTAATAACACCGTCCTATAAAGGATGATTAATTCAAAATATTTTTAAATAATGCGAGAATAAACTAAAAACGAAATAACCTATTTTCATGTGGATATCTTTAGAAGTAGTGGAGATTGCTCAACATTTAATTAAGTATCAAACTGGGGAAATTTGTCCCAATTTAACTGACATCCTTTCTATTATGCACCCTGTATAGGGCATATCTTGTTGTTTAATTGTTAACATCAAACTTCAATACAGATTAGGTGATTGAAGAATTAGGTTGGGAAAATTATAACCTTTTAAAGCTCCTTATTTCAAATGTTAAATAACCCTTACCTAAATTTATCATTCTCCAACTTACAGAAAATTATTGCATCAGAAAGTAATAGGTCAGTAACAATATGGCACCAATCAGAAAACAAATTTAGCACATACTCAGACCAGAGGACGCTCTAAGCATTATCTGGAGCTGTAAAATGACCTGAAAGAAGTAAATGATGCTATACTTGGAGCTTACGAATCTAACTGCCCCTTATAAACAAACAAAGTAGAGATGCACCTTGATGGAATGATCATCTGTCAGAGCTCAGATCCGAAACCCGCAAATTCTTAAATAGGGCTAAGAGTGACGGAGAATGCTGGCAAAGCTACACTCAGAAACTTACAATCTACAACAAAGAAATTAGGAAAGCTAATAGAAACAGCTTCAAAAAATTCTGTGAATAAATTCAATATACACCTGTCGCAGCGAGACTGCACAAAGTCATGGTGAAGGGTAGGGTTGACAGAGCAATGGCACTCAGATGTATATAACTGTCAAGGAAGTTTTTAAGCACTCACTCAAATGAAAAAGAAGTTGCTACAAAACTAGCGCAGTTGAAGAAAAACTACTTACTGCTGTCATATAATGGATGGTGCTCACCTGTGACTCGTGCCACCAAATTGTGACATTCATATAACAAGTCATATTTTTAACATTTGTAGCAATTATTTCTCGCCATTTAGACTGTTATGTTAATTCTCATAATAATATGTTTTAGTAAAAAAGCAATGGATGACGAAAACATTTATGTGTGGATATAATTTGCAAATTCGCTTTTAAATTACAAAGGCGTCTTCGATCTTGACATTTAACGAAAGTTCACCATATTCTTGACCTGAAAGTCCACAACAATTTTTATGACAGAATGTCCATTTCAGAGTTTGAACACACATATTACTTTGTTGATCGTGTTAGTTTAAAAAATTTAATTTCTTTTAATGGATTGCGGTAAATATTTTTACAGGAATTTAAGTGAAATTAAAGCATTTTTCTCTTTTCACCACAGTTTTGGTTTATTTTATTTAAACCGTCTTCAGAGTAATTTTTTAACTAATGAAACAAAAACATGCTATTTTTTATAGAAAATTTTAGAAGTTAAATATAATTTTCATACCTTAAAAGATATTTACTTGGAAACAACTTATTTACTTTGTATATCTAAAGACAGAATTGAATGTATTCTACGAAAAGAATAAATTTACTTGCAAAACTGACATTGATCTCTTAGGATCATTTCAAGGTCATAATATTTCATTGTCATCAGGTTGTATGTGTATAAAATTTCAGCTTGACTGGATAATCGTAAGTAAAGTTAAATTTGATGTGACTTTAAATAATATAGTCAAGGTAAGTTTCAAGGTCATAATATTTCGTTGTTGCCGAATTTATATATGTGTACCAAATTACAGCTTAATCGGATAATCGTAAGTAAAGTTGACCTTTAAATGACCTTGAAATATGCGTCCAAGGTAGGTTCCAAGGTCGTAAAATTATATTGTATTTAGCCCATCGGGAAGTTAGTTTAAAATCAACTGTATTTCAGGGTCAACTGCACTTCTGATTATCCGATCAAACTCAAATTTGATACACATATAGACCCGATGCAACATTATGACCTTGAAACTGACTTTCATATTTCAAGGCGATTTCAAGGTCATCTTTGTTTTTATCACTTCTTTATTAACTCTTTCTTGTCTGTCTTATCGGTACAAATTTTGCAATCGATTTTAAACTAACTTCTCGATGAGCTAGAGACTTATAACTTTAAACATCGCTCAGAACTAGATTACAAGATAATATTATGACTTTCAACGTATCTTTCAAGGTCATGTAAAGGTCAATTTCACTTCCGATTATCCGATCAAGCTGAAATATGGTACACTTAAATAAACCCGACGATAATGAAATATTATGACTTTGAAACTGATCTTGAAGCGATAATTTAAAGTCATTTCAAATTCAACTTCACTCCGATTATCCAATTAAGCTGAAATTTTGTATACATATATAAACCCGATGACAATGCAATATTATGACCTTAAAAATGACCTTGAATGTATGTTTCAGGGTCATTGCAAGGTCAATTTCAAGATCAATTTTATTTTTGATTATCCGATCAAACTGAAATTTGAAACACATATATAAACCCGATGACAATGTAAGTATGTTTGTTTGTTCGATACAAATTATGCAATAGATTTTAAACTAACTTCCCGATGAGCTAGATACTTGAAATTTTAAACATAGCTCAGAACTGGATGATAATGCAATATTAACTCGCTTTCTTGTCTGTATTTCTTTGTTTGTCTATTCAGTAGAAATTTTGCAACTGATTTTTGTCTATTCGAAAAGATTTTACAATCGAATTCAATAAAGGCTAAAAAGCAGAAAATAATTATATAAATATATTTTTTTAATATATCATGTTATTAAAAAGAACTAAAAAGTACAAAATTGTTTGGCACATTGTACTGAAAATTTCTTATTGTGAATTTTTAATAACCCTGAAGATACTTATAAAATATAAAACGAAAAACATAGGTATAATAGATAATAACTGTTGTGTGAGTTTGCTTAACGATGGCTAGTCTCTACAATCCTTACCATTACCTATTGTATGCACCCTACGTTTTTTTATTTTAAATATTACGAGTATTCTCATGGCTATTAAAAATTCACAATCAAACATTTTCAGTATATATCTTTTTTTATTTAAATCATTATTATACTATCTTGTTGACAATATTATGTTGCTAAATTTCTAACTTGTTTTAAGGATGTCTCGATTTCACAGATAAGCTTATAAATAGATGTAATGTAGTGGCGAGATGACAATATTAGCCTTGACTGGTAGTACGATCATATAATTTCAATTAGACGTATTAAATTTAATAGAATTCAGATGCAATTATACATTTAATTAATAACAACCTTATTAACGCATTATACTTTGTTTCAAACGGGAAAGAAACTTTTCAAAAAGTCAAAACATAACATGACATACAAGTAGGTTGATTTGTGGTCAGCATAAAAACATTTTCAATTGCAGGAACATATGTCAATTACTATGTGATATTTAGAAATTTATATAATAATTAAATATTTTAACAAAAAATGGTTGGTTGTGCTGTTAGAATAAAGTATCTGGTAATTTTTATTACTCTTTAGGTCAATATAAATAAGGTAATTATTAACTGTTAACGGACCACCCACGATTTCAATTTTACTAGAGTTTTAGGGGAAAATACTGTAGTAATGAAATGTTACACTTGATTTCCATAATTCACACACTATGGAACACAACTACGAGTATTATCAACAATTAACTTGCAACAAAAAATATTAAAATTCAGCCACACACCGTAATATTAATATTCTTTATATTCATATCCTTAAATATGTATAGGTATACTAATGTCGTTCCAAATTCTGAACATCAAAGGAAATCGTAAAAAATATCGGCTCTTTGGATACATATAAACATGTTTCAAAGGTGATTAAAAAGCAATTGTTTTTAATAGAGAAACAGGCTTCCTAATAACGGTGTCGGTAAAATTTATAAAAATGGCATTGAAGGACTGATTTTTAAACGAAGAAGTTAGCACTTCGATAAACATTAAATTATTCCATATCATTCCGTACTATGGGTGAACTAGAAATATAAAGCCAAAAAAATAATTAGGCATATATATTTTCGAAAACCTTATGAACAACCGTTACAAATAAGAGCACACCATATCCTTATATTTGAGAACTTAAATCTAAAATTATTCATTTAATTGTAAAATAAAACTTTGGTAAATTTTTAAGTACTATTTTTCCAAAGACGGTTCAATTAAAAAAATATATATTGTAACAAGGACTACCTGAATACGACGCTGTCCTTATGGAAATACCGTCTCATTAGTCATCATTGTTAGTCATGCTTCTAGGGAGATTCTAGACTTTTATTCTAGTATATTCTATAAGCGTATATAAATAGGAAGAATTTGAGCTATGCGTTTAGTTGTATTTTAACAAAGTGTAAAAAAATAGGTAATAAAGAATTAAGAGTAATTAGTGAAAAGTGTTATTATTATTCACACCCAGTGAGTAAATAAGGAGGAAAAACGTTACATTGGTGTCAGAAGTGAGGATTATTACCGGATTTCCAGAAAATTCTGTTGGTAAACAAGAAGAGATAGATAAATATGGACTTCACTGGATTTGTCGCCAAGTAAATAAATAACACAATTTTCAATAAAGTTCTAGAATGTTCTATTTTTAAACTCAAAAAAAAAGCGAAAAACGGATATCATCATCGAATTTATCATGCAGAAAGACGCTTAAAACCGACTATTCGACGAAGTTTTAGAACATTCTATTTGGAAACTAGAAGAGATAGCGAAGGACGAACTTTACATCAAATCAAGAAAGAAACTTAAAACTGGGTTTTCAACAACATTCTAAAAGCTTCTATGGTAAATACTAGATAACATACAGCCAAAATTGAGCAAATTAACAAAACATTGGCTGATTTCGTGCAACTTATAGAAGAACGTAGCTTTTAAAACTAACAAGAAACACGTCGCCAAAATAAAAACCAAGAAGAAGAAAGTCACCAAAAAGAAGAAGAACATCATATTAAAAATCAAGATAATTTCTGCAAATGGAGGCCATTTTAGTAGAACAGTAAAAATTCGATCCAATTATATCGGAACAAACGCAACAATTTAAGAAGGCATAGAATCTAAAAAGAAAAATCTTCAGACAGAAGTTAATAAAATAAGCAAGCATGTCCCTTCAGATATAGTAATTAATACTGGACAGAACATCAAACCTCCAACTAACCAATGATCAAATATCTTGGATAATGTACAAACGCAAATTTGAAGATGCCGCCATTACAAATACCTGAAATTAGAAAGATATCCGTATTGCATTAATAATTGCACACCAGAACTGGAATTATTGCAAACCATTACTACAACTCAACAAAAATACTATGGAATCCTTAGTGCTGCATTGGAAAGAAGATTTGGAGATCAACATCGGTGCCAGATGTTTGGTTCCTCAACTGATAAAAGTATGGAGATTGAAGACTACGTAGATACTTTACAGGACAAGCTGCGAGAAATTCATGATATAGTTAGAAAACGCATGGATTTGACTACAGATATATCAAGATAAGAAATTACATGAAGGAAAACTCAACAGGGTTCCAGCAAGGTGATAAAGTTTGGTTATGGAATCCACAAAGAAAGAAACGCAAATTGATGAGAAGGACTGTATACTGTTCTCAACAGTCTCAACGAAGCCCCAGGGCCACAATGACATTAGTACATCTCCACAGATTGAAGCCATACCACGAAAGTATCAAAGCTGATCGGGACGATCATAATTAGGAGGAGGGCAGTATAATGAGGAATACCTAAATATGACCCTGTCCTTATAGAAATATCCCATATCATGTTTAATAGTCTTGTTTCTAGGGCAATTCTAGATTTTTATTCTAATATGTTCTATAGATGTGTATAGGTAGGTAGAATTTTAGTTGTGTATTTAGTTGTATTTGAACGGTGAAAGGGTAAGCAAGTAGGTAATAAAAAGTCGACCCAGTGAGTAAATAATTGGAGAAAAACATATCAATATAAAAGTCCTTAAATAGGAAAATATTTAGATTTTATGATTTCCTTTATTTTTCAAAAATGTGAAGGTATATTCAGCCATTAAAGAAAAATCTAATTTGCAGCAATTTTCACAAATTAACCATTTATGTTGCATTCTGTTTAAAGTTTTATGAACAAGAGTGTATTTTCAACAGGCAATAAAGTAATTATAGGTAAATGGTTAATAACTAAAGAACTCGCGCCGCCATCATTTAGTTGCATCATTAAGCAGTAATTACATCCATAATAATTTATTATTCGTTTATTTACTTTTTGCCGTGAAGAATACAAATTAGTTTTGATGTACTGTAACACTGCAAAGCATGTTGCACTAAACAAACCTGATTTCGATTAAATAAAATAAAGTCTATAGACTGGTAAAAAAGTAGAAATATAAGTATCGGATGAAGTTACGGTTATTTTTTTAATTTGCTTTTTATATTATTTTCACATTCATATTAATAAACGTATATAATCACATATTTCTTTTTCTGTTCCGCCTTCATCTATTCATTACTGGATATAGGCTTCCCCCAAATTTCTCCATGTTTCTCTGTTCTATATGAGCTGTTTTTGCGGTCTACCCACACTTCTTTTTGTAATTCTTGGCCCCCGTGGCCATTTATTTTGATCTTGTGTAGTCACGTGTCCTGTCTACCTCCATTTCATTTAGCCTATATTTGAGAATATATCTAGGATTCTACCCTTTGCCTTATTTCCTCGTTGCGCACTTTATCTCTTAAACTAAGGCCTAGCATCGCCCGTTTTAGTGTTTTTGGACAATTATTAATTTGTTGACAATTTTTTGTGTTCTATATGTCATTACGACGTAACGCATGCATCGTAAACTTTTATTTTTGTATTATTTCGAAAAGTTGCCCTACTCAAGTAAATTCTGCGTGTAATTTCAACAATGTGGTTCTCCTTTCCGAGCATGATCTTATGTCCCAAACATACAAACTCATATACTGATTGAGGTTATGGTGTTTCATGGTGATGGCTGTTTCTACTGTGACCATAATTTTTGTTCATTCTTAATTAATGATGCTTGTTGTAATTCTTTCAACATATTTCTCGGTTGTTCTGTACTGCTACTGATCAGAACTACGTTATCCACAAACCGCAAGTGGCTCAAGTGCAAACCGGCAATGAATAAACCCTTTCTGTTCCAGTTTAATGCTTGAAATACGTCCTCTAATGCTATAGTGAACAGCTTTATGGAAATTGTGTCCCCTGTTCAGATCCCTTTTTCAACATGTATCTAATTTGTCCTTGTATTTTTGTAATCGATAGTGCTGAAACCTCTTCGGAATCCTGCCTGCTCTACTGGTTGATAAAAGTTTAGTTTATTTGAGAGTCGATTTATTCGAATTTTTGCCAACATATTAATGAAAGTGTAGATTAATGGGTCTTCAATTTTCTAGGTTTCTGTTATCTCATTTCTTTAAGAGTAAAACCACCTCTGTAGTTTGTCACCAATCTTGGATTTTACCTTCGATAAGACACTTATTTAGCAGAATTAATAATTCGTCAATTAAAGTATTTCCACCCATTTTCAGCCTTTCACTAGTAATTCTATCTTCTCCGGAGAGATTTTCTATTTTTCATCTACTTCAAGGCGTTTAACTTTACTGCTTTCAGGCATATCCTCTGAACCGACGTTAATAATATGTTTTCAATCAATTTATATATTTGAATATGTCTCGTAGAGTTTATGATAGAAATGTTCAACAGCTTTAATGATTTTTACTTTGTCACAATAACTCTTCAGTCTTTTGAATTTAGTGATTGTTTTCTCGACTTCTTGATTCCTTTTTTTCGGAGTACTTTATGATCGAGATATCTTATTTAAATTATTAATATAATTAAATAATTTTAATATATTTTGTCGTCCCATTTAACTCTACTAGAATAATATTGAAAATGCAATTAAGTTACGTTAGGACAATTTCCACGGCATTACTACCACTTTTGTTTTAAAAGTAAAATAAATCTCCTCATTATATGCCATAAACTTATAATAAGTAACTTTATTCCCACAATTGTAATTCTCCCCTGATGTCAGAAAAAAAAATCTTAATTAATTTATCGCTACGCAACGTAAACAAAGAACTTGTCTAAATGAGGAAATGCTCCCATGTGAACTAATTCTTGTATTTCATAAAATATTTCCAATAAAGTTATAAAAAAACAATATTGGCCTGATACGAATTATATTTATCATTAATTTCCTTTTTCAGGAATGTCCGTAGTTTTTAGTGTAAATTAGTGAATAAAATAAGATTTTAAGAAAGAAAAAATATCTGTAATTGCCATTCTATAAGACTTAAGATTTCATTTTCATTATCTGAGATTTCGGTTATCGGCCAAAAACGCGTTCTGAAACTGAATTATTATTACCACCACTTCTTAATCTTATAAGTAGCCTTGCAAAAAATGGGAAAATACCAAATTAACAATTATTACGATCTTATTTAAATGGACAGGAATAGCCAAATATGTTCAAGAGTATTTCCAATTGTTTAAACATAATGTATAATTATTGGAATATAAGAAATTGTCAACAATATCATATTTTACTATGTTCAAGAACTATCAAATTTTCCTAGATTTCTAAATGCCTTATTTGAAATCAAAATAAACAATTTTTCATTTTAGAAAAAGTGTAATACGATTTGTCATTATGGAGGTAATTAAATTTTAAAGTTATATGTCCACCAACTAATTTACTCATTACTTTAAGTAGTTCTTTGAGGATACCGTCAGTACTGGTACTTGATTTTAGTGTAAAAAAAATTATGACGTACAATTTCAGAATTTAATATAGAGAATATTATTATATTTGTTATTTCTATATTTCGCTAAACAATAATTTTTTGGTTCTTTGTTTATTAATAAAGATTTAAGTGTCGGTTTGCGGTTCCATAGTAAGATTTATTGATGTCACGTAAGGGTTTATTCTATGATGCAGCTTTTACCACCAGTAAAATGGCATCCTTATTTTGATTGTATCTGTAAAAATAGAAAAGTAATGAAAGAAAGAAACTTCATATTTAGGCAAAGTGCCCTCTGGAATTAAAAACCAAATAAATATTTTAAATATATTTAGCTGTAACTAGGAATCTAACTAGATTTTCAAATTTTTTAAAATTTGTTATATTTATTTCATTACATAAATTCACCTTCTCAAAATCCCTGACTTTGTTTTAGGATACCTCGTATAACTACATCAATAATTATTTTCAGGATATAAAAATCCCAGATATAAATTGTAAAAGTTTGAGCACGACGCTTTGCAAATCTTGTTTCTCTCAGAAATGCAATTTTTCTGTAAAACCACGTGTTAAAAGACTTTTGGTTATTTTCGGTTAAATCGGGAAGACAGGAAATGTAAAGCTAAAATAAAATTATAAGAGTATTATTAGGATGCTACCAAACTCACCAATATATTCAAAGACAAGATATTTTTTTCAACAATTTTACAAATACAAATACCCTTGGGGAGATCGCCAATCGCTTACCGCTACATCAGAGTACAAGACAATATTTTTAGGAAAGATTCAGAATTTAAAAAATATATCAACATCAATCTATTTACCAGCGCAATGAATGAATAAATGAACAAAGGTGGTGATACTTGTTCATCGATGCCTAGGCCTCATTGAGCCCTTTACATCCCACCATAGTTGAGGATTAATCGAGGTCGATCACCTTTACGAATCTAAACAGCCTCGTTAATTTAACTTGGCTAAACATCTCTGTCTCAGTTCGTTGAATGCTGAGTATTATCTGAGGACATGGTCAATAGTTTCATCCTACTCCAGACACCATTTGCAAGTCTAGGACATCAACCATATAAAAATAGCCTCTCAGGTGATAATGTTCTGTCAAAAATCCCACCACAATTTGCAGCTCAGAGAAGCTCCTTAATAAACCGTGCGCTAGGTTCAGTTATATGTTCTTTACCACACCTCATTTCAGGAGCTTCTCTCCATGACTCAATAAATTTGCTTTCTATTAACAATTTGAGGTCCCTTTTACCAAAGGCAATTAGAATAGGTAGAATTGAGGTCCAGATTGTTCACAGTGATCTAAGACCCTCACAAGTCTGATTGAGCAGCCGTTCCTTGTCAGACTGTTCAGTACATCCTTGCACTCAGATACCAGTTACGACATTGGACTTCAGTGTCATTATCACAGCCGTACTGTATGAGCATATGTTTATTACCCTATTCCTGTTTATGTCCCTCTCGAATAGGTGGCCACACTGCAAAATAGGATAAATTTCCGCTCTAAAGATAGTCGCAAGTTGTCTGAGAGTGTAGAACTCTCTGACTCCCGTGGTCTTACCAAACACTCTGGCTTCAGTTTTTTAATCTTGTCGAGATCGATCTGTATATCACCAGGATCCATTTTTCGGAAGATTTTCCTCTCCCTCCCGATCCTCTCTACTTGGCAGAAATATCTCCAATGAAAGGCTGGGTTTTAAAAGCGGCGCTATATAATCTCTCTGCATAGGAGTAATGGACAACTCTCCACCACGCTTCTCTAAATACCTAAACGGCCAATTCCGAGGTGCCCTAGGTAACTAAGATGATAAACACCCTTCCTGATTCTCTATGTATAAGTAGGAAGGATGCAAGTTTACCAGGACTTCTGAAGCCCTGGTAGGGGCAATCGTCCTTGCACTCAATATTCCCACATAAGCCATTCGTTGAACTTTGTCAAACTGAAGACGGTATTTGAACTTTGTTGTACTAGATCACCATACAATAGCGGCGTACGTTATCATAGGGCGGATCAACATAGAGTATATTCAAAATAAAAGTCTCGGTACTAACACCCAAAGGCTCGTTTATAAGCCCAAAAAACATATATGACCTTCTTGGTTTGAGCCTCAATATGATCACGCCAGCTTAGTCCAGAATTACTCCCAACTATTTAACTGTTCCCTTATATTGAAGAGTCCTTTCTGTAATTGTGGAAATATACCATCTTTACCAGGTAACTTGAAGGGGGCATCAAGCATTTCACAGTTTGATATGTCACTATAGTTTTAACTAACTTGTAGTCATGATGTACTAAGAGCAGTCGCAAGGGGGTATCTCTTATTTTGGACATCCTGTACAATAGTTACATTACTGCGTCTTTTATTAATCCATATTTATGAAACATAAACTTTAAACTAACTGTTTGCATGTCTAAAATTGCACTTTAATTATGTTTTACATGACTTAAAAACGATCATTTATTCGAACTTGGTGGTCTACACAAGATCCCTGTCATTATGTAGTTTTTTGGTTGAAAAGGGTTCTGTTTAGTTTTGAGAAGGCTTTAAGAAGACATGTAACTACTGTATAATTATTTTAATGATATAGTAAAAGTAACATGATACTTTACTTACATATATATTTATATCTTTTTTCGGAGTTTTGAATGGAATTGAGTAGTTGGACTTAAGCAGGATTTTAAAATTTCTTTAAAAAAAACCAATTGAACACATAACTTTTTTTAAGCTACACCAAATAGTTGGAAGAATTTATTTAAGTAAGTAATAAAAAGTAACACCTGAACATTTTAAAAATTACCCTACACCATATACATATTTTCACTGATGTTGCCACCACATGGGAAAATTTTGATTAAGAATTTTAAAAAATCAAAATATAGACAAAAAGTCAATAGGGTTGCTAGATCTGCTTTATTTTACCCTAAGTTAAAAACAAACAACTAAAATAATGAAGTACTCCTAAACTTACATAACTGTACCTAAATTCGTTGGTGTAAGGATATTTTATTAATCAATTAATTAATCAAAATCCGATATTAGGAGTATTACTGTTTAAAAACTAAAACCGAGTACCTACGCTTTTATTTATTTTATACACTTTCCGTATCAGCTGACGCCTTTTACAACTTGCACGTATGTATTAAATTGCACTTTAATTATCTTGAAGATCACTTCACATTAAAAGTAAAAAATTATTTAGTCCTCGTTGGTGGTCTAAGTTTTTTTCATATGGCTTCTGAGAATACCACAAGGTGGAGTTTTAGGATTTAAATCCACCCTACCATTACTAAAATGTTTACCAAAGTTTACTTAGATAAAATTTAAAGAAATATGGGGTTTTATATATTTTTATATGTAATTAGTATTAGTATTAACTCGGGAATACATCCGTTCTCTTATAGAAATTTGCAGACGCTTCGCCAAAATTTCATTTGCCATCTTCTGTGCTTGCTGATTGTAGAAAAACTATTGATCTTTAACCAGCAAACACCGAACATGCCAAATGAGATTTTGGCGAAACGTCCGCAAATTTCTACAGGAAATCAAACGAATGAACAAATGTGAAACAATATCACCTTAGCATCTTGGAATCTTGATATGAGATATATTACAATCTTTAGAATATCTTTTGATAGTCATTTCTTTTTTGTTAATGGATATAAAACCGTGGTTTATTTGAATATCCGGAACTGGTGGAGCAGCATCAAATCTTCTGTTCGAAAAACTTTGGTCTTTGTCGATCCTTATCATTATAAGACAAAAATCAAATAGTTTTGAAATTTTTCTTAGCCCATTCAGTAAGTTTCGCTCTCAGCGACCCTAAAAGGGTCTTAATAATTAGCTTTTCAAAAAGGTTTAGGTCCGACATTTTGAATCCGCCATCTTGGGTATTGCAAAATTGAAATTTTAATTACAGATTCGTGCTCAGCGACTCTAAAACTACCCGAGTAAGTATTTTCAGAGCAAAATATTAGCTTTAAACAAATTATGGTTCATCATTTTGATCTTGGATATCCGAAAATTAGAATTTTCATTACATATTCACACTCTAGCACCTCAAAAACCCCCGAATGAGTAATTTTAAGCAAAAAGAGAGAATAAAAAAATGGGAGCTTCAAAGGAATTTAACCAATAATAACTTTGTCACCATTTATTACCGGTTTTTCGAAATTTTCAGGATAATCTGATTTATTGAAGTAATTTTGCCACGTACCATTCGAAAGCTTGTACTTTTCTGATTACATTGATATTCCTTTCAACATTTTTCAATCAAATGGAAAATGGGCAGCAGGAGTGTAACGTTAGGAAATAATGCACCATATATATATATATATATATATATATATATATATATATATATATATATATATATACATATGTTTATGCGGCTTTCACGGATTCCTCTGTGTGAGATGCAATAGCAGTGGATATATCCACATTATGCCGTTGTAGTGCTGAAATCACATTCAGGAAACGTACCTCTGCCGTATCACTGTGGCGAGGAGGGTAAGTTTTGACTTTCTTCTCGGTCTGGTGGTACAGGTAGGCCATCATCTCGATGGTGGTGTAATAAGATGAATTGTGTTCTGTAGCAATTCATTCAAACTGTGCAACCTCTAACATGGAAAGAATATGGTTGGAACGAAATCTGCATATAGTGTTCGCTTTTTACTTCATTCATAGACGGAGCTGCATATAGTTGTACGTTTGCTGAATGTGATTTCAGCACTACAACGGCATAATGTGGATATATCCACTGCTATTGCATCTCACACGGAGAAATCCGTGAAAGCCGCATAAACATATATACGCCATCCGGCGGGAGGTCGGCGAAGCCGCGTTCAGTATTTGCATGCTTCCTTCCGATCTGTCCTTTGCACAGCCAGGTGCATGTTGGTACCCTGATGAGTCTAGTAGAGACGAAACATGTACCTCTGTTCTTTTATTGCACTTTTAATTCATTAACTGAGAACGCATTTTATTGAGGCACAGAGGATATAAATTCTTATGATGATAGGATATGGCAATAGGGTAAAAACCCAAGAAGTGTGTGACTCATTTCAGGAAAAATATCCTAATCTTCCACCAACTTCACAGGGAGATCTGTTGAGCGGCCGCCGAGGTCTCCAGACATAAGTCCTCTTGACTTCTTTTTGTGGTACTACTTTAAAGGTAAAGTCGTCCAAACATAAGATCAGTTAATATCTCTATTATCACTAACAGCATTGCCCCACACTACACTATCATATGACACGGTAGAGTAGACTATAGCATAATAAACTCGGAGGAGTATAGCTCAGTCTCAATCATACCGGAACTGCAACAGTACAAATTAAGCCTTATGAAGCTCTGCACAAAAATAGTCAATCGTTCCAAGCCATTTCCAGATCCATTGCCAGCCATTATTAACCAAAAGTAGGGCATGGAAAAATTGCCTACCAAATTAAGTTTTATTAGAAACTAATATCTAATTTTCGTTCTCCACACACTAATATAAATTCCCCACATACCAACTCATAGTTTCTTGGAGCTCGTCAAGAGTCGACTCTGAAAGGGTTGTATATATAGCACGCGCATAGTCAATTAGCAATCCCTGCGATTTATAAAAAAGAAAGTCAATCCAGAATCAACATATTATTAACTACCAACAAAAGGAGAAAACATCTTTTTCAAGTTCACTCTGTTTATAGTAGGGATCATTCACAGACCACCAGCAAAGACTAAAAGTTATTTCCTTTTTTTTTATTGAAGTGATATTAAAGATAATTAAATTGCAATTTAAAACAAGCATGTACACATTATAAAGTTCACATGTCATAAAAAATTCCAGGTGGGCGAAGGCAGCGTGCAGTTTTACATCGAGTTTTTTTATTGCGTAAAATGTAAAATATACCTCTACATAAAATGTTCAAGAGATACTTTGCATAATTAGTAAGTAATTTTATCTGGCCTTTACTGTTTACTACCAACAAAATAAACATTTCTGCTTATCCTCGTTGAAAGATTACCATCGTTGGATAGCATTTATTGTGGTGCTAAAATTGCTAATTACACCGTGACAACAAAGTAATATTTTTTCGAGAAAAAAGGATTTTGAAGAAAACCTTTTATAAAAAATAATTTAAAAAAAAAATGTTGTTTTATTGGACGTAATTGAGTAAGAGTAGACTTACTAATTTACTTAGAATTTTTTTGAGGTGGGCATCATAGTAGTAAGGACTATTTCGAAAATATTTCTAGATTGATTACTATTTTCTTCTTATCATTAGAATACACAGTTCATTCAAAAAGTTCCGAGACTAATTTTTTTTACGAATGAAAAAAAGATTTTAGAAAAAAGATTTTTAGTTTTCAACATAACGACAAGGAAAACTCCTCTTCTGAAATCGTTTTCAGAGCCGTGGTCACATTCCTTTGAATTGCCTCAACATCTTCAAAACGTTTTCCCTTCAGTTTTGTAAAATTGTGCGTTCACTGTTTGGCCCGGGGGCATGAATTTACTATGGATAATCCTGCGAGAATCAAAAAAAGAAATGAGCATCGTTTTGATATTCGACTTTATCGCTCGAACTTTGGTGGGCCGCCCTTCACCCTTGCTTCGCTACTCAGCAGTTTGGCGTGTTGGATTGAAAAGACCATGATTCATCGCCGATACATTTTACTTAAAAAATTTTCATACGTGAAAGCACATTTAAGCAAATCGCGTGAAGCTTCTACGCGGCGCTCTATCAGACTCTTCCGTTAACAAGTGCGGAACCAACTTCGCATACATTTTTTTCCAGAGAGCATCGGCCAAAATGTGGTGCATACTTCCTACACTGATATTCATTTCCTCTCATAACATTTCAATCAGAATTCGCCGATTACGAGACAGTGCGACGCATACACGTTCGACATTCTCACCGCTAGTCCAAGTTAAAGAGCGCCCCTCCCGTGAATCGTCTTCCAGCGACTGTCGACCGTTCTTGAAACTCATATCTTACTCGAAAACCTTGCTGCGGCTTAAACATTCCTCACCATACGCGGTTTTCAATAAGTCGAAGGTTTCCAAAGCACTTTTTCCCAATTTGAAACAAAATTTGATTGCAGCACGTTGCTCCATAACGAAAATTGTGATTCAGTGGCAAAATCACGTCATTTCAAAGAAACACAGCTGGCCAATAAATGAAGTTACAGGACTAACACCTCCACTGTAGGTAACCAAGGCATGGTATTATATAGCTCAGTCCCGAAACTTTTTGAACGAACTGTGTGTTATTTTCATATCTTTACTATGATTTATAGTATGTTTGTACAATTTACAGACATTTTGTGTAAATTTTGAATTTTACGTCTCACTCTCCTCTTTCCCTCATCTATTTTCTTCTTTTTCATACTCTCGTTTCTACCTTCTTGATTCCTTTCAGTTTATTTTAGGAAAATATGTTGTGAATTTATTCATTATAAGTTGTCTAAACCCCGCCTGTATCTTATAACTTAATAAAAGACGATTATTATTATATTATATTTGATTGAGAAATCGCTTTTCCCTTAAACTGTTACATCAAAATATTGAATATTGATTCGTCTTTCTTTAGTGTTGTTGTCAAAGTTCTCGCAAAGAGAATTTTTTTATGGATTTCTTGATCCAGCTAAAGTTGACTCGTCCAGTTAAATGAAGACCTGGATTTTTTGGAGATAATTACATAAGAAGCTTTCAACATCAATACATCTTTGGACTGTGTTGCTGCACAAAAAAATTGTTTTGAGTATATTATATGCAGGGTTGTGTAGAACAATTTGAACAACCTATTCAATAGCTAGCAAAATTAGTTTTTCCCTGATATTATGAGGCTTTCCTACTATTAGTAGAGAGATATTGTAAGATGCCCGCAAATCATCATCGTTCTCTTTCTGGTGTCGAAACGAACATTCTGTCCATTGTACATATATTTTATAATTACGAAAGTATTTCAAATCTTTACCTATTTTATCAGGCTAACACATTCTTAGATAATTGTCCGAACTGGATCTCCAATTAGATCTCGAGCACCCCCAATTTTTTCTCGTTGAGAAGGAGCCCTTGCAGCTAGGGGTCTGTATGGACTACTTTAGGGATTCCACAATATATGTAGTAAATTTTTAGAAATTAAAAAATTTGCAAGTTGATGCATGAATTGTAATGTACCTGTGAAAATATATTGTCCATAAACCCTTTTGGATTTCATCTAATAAAATTTCACTATGACATTTTTTAACAGTCGCAGCGGAAAATAGAGTGGGATATGTTGACTGAATGCTACTAAACTCTATGCGACTAATTCTTACTGGTGACTACGAAATGAGGAAAACAGCAAGATAAATGGCATGGCATGTTGACAAAGTTTCTTTAACAAGAATTAAACGAAATGGACGTAATAAAGGTGTGGATTCAACAATATGGTGTCATCTATAATAATGACGTTGTTGAAACCGAAATGTCCTAGTTATATTCTTTCGTTTTAGAGAGCAATACTGGCAGCTATGAAGTTGTGATTCAACCTGTTTCAATTATCTCTCCAAGGTTTTTTTAAAATGTAAGGTCTATACAAATTATCATGAGACCAAATTCATGAAATACAACGGCCTTTTCTCCAAAACGTACTCCAAAATTTTATTGCGTTAAAAATTTGTCTATTTCTAGTTTATTGTAAATAACTTATATTCAGTCTGTCCACGAAGGAGGTGCCGAACGCTAGTAAATTTCAATATTTTTGATTTTGTGAGGAAAAGTTATTCTTTGATAAAAAGTTTTGTTTACCGTCGGATTTCAAAAACAGTAAGTCTTGATAACGCATACAGGGTGTTAATAATATTCAAAAATGTAGAATTTATCTTAAATTAAATAGTCTAATTTGCAATGTTTTTACAAATTTTATTTGACTAAATTGTTCCAAAATAGAAATAATGCCTAAATGCGTAGTTTAATAAAAAAAAATTAAGATTAATTTTCACCAAAAGATAAAATTTTTTGACACTTTTACAGCTAATGGGGTAGCCTCTTCATAAAATTGTTGGTACTAGGCACAAGAAAATCCGAATTTTAGAGCTCAACACTCAAAATCAATAAATTTAAAAAATTTAAGGTTTGGTGTGGCGTATATCATAAAATAATTGGACCTTAATTTTTAGTGGAACATTTGAATAAAAAGTCATATATATATATATATATATATATATATATATATATATATATATAAAGGGTGTTTTTTATAGAGGTATAGAACTTTAAGTTGGCAACACTTTTTTAACTGGCGGCCATTTGGTCAGCTGTCAAGTGATTTGTGTTTAGTTTGGTTTGGCATTTCAACATGAATAGACTGACGCCTGAACAACGCTTCCAAATTGTGGAAATTTATTTTGAAGATCATGGTTCTGTTCGAAATAGGTATCGCGCACTACGTCCATTTTACGGTCAACATAATCGTCCATCAAAGCAATTAATTCGATTAACTATAGAACGTTTTCGCACCACGTTTACTCTAAATGATAATACGCATCCACAGAGACGTCGTACAGTGCGTACAGAAGAAGTCATTGTTGCTGTAAAGCGTAGCGTAGAGGAAGACCCGAATCAGTCTATCCGCCATCGTGCACAGGAATTGGATATGTGTCCATTCACTTTATGGAAGATTTTGGGAGAAGATCTTGGTTTGCGTGTTTACAAAATCCAACTCGTGCAAGAATTGAAGCCACACGATCACCTAGCAAGGCGTAGATTTGGTGAATGGGCCCAAAACAAGATTGCCGTTGATCCCGACTTTCATAAGCGAATTTGGTTTAGCGATGAAGCTCACTTTTGTTTGAATGGATACGTCAATAAACAAAACTGCCGTATTTGGAGTGATGATAATCCTCAAGTGTATGTTGAGACACCGTTACATCCAGAAAAACTGACTGTTTGGTGTGCTTTATGGGCTGGTGGAATCATCGGTCCGTACTTCATTAAAAACGATGCTGATAAGAACATTACAGTCAATGGTGACCGCTATAGAGCCACGATTACTGACTTTTTCGTTCATCAATTGAACAACCATGATATGCAGGAGCTGTGGTTTCAACAAGACGGCGCAACATGTCACACAGCTCGTGCCATAATTGATTTATTGAATGAAATGTTTGGTAACCGCATAGTTTCACGTTTCGGACTCGTGAATTGGCCTCCAAGATCGTGCGACTTAACGCTGCTAGACTATTTTCTGTGGGGATATGTAAAGTCGCTAGTCTACGCCGATAAGCTCGAAACGATTGATCACTTGGAGGACAACATTCGCTGCGTTATTGCCGATATACGGCCACAAATGTTGGAAAAAGTCATCGAAACTTGGACCTCCAGATTAGACTACGTCCAAGCCAGCCGTGGCGGTCATATGCCAGAAGTCATATTTAAATCATAATGCCAGAAGGTTATCTTTCGAATAAAGTAAATTTCATGTCAATTTAAAAAATTCATCTTTGTTTTATTTCATTTAAAAGTTCTATACCTCTATAAAAAACACCCTTTATATATAAATTTTAGAGAGTTTTGGTATGATCGAACTAAAATATGAATATATAGATTTTAGAAAAAAAAACTTATATTTCAACAGGACGAATATCCTGCTTACAAGTGACAATCTGATTAAACATTCACTTCCAGGATAAGTGTATTAGCCGTTTTGGACCAATGGCCTGGCCTGCTTGGTTGCCTGATCTAACCCAATTAGATTATTTTGTATCAGACTGCTTAAAGCAAAAGTTTACAATAATAATTTTAATGACAACATTGACCTACTAAAACAAAAAATTGTCGAAGCTGTTGTAACTATTAATGCAGATATGATTGCATCTGTGTAGGAAGAATTAAAAAAATAAATAAATAAAAATGTGTACCACTCGGAGGTCAACATGTGGAATAAATATCTTTTTATTTTTAACTTATTGTGAAGATTTCAAAACATTAGTTAAAAAAGTGAATTAAAGTTAAAGTTAATTTTTGTATTGTTTTTTATTAAAATACTTTTCTGTTTCGGAAAAACTTAGTTAAATATAGTTTGTAAAAAAATTACAAAAACTGTTTTTTATTTAAGGCTAATTCTACATTTCTGAATATTTTGAATACCCTGTTTATATTATCATGACTTTGGTCAATGTTCTTGAAATCCAAAACAAGTAGAACTTTTTATCCAGAATGACTTTTTCTTGAAAAAACAAAAATATTAAAGTTTAGTAAAATGTGATATCCCATCTGTAGACATACGGTATATCAATATAGCATTTCTAAGATATTCCTGAAAATAATGTGTTTTTAATTTATTTAAAATCAAATTCTTGTTGAGAGACCCTATACTTTCCGTCAATTAAAAATATCCTTGGATATTGAACTTAATTTTTTTTTTTAAATTATATCAACTCATTTATTTTTAAACAAAGAGTATCAAATTAAACATGTATGTCTAATTAAATACTTTCCACCATAATTAAGATTTTTGAACAATATATGGTGTAAATCTTACTACTGTTGTTGCATAGTATTATGAATTATTCATAAATACCTTCTTTTCCTTAATGAAGTTGTTGAAAACTTTACAGTATTTAACTAAGAAAAATGGTTTGGGGGACTTCTAAATGTAAAAATCCCAATTTTGTATACTAATGATTTAACTGAAACTTTGCACATAATAAAACAAACGAACGTAAATCTAAAAATTTCAATTTTATCTCTTTTTATCCCTCTGTATCGTAAAAGCTAAGCTTAGGTAGAGTTGGATCTTCTAATTCTACATTAGATATAAAGAAAAAATGTAAACATTTAAAATATATTCGCTAGAAAATTAAATCGTTTAACAGAAGCCAAGACCAAAATAAAAATGTTGAAATCTGAGCGATCCCTCTTTAATTAATAATGGTTGCAGGATATCAGTAACAGTCTTAAGCAGTAGATGTCTATCTGTCCTGATATCGTGGCAAAGACATTATCAAGTATTATAGATCGAAGTGATTACTCGTACAGAAACTTGGTATGTTTTTTTAGGTTGGCGGTTTCTACTACTAAATAAAGTATTCGTAATGTACGGCCCATTCTGCATTTTAACTGCTTTTGGTAACTAAAAAATTATAGTTATAATTTGTTTACTTACCATATATAATAATTGGAATTCATAACTTGCAATCCTATTTTTTCTGGCTTAAAAAAGTATTTTTCTTACCTAAAATAAAATGAAATAGCTTAAATATTGTTGGTAAATACAAGCACACGATCGCTTGTTTGAAGGTCATAGACAACAGTGTTTCTTGCAAAGTAGTAAATATCAGTTGGACTTCCATTGTAGTTATCTCCAGTCGTTTTTAAGTGATTGAATTGAATTGAAAACGGCTAGAGATGACTAATATCCGAAACGTCACGATACTCACCAAAAATGAAGACTATCAACCTGTCTATCCATCAATGAGAATTTCAACTACTTCATGGCTAGTTTACGATTGTGATAAGTAAATAAACAAATTTAAAAATAAAAACGTGTCATTAAACAATCAAATAGATTTAATAAATGACCAATTTTAAGTAGAATCTTCGTCAAAATAGAATATAATTCAATGAAGTTTCCTAAATTGTAAAATCATAAAATTTAAGGACGTAATGGTCAGAGATAAACATCACGTTCTTCTTTTTGTAATTAATAGTTTACACAGCACAGCAGCACAATATATTATTCAGTACCTAAAAAAGCTGCCGTAAAGTGAAAAATTGTACCGTCAAAAATACAAGTGAAAATTTAAGTAAGAATGTTCTTCACTTATCACAACCTTAAACTAGTATGGATTTCCACCAAATAACAACCAACAAAATCAAAATACTTCGTGGTTTTTTTTTGCCAGAATATCCTCTACATTTTATCTGTAATGTCTTTACCCTTAAGATTCGTTTATATAAATATATTATAAGGGTTCATAGGGTTTAGTAGAGTTAGTAGTGTTACAGAAATGTTCATAAATAACCGGAGTTGATACAACAAATAACCACATGTTAACCTTTGAATCCAAATTGTTACTCCCTAATTCACCAACCTAGTCTAACTAACACCGGTCAAAACGGACAAGTGTTTAATTTGTACAATGCAGTGATAAACTGGCCATAAAATGTTTAAATTAATAAACCGCAACAATAAGTCAACCTAGTTTTGAACCGTAAAAATAAAATTAATTTCTTTTACTACCAAATGGGCAAAAGTGGAAAATTTTATTCATTTTCGAGAGACATTCCTCCTACTAAATTCTACAAAAATTGAAATAAATAAAACCACCCACAGTCTAGTGAATGTCAAGCAAAACGACATAAACAGGACTCAAAAAGCGGTAATCAAATGTAACATAAAACTGTACTTTTTAGTGTAAGAATCAAGCCAAAATTTAGAAAGATAAAGTAACCGAGCTGAGAAAAATCAAAAATGTAACTAATCGACAAATGCATAGAGTTTCTTGTTCAAGGAATTAATGATAATTTAAACAAAGGATAGTGTCTATGACCATAATGTGAGTATTTGCAAACGAAGTTAAAATTAATTGAATTAGCTATACTAATTCATCAACCTAGTCTAACTTTAACACCGGCCAAAACAGACAAGTGTTTAATTTGTAAAGTGCAGCAATAAACTGACCATAAAGTACCTAAATTAATAAATCGCAACAATAAGTCAACTCAGTTTTGAATCGTGAAAGTAAAATTAATTTCTTTCACTACCAAATGGGCAAAAATGAAAAATTTTATTCATTTTCGAGAGATATTCCTCCTACTAATTGTATGGCATGTATTCAAGGTTTATCTTACGTTAAGGTTTGTTGGTTGACATATAAAGTCAGCTGAGAGCAACATCATAGAACTCTGTGAGTGATATCTATACACCTGTGCGTCACCTTTTATGTCAGTATGTAAACATTGAATAACTTTGACTTTTACCAACCGATTGATTTAGTTATACGTGTTTTTGAAACGTCAATTCAGTACAATTTTAACCATGAATCGCTTTACACCGAAACAACGCGCCGAAATAGTGACAATGTATATTGAAAATAGTCGTTCAGTTGTGTTAACTCAACCTGCATATCGTCGAAAATATCGTGGCCAACAGGCACCGTCTGACAACACTATCCGTCGTTTGGTTTCGAATTTTGTACAGGACAGTGGGAGATCGTCAACATACCGTTTATTAACGACCAAGACGTTCCAATGAACTGGTTGAAGCAGTCAGAGAGAGCGTTGCCCAGAACCCAAAAGTGTCGTATTGTCACCACGCTCAGCATTTTGGCGTCAGTGGAATCACTTTGCGGCACATTTTGAAGGATGATTTGCATTTGTTTCCATATAAAGTGCAGTTAACACAAAGAATATTGCCGACAGACTGTCCACGTCACTTGAAATACGGCCAAATAGTCGCTCGAGTGGTTGACACTGAACCTGATTTTTGTAAGCAAATTTTGATGACCGACGAGGCCCATTTCATACTCTCTGGAGGCGTTAATAAGCAAAATTGCCGCATTTGGGGGACGGAGAATCCACACGAGATCCACGAAACGTCATTACATGACCAAAAATTGACTGTTTGGGCCGGCGTTTGCGCCAAAACCATCATTGGGCCATTTTTTTTTTTTTAAAGAAAACGAAACAGTCGATGAAAAACGATATCGATGGATGTTGGCTCATTATGTCTGCCCATAAATACGTGAAAAAGGTCTTGATGGTTACTGGTTTCAACAAGACCGTGCGCCATGCCACACTGCAAAACAAACAATCCAGTTTCTGCAACGGAAATACCCTGGACGTCTGATGTCAAAAAGAGGCGACATTGACGGGCCACCCAGATCTCCAGATTTGACCGCTCCAGATTTCTTTTTGTGAGGTTATTTAAAAAGCAAAGTGTACGCCAGCAAGCCACAGACCATTGAAGCGCTCAAGGCAAACATTCGTGCCGAAATCACCGCTATACCACCCGAGATGCTCGAAAAGGTAATGAAAAACGCAGCAAAAAGGTCACATTGTGCTTTGGCCAATAACGGGAGCCATTTGATCGATGTAGTATTCAAAAGCTAGTCCCAATAAATTGTAAAGGACCAAATTTAATAAAAATACCTCATATATAGAAAGCAGTTTTTCATTTTCAAAGTTACTCAATGTTTACATACCGACATAAAAGATGGCGCACCCTGTATGTAAAAACAGTTTTCAAATATCCGTGATTTATTTATTTCCAAGTTATAATTTCCGAAACCTTTCTCACTTTTTAAAATCCTTTTATTGTATTAGTGTTCTTTCTTTTATGCAAAATATTGCATTGTTCATTACTGAAACTACCCATACATGACACTGAAGTCACTTGGCATTTCCTTTTTTGTTAAACTTGACATGGTAATTCCTCTTTTAAAGAAATTAAATTACCAACCGGGTATAAAAAACGTGGTAAAATGACTTTCAAATTTAAAAATTTAAAAGAAATATTTAAACTCTACGAAATCTATTGCATTATTCATTGGGATTATTTAAATTTGTCACAATCGGGTTGGGCTTATCGCTACTGCGGACTTTTTTTATTGTGGTTTTTCAATTGGATTTCATTGATTTAAACCATTGTTGTTTTTGATTTAGGTATGTAATTCATCATGTTTACTGCATGATTTTAAAATAAAATGTCGGTCACAGACTTATTGATCGCATATTGAAAAAATACTGCCTGACAACTTTCGCAAACATGAAGGTAAATTGCTCTTTTTGCTGCAAGGTAGTATATAGTAAAGTCGATTTACATGGTCAAGCAGGAGAAATGGCCAATAGTTGAGACCTAATTAGATTGTAACAAGATGACTGAACACTCACTTTATTTTTCCAAATTAAATGAGTACAATTTTATTAAGGCATTTTTACCTCTAATAAAATTTTTGTAAAAAAATTGAATGACTTCTGCGCTAAAAAGTGAAAAATAACTATAAATGTTTATATGAAATCGAAATTTTTGAAGTCAGCGCCAAACTAATACCTGAGAAAATGTGATTTGCACAAAACAGATTAAAAACACTTTAATTGTAATTGCTTTCTTACTATAATTTGTATATATTAATAGTTATTTATTTCATTTAGATATAATTTGGCGCCAACTTCAAAAATTTCAACTTAATATAAAAATTTATAGTTATTTTTCACTTTTTAGCGCACTTTTAGAAGTCGGTTCAATTTTTTTATAAAAATTTTATTTTTCGATTTTTAGTTTTGAATTCATTATGATATCCATAAATTATTTGAACTAAGTACGAATCGAACTTAATGTACCTCGCAATGAGGTGGCAAAAAAGTACCCATTTTATCCAAGTTATAAACCACCCTAAAATGAATCACTAAAAATTATTTAATTTTTACAGTTCTCCAAATACGAGTGAAATTGTGTCAAACAAATAATTAGTCTGTCATAGTAAATCCATTATCTTAAATTTTAAGTTAATTTAAGATTGGTAATATATGCCCCAAGGCCTTCCAATATCGATATTTAAAGAACTTGAGACATAAACCCCATAATACCAAATCTGAAAAAATGCGAATAAGGTAAAACTTTCAACCCACCATATTGGATCCGACATATTGAATTTCAAAAAAGTACACCTTAACACCTTAATCTAATCTAAATCTAAACCCTTCAAAGCCCCCTAATACCAATTTTGGATGAAATTCGGAAATTTAAAATTTCTAGACCGTCATATTCCATCTGACATTAGATTTTGGCAAAATAACTTTATATTCGCGATTTACATCCTTAAAAACGACTCAGTCCCACTTTTGAACAAAATCGAAAAATATAAAATTTTTAGTCCTTTATATTGGATTCGTCACATTGAATCTTGAAAAAAAAACTTTAAAATTCATAATTTACACCCTCAAGATCCCCTATATCAGTTTTGGAGAAAATCGAAAAATGTAAAATTTTTAGGACGCCATATTGAATCCGTCAGATTGAGTTTTTCCAAAAATATTTTAAATTCGCAATTATTGCTAACAAAAATCCCCCAATATTGATTTTAGACAAAATCGAGAGATGTAGAATCTTATATCGTATATGGATGATAATTTTATAATTTCAGCAAACTGAAAAAGCATTGACAGGGGTGAAAATTATACTAGAATGTGGGGAAAATATATAAAGTTATGACGATTATTACAGAATGGAATCACATATTAATACCAAACAGCTCTACAAAACTAGTCATAGAAATTACAATAAAACTGCCATAAGAACAGAAGAACCCTACTCCAATAGTAGACGAGAAAAACGAGACTTGACAGTAAATTCTACAAAAAGAAATAAGTAAAACCACCCACAGCATAGTGAATGTCAAGCAAAATAACATAAACAGGACATAAACAGCGGTAATCAAATGTAACATAAAACTGTACTTTGTAGTATAAGAATCGAGCCAAAATTTAGAAAGATAAAATAACCGATCTAGCAAAGAAATTGACAAGAAAGTAGAACTACGGGTATTTGTAGAAAAATCAAAAAACCAACTAACCGATAAGAGAAGCATATAACTTATTGTTCAAGGACTCAATGATACTTTAAAAAAAGGATATTGTGTATGACCATAATGTGAGTATTTGCAAAAAAAAGTTAAAATTAATTGAATTAGTTGTACTAAACGTAGAATGAAATTTGAACCTTGAAAATACGAATGCACGAAAGAGATTTAAAGTGGAAATGAGATAATGTGAAGAAGGAAGCAGACAAAATACATAAAGTTCAATAATCAACAATTTTGTTATTGTTTTTTTTCGGTTTTCAATATCTGTGTAATAAGCTTACCATAGAAATATGTTAACGGAACCATCTTGTAGGTATCCCTTACAATATGCTGGAAACTGAATTAAAACATCTCATTACAATCAAAAATAGTGCATTAAAAGTTCATTCATCAAAGTAATTTCTACCATATACTAAAACCGCATTAAAAAAACTCACTTCTATTGAAATTTATATGTAAATCAAGTCGATTAAAAAATTAACTAATTAACAACTCTTAATCTTCCATCCGGTTCCAATAAGCCTATTTTGGAAAAAATTTTATAGAACCAGTCCTGGTAGTAATGTTTATAATATACTGAAAATCGCACCAAAATAATTTACTTTCATCAAAAGTAATGTGTAAATGAAGTCGATTAAAAATTTCACGTAGCAACAAATCTTTTCAGTTTTACTCTCCCTTGCAATAAATCTCTCTTACAAATATTCTTATGGGATCACCTCGGAGAACAAAAAGAATTTTGTCAAGATATCTCACTAGTATAAAAAGCTATACGTAACATATTTTGTAACCCTCCTCCCCTTGCATTGCATTAGCTAACTCACTGAACTAAATGGTGATAGAGGCAATTTTTATTTATACCTGTGATAAACTGAAAAAGAAAACGACTTATTTTAGTAGTAATCACTTTTTCTAAGTAACGGGTAATTTACACCAAATACAGAGCTGGCTAACTGACTATATTACACAATTAAATTCTAAGAAATTGTGTGGGTTTGAAACTACATTGAATACATGGCGCCTGATATCTATCACATATCACTCACTGAACTAAATGGTGATAGAGTCAATTTTTATTTATACCTGTGATAAACTGAAAAAGAAAACGACTTATTTTAATAGTAATTCTTTACAAAACTCTTGGCATGACTATTGAGCAATTTCAAAAAAATACATATTATAAACGTAACCTTGACCAAACCGTCTTAATTTACAAATTTCCAATCACTTTTTCTAAGTAACGGGTAATTTACACCAAATACAGAGCTGGCTAACTGACTATATTACACAATTAAATTCTAAGAAATTGTTTCGGTTTGAAACTACATTGAATACATGGCGCCTGATATCTATCACATAAGAATATCAAAACAATACCAATTAAAAATTATAAATAGGCACTTTGGAAATTTATTCTGGGTAAAAATAAAAAAAAAACTTTGAGTATGACGTAAGAATTTGTTGTTCTAAATAAATAAAACAACTTTTAAATTCGACAAGATAACAGCAGAATGACAACTATCAGCTTTGCGGATTTAAAAATTTATGGTCATAAGAAGAAAATAGAATTTCTGTTGGATTTTTTAATATGACAATATACAATAATATTCGGTAACTTGAATTTAAGTAAAGAAGAAAAAATATTAATTAAAAATGTTGATTGTTTCTTACACAACATTTTTTTTAGGTGCCTCTAACGAAGAGTTATGGTACGTTATCACACTATTGGACCACGCTTTAAAAGTATTAATATTAAATTGAATGACAGTACAACTATTGCTACATGGCAGATCCTGTCTTCAATTAAATGTATTTGTTGTCGTTGTTGCAAAATTATATCATTTTTACTTTCCCAGAACACCACCACTTTTCTATAAAATCCCATGTCACACACTGTTAAAAATAACCTTAAATTTAATAGAAATATATTGTCCATTCTACATTAAATTTAATCATACACTGTTAAAAATAACCTTAAATTTAATGGAAATTTAATGTTCAGTCTACATTCAATTTAATAATTTTGTATCTAAAATCGTGAATAATTTACATTTACGTTTAATCTAAAACAATTCATGCAAATATCAGTTCGTTGTACATTAAATGTGATTAAATGGTCTCTTAAATTTCAATAAAGGAACTGAAAAGATATTTCAACTTTCTGTACATTAAAATTAATTCACATGTACCTTAACATTGAAGAAATTTGCATTAATATTCATGGTACATTGCATGGGATTCCTGGAGGTAGCGCAACTTGTATGGAACTATTTGTTTAGCATGATACAAGTTGCTTAAAGGACTCAATTTTTTCCTGATGAGGTGTCCATATCTACCAGTACTGACGGAGACCAATGAGTTCGAAACCGGTCTACAGATGATGGTACACTACCTATTGGGAAAATTTCCACCTTTTCCTAGTTGCAGAATTTTTTGACCTCATATTATTGTTTATGCATTAGATATATGATAACATATCTTAAATTCAATGAACACTGGCTGTATATTTAATATACATAGTCACCTTAAAAAGTAATGATCAAAACTTTAAATTTAATGTATGATTACATTAGATTTAATGGAATAAATTACTTTGGATTAATGTAAATATATATTTTATTTTATATTTAATGCATTACATTAAACACATTTAATAAATTTAATGTATTTCCATTTTGCAGTGCACCTAAAATAGGATATTATAGAATAGATTCTAAATGGCTGTACCAAATTGCACTAGAGCGTAATATGTTCTACATTGTGTATAATATTTTAAGAAATTATTTTAATTTAATGTTAAACATAATATTTAACACAAACATATGACCGATAATGCTTAAATTTTAAGATTGAGTTCGTTAAAATTTTTTTCAGAAGATTAAATAAAGCTTATCTATTTTTTAAAATAATGAAGGTAAGTTGGTTCCTGTAACAATTACTGCAATTTCTATAAAGCTAATTTATTATTATGTGAAATTTTCTAGAGCGCCCGTGTCATATATCATTTTACTCTTTCAAATCTAAAATTATTCGCACTTATTTGGAAATCCCCTATATACTTCTCATTTTCTGTCTACTTGGTTTTCATCAAATAATAGCAGAGAAATGACGTCCATCATGGGCTTTAGTTAGATTAAAAATTTTTCGTTTACGTAACGAACCGTAATTAGCTCACAAGTAACTTGTTTTGCTTTTAAGTTGATGTTTTAAAGTGTTTAACCACTGTCGAACCACGAGATATTTGCATTAGCATAATCTCCTCGATCTGTGACACGCCAACAAACTAGTGTTTACAACCAAATCAGATTTCAGTGTTATGCTCATTCTAAATTCATAAATTTTTATAATGTTTTCCAGTATAATTCAGAAAAACATTAGTTTGTATTGAGGTTCAAAAGTTAATCACCTCCCAAAAAAAAATGAGAAAAATATTTCTATAAAACTAATGACAAAATGCCAAAGTTACCTATGGTATTATTTTTGTTAAATAATATCATTTTTTATTGTCATTTATGAAAGGAAATCGATTAAAAATATTTCCACTATTTCCAAAAAATCACACACCCCCTTTTATCCTAATATACAGTGCCTTCATTTCAAAACGAACCATCCTTAATAACTTTCTTAAATAGAAAAATTTAAAAAAAAGAAAAAACACGTCAATTTAGATATACAGGGGGAAGTTTAATTTTGCATTTGTTAAAAGTCTGTCAATCACCTCCTCAACTCCAGCTAACCTCACTTTGATATGTCAAATGGGAACCCCCACCTTGTGACACATCATTGTAAGCAGCATAAAATTGTCTATCCAACCGTATAAAAAAAATTAAATCGGTTGACGTACAAGCGAATAGTGTGCAAAAATGTCTTGTAATAATGCATAATATATCGGCCTCGAACTTTAGTATGTCAAATGATTACCCTATAGTGTGATACATCATTTTAAAGGACGTAACATCTGCTATCCAACGATGTAAAAAAAATTAAGTTAATAGACGTTATAGGCAATTAGGATGCAAAAATGTGTGTTAAATATAAGCAGTTTATTCAGTTTTATTCAGTTGAAGAAAATTATTTTATTAAATGTTCAAAATGTGCGCCGTTATTAGCGAGACAATAAAAAAGCCTATTTTGAAATTCCCCACGAACATTGGCAAGGGTTTCTCTGCTAATTCCTCTACATTCCCGAACAATTCGATCTTTTAAATCGTCAATATTTTCAGGTGGGGTTTTATAAACCTTGCTTTTTAAATACCCCCAAAGAAAAAAGTCTAGAGGGGTTAGGTCTGGAGACCGTGCTGGCCATTCAATTGCACCACGTCTGCCAATCCACGTCCCTGGAAAATGTTCATCAAGCCACTCTCGAAATGCCAAAGCGTAGTGCGGGGAAGCTCCATCTTGCTGGAAATGCAAATTATTTTCATTTAGTACCATAACAGCATTTTCATCCACTTGATTTTCTAAAGATTGCACAATGGCAGGGTATATTGTGTTTTCTAAAAGGTTTAAATAAATTTGCCCAGTTAAATTATCTTCCAAAAAAAATGGCCCGATGATTTCATTGCCATAAATTCCTGCCCACACGTTAATTTTTTCGGGATATTGAGTATGCCCTTCTCGGAAAAGGTGCGGATTTTCATTATCCCAGTATCTGCAGTTATGTCTGTTAACCAGTCCATTTAGAAAAAAAGTTGATTCATCACTAAAGCAGATATTCTTAGGTAAATGGGGGTCCTCGTCAATTCGTTGGCACATTAATTCGCAAAATTGAATTCTCCTATCAAAATCGTCTTCTCCGAGTTCTTGAAGAATTTGAATTTTGTAGGGAAAAAACTTATTTTGTTTTAAAACTTTATGCACAGAGCCAGCAGAAATGTTGGTTAAATCTGCGACCTTTGAGATGGATAAAGTTGGATCTATTGCAAACTGTCCTAGTACCTCGATTTGGCATGCTTCATCTACAACCCTTTTCTCAATATATTTTTTATTACAAACGGATCCCGTTTCTTCAAACTTTCGTACCAATTCGAGTACATATTTATGGCCCACGTTTTTGTCTTGATGCCTCTCGTTAAATGCTCTGGCGGTTCTACGAGCGCACCGATCTTCAGCTCCATAGAGAAAAATTATTTCTATTCTTTCGGCTAGCGTATACACCATTTATATTCACGTTTCAACTAGGCGTCACAATGACAATTTTAACAATAATAATCAACTGGTGTTTAAAGATCTTAAAAATTTTATTTATTGCAGTGATTTTTTGTACCTATCAGGTACCGCAAAAAATATCATTGAAATAAATACACTAGATTGATTAGACTGCAATGAATTTTGCGATGAATTTTAAAACAGGCTTAGTTTTTTTCTCGCAAATATTTTAACTGTTTATTATTTTAAAAAAATATTTATTTTAAATTTAAAATAATATTTTACTCTATGAAGTAGCCATTTGACATAATAAAGTTTAATGTGATAAGGTGTCTATTATTACCACACATCTTTTCTTACTATTCGCTTGTACATCAACAAGGTGGGGGTTCCCATTTGACATATCAAAGTGAGGTTAGCTGGTGGGGGTTCCCATTTGACATATCAAAGTGAGGTTAGCTGGAGGTGAGGAGGTGATTGAGAGACTTTTAACAAATGCAAAATTAAACTTCCCCCTGTATATCTAAATTGACGTGTTTTTTCTTTTTTTTAAATTTTTCTATTTAACAAAGTTATTAAGGATGGTTCGTTTTGAAATGAAGGCACTGTATATAATTTAAATAAAACAAATAATATATCAGGTTTTTAAAATATATGAAATGTACAGAATAATTTCTTTCATCCATATATAGATTTATAATCCTATACAGATTCCTAAGATCATACACATCATATTGAAAATTTGTGATTGTGAATTTTTAATAGCGATTGCAAAATTGTACCGAACAGACAAACAAACAGACAACAAAGCATGTCAGTAAAGACAAAGTAATATTTATAATACATTTTATCCTTTTATCTTAATACACCAACATATTTTTATGAAACTATTGTAGTAGTTTTCTAAACATATAAATGTACATTTTAATACATTAAAAATATACATTAAATAACCCACATTTTAAGCCAGCTTCTGAAGTTTCTACCAACCTATAATCATCAAATAGACTAGAACTGGACAGACGTGGCAATAATTTCACACCAATTTGCTACCATTTTGTGAGATAATTCAAAACTGTATACAAAAATGAATATAAACTAGCTAAAATAGAAAAGAAATGTATCGTTTTGTTTAATGTGTTACCTGAATAACGCCCTTACCGACCAATATTTACATAAAGCCTTTTTTTTATGAGTACCGAGCGCTTGTACAGTTAGGGACACCCATTTAGTGGCACTCTGTATAAAGAGCATTCTCAAGGTAATGTGTGTGAGAAACACTCAGACCTCGACTCAGACACTTAAACATCAAGTTATCATGAAAATATTTTTGTAAACTGCGACATAACTTGACGGAATAAGTGTTCATTCAAGCGTCTGAAAGATTAATGTTCATGTTTACTTTAATAATTAAAACAGCTAACAGACGGCATTAAACTTGAGTAATCTATTTGAATTTTAATTAAAAACCGTAGTTAAAGGGTAATTAAATCCAATCATGCAAAGTTGTTAAGCTACACTTAGAATAAATATTTGTGTTAGCATCACAAGTTTTTGTTCATAAATGAAAAAGTAAATTTAATTATCTACAAAGTAGATGCAATTATAATTTGAGTTTTTTGACATATACAGTTTATAAATGAAATAAAGGTGTATGTTTTCTTTAATGGATTAGAATATCAAAAATAAAAGAATATGCCCCAGTCGCAATCTCAAAATATAGTACCTACGCAAAAAGAATTATACATAAAAACTATACAATAACCATGGTGGTAAGTTAATTTTAAATTGAAATAGAGTGAATGAATGAAAAAAACAAAGGTGGCGATATTCGACTATCGATACCTAGGCCTCCTGGGATCCTTTAGATTCCACCATAGCTGCAGGTCATTCGAGGCCCATCGTATTTGCGACTCCAAGCAACTTCGTTAATTGAACTTGCCTAATTGCTTCCGGTAAGAAAATTGTATCTCCGAAATATCTTTGTCTCACCCCGTTGAGTGCTGGGCACTCTCTAAGGACATGGTTAACCGTCATCCCCTACAACAATCTTATGAAGATGGCCCCTTAGGTGACGATGTCCTGTCCACACTACCACAATTAGCAGCTCTTTATTTCCTAAGCAGAGAAACTCTCTAGTAAGCCTTGCGCTAAGTCCACTTAAATGTTCCTTGGCACGCCACATTCCAGGAGCTCCTCTCCACGATTCAATAAATTTACTTTCCGGTAACAATTTTCGTTCCCTTTTGCCAACGGCAATAGGGATGTTGACTGCATTCAAATAAAAATATAATTATGCCGCCAAACGGTAATTTCCATAATAGAAATCCTAAAAAACAATATTTTTCTTTATGTTTAAGGAATTTAATTTTTATTTATTAATCAAAATGTCATTAAATCGCTCTCAACACACGTGAAAACGAACACCAATCAAAGTGCATGAAGTCACTTATTGACAAATATCATCGCTGTCAAGGGCTTCGTTGCTTATTTTATAGTGATTTCTTTTGAAAACGATGCTAAGAAATTTTCTCATGATAGAAAGTAGGTTTATTAAGGCAAATAGTTCGAATTTGCCGAGAATTGATTGTTTTACGATGATAATTTCTCACAAGAAAACAGTCTTCTACTCCGCTGAATTTAGAAATGTGAAGATCTCCATGTAAGTAATGTACCAAGAATTGTTATTCCTGCAACACCGATAATGAATACATAATAGTATTCTGTATAGTTCTCTGTATTATTGGGCAACTAAAATAAAACAAGTACAAAACATTGTTACCCAACTTTGATTACTTTATTTTTAACCTGAAAATTCCAAAATTTGAAAAATAATAACTTTTAATATAAGAAAAATAAACAAATATTATCAAAACTTACATCAAAATGATCTTCACAAAAATACATTTTAGATTGTGTAGACACAAGTGCGGGATCTCTACGGGCAAGCTGAAGCCATATTTTTCTATTATTTTCTGAACATGAAACGTGAATAAAGAACTTTTTAGGTGTTTTATTTGTAGTACTTGTACACTGAGGCATCGCACAACGCTTATAAAACATAGAACGCATCTTTTATTGCAAAAATTACAAAAAAAACTCCCTGTTTGCTTTTCTTGGGAATATGTGACGTTACAAGTGACAAGTGTGGGCGTTTTAGAACGAAATTTAAAACGGAATTAAAAATATTTTTACACTATTAGTAGTATTAAATAAATAATATTAAATATTTCGAGCAACATTAGGTATTTACACATGGTTTTAAACACCCAAAAATAGTCAACATCCCTGTTGGTGGAGTTCATATTGTTCAAATGTAGACCCCATTTTTGCCAGACGGTCCATTTCTTCATTTCCGTGTAACATGCGTGACTCGGAACCCACATAAGTCTGATTGTGCAGCCTTGTCAGACTGATCAGTACATCCTTGCACTCAAACACCAGTCACTAAGTTACAACGAAATTCAGTGCCATTATCGTAGCCCTACTCTCTGAGCATTCATTGTGCGAGAAGAACTCCAACATTTTGCCTTAGCTATAGTTAAGTTAGTTCAGTCTTAAAAGAAGTTTGTAATCCAAGGTAATTATTATTCATCCTAAATTAGTTGGAATTTGGATTATGAATCTGAAAAATATAATTTTTTCCCTTTTTTGACGACGTTTCGCTTTATTTTAAAGCTTTTTCCAGTACTGTTTCTAGTAGCGATGACAGTAATACGTGTTTATTTTTTGGGTGTGCAATCGTCTACTTAATGGTATTATGAATAGATACTGGTATCTATGTTTTCTGATTTTTGGTTTCCTAAAAACTCCGAAACAATTATTTTAAAAGAACTTCACGCAGCCAGATCAACATTACTTAATTTTTGATCAAACTGTTGATTTCTTAGTATTTTTCTGATTTATAGTCCAACAAATATTCCTTCCTTAAGCTTAGCATCACTTAATTTAGGAAAAATTTGTTTAAGGTATTTAGACGCATCCCCCTCTTTTTCTAATGCTTTAACGAAATTTTTAATCAATCCCAGTTTAATGTGTAATGAAGGTAATAGTACTTTTTGCGATAAACAAGAGTTATATTCTTTACGTTAGCTTGACCTGGAATATACTGATCTCCCGGAAGCCATTTTTTTACTTGGTAATGGCTCTATGTTACTCTACTGTCCCAAAGACAAAGGAAACAGCAATACTTCGTAAATTCAGCCTGAAGCCCTAGTAATACTCCTATGACTTTTAGGTTACCACATATTTACCACTTATACTTATCATAACTTTTTATATTTAGAATAAATGATATACTTTCGTATGTTTACTTCATGTCAAGTGCGTGTACAAGAGGAAAGAGGGTCTTTTGTTGCCATTATGGAGCAGAACTGCTTTTAAACTTATTTTAGAAGAATCTATAGATAAGCGTCCATCCGGGTTATGTGCAAATCCTAATTTTTCCATAACATTATTTGGAGTAACACACACGCACACATTTTATCCTGCAGAGTATAAACAAGGATAGCTCCTGGTTACGGTTCCTAATTATTGCAACTTTGGTTCCAGTGGCTAGTAAATTCCATTTTTGTAATCTAGACCCTAATACTTCAGCATGCTCTTTAGAGTAGTGGAAGTCCCGAAGTAAATCATTTAATTCAGGTTGTTCGATTAAATGGGGTACTTTTCCTTCCTTCTGCCTTATCATCACACATTTCTAAATCTTTCTCCCATTTTGCCGAGAGGCTTCAACTGGTAATCCTCCATGAAGAACCAGTTTTATTCCTGAGGGAATATCCGGATATTCAATATTGCTCTTTTTTGAAAAACCATGCAAAAGCAACAGTAGTTAAATTGGTTTGGAACTGCAAAAGGCATAGAAGTGCGTTTGCCATTTAACCAGTCTAAGATTCTCTGCACAGGTTTGGCAACATACGTGAGGAGCCCAGTCTCGATCTTGATCGCCAAGATTCGGCTACGGGACAGAGTGAAATTTGAAATTATATGGTTTTAAATGGGTACTTCCATTATTTTAAGCCTTAGGGGGTTGAGATTTCGTGGTTGATTCGTCATCCCTAAAATCTCAAGTAATGTTGCCAGATTGTACACAATTTCCCTATTACTTTTTAAAATAATGTGTTTAAAATACTCTTTTTTTTGCTGAAAAATCCATAACTCAAAAATTCTACGTGTTAGAAAGTGTTCACCATCATTTTTGTATTTAAAGACCAAAAATTAACCAAAGACTGCCTTTTACATTACAGTCGCAAATTGGCTGTAAAGTAGTGTTAAAAAGCATGAAACTCTCAGGTCAAGATTTATTTCTTTTCTGTTTGTGTCAATTAATATCAAACTTTGCAACATGATTTTTTCAATTTTATGCTTTATACTGTATATTCTTTGATATATGGAAGCAATATCGCAGGAAACTATTCTATGCTTTTATTTTTATAGTATTCTCAAATATTTACTCAAAACACTAATATACTATCAACGAAGCGTTCCCTCTTCAACATTCGCAGACTTGCTAATGAAAAAGCGCTTTTGTGGCTGTTATTTCTTCTCTTAGCAATTTCCTCAAATCCTAGAGTAAAGAAGGGCTAACAAAGGAAAAAGATACATTTTATTTGTATCCACTTCATTAGACGTGGAGTTTTTGTCATATTTGTAAAAACATTTTTAGAGTGAGTTATATGCCTACGTTTCATAAATGGTGAAAGATTGATTTTGTCGGGAAAATAAATAATTTATGTTGAACAACACAGATAGTGACATATTCATTTTTACGTTAAAATTTTGTAAAAATTATGATAAAGTATATGGGAAATTCGTAATAAAATAGGAAAGAAAGCAATAAAATTCAGTAAAAAAAAGTATAAATGGCGAGATCTCCAAAAGTGGGTATTTTGCATTAAATTTTGAATATAGTCGAGCATAAGTTGGTTTATAAAGCCCAAATTGGAAGGTAAATTTTAATTTCAAAAATTGTTTCGCTATTGATAGTATATTCTATTTGTTTTCTTTAGAAAGATGCAAACGAAGTTATCGGAAATACAAGGAGATTGAAATATTATATATAAAAATATTGATAATTTCAGGGAAGTTTCCTTTTTTTCCATAAAATTATTTCGGGAAGCGAAATTAAAATCTACGTTTTTGGTTTTCTATTTAAAAAAATTCAAATGATTGTTCTTTGTCTACAGAAGTGAATAAATAGAGAACCTATTCATTGAAAATTGTCGGAAAATACTGAAAAGTTGTTTATTCGCTATAAAATGCGATACGGAATACAAGAATTTGTTAACACAAACCCTTGTTTTAAAGAAATTAGAGCTGTAGAACCACGGTAATCCTGAAAAGTTGGGATTATTTATTAAATATGGGAAACAGAAGAGCATTTTTGGTCTAATAAAATCGAAATACGTGGGGAGGTGGTGAAGTGGTAGCCTTATATATTAACTACTGGAATTTTTATTTTATATTAAATTTCAAAACACTGATTATATTTACCGAATAATGCTCTCTTATATTCAGAATTTAAAGGTTTTTTCTTCGGCATAGCACTGAAATTTCTTTGAAGTAAGTGTTTATTTCGGAAAAGTCTTATACCGCTGTCGTTCAGAAATGAATTTTATTGCGAATAAAAAATTTTTCAGTATTTTAGGAGTAGCTTTTAAAGAAAATTTTAGATTCTCTCCTTCGTTTTTGATGTCAGTTAAAAACTAAATGTATCAAAAATTAATTTTCTTCAACTTAGTAGGGAGGGAAATATAAAGTAATTCATTTGATCATTATATTTTTAACTGACTTCTAAAAGAAGGAGGTTCTCAATTCGTCGACTACGAATGTTTTTTTTTTATGTATGTACACCGATTACTCCGAAACGGCGGCACCGATTTGAATAAAAATGTTTACGTTATGTTCAGGAGGTTGCTGCGGTGGTCCCATATTTTTTTGGACGAAATTGGTGCAGTAATATCCAAGATGGCGCTGACAATATGGCGGCCAAAAAATTAATTTTGTCCGATTTTCTCCAAAATTAGTATGGGGGAATTCTTGGGATCGTACACAACGAACCTGAAATTACTTTTAAAAAATTCAATATGGCGGATCCAATATGGCCGGCAAAAAATTTTTATTTTGTCTGATTTTCTCCAAAATTGGTATGGAGGACTTTTCGAGGTCGCACATAAGAAATCCAAAATATTTTTAAAAAATTCAATATGGGGGACGAAAAAATCAATTTGGTCTGATTTTCTTCAAAATTGGTACGGGGAAGTTTTCGGGGTCGCACATAACGCATCTGAAATTATTTTTAAAAAAATCAATATGGCATATTCAATAAGGCGGCTAGAAAATTAATTTTGTACGATCTTTTCAAAATTGATATCGAGGAGTTTTTGGGATCGCACGTTACGAATCTAAAATTATTTTTTAAAAAATTAAATATGACGAATCCAAGATGGCGGATTAAAGATTCTGCATCTCCCGATTTTGTCTAAAATCAGTATTGGGGTATTTTTGTTAATGTTAATTATGAATTTAAAATATTTTTTGAAAAACTCAATCTGGCAGATTTAATATGGTGTCCTTAAAAATTTAACATTTTGCGATTTTCTCCCAAACTGATATACGGAGTTCTTGAGGGTGTAAATTATGAATTTAAAAGTGTTTTTTCGGGATTCAATATGGCGAATCCAATGTAGCGGACTAAAAATTTTACATTTTTCGATTTTGTTCAAAGGTGGGACTGTATCGTTTTTGAGGATATAAATAATGAATATAAGTCTAGAAATTTTAAATTTCCTGATTTTATCCAAAATTGGTCTAGGGGGCTTTGAAGGGTTTAGATTTAAATTAGATTAGGACTTAAAATAATTTTTTTGAAACTCAATATAGCAGATGCAATATGGTGGGTTGAAAATTTTACCTTATTCGCATTTTTTCAGATTTGGTATTAGCGGGTTTTCGGGGTCATATATTACGAGTATGAAGTTAATTTTTTACAACTATTAGGTTGGTAAGATATAATATGAGGGACAGAAAATTTTACATATTCCGATTTTATCTAAATTTGATATCGTGGGGTTCTTGAGGCGTATACAAACTCAATATGCAATATAAAATATATCGAGCTAAGAAATTTACATCTCAGGCTCTTTAAATATTGAAAATTGATATTGTGGGGTTTTTGAGTTGTATATAAACTCAATATGCAGTATAAAATATATCGAGCTAAGAAATTTACATCTCAGGTTCTTTAAACATCGATATTGGGAGGTTTTCGGGCATATATTACCAATCTAAAATTAATTTGAAAATTAAGATAGTGAATTTACCATGACAGACTAAATATTTGTTTGACACAATTTTACTGGTATTTGGAAAATTCTAAGAACCAAAGAATTTTTAGTGGTTCATTTTTCAGTGACTTACAACTTTGGATAAAATGCCACCTTGGAGTCATTACGAGAGGTACACTAATCTCGATTAGTACTTAGTTCAAATAATTTATGGATATCATAAAACTAAAAATCGAAAAATAAAATTTTTATAAAAAAATTTAGCCGACTTCTAAAAGTGCGCTAAAAAGTGAAAAATAACTATAAATTTTAATATGAAATTGAACTTTTTGAAGTCGGCGTCAAATTATTTGTAAATGAAATAAATAACTACTAATATATACAAATTATGGTAAGAAAGCAATTACAAATAAAGTATTTTTAATCTATTTATGCGAATTAAATTTGGTCAGATGTTAGTTTGGCGCCGACTTCAAAAAGTTCAATTTCATATAAAAATTTATAGTTTTTTTTCACTTTTTAGCGCACTTTTAGAAGTCGATTCAATTTTTTTATAAAAATTTTATTATCTACTATAATCCTCCCTAACTCTAGGTGAGCTAATCGAATTGGCAAATTTGGGGTCTAATGACAAGTGGAGAAATAGTACCGTAGGTACGGAAAACACCTACTAGAATAATTTTTGTGGAAAAGTAAAATACAGGCCGTTTTTCTCCTAGTTTGTTTTTTTTTCCTATATTTGACTTATTCAATTTTTTGAGCCTTTAAAAAGAGAAAATAGAGACTCTGTATCTTATTTTATTTTGTAATAATTTGGCATGGCATGTTGGTTTTTAGTTAGTTTATGAAAGATGTATACTGTGTTTTTATTAAAATGCTGATAATAATTATGAAAAGATCTCATTTTTTTTCCTAGTAAGAATATATAATAATCCATTAAAGTGAATTTAATAATGTAAATTTCAAAGAATCTGTGAATGAATCTTGAGGAAAGGGGGCAAAACTCCCGGTTACGCCCCTGGTGAACACCCTTGTAGGTCAAAAAGTGTCAGAATTACCAACATTAATCTTCCGGAACCCTAACTAAACTTTTTAAAAAATATTTACTTGCCTAAAAACATTTTCAATCAAAACTACAATGAAAAAATTTCATAGATCATGCTGTGCAGCATGTGAAACTACATCGCTTAAAGGCTTTATACTTACTGATTCAAAACTGTTTAATAAAAAATCATTATCGTGATAAAATAATTGATAAAAAAAATGTTTAACTATATATAAAAACGGAAGCTAAAGATAAAAAATTTAGTTACCCGAAAATCCCCCATATATTTATCTTTCGTACGAATCCCCAATATAGCTTCATAATAATGTCTAAAATATAGGACTAATATTTACAAGAAAAATAGAAGAAAAACATTAAGGTCGTATTTTTACAGGCACTCAAAATATTTACAGAACAAACTAACTAAAATGATGCCAACATTTGCAGACTTACTAATGAAAAAATGCTTTCTTTACTATTTTTCTGCTTTTAGGAATTTGTCAAAAGACATTAAGTTAAGGAAGACAAATAAAAAGAGAAGATATATTTATTTTCGTCTGCTTCATTTGAGGTAGAATATTTAATGGATACATAATGTATATAACTGAGTTTTTTGTTTTCTCAATAAATAAAAAAGTTCCTACTAATAAAGAATCTGACAAAGGTGCTTAAGGGCTATTATATATTTGAAATTTTTGGCTTTTTGGAACAAATTTTAGAAAAAAATAAATAAAATCTTGCTTTTACACAGTTATGAAAAAATAAAATTACCTGGACTTTTCTAAACTGATACTAATATTAGATATATATATATATATATATATATATATATATATATATATATATATATATATATATATATATATATATATATATATGGTGTGGTTATCCCGGGTTTCATTCCGTTCGTTAAAAAAAAATCGTTTTCACGACGTTTCGCCAAAATCTCATTTGGCATTTTTAAGTGCGGTTCGTCTCGTTATTCGCTGAGAACTGATGATGTTAACGGACAGAATCGGAAGAGTCTTAAGAAAACATGACATACAACCCATATTTAAACCACAAAAAACAATAGCCAACATCCTAGGAAATCCCAAAGATAAGACCAACCTTGAAAATCATGGCGTTTACAGCATTCCATGTGCAGAGTGCCAGCAAACATATATAGGACAAACAAACTGGCGCATATCAGCAAGAATTCCAGAACACAAAAATAGCATCAAAAACAAACAAACAACCTCAGCTATATTTCAACATCACCAAACCACCGGACATACCATCGATTTTGAAAAAGCAAAAAAAAAATAGCACCAGTACAGAACTACAAGGTACGCGTCATAAGAGAGGGTCTAGAAATCGAAAAAGCGGGACAGCTGAATAAACGAGACGATTCAATACATATTCCAACAACATGAAAAACATTAATAAAAAATCTAGAAACAAAACAACAAAGATCAATCAATACACCAAAAACCAGCATACAAGAACCAAATATATCGCACTCGAGAGGAGGAGCCTGCGACGTCGCTCTTCCAATCAGAAAGCGAGCCAGCTAAATAAAACTCGAAATTCATCAGAGACCACCATCAGTTCTCAGCGAGTAACGAGACGAACCGCACTTGAAAATGCCAAATGAGATTTTGGCGTCATGAAAACCATTTTTTGAATGAACGGATGGAAACCCGGAATAACCAAACCATTCATTCTACCATCCGTGAAAACCTACGATATATATATATATATATATATATATATATATATATATATATATATATATATATATATATATATATATATATATATATATATATATATATATATATATGATTGAGTATTAATCCGGGAATACATCCGTTCGTTGGTTTGGTTTCTTGTAGAAATTTGCAGACGTTTCGCCAAAATCCCATTTGGCATCTTCTGTGCTTGGTGGTTGTAGATCAACTGTTGATCTACAACCACCAAGCACAGAAGATGCCAAATGGGATTTTGGCGAAACGTCTGCAAATTTCTACAAGAAACCAAACCAACGAACGGATGTATTCCCGGATTAATACTGAATCACATGTTCCCATCCGTGAAACACTACGCAACAACATATATATATATATATATATATATATATATATATATATATATATATATATATATATATATATATATATATATATATATGTATATGTATAAAAATACATTGAGTTAGTTTTAATTTTAGCTAGGCTAGCCTTAAACACAGCATCGACATTAGCCCCAATACTTATACGAAAGTGTTAGATACATTAAATTAAAAGCAAATAATGTCATTCATGCTAGAGAATACTCGGCGCTTGTACTTCACTCGTATTTTTTAAATTGTCTAATCATAAATTTCAAAAAGTTTTCATCTTCACATGCTAATTTGTCATAACTTAGTATGTATTGTTTTGTTTTGCAAGAGTTCAGTAACTAAAGTTCAAGTATAAAAACATTTGGAACCATCTTCAACCAAAAAAGAATAAAGAACAATTTAATCTGCATATGTGTTTAAAGTATATATAACCATCATTATCTTACACTTTAAGTCAATTTAGATCTCTAACTCGAATTTTATATGATATGCTATGTAGTTTATTTATTTGCCTATTAGACAAAATTTTTGCCTCCTCGTTATTACCAGAATATGAATCTAGTTTGACCGATTCTAATCATTTTTTTTAGTTCGAAGAAGGACCCGTAGTGAACCCGTAGCAATATCTTTAATTTCACTCGCATAATCTACCTTCAAAACGGTGTTAGTTGGCAAAAAATAAGTCTTTCTCTCTTATCTTTCTGCCGTGTAACCCGCGCGTTGTACTGAATGGTGCCTCCAGTAATACATGTTCGAAAACAAACCATAATAATATCAAAGCACAATAAAACACCTTTTTAGCAAATTTAGGTGTTTATTAATGTATTATGGTTTTAAATATGTTGTTAATAAAGAAACGTTCTCCTTGGCTTACGGTATTTTAAGCAAACACTATCTAAAAATTTGGCCTTCTAATTTTTAAATGTTCCTTGAATATTCTAATGGCCAACTTCCCGAAAAATATGTTTTTTGATAATAAACAGTTCGTTAAATTTATATTAACTCTAAAAAGGTCTTTTGAAATAATGACAATTCATAATTAACTAATGGTCCAATAAATCTGCGATTTAACAAATTTAACAGAGCGCTGTCAGCCAAAGGTTATTATTGTCAACGTTTACATTAAAAATGAGAAATTTTATAATTTTTTTAAACGAAACATAAAATGGAGAGTAAATTTCATTAGTTGGTTAAAGAAAAATTATCAAGCCATTGATTGATGATTGTTGATCCCCCATCATATATATGTAAATGGTTGAACGTGAAATTTTCCATACCTTGAATTTCATAACACATAATGCGGGTTCCCTTTGGTATTGCAGTTTTAATTCCTTACAACTTTTACATTTGAAGTTTTTTCCCATAATCCTTATTTTCCAAATTATTGGTCTTTACACGATAATTATACTTTCCACCCATGTCCAGAGAACGTTCCTTAACATTCTTTTTTCAAACGAATTTTTAAAAATAATTACATTTAATTTCTCAAATTTTATTATTATGTTATTACCAGAATCATCTTCAATAAAATCACTAAAATTTCACACGTTATAGTGGAAAGTGAAAGAAATGACACGGATTTTTCAGGCTAGATGGATATAATTACACATCTGAACATAGTTTTTAATTCTGAACAACTTTTCATAATTAAAATATGTGTTATTGTTAACAAAAGAATAGCCTGTAGTTGTACCACATTCGTATTCTATACATTAATAATAAACACCTAATGGTAGAATTTTTTATTGTTGATTATGCAGAATTTTTCATAAAGAGTAATTTCCTTTCATAATAGTACTATTTAAAAAGATTTCCATATATTTCTAGACTAATAAACTAAGTAAATATGTATAGTCTAGAGTTTTTCTGCGTGATATCAAAATATACAAGGTAACTCAAGAAGGAGCTAAGAAGTCACCGATAATTTTTTTCAATTGTAAACCCCATTTTTTTATTTCAAAATTAGAAAGAGCAGATTTTTGTTACATACGGCAAGGTAAATATCGATGTTGGTTAGATAAGAAAATTGTCAGGAAAAATTTCTTTAACTCGCAAGATCTTCCACCTTCCACCTATAATAACATTAAAGATATTAAATTTATTTACGAAGTTTTTTATTTCCAATGTCATAAAACGTCAGGTTTGACATCAGATTTTAGAATTTTGAATTTTAAATAAGTGTTTAAGGTTCTTGGTAGGCGAATGTTTATTTAATTTATTGCTGTTTTGTGAGAAAATGAATTAAACTGATAAAATTAACGTGAAACAATTGAAATATTATGTATGATTGGTTTTGGGGCACACAACCAGAAGTGGTTGAGTTATTCAATGCAATTCATCCTGATCGGCAACCTATAAGCCGAGTTGACGCAAAGTTCAGAAAATATGGTCATGTTCACGATATCAAGAAATTTGGTCCATCATCAATAACAGAAGATCAGCTCAGTATTGTCTTGACAGCTCAAGATAATTCTCGATCCACATTCATGGAAACAGCTTCAACTTTTAATGTAGCGAACATACTGAAAAAGGAGAAGTATCACCCTCACAAGATATGCTGAGTTCAGGAGTTGTCGAAAAATGATTTGATCACCGATATCAATTTTGCGAGCTAATGCAACAGTTATGTAATGGTCACAATAAATTTGAAAAAAGAATGATTGTTTCTGACGAGACAACATTCACTTTTAATGGCCATATCAATAGACAAAATTGCCGCTATTGGGCAACTAAAAATCCTCATTGGTCCACAATACTTAACAACCAAAACCCTTAAAAAGTAAACTGCAATATAGTCGACGGAAGAGTCCTACGGCTTTATTTCTTTGACGATACCCGCAATGATGAGAGATATTTCGAGCTTCATCAAAATAATCTCATTAATGCACCAATAACTTTGTATCCAGACCCACAAGAACCCGATACTTTTCTGTGTGACCTTTTTTTTCAACAAGATGGAGCGCCGCCCCACTACACTGCCCCTGTCCGTGCTTATTTGAATGAGGTTTTGCCGAATCGTTGGATAGGCAGAAGAGGGACAATTGAGTGGTCAGCCAGATCATTAAATTTGACCACCATTGGTGATTTCTTGTGGGGATACTTAAAAACTAAAATATACTTGACCTAGATCGATAATTTAGAAGTCCTAAAACTTCGAATACGCCAAGAAATAAGAAACATAACCGCAAATGTTATCATCGATAATGTTCAAAAATAATTTATTCATCGACTTCGCTATTATTAGATTGTTAATGGGGCCTAGTTTGCACATTAAATTTAGATGGTACTAAATTTTATTTATTTAAGTTTTGCAGTAATTTTTCTTGACAATTTCGAATGTAACCAACATCGATATTTACCTAGTCATATGTAAAAAAAATGGACTCTTTCTGATTCTGAAAAAAAAAAATAAGGTTTACAATTGAAAAAAAAACGATGACATCTTAGCTGCTTCTTGAGTTACCCTGTATATTTCGGTATCACGCAAATAAACTCTAAACTAAAAATAAATTCGAAGGATTCGAGCGTTTTTCCAAACAAGTATCCATTTAGTTTGTAAAGATTGGCAATTGACCAAACGTAACAAAATTATGTGTTCAAATGAAGAAAAAATTGGTATTTTTGATAACACATGACATAGGTATCTCAAAGTGCTACATATTATCCTTACATACCATGGCGGTTCAAAAATAATGGCATGGGCTTATTTTTAATGTTAATAAGTGGGCCCTATATTTTGGATTAAAGGTAGACAAACAATCTCGGAAATGATTTCAAATATAGTCGAAAAATAATCATATTTATAGAATAACAGAAAATATATATACATTCCCTAATTCTGACCAGAATCTCTCTAGAAAATCTTTAGAGTAAAATTAACGAAATAGCAACATAGGAAAAATCTAATAAAAAGGAATTTTGGAAACATGATGGATTAAGGTATAATTATCTTAATCATTATATGTTTCAAATACGCTCTTTTTTTAAAGGGCCATTTTCAAAATGCGCGTATAAATAATTAACAAAATGATTAATTAGTGGTCAATAAAAAATTATTTTCTAGTTAATAATTATGACTTTTTATCTTTTTAAAAAAGGTTTGAGAAACTGGCTATAGAAGGTCACCTACAGTTGATCCAGTGGGAGAATACACACGCGTCATCAATTTACGAACATATCAAAAAGAGTTTTGAGACCTGTTAATATTAATTTGTATAGAAATAATAAAAGGACGCAAAACAAAACAATATTCTCCTATCCAAGCTATACGTTGCAGAAAATCTGATATTATGGTTAGAGCAAGACAGAAAGAGACAGCCGAGACAAACGAGTCATTTCGTTTTATGAGTACAGACTTTTATTTGAGTTTGACATTATTCTATTGACAGTGATCGTTTAGAGTTTTATTTACATTGTGTTTTTGATCATTCAAATGAATTTAAAACAGAAGATTGTTTTATATAAAAGCTATTAATTTTTGTTATATAATTTTTTACCGGCAAGTACGAATCATTTTTATTAAAAAGCTAAACTTAAAAGAATAAATTTTTCTAACCTTTAAATCTGTCGTCGGTGTCTAAATACCTGACATACATATATAATTTTAAAATATTTTTCGTACTACTCTATTAAGTTATAAAAATCAGGCATTGAAAATTAGAACAAAGTAATGAGATCCGATTTGTCCTTCTAGGTAATGCGTGGTGAAACTCTTCACAGACAAGTACAACAGCTTTTGCTTAATTTTTGTGAGTATTTAGAGTTGGAGAAGAAAAACGGTAGTCCTGTGGAATCGGTTTCATCAGAGTTAAAAAAAAATAATTTTATTTTTGGAAATAATCATCTTTAGTTAGATATTATTATTTTTAGAAAGTAAAAACTGTCCTTTAAATTTCAAGGAAAACCCTATATGCGATGTGAAAAAGGAAAGAAAACAATCCAGTTATTTCCTTTCCTGGAAAAAATAGACCTTATTGAAAAGAAAAAACTACAGATCTTTCTTAAAAATCGAAAATTGAAGTTTGAAATACACTCTACAATATGTGCGAGTACTAAGAAAGTAAGAGTATAATCTCTATTATAATATAAGCCAACCTTAAAAGTAGTATTATTGGTATATATTTAATAATCTTAAAATCTTTGTTATTTATTATTTTTGGAAAAGCATGTTACTTTATAAAGCTTAAATACTGAACTCAACAACAAAGAGATTGTGTCTCTGGATAAATCGTCTTTAAGTATTCTGCTTTAGAGAATTTCTTACCCTGTTATTGTCCGTACAGTTTGGGACACAGCCCTTAATTTTGAGTGTGCAAAATATAGTCACTTTCAGAAAAATGAAAATATCTGTACAGTAGATATTACGCATAGAAATACCCGCACAGTAGACACCACGGTTCTGTTCTAACCTAAACTAAAGGAATCATTTAACTGCTGCTTGAAGAAGAAACTTTTACTTGATGCTGGTAGCGCCACGCGCGAGTGGAAGCAACGGTTTAAATACTCGTCCAGTGGGTTGCATAAGAGAAATTTTTCTAACAGAGGGATATTTTGTGGTGCAAACTTAACACAGGTTTGCAAGTCGACTTGCAACCTACATGAAGTTTATGAGACGAAATTAATCTCAACGTCTTAGATAGGCAACTCCATATACGCTCCAATGTATTAGCTTGGATTGCATTAAAATGAACACCAGCAAAGCGATAATGGTTCCAGGCATAATACTGTAATGTAGACAAATTATTAATGATATTTAGGTGAATCAAAGTAAATTGTTTCAATAATTTACTGCAGTTCGCGAATAATCTAGGTAAAAAATTAATTTAAATTTAATCATTAAATATTGAGTGAAAATTAAAAAAATATATATATTTGTACTTATATTTATTAGTATGTTTTACCTTAATCTACAATCTTTTTGGGTGTTACGCAGAGCCAAGGAAAAACGCCACTGTGACGCATGGGTATTTTCTCGCTGTACCAACTATATATTTAGAACTAAGTTAAGCAACCTTACAAATAGAATGCGTTTTCTTTCTGTGTACTCCATAAATTGATATAAAAAATTTGAATATAATAAGGCGATAGAAACCCATAAATATTTTTAAAACGATCTCGACAAATTTTTAACCGTGAAAGCCCATTATGCATGCTGATCTGCTTTAGTCTTCAAACTGAAATATTAATCAGCACTTCATTTGAATAAAGATTACCTAAGCCGTTGTTGTCACTGAAAGGTGAATGCCTGAATACGAAATTCCAAAGGAAATACTCGGCCGTGGCCAGAAAGGCGTTTCGGTGTATTTGGACGTAGGAAGCTAAACACACTTACCGTTTTTCAATTATATATTACCTACTTATATGGATTAGGTCTAGTATGTATGACCAGGTTATGTAAAGTTAGTTATATTAAGTGAATAAATTAAATCATAGCAGAAATATTTCGTATAATGATCATTCAAATAGGTGTAGAAAAATTGTTGGAATGTGGATCTTCAGAAATAACAAACCTACAAGAAATAACATTTTGATGTTTACCATAGTTTCAGAAACTATGTTTAAAATGATATAAAGTTATATTTAACAGATTTATTATGAAAAAACATTGCTAAAAAAACTGATTGAGCTCTCAAAAATTCAGTTGATATATCTCCTAAATAATAACATAGGTTTAGAAAAAAAAAGAAAAAGTGGATGCCTATTTGACCAGATTATTTCCTTTTATGTATTAGACGCCCTAAATCCAAATCTGGGATCCTCTAACCTCTATCACGTCAGATTCAAGGTTATTTCAAGGTCAAATGGGGTGAAATTCGCTTAATAAATCTGAAAAAGTAGATACGTACGTTTTTGAGGTCGCTAAATCCGAATTGGTGTGTTGTTTAATCCCCAAGATAGACTAGACGTCATTTTAGGGCCATCTAAAGGTCAAATTCAGAAAAATTCACTAAATAATTCTGAAAAAGAAGATATGTAGAACTTTGGGATCGCTAAATCTAAATTCGTGATTTGTTTAATCCCTCAAGGTCAGCAAGAGGTCATTTCAATGTAATTTCAAGCTCAAATTGAGAAAATCCACTAAATAAACCGTAAAAAAGTAGATAGACTTTTGAGGACGCTGAGTGAATTCGTGGTTTGTTTAATACCTCAAAGTTAACCGGAGGTCATTTCAAGGCCATTTTGTAAAAATCCACTAAATAAATCTGTAAAAGAAAAGAACCCACGTGCAGCTAGATCAATATCTGTTACATAGCAGGCAGGCAAGCAAATTAAGTTCTAGAGCCAAAACTCAAGCACCCAAAACCTCGTACCCCACGCACAGCTAGATTGATATCCATTCCACAGCAGACATGCAAGTGACGTTAGTTGATTGCCACTATACAGCAGACAGGTGACCGAACCAAGTTTTTATAAATATGCCAAAACATAAGCTCTCATAACCACATATCTCACGCGCAGCGAGATCAGGCCCCGTTACGCAGCAGACTAGCTGCGTTCACGTGCCTGCATGGAGTACGTGGTTTTGGGAGCTTGAAATTCGGTTCAAAAACTCGATCCGCTTGCCTGTCTGCTGTGTAACGGATATCGATCTAGCTGCGCGCGTGTTCCCTTTGTTACGGATTTATTTAGTGTTTTTTTTTTAATTTGACCTTAAAATGACTTTGAAATCGCCTCTCTGGTTAACCTTAAGGTGTTAAACGACCCACGAATTCAGGTTTAGCGTATCCAAAAATCTATATATCTTCTTTTATAAATGTATTTAGTAGATTTTTCATAATTTGATCTTGAAATGATCCTGAAATGACCTCTGACTGAACTTGGGGGATTAAACAAACCTCGAATTCGGATTCAGCGACCTCAAAAACATACGTATCAACCACTTCAGATTTATTTAGTGAATTTTATTTCATTTGACCTTCAAAATTCCTTGAACCTGTCGTGATAGAGGTTATCAAACCGAAGATTTGAATTCAGGGCGTCAAATTACTTTTTTTTTGGAAAGTCAGAAAAGATGGCATATTTTGTTTTGCTGTAAGCTATCTTTGAGCTTATTAACTCTAAATAATATTGTTTGATCTCTTTGTGTTAATCACAACGACTTATTTTTTAAGATAAGAGGTAACAAAATATTTATTTTAATCCAACATTTTATTTTAAAATTTAAAAACTTGAAATTTAACAAAAAAAAAACGTTTACCTTACCGATACAAAAAAATAAGTATGGCTCACAAATGAAACACTTTGACCTTATAGGTACATCTGCGCAATCTGCGTGTGCCCAATTTGCATAAAATTGACATTGTTACTATAGTTATTTAGATACTGAACGGATGTATAGGTCATTAAAGTTAAGGAAGTCATAATTTTCTTCATCTTCGTAGTCAAAGGATCCATCCATTCATCGCTTAAGTTACTTTCTACTAACGTCCTAATTGTAAGATCCTTTAACTTGTTTCTGGTCTTTTATTCTTTTTATAGCCATTGATAATATTCTCTTCATTAGTCGATTCATGGTTCAATAATTTCTTTTTTATTACATTTCTTTGGCGTTTTTTTTTTGTTTCCATTTAGAGTTCACTTTGGCAATAATGACTCTCGGTTAATAAATGTTGATATGGTATCGGACATAGGTTTTTCAGAAGATCTGAAACATTTATGTAAAGATAACGAGCAGAGTGAAGATGTGACATCCTAAAAATCATAATAAAAACAGATACAGTCTCTTGGACTGTAGTAGAAACAGAAGTAGGGGGCACAATACTGTACGTAGAAATTTGCGAAGCCCTAGAAATTACAGTCTTTTGGAAAATAGTAACAGCAGGAATAGACAGGTAATTGGTAGCTGCACTTGGTGGAATTATATGTTCAGGAAAAACTCACGATTAGGTGAAGTTCAAACTTGAAACCCACCTAGTGCTATTTCAAGAGTAGCTGTTTTTTCATATGTCTTACTAAAAAGTCGAGATATTTTATAAATGGTAATTGAAGGTTCGGGGTTTTGTCTGAGCTATTTAGCTACAGATTAATAGTAATATTTTTAAAGTTGTCCAAAAAATGACACACCCAAAGGTTGAAAGAGATGTGTAAAGTGAGTCGGTAAGCGAAGCAATGCAGGAAAATTGTTTTTAACCGAATCCAAAGCTTAATAGGTTTCATGGCAATGGCTGGATTAGGTCTGACTCAGGAAGCTCCATCCTGTAGTACACAGTTCATTCAAAAAGTTCCGGGACTAATTTTGTATAAAATTTACAACTAGCGCTATTTGTTACCCGGCGGCACAACTATATCATGCCTTAGTTACCCACAGTGGAGATGTGAGCGCTGTAACTTCATTTATTGACCAACTGTGTTGGTTTAAATAGACTTATTTTGCCAATGGGTCAGAATTTTCGCTATGGAGCAACCTGCCGCAATCAAATTTTGCTTCAAATTGGGAAAAAGTGGTTCGGAAACATTCGGGTTTGTTGAAAACCACGTATGGTAAGAATTGTTTAAGCCGCTGTAACGTTTTTGAGTAATATGCGTGATTCAAGAACGGTCGACAGTTGCTGGAAGACGATCCACAGGAAGGACGCTCTTTGACCTCGACTATCGATGAGAATATAGAACGTTTGCGCATCAGACTGTCTCATAATCGGCGAATTACGGTTAAAATGTTGTCAGAGGAACTCAACATCAGTGTAAGACACATGCACCACATTTTACACGATGTTCTCGGGAAGAAACTCAAAGAAGATTTTAATAGTAAACTTGAACCGACTTCTAAAATAGGGCTATAAAGAAAAAATAATAAGAAGAATTTTTGTATTAAATTGAAATTTTTGAAGTCAACGCCAAATTAACACTTCACGAAAAGATTGGCAAATTCTTTATTTGTAATTACTTAATCTAATCCTAATTTACACTCTCGAAAACGTCCCAGTACCAATTTTCTAAATAATCGGAAAATGTAAAATATTTAGTCCGCCATGTTGGATCCGCCACATTGAATTAATTTTCAAAAATAATTTTAAATACGTAATTTACATCATCAAAAATCCCCCTATACCAATTTTAGGCAAAATCGAGAGATGTAATATTTTTGGGACTCCATAATGAATCCACCATATTGACGTTTTCAAAAATAATTTTAGATTCGTTATCTGGGAGCTCAAATACTTCCCCAAACCAATTTTGGTTACAATCGGACAAAATTAATTTTTTTGTTCGCCATATTATAAGAGCCTTCTTGACTTTTACTGAACCAATTTAGGCCTAAGTGATATGCGACCATCACCGCAACTTCCTGAACATAATGCAAAAAATGCCATTCGAATCGGTGCCGCCATTCTGGTGTAATCGGCGTACATAAATAAAAAAAAATTTGAAGGTCGAATTTAGAATCTCCTTGTTAGAAGAAGTTGGTTAAAAAATACAAATTGTTTCACTTCGTCAAACATCGAGTTTTTTTTTATTAGCTAAACCTCTTGTTCTAAAAAACAAAAAAGAGTCGTTTTATAATATCCTTTTTTCACTTCCTTCATATACAAAAAAAGCAGTATAATATCATGAAAAATATTGTTTTCACCAGGAAAAAAAATAAAGGTCAGTTGATTTTAATGGCAGGTTTTTCTGCTCGAGTCCAGGCCCCATTTTGAATTGAAATGGCAGGTTGGCAGCAAAGTAAGGCCTGGTTTTAGCTAATTAATTACCTAGTATTTGTGGAAAGAACCTGAAATAAATATGTTTTAATATCTGAACCCTTTAAATATTTATACAAATTGAGCTATTTATTTATTTTTGTTTTATTTTACATTCAACTTGCTTTGTATTCCAATGAAAAATTTTATTAGACCAAAGTTTATTGGAAGCAAAAAATTTCTATTCCAGAATATAATAATATTTATGTTGACAATTATATCTTATTTTCTGGGAAGCAATCTAATAAAATGTAAATTACCGTAAAAACTTATTAGTTAAACTGTAGAAAACTATAACTATTAACGAACACTTATTTTTATAGTGCATAGTACATTTATATAACTTTATTTTAAAATAGTATTCAACATAATCGCATGCGTTGCGATAAGGAATGTTTTAGGGTAATTTACCCAGAGAAATTCTATCTACATTTCTCTAAACTTACATTACCATAAAAAATTTAATTATAGTAATAATCACGACTCGATGGCCTGGACATTCACAAAGCATTGATGGAAAACGTCATTTGAATATGATGGTTTTAAAGTACTGTTATGATAATTATTGTTTTAGAATTTGAACATAGTACATCACTGTTATTTAATATTGATAGGCTTTAATTATATTTTCATATCTGCATTGGAATTTGTCATTCTAGCAGATAATTTTTCAAAACTGCCCCAGTTTCAGAATACATTTTACTATCCTGTAAAATTTTATATAATATAGACAACAAAAAACGGATTTATTCACAAAACTTAGACATCCTTAGGGTATATAATGAGTTTTTTAGTATATTTTTGCTGTAACAAAAAGTTTTTAATTCTCAAGTTTTTAAATATGATCCTGAATTACTCTTTGGACTCCACCAATAAAAAAAATATTTCCAAAGAAGGAAAAGAATTTTAATGTCCCAAATATAAAACTTTTTTTTATTATTTTAAGTTGGCGTAACCGTCATGTTTTAAATTAGTTATAATTTCATTACATTGTATAAAAAATGTCTTGACAATTTTCGGAGAAACCAATTGTAACTCGTTTAACAGCTATTGACCATCAAAAGTTACAGTGCATATGGCAGCTCATTCTTGCGAGGTACAATTCAAACTATTATAATAGAGGGCGCCATTCAGTTTTGCAGGGTTAAAAATTGTAACAAAAACTATATTGATTCTCTTACAGTAACCTGACTACAGGTTCATCATAAAAATTCTGCTTACATAAATATTTATTTATCGCCCAGTAAGATAACCCAACAAAGAACAGCTGCAGAATGAGACTCGTCAGGGTCCAGGGTCACTTGAGTGTATACGGAAGTGAGGAAACGGACCGTTTGGCAAAGATGTGGTCCGCGACTGAGTCATACGGTCCCCAACTCATTATATCTGTTCCAATTTCTGTTGCTAAAAATACTGAAACTGTTGCCGAAAATGGAATGGAAAATAGAATGAGATGTACCAAGACATATATAAGTAGACCTAATGCGATGGTTACCAGGGAGCTTCTATTCCTGAAGAGAAAAGAACTGCGGATCGTAGTGGGATTGCTGACCAGCCATTGTTACTTGCGAGGCCATCTTTATAGGATTTACGTCAGGGATGAACGGATGTGCCGATGGTGCCTGGCCACGGCGATAAAATTTCTACTCAATCTTACGGACTGTCGATGGTGAAATTGATGGAAGATTATGATATTTTTCTTAAAATTAGTGATACACCTCATCTTGGGTTCTTACCCTCTCGCCATATCCTATCATTATGAGAATTTAAATCCTTTGTGTCTCAGTAAGCTTCATTTTCAGCAAAAATTAACTGAAAGGAATAATTAGACAAACCGTGGCAAAGGAACCGATCATTGGATTAGTTATACTGGTAAATAATTATTGTATTTTATTTCGAGTTTAACAGTTACAAGGTTATGTAATAGAAAAAATATTCAGAGTTTTGCAGAGAGTCTAAAAGTGTACAAAAAATTGGGATCACAATTAAAAAAAAAATATAACACAGCTTCTCTTTCGTGTCACCCTCATCGACGTATCTGAACAATATTTGAAAAAAAAACAACATTTCCTAAACGATCAATTTATCATGGACTTTAAATCCCTGAGTTTTACTCCCAGCATTATTCTCTGATATGTTCTTTGTGTTTTTGCTGGTTTTCTGACATGTATTTTGTTAAATTCCAAGTTTCCAAGTACACATTGAGTGTAAGTTTTAGATTTCAAGCTACTCGGTATGTTATATACGATTTAGTTTGCCTAATGCACTTCGTCTCGATCTGATCCTTCTTTTTATTTCTCCTGCCATACTACTCTTATCTGATGAAATCAATTGTCCCAGAAATATGTAGTCAATTACTGTTTCAATTGTATTTCTTTCGAGAATAAAACTTAGGTTTTCTTAAATATTTCATATAATTTTTGTTTTACCTACATTAACTTTAAAGCCGATAATACTGGAAGCTTTATTTAGCTCTATGATCACGATTTGTGTTCATAAGTTGTAGCCTAGGAAGCCGGCTTGTTCTCATAATTGTGTGAAATCGATCTTCCGTTAATCTATACATTCTTATTCGGATGTATAATTTATATACTTGTCTAATCTAATTGTCTAATTTAGAGATCGCTCTTTTTATGTGTTAGGATTACCTTGGTTTACTATGCAACTGGTATTCTAATTAGGCAGGAATTGTGGAGTTTTAATAGGCCATTCCTTGTAAATTCCGCCGAAGCATTTCCGTCAGTATCAATTTGGTGTAAGAAGCTCTTATTTCTTTTGATATTTATATTCCATGTGTAATAATTTCTTCTTCTTCCTGGTTCTTTATCTTTAACTCTTATTTGGTTCTTTATAGTTTTCGACCCTATATTTCCCTCAATAGCAATTTTATTATTTCTGTATTTTATTTTCTTGTGTCCTTGTGCATTTCTTTCGTGATTAGTTTATTTAATTCAATGTATTCGATACTACTTATTATCACTACTGTTCTTTTCCTTATTAACTTCATTGTGTTGTTACTAAATTTTTCTTTTGGCTAAATCTTCCGCGCAGTCAATTTTACTTGTGCTATTATATCATTATGCTTTTCTACCGAAATATTATTACCTCGTATGACATTTCAAAACCGTCTTTGATTTATTCTTCATACTATATCGTACTCTGTTGGAGTTTTAATGTATCTGTAGGTTGTGGTTTGTCAGTAAAAGTATTGGTTCTTTGTACCTTTGAGTTAATATAAGTTGTTGCGGCAAGGTAATATATCGAGTCATTGAATGATTTCCCTATTATTTAAGGTAATAAAACCTATTTCATTCTTCATTTCGAAGTTTGGACGTTTCCAAAAACATTTGTTAGCAGGTCGTTTTTAAAGAAACTATTAATTTTGTACATACTCCTAACTTCAATGGATTCACCAGCCCTGACCTCACTCATTTCTCTCGTAAAAACCAAAATTCCAAAACTAGACTCATATCAGACTACACCGACTAAATATAACCATATAACAAATTCTTTAGAGACAAAAATAAACATAAAAAATCAATTCAAAAAACAAAAGAATTTTAATTTAATAGTGTTAAAATTAAACAGATTTAATTATCTTAAAACATAAATGTGGGTTTCTTTCTTAATTGCCTTTTAAATGAGGTGAAGAATGTAAGTAAAAAGTGGTGGTTTGCACCTTTTAGAGGTGCCCAACAAAATCATAAACTGATGTGGTGATATTTCTGTAAAATAGTTTGCCCTTTTGTTCCTAAATGTATTTCAGTGAAAGTTTCCACTCTGTGTAGTGGAAAACTAAGTCAAAGACAAACCACTGACATTTAGGATGTTCAACATTTTTGATTGATGTTATTTCCTTCAAATTTCTTGAACGAAATTCTAGAAAGAACATTTATATTTACCCAAATTATATCCCTCTCATGAAAATTTAGATTGAATCGGAAAAACTTTCATAAAGTTTGCTAAACTAGTCCAAAATATCTCTTCTTCACTCACGTATTTTTGGTAGTCAGAGAAAATTAAATGATAGAAATTTATGTTAGCTTTTAAATTACAGTTTATACATACCAACAAAATACAACATTAAGTCGATGGTGACTATGAAGAAAAGAACTCAACGATAAGGGCGGCGCATAAAATAATCACACCACTGTAAGATTCGTCGATCTTTGTCGTCATTGTCTGGAAGTGATTATTTTCGTGGCACCTATTTAAGAAGGATTTTTCTCGAGGCACAATTTTTTAGAGGGATTTTTTACACCGACCCAGTAAACGTCGGTGTAAACAATTCCTCTCAAAAATTGTGCGGCGAAGAAAATCCTCCCGAAATAGGTGCTGTGAAAATAATCTCTCCCTGACAATGAGCGACGAATCTTACTGTGGCCCACGAAAATGACATATAAAACTGGACTGCTCATGTATAATACCTTCTTTATACTAAAAATGCCAATATGTGCCAATAATTGGTTTGGCAACAATGAATTCCCTAAGTTTTTATTATATTGGTGAAAGTGTATTTTTGACATTGACTGAATACTTTTCATTTCGACAAGAATTTATTTTTGATTTTGCTGTTTTATGCATTTTATCACATTTTATGTAACGCTTTACTGAAAATTTCAAACATGAACTTGAATTTTAAGGTTTTTTTTTGGTATTTTAAAAAATGCGATTCTTCATCGTAAGATGTGCATATACCTCATCTGATAAATTGGAATTTATTTAATTGGTAAGTTTTAAAGCATTGAATAATAATTATTTAAAATTTTACCTTTTAATCAAATTGTGAATCTAAGGGTAACAAGTTTAATCTTATGGATATGATGTATGATAATTTTTAAATGTTATCAATATTTTAGTTTTCTAAAAGAAAGAAACTTCAAATTCAAGGGATAAAGCAAATTGGTCATGATCATAATTCTTTTATACACCAGATGAGTAAGCCTATTTAGATCATTTTTCTGGAAATAGCTTTATACAAGAAGATGAGCAAAAAGTTTGTGGTGTGCTTGTTACAAATAAACTACCTGAAAAAAGCTATGAAGCACTGTTCGATGTAAACATCTTGAAGCAACTAAATTTGGACTTAATAACATACACTGGCTCTACAAAAAAAAGTCTTGAATTAGGCGTGCATTAACCAACAACAATATCATTTTATCTTAAAGTTAATGTTCCACTGACATATAAATCTGAACATCAAAACTGGTATAGTTATAATTTAAAATGATTATACGTTTAAAAACCAATATGCCATATTAAAATAGGAATAAATGATTGCATATAATATGAGATTTTTCAATATTATTAAGCAAGTTTGGAAATTATATAAATTTTACTTTTCTGTATTTGTTTTGTCTAAAAATAAACTGATAACCTTTTGTTTGAATATGTTATTAATTTAAAATAAATTTATATTTAATTACTTACTACTTAAAAAAAAAACAAAAAAATTTTTTAGCTCAGATAGTAAGGAAATTTGTTTCGTGAAAATCCTTTGTCAAAGTAGTGAGAAGCTGTGACTGAATACGATTTCAAAAATTCAACTCTAGGAAAGGTCAATTCCAGATATTTAAACAGTTAAATAAATGGAAAGTTTGACCTAGTAAAAATTAAAAGTTGCTAGTAAATCTTTATGTATATATTTAGATTTAAAATGATTGTATTAATGTAAGAATCCCACTCTTGTATTTACAGTATTTTTTATATTTAAAGTGTCTTAATAAATATTGTTTTGTTTACAGTTAAATATAGAATAGATTGCTTTAATACTTTATCCACTTTGGAGTTTTTTTATATAAAATGGGTTAGTACATAATGTTATTTTTCTTCTTTTAAATTAAAGTTCCGTTATTATGATGGGAATGTCAAGATTATTATGAATGTCGTTAATCCTATATAAATACCTAATATATCAGTTCCCTCACAATATCGAGGAGAAAATAATTTTAAGAAAGACCTAATCGAACCTATTTTTAAATAATGAAACTCTTTTTGTGATATATTATATAGACATTTCAAGACCTCACATTAAACAATATACATGTATATTAATTCATGATATAAAATTTGTAAAAATAAATGCCTTAATACTTTTTTTCATTAACTTCTTATACTTTAAGTACGAAGAAAGGTGTAGATTATGCTGTTATTTACAAAAAATACCCACTGATCTCCACAATCTTTTCCAAAACAGATATTAACACAAAAATTAGTCTCGATTTGTTTTTGGCGCACATTTCACATTTTAGCTATTTTCCTAAATAATAGTTTTATGCAAAAATTTTCTTCGCCGCACTTCCGTTGAGTGATTTTCTTCTTCACTATAATATTTTCAATTCGACATTTTCCATAATTTATTTTCGCCTGACTTTCCAGCGGCCAAATTGTTTTAATTAAATTGACACCTGAAGACTGCTATGATATTATGATATATTACTACTTGCTCTACAAAATTGAGACATGTCTTAACGCCGTTACATAATTTACTTGTCACCCATTAATTTTATACAAACGCCTTATTTGCATTAAATATAGGTACCAAACTTGCGCTTAATTCTGACCAGCGAAACGGCGAGCCTGAAATAAGTAATCTACATTGCAAATTAGCCACAAAAATTTTCGGCCCAAGTTAAACAAAAACCAAATTATCATAACAAAACAATGACTTTTAAATGTCACATTTTTATTGTTTTAAATGACATAATTCGAAGTTTTATTGTCTTTGTCCGGTTAATTTAAATTTGTATACAAAACGCTATAGTATTTTGGTTGTAATTACTACACTACAAAAGAGTGCTTAAAATGGTTACTCTTTTGAGCTTATGTTTATATTATAAGTGCGGAAGTTCAAGATTGGACAATGGGCAAGATAAAATACTGTTATTTGCCATTATCTCGATATTGGAGTCAAATAACAATATTGTTACGGTTTCGCCTTTTTAAAATCATTCAATGGGTTTGCAAAATAAAACACAAAACCTTTCATTGATACTTTCAATACGTATATTAACTACTTATCAACACAGCTAAAACACAATCTTATTACTACTTCTTAATCTTAACTATTCAAATATCACTACACAACTAACTATACTACGCTTATCCCATCCCTATTTACATACCTATGGAATTATCTGTATAAATCTAGAACGTAAAAGTTGAGATATATCTAGAAATATGACTCAGCGATACACTATTCTTTTCGGTACATTATAATAAAGATGACTGGTCACATCGGAATACGAGGGCGTATCAATAAGTTTTCTTCTAGTCGTTCGTAACACTGCCCCCTCTTAAATCTGATCATCCGGATTAGCTTCGACACCTCCGTGGTATGACTTCAACCTATGTAGATGTACAACTTTGATTTTAGTCTTGGAACATCGTTGAATTCTATAAACAATGTCATTGATTCTTTTCAGAACAGGATATTGTCCTTTCCATGATGGCATCAACTTGGGCGATTTACCCTTCTTTCTCTGTGGATTCCACAACCAAACTCTATCACCTTGTTGAAACTGCTTTCATTTTATCTGTGGCCAGATCCATGCGTTTCCTAACTAGGTCATGTACTTCTCGCAACTTCTCTTGTAAAGCATCCACCCAGTTTTTAACCTTCATACTTTCTTCAGTTAAAGAATCGAACATTATGTCGCAAGGCAATCTAAGTTCCTTCCTGCGTCATTCATAAAAAAAATCATTGTTCGCTGGAATAATTATTTATTTTTAACCAACTTCTAAAAAAGGAGGTTCTAATTCGACCGCTATATATATATATATATATATATATATATATATATATATATATATATATATATTTGGGTTTCCAGTTTGTAGGGTTTTAAGTTTATTTTCTACGGGTTCATAATTTATTTAATTAATTTTACGTTTTGTTAATTTCCTCATAAGACCTCTATGAAAGTAGTTCTAGAACTTTTTAGAAAATTCTATTTCTTTATTTTCGACATGGAACGTCTATAACAGAATACCCATAAATGGCCAGATTATTCCTTTTTCTTGTTTTTATTACATCATTTAGTATGAAAATCCCTCTAGAAGATTCGGGAATTCTCTGGTATCGGCGAAAATGGTATATAACGGGTCCAGATCGACTTTCGTGGACAGTTTATTTCGAGACCTCTTTGAAGTTAATTGAATTGTTTGACAACTTGTCAAAATTGTGAAACTAAAAGGTTATAACATAATTCAATATGTATAAAGACAAGCGGTCGGGATCAATACATATGCATATATATATATATATATATATATATATATATATATATATATATATATGGGCGTTTTTACTTGATGTTTGACTTAGTATTAAATTTGCATTAACAAAAAAAAAATATTGCAGTAACTTTTCTCGTTTTTTTTTTGCTAAATCAGAAAAGGCGGTGATCGATTCGACTCATGTTCATATCTGGTGAATTTGGCGATTACCTTAAACAGGTCATATTTTCTTTACAAAATTCCATATTATTAATATACAATGTGGAGACACGGCATAAAATTTGCGTCAATTGCCCCACGGAATATACACACAATAGAATGGAACACATTTTCTTCTTTATTCTGAATAATTTGTATATCATTTGTTTCTGGAAACCTTCTAACGATCCCGAAATTATCGCTTTTGTGTACATCTATGATTCCACTATATCTATCTAACGTAAACCCTGCTACTAAAAGGTTATTATTCGAATTTTATTAAAACCATGTATTTATATATATATATATATATATATATATATATATATATATATATATATATATATATATATATATATAATTTATTTTTGTATCTTAAACCTTTTGTTAAATATTTTTTTCTAATATTTTCTTGGGTATAGGTTTTTCCATTAGAGAAACAAAGGACAATAATTTTTCTGACGTTTCGCTCTACATAGTGAGCTTCTTCAAAAGAGCTGGTATATTTATTTTATATCTACAATATTACAAATTTTTTTTATAATAAACATATATCACAGTAATTACACATTTATATTTTTAATTTAATTAAAATTAATAAAAATAAAACAGATTTTAAATTAGTCCTAAAGTTTAAAATTTTAAACAATACAACAGGTTAAAATAGTGAAAATTATAAAATAGCACATACCTTGAAAGTAGTTTTGTGTGTATGTTAAAAATAAATTCAATTATGATACTTGGTCCTATGCAATTGATATAGATAGATTTCTTTTTATAAAAAGCAAAAAATAGGAAAAAAGATTATTATTTATTTTTAATAACGTTCTTTCATTTGCATGAGTGTATATGAAATCGTCCCTAGTATCATTATATTATTTCTCATATTTATTATAGAGGAGCTTCAAGTATGTTTTATTAAAATATCAAATTATAGTATATCTGACTTAAGTTTTTGACATCTTGCTTGTCATTTAAAAAAAGATAAAAGAAAAATAAAAATGATGTAAATGACAAGAAGGATGTCAAAAACAAATATTATAATTTGATATTTTAATAAAACATACTTGAAGCGCCTCTATAAGAAATATGATAAATAATGTAATGATGCTTGGGACGATTTCATATAGTCATGCAAATGAAAGAACGTAATTAAAAAATAAATAATAATCTTTTTTTCTATTTTTTGCTTTGGATAGAAATAAATCTATTCATATCAATTGCATACCAAGTATCATAATTGAATTTATTTTTAACATACACACAAAACTACTTTCAAGGTATATACTATTTTATAATTTTCACTATTTTAACCTGATATATTGTTTTAAATTTTAAACTTTAAGACTATTTTAAAATCTGTTTTATTTTTACTAATTTTAATTAAATTAAAAATATAAATGTGTAATTACTGTGATATATGTTTATTATAAAAAAAATTTGTAATATTGTAGATTTAAAATAAATATACCAGCTCTTTTGAAGAAGCTCACTATGTAGAGCGAAACGTCAGAAAAATTATTGTCCTTTGTTTCTCTAATGGAAAAACCTATACCCAAGAAAATATTAGAAATATATATATATATATATATATATATATATATATATATATATATATATATATATATATATATATATATATATATAATATGACGGTTGTGTCATTGATAATCATGCTAAATTTGAAAACGTTACACAGGATAAGTAAAGGTATTTACCGAAAGCCATGAAAATGTCGAAGGTAGTCTGCATTTTGGAAGCCTATCAACATCAACTGACGTCATTACGTCGCTCAGGCAAAGTTTCTAATGCCCAAAAACTATAGTATTCTAAGAGAGCTTAAAAATTCAATTCTATTTAATTTTGATCAAAAGGCATCGCTTCACACGCACAATACCAAAAACTGCATGGAATGTTAATCGTTTCTAAAATGATTTTCAACGCAACCAACATCCCAAACTACGCGTTTGATACGAATTTATATGTATATATATATATATATATATATATATATATATATATATATATATATATATATATATATATATAGAAAAATAGACATTATATACATTTAATTTTGAAATGATAATATTTAATTTTATTCTCAACTTAGAGTTATAAAAAACCATTTATATCTCATTTACACATAAAAAACTAATCGTTGCCCTAGTTTTAAAATTACCGGAAGCTGACTAATCAAACTGTAAAGTGGAACTGAAAAATCCATTTTCGTGTAAAATCCAGCTTTAGAATCGATCACCCAATTGGTACTTAAACCCAATTAAGGTCTCTATTATAGCACCTAACGATTAATGACCTGCCAATTTAAGGTTTAAATAGGACACACGACTTTCTTGAAACTTTCATTATAAGATTCTAAGTAGATCAATTAGTATAAAAGTGATACTGGCAATTTTAGAATTCTTGTTGAATAATTTTATAACTTATACATGTCGCATCTAAATTAGCACATAACAAAAAATACACTTTACAAAGTACGGTTTTTTTTATCTTGGAAAAGGCTTCAGTTTTAAATTCTTTAGGTGGAATGCTTAAAAACGTGAATTTATACAAAGGGGCATAAAAATAGAGGAAATATACTTGAATTATGGAGATTGACAGATATTGTAAAATGTATTAGACATCTTTTACTATCAATTTCTAAAATATCGGTGACTGAATACAAAAGCCAATAACAAAGAAACTAAGCAGGGAAAGCACAATAAGGTTCTATAAGCAAATAAAGGTAACACAAAGGTAGTTATGGACATCGTAACATACAAGAAAAAACTCGGTAATATCCTGAAAAAAAAAACAAAATATAGTGTTACCGCGTGACCCAACAAATCAATAGAGTCAAAAATCTGGGGAAGATTAAAGAAATACAAAGACCATATATTTGACAAACTACGATCGGCGCTCACAAAACACTACAGATACCACATCTTTACGGATTACCAAAACTCCACAAAACTAATATACCATTAAGACAAATAACCATGACCAGAGGATCCCCAATTGGGCTAGCAAAGTTACTCTTGAAAATTATATAGCCTAAAGAAGGTAAAAACAAACTTACATGCATTTTTTGAATATTATTAATAGCATTGATCTAGGGCCATGCAACAAACTAAAAACATTTGATGTAGAGTCTCTATCTATTATGCTATTAGAGGAATCACTACACAAAATCATAACTAAACTTTTAAATAATCTAACATGATCAGATCGAACCATGTTGTTACCACTGGACGGAATAATGACACTTTTGGAGTGATGTCTTAGGTTTTGGATAGGTTCTTTGCTCCCCATATATATATATATATATATATATATATATATATATATATATATATATATATATATGTATATATATATATATGAAGTAAAATGCGAACAGTAAAAGCAAACTTCTCTCCATCATATCCTTTCTGTGTTAGAGGTTGCACAGTTAGAATAAATTGTTATAAAACGCAATTCATCCTATTCCACCACCATCAAGATGATGGCTTACCTGTACCACCATACCGAGAAGAAAGTCAAAACTTACCCTCCCCCCTACAGTGATACGGCACTGTGCATGCTTCTTTCCGATCTGTCCTTTGCACAGCCAGGTGCATGTCGGTACCCTGATGAGTCTAGTAGAGACGAAACATGCGCCTCTGCCGTATCACTGTAGCGGGGAGGGTAAGTTTTGACTTTCTTCTCGGTATGGTGGTACAGGTAGGCCATCATCTCGATGGTGGTAGAATGGGATGAATTGCGTTTTATAACAATTTATTCTAACTATGCAACCTCTAACACAGAAAGGATATGATGGAGAGAAGTTTGCATTTACTGTTCGCATTTTACTTCATTCATACGCGGAGCTGCATATAGTTGTATGTTTGCTGAATGTGATTTCAGCACTACAACGGCATAATGTGGATATATCCATCCACTGCTATTGCATCTCACACGGAGGAATCCGTGAAATCCGCATTAACATATATATATATATATATATATATATATATATATATATATATATATATATATATATATATATATATAGTATATATCAACAGTAAAAACGAAAGTTTAGTTCAGATATTTTGATGATATCTTTATCGTATGGAAAAGCAATGATCAAGAACTAGATGATATTTTCACATATCAGAACTCTATTCCACCAACAATTAAGTTTACTGTATAAACAAAAGGTATATAATAAAATGAAATTATTAAAACATCACAATACAGAAAGTTTAACACACTTGACATTATCTTAACCATGGGTTTAACCATTTTGTTTTCATCAAATGAAGAATTACACGCACCCTTTATAATCGCACAACATCTATATAGACAAGGCCGATTCGTTTGACACAAAGATAGCAAATAATAAACTAGATTTAGAACACAAAAGTTACCTTCCAAAATTAACAGATAATGTTGTTACTAACCTTTGGATAAAGACAACTGAACAATAAGAATCATATTCCCTCTTCACAATCCGGTATATTACAGGAACTTTAGAGAAAATAAATGAGAAGCTACAACATTAAGATCGAAATCGAGAAATTCACTTAGAAGTCATTTAACAAAAACAAAATCTAAAATCACCGATAAGAAAAAATGTGTTGACAGAGTTGCATGTAAGTGTGATGAAATCAAATGTCCACTAGAGGTTAGAACTAAAGAACATAAAACTCATACACAAAAAGGGCAAATGTCGGGATATGGTATTGCAGAATATACTCGGGATAAACAATACCCTATAAAATGATTTGACGCTGAAGTTATATTTATGGAACCCAACATGAAAAAGGGAAAATTTATGGAAGTGACTTATATTAAAAATACAAATAATAATTATCCAGCCAAGATTAGTTGAAATTTGAATCATTAATCGGAAAAAACAATTTCGGTTTATTTTTTTTAGGCTTGAGGAAGCAGTTTTCCTGTAAAAAGTCAATTTTAAATCGAATACAGAAAAATAGATCCCAGTACCTTTCCACAATCATATTAAACAAACGATATAACACACAAATTTAAAATCACATACAAAAATACAGATACCAGTACTTTTTCACAATAACATTAAGCAGAAGATGGCAAATATGGAATAAAAACGTACTGTGTACTGTATACAGAATGTTTTCACTTCGAATGTACCATCGCTTGCTTAGTGTTATTGTGAAAAAGTACTGATATCATTAGTTGCCTATCTTCATTCTCTTTTCAAGCAGTTAAAAAGAATATATACAAACATTTTATTTCCTCTATATACAACTCTGTATCACCTTATGGTCTGGACAGTGGAGCTGTATCGAACCAAGAGCAACATTCGCTGGAACAACTGTCTATATGAAATATAAATCCCGAGACGTCGGCAGGATATTAAACCGGCCAGTCGAACGACGTCAATATATGTATACATCGGGGTAGTGCGACACTTAAAAATTAAGATTTCAGAAATAAATAAATAAATCTATTTGCTGCCGCGTTGAAATAGTTACCTATATTCACTTCCTTTTCAAATAGTTAAAGAAAAAAATGTATGCACACAGTTTATTTCAAGAGCAGCATTGGCAGAAACAACTATATATATGAAATGTAAATTCCGAGACATGTCGGCAGGATATTAGACCTGCCGACTTTTCGATATCAGACTGAAAAATGTTTGTTTCCTGCATATACAGCTCTAATTTTCTCTCCATATGCATTTCGATCACCGTATGGTCTTGTCAGTATAGCTGTATCAAACCAGGACCAATATTAGGAGGAAACAAACAAGATCGCTCCATTTTTGTATATCTGTATTACTTTTAATTTTCATTTAATATGGTAGGTTAGCCAGTTTAAAATCACGTAGTATTACTCTATAAAAATTCATAAATATTGTAACGGTTCAAATTTCCGTTCAAGTTCATTATGATTAATTTAGTCAATTTTACCTGACTTTTGCAAATACTCACGTTATGGGCAACACAATATCATTTTCTTTAAGTATTTTCAATAAATTATTTGAATAAATATTTAAGCCATGTTTGATTATTAGTTGTCCATTCTAATTCATATTTTACTACATTATGCTTGCTGAATTTACTGTTACCTTGTTTTTTCAGATCGATCTCAGTTTTTCCGCCTGCTTATATTTGAGAAAACATTTTTGGGTTACCGTAATTTCTGTAGCTTGAAATGAATTTCGTTAATTAAAACATAAGTATTGGAATAGTTATTGAATTTTTGAGTGGAAATGCTAATTTAAAAAATTAATCCTGGCAGACCGTTGTTACCCAGAGTCATTTTAGAGCTGCCATTTCTTTCAAATATGTCAACTGAATGTGCCTAAAAGAATTAACGTTGTACGCAGGCAAGGATCTTGGTTATAAATAGAGACCGTTTTTTCCTGTTCGACTCGATTGAAGAAGCTAAAGACTTCCATTTCAATTCATTTAAACCATCCTTTGGGATTTGGGGCTGGAAAATCGTTTAAATTATCCCGGTTATATTGTTATTGAGTTACGTTATCTTTTGCTTCTTTGGAGGTTTTGGCTTATTTTTACCAGGATAAACAGGGATTTTGGTAGTTTCGCACATTTCCACAAAAGAATTCTATTAAATCTCAATAATAATAAAGGGGTTTTACTTACGGGTTTTACCTACGGGTCTTTCCTACTGGTTATCTTATTAATGGGATGCTATTGGTTATTTCACTACGAGTTATTCTACCAACGGGTCATTATTACTAATACCCGTTCTGTTTATGTTTTGGTTGACTTTGTGCGTCTACTCTTTTGAATTTACACTAGTACCTACATAGCAAAGCAGAAATACCACCAAGCTAGCAGCCTCATTATCAGACAGACAATTTTTTAAAATGATTTAATGATAACTTGTAAATTTTGAAAATTAAGTACATTCTATTCTATTTCTATCTGTAAGGCATTGCGCAATTTACCAATATTCTATGATGATGGAATATACAGAGTTTGCGTTGTTTTAGCGCAGGTAGGTAATAGTGGGCGTTATTTGTCAATTTTATATGATTTCTGTCGTTGTGTAATTATGTGGTACCGGGCTTTCATTTTATTCTGTCTAGCTTATTAAATATTTAATTAAAGATTTTTATTATTGTTACATATATCCGAGTTTTGTTTGACCCATATGCTCACTGGCATTTGATTTTATATATATATATATATATATATATATATATATATATATATATATATATATATATATATACTTGCTTATCTATAAGTTGAAAGCTAGTTCCTAACGATATCGCAAAAGGTTTCTTCATTCGATCTAGCTACACACACAGCGGCGTCTGGAATAAACTTCCCTTACTCTCCGGCATGGGGGTTAGCTCGGTATTTTTGCTCGCTGGTGCTGCTACTAGCTGTCAACTATATTCTAGTGATTTTTATTTAATATTGTTAATTTCACTTCTCACTTGATTGTGAGATTTACTTTTAAATACTAGTATAGCAATATAAATCCTAAAAATATCATTGCGTTCTCGACTTTAACGTAACAATAAATCAAATTGTGTTTTCATTTTAATATTGCTGTAGTACGACTCATAACATACAATCCATGAATGACTGTTATTGAACCATAAACGAAGTGATTATCTTAAAATAGTGTCATTCTGGGTGTGTGCAATTAGATCCGACAATTAGAGATCATTTTTAAATGAAGTCAATGCGCTTCTCCAACCACGAATTAACTTCTCGAGGCCTGAACACAATGCCGTTATAAATATACCACATGTCAATAGCTAAAAGGTTGTTAGTTTTGCTATAAATATCCTGTATGACTCGGGTTATTTTTGATAGTATAAGGGTTCAGTGACTAGCAATAAAATGAGTCATAAAAATTTTCAGCTGCTACCATACATAATAATTTAATCGATAAATATGGGTTTCGATTTACTTTGAGCCATTTTCAAGAGCAATTTTTTGTCGAAAGGACTTAATATAAGTGTATAAATCATGTAGAACCTGTAATTTAAACTTCAGGTCATTTATAAGTTTAGTTAAATCTGTAAAAAGGGATAACCTCCAAAACCACTCATTGTTTTATTACTCAGAGAACAATTTCTTTCATTCAAGAAAATTTCGATTATTGGTCGGAGCTCAAGAAAAAGCATTAGAACTTCTCCCTAGCCAAGCCAGCATAGGTACTGCATTATGATATGATAAGTCATTTTCTTAAATTTTTTCAATAAACTCGTGAAATAGAACATGATTGAGGGCATGTGATCTTATATAATTAACAGTTGACATGAGTAGCTTTAAAACTTTTTCAAGCATTGATGATAGTGGATGAATAGTGCAATGTACTATTAAAGTTTTGAAGTACAACCTTTAATACGAGAGCAATGACACCTTCATTTTCTCAACATATGTTTTTGACACCATCAGTAATGATACATTTTAAGTTTTTCCATTGAAGATTATTTTTCTGAACAGCATTTTTAACTCCTTTAAAAACATCTTCTCCAGTGGTCGTACAATAAATGCCATGAACCTTAAGAAGCTCTTCATATACTTCATAGTTTTTATCTATAATAAAAAGTAACACCTGTGCAATATCTGAAACACTTGTTCACTCATGCAGGGTCAAAGAGAACCACTCTAAGTGTTAGTATGTCGTCTGCAACTACATCTACTCTTCGAGCTACAACCGTTTGCTACCAAACGGGCTTCTTCTGAACAACTTTCTTTAGCCACTGTAATCATGCAATCCTTAATTCATTCGCCATCAGTAAATGGTTTCTCATATCTTGTTATTGCCACTCAAAGACTAGCAGGAGTTGCTGCTTCTTGTTAAGCATTTACTGTCTTAAATAGAGTTCATCCTGAGCTTCAAAAATTCATATTTTTCTAACCGTAGGCTTTCTGTAAATTTGAAGTAATTTTGCGAATGTTTAGTCTCGTATTGACTTTTGATATTGTATTCTTTGAAGACTGATGACTTTCATTGCAAATTATACATATTGCTTTATGATATGATTCAGGCATGAAATATTGATATCCCTATAGCTCTTTAAATCTTATGGTCGATACCTCACTTGCCGACTAGTCGTAATAAGAAAATTTGCGCGTGATTCAAAACCACAGTATGTTGGTATGTTTTTACATTGTAAAAATCTTTAATATCTTAATATTAATTTAAATTCCCAATTCAACCGGAAATAATAAGTTTTCCACATCTAAACAGTTCCAGTTAACTAGAAGTGACAAATATTAATATTTGCAGTAGCATGTGGATAGGGTATCAACTTGGGGTGACATTTATTATTGCCATCGACTATACGAAAGATTTTACAAACTTTATTAACTTTAGAGTATCAAATTTTTAATTCTGATCAATATAATTTACACAGTTGGTCAAAAGCAAAATTAGTGTAGAATTATAAATAGCTTAGAATTCTGCATTGCTTGATGCATGGACTAAAAATTTGTTTATTTCACAATCATTATCGCTGCTCCTTAATGACACCTTATCTAATGGTTACCTTATAGTTTAATAATTAGCTGAAACTAATATACATATTTCTCATTATAGTTTGATTAGGTCACAAAAACCTTTATGAAAGATGAGACTTCTTGTGTAGTAAGACTATCCTTTATAGCAATCAGTGATCTCATATTATATATCGAAACTGCTCCCTAATAAAGTTTATTATTTGAATTAAAAATTAAAAATAATTCCCTCAAAAGTGCAATACAAAAATAGTACTGTTTGTCACTAACACGAAATATGAAACAGTATAATTAAGAATTTACTCCAACAAAAATTAAAAACATTAGATACTTGATAAATAGTCATGCAAAGACTTATTTCATCAAAGAAAAAATAAAATTACAGGAGTAACATTTATTTTCATTCATTTTATTCTTTTCGCTAAAATATTTCCTTTAAGAATAGAACGAATTGTGGTTAATACAATTTACATAATAATAGCCAAGTAAAAGACGTATCCAGTTAAATGCGGAATGTAACTCTCGTTTTTAATTAAAAAATACTAAAAACTTGTTTTTCTCTCAGTTATTATTGTTTGTTTTTCACATCATAAAGTACAAATTATGGTATAACGCCAGAATATTTCTTTATATTTTACTTTCCTTTCACGTCCAGACCTTTTTTCGTAAAATTTATAAATGTTATCCGGAGCTTGAAGTTTAAAATGAACAAATAATTTAACAAATGACCTGAATCTTACAGTAGCCACCAAGAAGATTTGGCAGACTGCTCAAAAGGTGAGTACCTATGAAAAGATTCCAGTCATATAAATCACAGGTACCAGATGGAATTTATCCAACAATGCTACAGCAGGGTTTAGACCTGCTCATGATGGCCACTTTTACCCTAGGATATGTACCAAAAATATGGACGCTAATCAGACATTTATAGGGGAAATCTAGGAAGTCAAAATATTCATCAGCAAAAGCATTTAGACCAACTAGTCAAAAGTTTTTCATACTCAAAACTCTCGATAAGGTATTCGACAGGCATGTTGGGGTGATACAATGGTAAACAACCCATTTCATCAGAACCAATATGTCTACAGGACCGAGAAATCCGCCGAAACAGTGCTCCAGGAACTAGTCGGCAGCAACGAAACACGCTGAAAAACAGAAAAATACTTCTAGGAACATTTCTAGATATAAAAGAGGCGTTTGACAATACGTCATTTCAATAAATCGCCAAAGCAATAAGAAACATCAAGTTAAGAGAAACCTGTGGCAGGTGGATAGAAAACATACTAAAAGACACTGTTGTCTGTACAGAACTACTTGAGAGACGCTAATGGCACGGGTAACCGGGGGATGTCCAAAGGGGGAGTTCTCTCTCCACTGCTCTGGCACCTGGTACAATTATGATTGAGGCTGCAACAAGCTTTCGGGGATATAAAAAGATGGGTAGGATAGAAATGACATAATATTAGCTCCCAAAATACCGGAGACGAAAAAGCTGATGAGCTAGCGAAAGCGGGCTTATCATTTCAACAACCAGAATAGAGATAGAGAATCCTAACTCGAACAGGAACCATAGGTATAATGACGAGACACATCGTCATCAAAGTTCACCTACATAAAATTAATCTTTACAGAGGAGATCTCAGCTGCAGGCTATATGATTAGGTCGAGGAAACTGTAAACCACATCATACGCTATTTTGAGTAATTATATTAGAAAATACAGCAATCCTTCGGGTTTACAAACTTGGAACACGAGATGCATACTCATACTCATTCCTTAGCTGACCTGTAAAAACTGACTCAGGAGGCTAAATTAATATACTGGTCACAGTGCACATTAAAAAATTGTGTTCATAAGATGTAATATTTGATTGAATACTAATTAAGAAGTTTATAAATCGGTTTTTTAGCTTAAGAAACACATACAGGTGGTCTGGTAAATATATGTTAAACTCTCGGCAATACACAGAAAGTGTCAAAATAACTTTAACGTTTTATATAATCTTATTCCCTAAAGTGCCAGAATCCAGTAATTTGCATTTAGAGCTATAGGTTTTAAGCAAACTTGTAAACTTTAATGAAATTTTGGTATGTTAAATAACCTGTAAAGTCTCACGAAATTAGGCTATAAACAACCTAAGAAAATCGGCACCAGACTCGCCACAAAACTCATAGAACCAGAATTTTGACAAGTGTCAAGTTTGCAAAGTTAAGTTTTGAAAACTTTAGAAATTTATCTAAAAAAAGAACTCTACATTTATTTCGAAAAATCAATTATTTTGGCAAGAAATCTTGAGGCCAAGAAGAGCAAGAATTTCTGAGTTAAAAGAATACATTCTGGATGAGATTGATGATAATCCTTTTATTAGCGTCAGAAAGCTCACAGCTCAAATATGCATAACACCATGAAACTTTCCAAGAATAATTGACGCAATATCTCCATTACACAAGTCTTCTCAAAAGCTACAACCCAAAAGATAAGTCACTGGGACCCATTTGGACTCCAAATCTCCATTATGGAGAGTTAGGACAAAAGTTATATAAAATACAAGAATTAGTCGAAATTACCGCCATTTAAGATTTTTCTATATTATTTGTTACGGATTTTAAAATTAAGAAGGAAATAATAATAAACCTAATTTGAGATAAAGACCCAAAATTTATTTAATGGTAATCTTTAAAAAAATGCTACCAAGTAATTAAGAAGAAAGTCATAATATTGGTAAAGAAAATATTGATTTTTCACGAATTTTAATTAATTTGTATATAAAACAGTGGAGCCAAGGTAAGATTTAGAAACCACACTTTTCCCAATAAATCCATACAAAATTCAATTTGATATCATCTTCACTGAAAAATTAAATCGAGAAACTAAACAGACTCGGTGTTTGTGTTCTGTAAATCCAAGGTGAAGTTATATATTTATAAAATAAAATTATGTTACGATCTCTTTAGTGTAGTTACTTATTTATTGCAATACTTGCACCGAATTTTTGCTATTATGGTTTTTTTTTACAGTGTGGCTTGTAATTACACAAAAGAGCCAAAAAGAGCACTGCATTCCTGTCTATCAATAAATGTTTTGAAGTCTAATAATAAGTATTGGAAGCAAAGTTAAAACATTCTTCAGTTAAACAGCTATAAAACGAGACCAAACTAAAAATAAATATTGTCTGATGCAGAGCTTATCTCAGTAATTAAAATTATTCAAATGCCTTTTAACTCGCTTCCTAAGTAAACTATATTTTGCTATATTAAATTTTGTTCCAGGGCTTAGCCTGTATAGATTGTGCGGAAAATTGAAAACAAGCACAAACTAATTTACTGTTTCTACTTTAGCTACACCATAAGGATACAATAAAGCCTTAACAAACAATACAGCTGATAAATAATCATACAAAGGCACTATTGTTAATTAAAATTTTAACTGTTTTTAATATTTGTGACGTTAGACTAGGCAATCAACAGTAAATTCAGAGTTACATGTCGAATTATGACGAAATAGTATTGTTTTAGTTGTTTATTGTAGATTTTAATTCCTAACCAAATTCTCGCAAGAGAGTTTATCACAAGTCAACAGATTTTTCAAACCATCTTAAGTTTGATAAAATTAAAAAGTTCACTGTTTGACCGGTCAAAAGCATAATATAGTTTTATTTTCTTCCAACAGATCAAAATGTTCACAATTAATTTTCAATAGAGGAAAATTTCCGAAAACTACACTAATAATATTTTTATCATTCCATGTAATCATTAAGATATAAATTAATTTTTCAGCAAACGTTGGATTTTTTGTGTAATCATTCGGACAAATCGACTTTAATTTTTTGGTACGAACTTTTTACAGGATGACTCGAAAGAAACTGTGCTTTAATCAATTTTGATTTTTTAAATTATGTTACTCAATTTTGTGTATAGGGTGTCCGGATTTCGTTGTTTATGCCAGGTAGCTCCGTTATTTTTAAAGTTTGTGGGATGCGGTTTTCGCGAAGCGGTGCCACTTTTGCGTGAAACGAAAGATGCCGCAGACAAAATTTTTACAGCACTCTTGGGTTTTTAGATTTTTGCCATTTTGGATATCCCTCGTATTTTGGTTATCTTTTTAGTTATCGAAAAGGGAAATATTGACTCAAATAAAGTTTTTCACGAAAATTCAGTGGCGTCGTTAGTTTCTGTCTATGTATTACTGTTTTTTAACCAATAACTTAACAAATGTGTAACCATGGGCAATACTTATTAATATTATAGAAAACAATTTATTATGCATTAAATTATTCAATTATTATTAAATTATATTATAAGAATTATTATTAAAAGTAACAAAAATTAAAGATATTGTTCAAATTGTAAACCATCAGGTTGAATACAGCACTGGCATACTTTTCTTACTCTGTGTAAAGCATTGAGTCAACCCGCTAAATTTCTGAGTTCCTCTTGTGTAGCATTTCTTACAACCACCCCAACCCTATATCACCGATTTTGATCATTTTTGGATATGTTGTAGTGCTTGAAAAAACAATAGATACGTATTTTTTTTATTGGCTGACATCCACTTTTAAGGAGTGAAATTCACCCCCAAAGTCAACCCTTAAAATTATTTTTTCAATATATTTCAGCATCTAATGAATATTTTTCTATAAAATCAAGTAAAAAATATTCGTTATAAAAAGTAACAAATGTGAAGTGTATTTATGACCAAAGAGGTTGCAACCCCTTTTTTTATTTAAAAAAAACCTACATTTTTTATGAATATTTTTGTTATAAATGTCGGGGCATAAACTCAAAAGAAGTATAAAAAGCATTTTTGTTAACAATATCGATTACTAGTATTGGCGTGTTTCAGGATTTTTCAAATGAGCACCCCTAAATATCGTTAACAACCCCTAACAGTGACGGACTACATATGAGTGATAAAAAATTTTTTCTTAAAAGTTATCCGAAGTGTAAAGCGAATGTAATTTATAAAAAAATGCAAATATATTAATTTTATTTTCAATAATAGTACCAAAAGGGTGAAAAATTCATCCCCGAAAGTAAAGATCTAATGTAACATGAGGTCTAATTAAAATTTTTTAGTAAAACAAAATATCAAATAAGTCCTGTATGATTTAATAAGGAGAAAACTTTTTTTAACATACTATTATGCACTTGTAAGGGGTGAAAACCACCCCTAAAGTTCAACGTTACAATTTACTTTTTCATATGTATCAAAATATTTTTCGTAAGAATCCTGAAATATAAAGCCTATTTATGACCAAAGAGATTGCAACTCTTATTTTATATTGTAAACGCTAACATTAATAAGCGATATTCCTAACAAAAATGTTTTTTATAATTTTTCCAAGTTTATTCCTCGATTTAAAAAAATATTCATAAAAAATGTAGTTTTTTTTTTAAATATAAAATAAGGGTTGCAACCCCTTAGGTCATGGATACATCTTGTATTTCAGGCTTCTTATGACAAATATTTTTACACTTACTTTTATTCAAAAATATCAATTAAATGGTAAGGTGCATCAAGATGAATTTTAAGAGTAAACTTTGGGGATGGTTTTCACGCCTTAGAGAAATGTTGGTATATTGAAAAAAATAATGTTGTTCCCTTTTTCAGTTATAGAGAATTTATTATCTATTTTTTTTTTATAAAGAATTTTAATTCGGACTTGTGATGTATTAGGTATTTACTTTTGGGGCGACTTTTTTCACCCTTTTGGTACTATTATTGAAAAAAAAATTAATATACTTACATTTGGTACAAATTACATTTGGTTTACACATTGAATGACTTTAAAAAAAAATTTCACTTATATGTGGTCCATCACCGTAAGGGGTAGTTAACGGTTATTAGGGGTGGTGATTTGAGAAATACCGAAACACGCCAACACTAGTGATCGCTATTGTTAAAGAAAATGCCTTTTATGTATTTTTTAAATTCATCCCCCTTTATTTATTACAAAAATATTCATAAAAATTTTTGTTTTTTTTTTAAATATAGAATAGGGGTTGCAACCCCTTTGGTATTAAATATATCTCCTACTTGTGACTTTTTATGACGAATATTTTTCACTTGATTTTATTTAAAATATCCATTAGATGCTGAGATATATTGAAAAAAAGAATTTTTAGGTTTGACTTTAGGGGTGAATTTCACCCCTTAAAAGTGAATGTTAGCCGATAAAAAAAAATACGTGTCTATTACTTTTACAACATATTCCAAAATGATAAAAATCCGTGAGGTCGGGTTGGTTTTGCGTTAGAGCCTGCATCGTATGACGTTCAGTATTATAAATTTTATTTTCTAGATTACCCCATAAGAAAAAACCCATTACCGATAGGTCCAAGAATCTTGCGGGCCATCTTATGGGACCTTGTGTACCAATCCCGCACCCTTGAAAGTTATTTAACAAATAAGGCCAAATGATTCGGGAATAATGGGCAGGACCATTATCTTGTTGCAAGAATGTGCTATTTAACTGATTCCAAGGCACATTTTCACGTACATCTAGTATAATATATTCCATTATTTGTAAATTACGATCTGTGGTGAGATTTCCTTCATATATACGACATTTAATTATAAACCCAGTAATAAAACAAGAGACACTGAACCCGAAACTACCCTGTCGTTCGCGAGGAAATATAGTGTTATGGTTTTCTTGTAACCAATATATGTTATTCTGTCTATTTACCTGCACTGCTAATAAAAATTTCGTCAGACGGTATAATTTTTCTGTAAAAATATCTATCTCTATTTAAATTTTTTAAATACCAGTTGTAGAAAATGATTTTGCGTTATTCGTCTCCAAAATCCAAATTTTGTACGAGTTTAAATTTAAACGGTTTAAATTGATATTTCTTTAACATTTCCTGATCTCTAGATTTTGGCACTCCTACTTTATTTTTAAACCGACGACATTCAGTTGAAGGGTTATTTTCTACACTTGTGAAAACATTTATTTCCTGGATTTCTTGTAAACTTTTGGTCGCGACTTGAAGAATGTTTCGAAATTTATTAAATTGCCTTTAATGCGATCAAACGTCGCTTTATGGATACCTATATATAATTATACGAACATAAAAATCCAAGAATGTAACACTTAATGATACACATACCTTTGATCTAAATAAATTTGAGTAACTTCATCACAACCTTCATTGCTTTCGATGAAACAACACAGCACAACACATTTTTAGCGATTTTCAAAAGGCTGATTTAAAGCTATAATATAAGAAAATAAATAACTGAATAACATATCAATAAATAACTGAATAACATATCAAAAACGTAATAAAAAGTTGAAAATGACACCAGTAGCAGATGTACAAGCAAAAACCTTGTAATAATTTTAGGCTTTGACAGTCGCATTTAGAAAGTTTTTTTAAGTTTTGTTTTCCACGGCCTCCTAAAAAAATTAAAACATGTACACTAAATAGTATAATTTAATGGCGTTAACGAAAGAAGAATTACGAAGTGTTATGTATCGTTGAAAAATCCTTAGTAGGCGCAATGTAACGGTCTATGAATATACAGGGTGTTCTATTAAAAATAACACAAGTTTGACTTATATCCAAAAAAACTAGTACTTAAAGAAAATCTAAAGACGTCACTGAGTTTTATGTGAAAAACTTTATTTGAATCAATATTTACCTTTTCGATTCCCAAAATGGCAAATTTTCAAAAAAAAAACCTGTATCTAAAAAACCAAGAGTGCTGCAAAAATTATGTCTGCAGCATCTTTCGTTTCATGTAAACGTAGCACCATTTCGCTAAAATCGCATCCCGCAAACTTTAAAAATAATGGAGCTACCCGGCAAAAACAACGAAATCCGGACACCTTGTACACTTTTAGACTCCTTGCAAAATTATGATCATTTTTTTCTGCGTTATATACCTAGATATAATTGTTTTCGATTTATCGACAGTTAAAACTCAAAATGAAATACAATAATTATCTACCAGTATATCTGATTCAATAATTCTTTTGTCACATTTTGCCAAATTGTCACTGTAACTTAATTTTAACTGAAAATAAAACTTACTGAGGCACAGAGGATAAAAATTCTTATGATGATGAGATATAATGATAGGGTAAAAACCCAAAATGGAGTGTGTCCGTTCTTCAAAGAAAAATATCCTAATCTTCTACCTATTGGAAGAAAGGGATCTGTTGAATGACCACTGAGGTCTTCAGACTTACACCGTCTTAACTTCTTTTCGTGAGGTTACTTCAAAGCTAAAGACATAGAACACTTAAAGAATCGGATTATCCAAGAAATACAGGTAATTTCTTTATAAGCAATTTGTAAATTGCTTATATTACTGTCAATTGATCAATGGCAGGCTTCTTTAATATTTAATAAAATGACAAATTAACTGTTGTGACTACTTCATTTCGAATTTGGACTGTAGATGGTACAGCTTCTTTCGATTCACCCTGTATGATTTAATATATTGTGAAAAATTCGAACCGAAAAAATAAAGGCGAAGTGTCCAAATTATTTTTAAAAAATCCAGCTTTTTTTAAATAATAAATTTATTCCAGACTTTACGTCGACATTGAATGAATAAACTGGAAACCATTCACTTTTCAGGCTAATATGATTTTTATTATCAACTGATAAGTTGTAGGTTTATTAATTTCCTTTTTGCACAATTAATTGGTTTACTATCTTATTAAAAATAATTGTGGTTAATGTTTGGCAAATATTAACCGGATATTTAGTAAGATATGTGTGGATATGTAGGTGATATATATAGGTGTTATTGGCGAAACTTATACTTACGAAATAGAATTATTGATATATATATATATATATATATATATATATATATATATATATATATATATATATATATACACTATACTATCATATAATAAAGAGGTAACGTTTGTTATTGGTTTCCTTAAGGTCATCTTGAAAACTACCGAACATGTTTTAAAAATTATTTTACTTAGAAAGGCAATATTCTTTAAATATAGGCATATTTTATTCGGTTTTATAAAAAGAACCAGAGGAGCTGAAAATGAAGAAAGGCGGGAAAAACGTACGTACTTTTGAACTGTCATTTAATATTACAGAGACCTACAAATTTAAGAGTCATGAATCCTTTTTTGATGAGAAGAGTCGCTCGCTGCATAATATGGCGCGCCGAATCCAAATAGATTTGCCAGATATGTTGTTCTTCGAACTTGAAATTGTTTTTCAATGTATGTATGGTGTGAAAGCTGGTTCTGCTCGCAAAAGAGCTAAAATCATATTTTTAGTTTTCGAGTTCTCATTTTGTAACTATATATTTAGGTTATGGGCCTAGGTCCTCCTAGATTTTAAATTTTATTTCCATAGATTTTTTCGAATAAAATTAAAATCTGCTTATCTACGTCCTCTAGCACCGCTGGTGTTTGCGTTATTCAAGTGTATGCAAAAAAAAACATTTTGTTACGGCCAGGCTAGATTATCTCAAAAAAGGTTCTTTCTTTAATAAGAAAAATGTTGACAGAGAATATCTAACTCCTAAGAGACAACGGCCAAAGTTACAAATAGATGTATCGAGATATGAAAAGAGTAAAGAAGTGATCAATCGAAAATGAAATTTATGCGTGAGGAGCTGTAGGCAACAACTACATATAAAAAGGAAATTCATTAAATTTAATGTGAATGTGCTGGAAGTAAATTTCACAAACGTTTATTAAATGTATTTAATGTAATGCATTAAATTTAATAAATTGCACTAATCTAAATTAATTTATTTCATTAAATTTAAAGTTTGATCATGACTTTTTAAGGTGACTATTTCAATTAAATATGCAGCCGGTGTTTATTGAATTTGAGATATTTTATAACATATTTAATGCACCAACATAATATGAGTTCAAAAAATTCTTGAAACTCTCATAGGTAGTGTCCGCCATCTAAACCGGTTTCGTACTATTGGTTCCCGTCAGTAAGGGACAAATATGTACACCTCACATAAGAAAATTGAGTCCTTTAAGCAACTTATTTCATAGTAAACAAAAAGTTCAATACAAGTTGCGCCATCTCCCGAAATCTCATACAATGTATATTGAATATTAATATAAATTCCTTTAATAATATGTGAATTAATTTTAATGTACAGAAGTTGAAATATCTTTTCAGTTATTTTATTGAAATTTAAGATACCATTTAATCAAATTTAATGTAAAACGAACTGATATTTGAATGAATTGCTTTAGTTAGATTCAAAGTAAATGTAAATTATGCACGATTTATTTTTAACAAAATCATAAATTTAATGTAGAATGGACATTAAATTTGCATTAAATTTAAGGATATTTTTAACAGTGTAGATTAGGTTTGGGTGATCAATACACCCCAAAAAAGTCGCATTTCAGTAAGTGACTAAGGCATTAGAACCATTTTTTTTTAAATGTTTTCAAAGGCGCTGGTTATGAATATTACATTATTTTTCCATTTAAAATGAGGAAAGTACGATTTAGTAAAAATAAGGAAAAAATAATTTCAACTTTTTTATATTCAAGTCGCTATATCTCACACAATTATATATAACAGGGTGTCCGTTCGCATACATTGAAAGAAGATTCTATGCATGAAAACATGAAAAAATATCATATGAACATAAATCCGTAAATGCGTCATAAGGGAGCTATGACCGTTTAAAGGTGCCTCTCCAACACGGGTTTTTATGTAAGACCTTTGAAACTGCTTGAAGTACCGATGTGTTTTCCAATGTTTAAACTAACATCAATAAGTATTATCTTTTGATTTTTTTAGTGAGAGGTAAATTTAGTCGGGGGGGGGGTTCCGACTGGGGGCGGTCTGGTTTATTTATACCTATATTTTTAATCGACTTCTAAAAGGAGGTTCTCAATTCGTCGAGTCTGTATGTTTTTTTATGTATGTACACCGATTACTCCGGATCGGCTGCACCGGTTTGAATAAAATTTTCTACGTTATGTTCAGGAAGTTGTTGTGGTGGTCTCATATTTTTTTGGATGAAATTGGTGCAGTAAAATCCAAGATGGCGCTGACAATATGGCGGCCAAAAAAATTAATTTTGTGCGATATTCTCCAAAATTGGTACGGGGGAATTATCGGGGTCTTACACAACGAATCTGAAATTAATTTTAAAAAATTCAATATGGCGAATCCAATATGGCGAACAAAGAAATTTAATTTTGTCCGATTTTCTTCAAAATTGGTGTGGGGAATTTTTGGGATCGCACATAACGAATCCAAAATATTTTTAAAAAATTCAATATGGCAGTTCCAATATGGCGGCAAAAAATCAATTTTGTCCGATTTTCTCCAAAATTGGAATGGAGGAGTTTTCGGGGTTGAACATAACGAATCTGAAATTATTTTTTAAAAATTCAATATGGCGTATCCAATATGGCTTATAAAAATTAATTTGTCTGATTTTTTTTCAAAATTGATGTGAGAGAATTTTTTGGGATTGCAAATTACGAATCTAAAATAATTTAAAAAATAAATAAATATGGCGGATCCAAGATGGCAGATTAAAAATTCTACATCCCTCGATTTTGTCTAAAATCAGTATTGGAGGATTTTCGTTAGTGTTAATAAGAATTTAAAATATTTTTTGAAAATCTTAATCTGGCGGATTTTAATTTTACATTTTTCGATTTTCTCCAAAACTGATATAGGGGGTCCTTGAGGGTGTAAATTATGAATTTAAAACTATTTTTTTAGGATTCAATATGGCGAATCCAATATAGCGGAAGAACACTCCTAACAAAAACATCATCCTCATCAAGGAAGGAGAGAATTGGTAGATATTGGTAAGCAGCTAGACCAACAAATAATAAACTTACGTTCATATTTTCACAGGTTAGCGAACTCTTCCACACTACATCGAGCAATATACGAGGCAGACGATTCAACGCCGCTACAGCTGAGAGAACAGGATTTTGCTTCTCAACACCAAACAGACCAAGAGAAGTTACAAATCTAGCTACAGAAACCATTTCATGGACGGCATCCAAATGAGGTCAATCAGGACAATGTCGACAACTCAGCGTCGAACTACTGGTTAATTTCAGGATAGATGTTTCCGGAAACGGAGGGTTTCTTGTTAGCTATCCAAGACCGGTTATTCCGATGAAGAACTATCGGAAGTTCATCATCAGAGACCCCTCAATAGAAAATGACCAATGTAGATATGGCTGTCGAACCTCAGAAACAATCCGGCACATAACTGGAGGATGCCAAGCATTTCCCGCAACCAAATATAAGGAAAGACACGACTCAGCCGCTAAAATACTCCACCAAAAGTTAACAGATAAGTTAAACCTATTGCAGTTAGGAAAAGTGCCTTATTACAAATACATTCCGGAGCCTATTTTTGAGAACAACCAGTTCGACTAATATTGGGACCGAACGGTTCTGACAGTTGCTCATAATAGACCAAACGTTAAATTAACAGATAAAATTACCGTACTAATAGACATTGCTGCACCTAACAACAACAACCCAAGGTCAAAATGCAACGAAAAGATCGCCAAATACATTGATCTGGAGGTGCAAATCCGAAGACAATGGGCAATGACAGCGTCCCAACTATTCCCATAGTTTTGTCAACAACTGAAGTGATACCAAAGAACCTCCTGCAGAACATCAAGGGACTGGGCCTTGGTGAGCATTCGTATACGCCAATTCAGAAAGCAGTTCTCCTTGCAACCGCGTGAACCATCCAAAGGCTCGTAGGAAATACAGCAAACCACGTCACCTAGGACCCGATAACATGCAAAGAGTCCCCACAGAGCTTCATACTTTTGGTGTCTTTGTATACCTGGTGTGAGTCAATAAGCCCTGGAGGGAGTACGAAGCCGTTTGGTTTGTAAATCTAAGAAAAATTTTAAAAAAATGTAAAATTACCAATATTTCAAGGACTACAAATTTTTCGAATAGACAATCTTAGTCAAAGTCGCCCTTATTTTTAATGCTAAATAAGACAAGATTTTAAAAATAGGGAGTATACACTAAAAAACTGACTTTTAACGATTTTTTAAAATTAATATTTAATGTTATTTTCTAATCATCCAGTATTTATTTATTATCAAAATATCAACACAGTACACTAAAGTAGATTCCCTTCTAGGAGGAAACCAATCCCAATTAAATAATAAAGGCTTTCATATAGTTGATAGTTACGTTTAGGCCTGCAAACGCGATTTTTGACATAAATTTAAAATATGTCTACGATTTTGCGTAGAATCTAAAAATGAAATAACACATAGGGTGTTCCATTTAAAGTAAGCAAGAAGGTGTCAACTTCTGGTATAACCTGAAGTGCCACCATCTTGAAAATATTTTAGCCGAATTGCCTCCATCGACTTTAGTAACATGACAAAAATCAAAAGTTTTCCAAAGTGTATTTTCGGAATAATCGATCGCGGTAATTCATTGTGGGACACATTGTATATGTGACGGATTTATTATTACATCATTATCTGATAGGTTGTTCATTACAACCATAAAAAATAACATTTTTACCGTTCCAAAATTCATATTATGACCGATGATCTTTACACCTACATTTTCTTGGTAATTTTGTAAAAATACATAAGATTTATTCTTCTCTGGCACATTAAAAATTAATATCAGGCATTTATTACACAAACTAATTCAACTTTGCGACTGCAGTCATAAACACTGAAAAGTATATCTTCACTCCTTTCACTTTTTTCATTGCAAAAATCTCAATCGTTTCAAATTTGTTTCGTTCCAGTGTAAAAGAAACTTAGCTTCTGTATTTTTAAAAAAATTAATCATTGATAACTAATAAGAAATAAACGCCACAAATATAATACGAGTGTGTAACGGATTTATTATTACATCATTCTCTGAAAAGTTGTTTCTTACAACCATAGAAAATGACATTTATATCTTTCCGAAATATATTTTATGATCGGTGATCTTTACTCCTACGTTTTCTTGGTATTTTTCTAATAAGAGAGAAGATTTATTTTATTCTCTGACACATCATAAATTAATATCACTTTAAAACATATCAGGAAGTTGTTAGACAAATGCAACGTAATCCTGCGATGACAAAGACGATATATATTTGTCATAAACAAACACTGAAAAGTCAACGTATCAGTTTTTTCACTTTTTTCCATATTTAATTCCATTTTAGACATAGGGTAATTATAGTCAGGCATCACTAAAGAGCCCTGCATATACATACTCAAAATGCTTTCTTTAATATTCTAAATTGTTCATGGCCTACAAAGGAAATAAAATTCTCGTATTTCCTCAACTCCAAAGTATCCGAGAAATCCATTCGGATATTTCCTACTGCTAGCACTTGTATCTTAGCATTATAAGGTCACTCTTCGTATCTGTTACACTACGCAACAAATTTTAGATTATTTGTTGTATCTTGTATGGTGCATTTTTTTTGTTAATTTTAGGGCACTGAACACAAAAATGACAATGAAATTAAAAACTTCGTTGCAATTTTGAAGAAAAAGTTTTTTCTATTTTATTCTTAACAAAATAATAAAAAATATACTTTTACACTTGTAGAGACACTAAATATCCTGTCTTTTTGTTTTTCTTTTGTGAATTGATGCTGGAGCATCTCTAACAAGAGTCGGCAAGCATGGAAGCATTTCACTTTCCCTGGTACCTTTTCTCCATAGCTGATATATCCTGATGGAAGCGTTCTCCGTGCTCATCAGCTACAGCTCCGCAGTTGTCGGAAAAAGATCCAGATGTGAGTGTAGGAAATGGATCTTTAGAGACATATTGCAACCCATTTTTTCATACGATGACAGCATCCTTATGTCCGAACAAATTAGTGACCACGGGGCGAAAGTCATTCTAAGCATTTTTTTCAATATCTGATAAAGTGCTGTCAAAATGTTTGTCTTTCAGACTATTTCGAATCTGTGGCCCAACAAAAATACCTTTTTCAAATTTTGATTCACTTAGCCTTGGGAATTTCTGACGCAAGTACTGAAAAGCTGGTCCATATGTATTCAATGTCTTATCAAAGTTTTTCATTAGGCCCAATTGGATATGCAGTGGTGGCAACAAAACCTTTTTGGGGTCTACCAGTACTTGTAATGAAATGTCTCTGCTCGACTGTCCTATTCACACAAAAAACATCAAAACTTAGTGTAGCCTCGCTGCACCCCAAGTAAAAGTGCAATCACCTTTAAGTCGCCACAGATCTACCAGTGTTGCTCATCGTATTTTATACTTGTCAATAGATACTTCATATTTTCGTATGATTCTTTCAATGGAACTGCATATCTAAAAGGAATAGACGGTAAAATATTTCCCATATGCAATAGTACTGCTTTTAAACTCAATGTTGAACTGTCTATAAACAATCTCCATTCCTCTGGCTTGTAGTTTATATTTAAAACCGCCAATAAACCGATAATGTTATTGAAGAAAACCAAGTTTTTTTCTATGTTAAAATTGTGCTAGGCCTTTATAGCGTTTACGAAAAACACATACTGAAACCTCGTCTTCTCATAAGTTCCACTGATTGGGTTATTTTGTATGGTTGGCTGGGTGTTGATGTTGATGGCACATCTCCTTCTTGAAAAATTGTTGTATCGTTTTTATATGATTCGTAAGTGAATGTTTCTGGGGATTCTGGAATAGGAAGTTCATCACTATGAGGCACAGGTCTCATGGCAGATGGTATATTTGGATACTTAATAACCGACATTTTCTTCATGGATGTAACTGTGCCTTGTCCAATATGAGGTATGATGCAGAAATAGCAATCATTAACATGATTTCAAGAATCTCTTCAGATCATTGGGACATCAAACCGCATAGATCGTTTTTTACCATTTACTTAGTTTCTCAAACTCGAAGCACATTCATTACAGCACATATATGGCAACCGCAGTTTGTCTTGATCCCCAATATTGCAACCGAAATAAAGCTGATATGCATTTTTCATTAAAGGGGTAATGGACCGCTTCTGAGACGCCAAAGTCTCCTCACCACAAACTTAACAGAATTAATCTAGAATGTTTACAAAGTTTCCAGACATCTTACAATCTCAACTATTCGATCAACTCACTAACTTCGACTGACTAATCCCTCCGCTTTGTAGCTGCGTGATATATATATATATATATATATATATATATATATATATATATATATATATATATATATATATATATATATATATATATATATATATATATATATATATATATATTTAATTGGTTATTTTCTTGGGAATATGGTTCATTTTTTTTGAAACTACATATATAAAGTAGTCATACTTATTGTATATATATTTTATATTTCAGGACGTTTCGATTTTTTCGAATCTTTTTCAACTGAAGGTTTCGGCAGATTCTACAAAAATGTACATTTTTAATGTTATTATATACGGAATAACGGGTTAAAAACTTACCATTAAGAACAGAGATTTTTGTTTTAAATAAAAATTAATTACATCACAAACCAATTATAATCACACACTCTCTTGTATATTAACTTATCAATAGTATTTTTAAAAGTCCAGCTAGTGTGTGATTATAATTGGTTTGTGATGTAATTAATTTTTATTTAAAACAAAAATCTCTGTTCTTAATGGTAAGTTTTTAACCCGTTATTCCGTATATAATAATATTAAAAATGTACATTTTTGTAGAATCCGCCAAAACCTTCAGTTGAAAAAGATTCGAAAGAATCGAAACGTCTTGAGATACAAAATATATATATATACAATAAGTATGACTATTTTATATATGTAGTTTCAATAAAAAATAAACCATATTCCCAAGAAAATAACCAACTAAAAACATATTTAATGGTTCAAGAAAAATTAATTCCTATATATATATATATATATATATATATATATATATATATATATATATATATATATGCTTAATATTTTCAGTTTTAATTACATACTAGCTTATTGTCAACGTCATTTAAGGTCCTAATAAATCAAGTATCCATAGAAAATTGCATTGCTAGAAATTAGGACACCTATTAAAGCTCAAGTATAATCTGCGATCGACCTCGAATCTGACAAATGAAAAACTACAGTTTGCCATCTACACTTAACGTGAATGTTCACTTTTAAATGTAGGTCGATGTTGGCTTTCGTCCTGAAATTTCATCTCGATCCTCAAACACGTCCTCAATTAGTAAAAAAACACACTTACTAACTTTACTACCTTATTAAAGATTTTACTCCAAATTTTTTTGACTGATGAGTAAAAATATCTGGCTTTAATTTTAAGCTCAAAATTTAAAAAAGAATTAAATTTTATTTTACAAAATAAAATTATTTTATAATTTTCCTCCTCAACTTTTTTATACAAATTATTCATTTTAATAAACTATTTCATTCGTGGTATATAAATCAAGTTAAATAGATAGTTGTTGATATTTCCGCGGTCAAAGTCAAGGTTAAATAATTTGTAAACGCTAGATTTACTGCGTTATAGTATAGAAGTACTGCATTTATTTAAAAAAAAAACCTTTTCCGTCAAATCCGGTAATTATTTTGTTATTTAAATGCAAACATAACAAGTGCTGACCTTTGATTCCATTAAAATCCCCCATTCAAAATTAGTTTGTTTTTCATTGGATTTTTATTGATAAAATGGTTATTTGTTGGTCGATTTTTACTTGCAGAGCTGTAAAATCCATTTGCCCTAAAAGAATAACTATTAATATTGTTAAGATTAAAAAAATGATAAAAAAGGAATTTTTAAAACCAGTCATATTTATTGAAAATCATACTTCTTGGGTTTAAGCCGTGTCAAATTCGAATTCTTATCCGACGTTTCGTCTACGATTGCACGAGGCATCTTCAAGGATCTTTACTCCACGAGATTAGAATACTGAATGGCCATCGAGGAGCAACAGCCCGGTATTTATACCCGACTAGTGCTCAGCACACCGTCATCCAGCGTTACAATCGATTTCCACTTGTGATGTAAAGTTTAACCTGTACCTATTAATATTATTTGGATATTTATAAATTTCGATTGGTTCTCTAATTTTACTTTTAAAGAAACCAGACACTGATGCTAGCAGCTTAGTTTCTTTAACCCAAAGTGTGACTTGGCGGCGCTGGTGTTCATCTACTACAGTTGATACAATTTGTTTCTTTTATTCATCTTTCATGTTCCTTAAGTCTGATGGATATAAACCGTTCTGTTTTACCTGTATACACTTTACGACAAGATCAAAGTATCTTATAGACGCCTTCTATTTGAAATGGTATTGCGTCCTTGGGTAACCTCAAACATTGTCCAATTTTCTTACATGTGTTGAAAATTGTTCAAATGTTTGATTTTCGGAGCAATCTGGCAATCTTGTCGGTGGTTTCATGTATGTAAGGTAAGACAACACTGTCAAGGTGGTACATTTATGACAGTTTGTTGAAGAGTTAGGTTTTTATATTTATTGATAGAACGTCTAATATGTTCAGCGCAATATCAGTCAGTTTTTCTGTTTATGATATCAGTGATTATTCGTTTGAAGGAGGTCTATGTACCAAAGAGTTTTTGACGGATTATTTTTGAGAATAATAATGGTGTGACGTTGCATTGAGATATCGATTTGAATATGTTGCTTTTCTGTACACAGAATGTCTTAATTTGCCATTATCTTTCCTTTGTACTAATACGTCGGGAAAGGGAAGGACATCCATTGGGAGAACATGAAAGATGTATAAAAAAGGAACAAATTGTATAATCTGCATTGTTTAATGTAAAATAAACTAATGTGCTAGCATCACTGTTTGGTTTCTTTAAACGTAAAATTAGAGAATTAATTGAAATTTGTAAATATCCAAATAATATTAATAGAGATGCAGGTTACAGACTACATCACACTTGGCAATCGGTTGTAACGCTAAATCACGGTTCGCTGAGCACCAGTCGGGCATAAATGCCGGGCTCTTGCTCCTCGTCGGTCATTCAGTGTTCTAATCTCTTGGAGTAAAGATCCCTGAAGTTGCCTTATGCAATCGTAGGCGAAACGTCGGATAACAATTTCGGTCTAGACCCAAGAACCACCATTTTCAACTTGACCAGAGCCATGAAAGGTTTGTTTTTATTCGTCATATTTGTTGTTTTATCATTGATCTACAGTTATTTTTTTGTTAAATATTTTACATCTTGTGAGTAGTCAATTTAATGTCGATTATTCAATCGACGTTAATAAGTTAGCTGGAAAGCTATATACACTTACCCTCCTATTATTTTGTTTATTTTAAGTAAATTAGTAAGTCGTTTTGAAAGGAATGTTTAAATGTTCTAAATTTGGTTTATTTTTAAATGGTTTGTCTAATTGTCACATACTGCTACATTATTTTAGGTAATTCCTAATTCACATGTTTGGAGGATTTTAACCTTAGAGAGATAAATATTTTATACGTGCAAATATTCATCCTATATGGAGAATATGTAATTTATGTGAATTTGGTTTATACCCATAATGCAATGTTTTTTGAAAAAAAAATCTAATGTTTCTAAAAGGAAATTCAAAAGTTAGAGCGGACGCAAGTTTGTTTAATTATTGCATTATGTTGACAGGACCAGACATTAAACTTTTCTACTTTTTGTATCAACAAATGATTTATGAACTAGAAAAAAACAAAAGAGCAATTAACTAAATTTGGAACCTGAATCGACAAAAGTTCATTCTAAAATATTACGCCTGAAATTTTTAGAAATAATTCATTTTATTATAAAGTTGCTTAATTTGCTATTTAATTTCTTAAAATATTTTAAATCAGATTACACATATTCATTCTCAATCCATTATAAATTCAAAAAATCGTGCATCCAATAAAATTCGCCTTTATAAAAGTAGGTGATCGAAATGAGCCTACTTTCAAAGAAATAAGTATAAAGGAAAACCAATCCTATTAATCGAAAAGTGCAAAAGGGAAAAACTCTTTTTGGGATTCGCTAATCTCCGCAAACACAAATGTTACTTGGCGGCGCAGTTACGTAAATCTCCGCGAACACAAATATTGCTTGGCGACAGATTGACACTTTTGGACTCACAAAAGCATTGTAGAACTGCGCAGATACTGTTACAATCTTTGTGCTTTTGGCAAAATGAGCACTGCTCTTTACGGTTGAGAACTACTTCTGAACCAACTAGATAAATAAATATCAAATTAGCTCTTAGACTTCTTCGCCTAACTGATGAGACCCAGAAAGGTCGAAATCAACCAAATTGGGATACCCTATTAACATAAGATTAAGGTAAATTTCGGACTCAGTTTACTCGCTTGATTAAACTACCAGTCCAGTACTCCTTTTGAGATTTCGCAAATCTCCGCGAACACAAGTGTTACTTGGTGGGGCGTCTGACCCTTTTGGATGGACAAATGGATAATCAAACAAAGCAAAAATATTCGTTGGTTCAAAAACCTGTTATGTTTGTTGTTTGTTTCCACTTTGGTTCGTCTTCTTCAGTCAGAGAAAGTACCCTAAGACAAGTTGGAGTTTTCCGATTTAGAACTGAACCTACTGAAAAGTGCAAACGTGAGAAATTCCTTTGGCATTCGCAAATCTCCGCTAACACAAGTGTTACTTGGCGGCGCGTTTACGCAAATCAACGCGAACACAAGTATTGCTTGGTCGCTAGTTGACCCTTTTGGCTCACAAAAGCATTGTAGAACTCCGCAGATGCCGGATACTGGTACAACTTTTGTGCCTTTGGCAAAATGAACTCTGCTCTTTACGTTTGAGAACTGCTTCTGAACCAACTAGATAAATAAATATCAAATTAGATCTTAGGCTTCTTCGCCTAACTAATGAGACCCGAAAAGGTAGATAGCAACCAAATTGGGATACCCTATTAGCACAAGTTTAAGGTAAATCTCGGATTCGTTTACTTGTTTGATTAAACCTCCAGTCCAGTACTTCTTTTGGGATTTCGCAAATCCTCGCGAAAACAAGGGTTAATTGGCGGCGCGTCTGACCCTTTTGGAGGGACAAATGGATAATCAAACAAAGCAAAAATATTCTTTGGTTCGAAAAACTATTATGTTTGTTGCTTGTTTCGACTTCGCGTTCTTCAGTCAGAGAAAGAACTCTGAGACAAGTTGGAATTTTTTGTTTTAGAAGTGAATATATCGAAAAGTGCAAAAGTGAGAAATTCCTTTTGGGATTCGCAAATCTCCGCTAACACAAGTGTCACTTGGTGGCGCGTTTACGCAAATCTCCGCGAATACAAGTATTGCTTGACGGCGCGTTGCTCCTTTTGACTCACAAAAGCGTTGTGAACCCCACAGATGCCAGACACTGGTACAATCTTTGTGCCTTTATATCTTTGGCAAAATGAACACTGCTCTTTGCCTTTGAGAGCTACTTCTGAACCAACTAGATAAATAAATATCAAATTAACTCTTAAGATCCTTCGCCTAACAAATGCGATCTGAAATTTATTGATCTAGTTAGTTCAAAAGTAGTTCTCAAACGCAAAGAGCAGTGCTTATTTTGCCAAAGACACAAAGGTTGTGCCAGTGTCCGGCATCTGCGGAGTTCTACAATGCTTTTGTGAGTCCCAAAGAGTCAACAAGCCTCCAAGCAATACTTGTGTTCCCGGAGATTTACGAATCCCAAAAGGATTTTTTCACTTTTCCACTTTTTAGTAGATTCACTTCTAAAACGAAAAATTCCAATTTCCCTAACTCAAGACGCACCAAAAGTCGAAACAAGTAACAAACATAACAGGTTTTCGAACCAAAGAATACTTTTGCTTTGTTTAATTATCCATTAGTCCATCCAAAAAGATCAGACGCGCTGCCAAGTAGCACTTGTGTTCGCGGAGATTTGCGAAATCCCAAAAGGAGTACTGGACTGGCGGTTTAGTCAAGCGAGGAAACTGGGTCCGGGATTCACCTAAACCTTGTGTTAATACGGTATCTCAATTTGGTTGCTTTCGGTCTTTCTGGGTCTCATCAGTCAGGAAAAGAAGCCCAAAAGCTAATTTTATATTTAATTATATTAATATTTTTATATAAATAAAAAAATTTCAAATCGGCACCAAATTAATACATAAAAAAATATCCGTTCACAAAAAGGCTACCTACCAACAAAGATTATAATAGCTAATGCTTTTCGTTATTATTACCTTTGCTACATCTTATCAACCTTACAATAAATATACTTACCAAACTTTGCACTATGATCTCATAACTGATTTGTATAATTGCTTCTTGAAAGTAGCTAGTTCATATATCTATTGTTAGTGCTTATTTAATTTCTTAAATATGAATTTGGGGCCTACTTGAAAAATATAAATTACACATATGTCGCTGTGCGGTGGTTTTCTTGAAGAAGATTAATTTAGAATAGAAATTATTTCAATATCCGGAAATTATTTTTGTACCTAAATACTGTATCTCGGAATATTTTCAATACCGTGAACCATTTTAATTAGAATTATAATAAAATGAACTAAACTGAGCAATGAACAATTTCTTGATCCTGAATGTTCTCTAAATAGAAATTTTGACAAAAAATTGAACAAAATAAAAAAATAAAAGTTTTAGATTTGTAATCTTCACACCCAAAAATCCCACAATACTAATTCTGAAAGAACTCTGGAAATATAAATTTTTTAATCCGCCATATTGGATAAGGTATATTTAATTTTAAGAAAACAATTTTAGAATCGTAATTTATGATATACCAGTTTTGTGAAAGTTTGGAAAATCTAAATTCTCCAGTACTCCAAAAATCCCCGTACCGGTTTTAGATGAAATCTGGAGCCTGCAAAATTTTTGGTCCGCCATATTTATTTTAACAGAATTAATTTTAGAATCATAATCTGTGATCCTAAAAACCACACCATCTATACCTACTATGGTGGAAATTGGATCATATCATTTTTTTATCCGCCATATTATAATCAGCGGCATCTTGGATTTTACTGAACCAATTTCAACAATGGTTATATGAGACCACTACAACAACTTTATAAACAAATCATTTAATTGAAATTGATGGCATTCCGAAATAACCAATGTACATCCTTAAAAAACGTATATCGATCGAATTGTGAGAATCTTCTCCTATTTTAAATCTTGTTGCCATCTTTAGCTGAATGGGAAAAATATCGAAAACATTCCAAGAAACCCTAAGAATAATTACACAAAACTTATTTTATACCAGTGATGTATATTTTATGTAAAATATTTTTTCATCTACCTACACTGCCATTTAATTTTGTAACTTAAGGACATCACAAAAGTAATCGATACCAAAAATATAAATTTTGTTAAGCTTCCCAACTTTTATAAAAACATTTTTCACTTGACTTACTTAATTATTACAGTGACAAGCAACACCCGCATATATCAGGGGGTGAAAATTAGGTTAGTTGCTAGTAAACAAGGCTATAGTTATTTAATTAACACCCTTTAATCCCCATTATATTCACCCTTTGTTAGTTTATCCTATTAAGTTACTTAAAATATCCCATTTAACACCGTTTTCATAATTTATTAGATATTCTTAAGCTGTTAAACTTGGCTTAATTCTTCTTTCCTTTTTGATGAGATAAATTATATTGTTTTAATATTTTTGAAAATATAATAGACCCTTTATTTTGAAAAGCTATTACTGGAAAAACGTAAGAGTTTTTCCCTTTAGTACAAGCCATAGGTAAATATAGTGACGTAAATTCCGAGATGGGTGAGACTTACCCAGGGTGTTGGGGGTAATATACAAACTCTATATAAAATGTTACAGCAAAAAATAAGTTGGAGCCAAGATTCCCCCTCGTCTTTTTGAACAAAATAATATTTTATAATGGTAAATCGTATAATTTGTTGCTAAGATATTTCTAATTATTTATCTCAAGCCGCAAAATGTCGATTACAATAACTTTTTTTGGATGAACATTTTGACCTCCACAGAGGCTCAATCTCTTTGTGCAGGTCTCATATCTTCATAGGGGTAAACAAAAAAAAAAATTTTCAACACATTAAATATCGCTTTAAAAAAAGGGTGTTTTTTTATAAAGAAATAGAGGTCATACGCGCGCGAGGAAACTGAACTCGCAGCTTCAAATCAGCAGCGCTCGGAAAATTATCCGTATATCAGCAACGAATGGACCAATTTCGGTGTTTTTTTTTTATCTGGGGTAGCTCGAAAAATTATGAATATGGCACAACCCCTTTTTTAGAACGACATTTAAAAGACTGAAATATAATTTTTTCATTTATCCTAACAAGATATGAAAATTTAGGGCTTCATGAAGAGATTGAGCCTTTTTGGAAGTCAAAATATTTACCCAAAAAGAGTTATAGCATTCAACATTTTGCGTCTTGGGTTACACAAATAGCAATATCTCAGAAACTAGTTATCGGATTTACTATTATAAAATATCATTTTGTTCAAAATGACAAGGACTTCCCTTTAAAAGCAAAAAAGTGCTATAAATGGCCGATTTTAAAGGTTCTTTGACATTTTTGCAATAACAAATTGACGAAAATAATTGCACTAAAGCTCAAATTGTAGGCTTATCAAATCTCTGCAACTTTTATTTGAGCCTTTTTTTGGATTGTAGATTCAAAAAACCTGTTTTAGTCAACTTTGAACCCCTCCCTCTTGGCCTCAACCTATTTTTTGCTGTTACATTTTATGTAGGGTTGTTCTTACATTGCCCCCAATACCTCTGGATAGGCCTCATCTATCTCGGAATTTACGTCAAAAATATACTAATTTTTACCTATGGCTTGGACTGTTAAGTTAATGGCATAAAAATGAGAAGTACTGCTAATTAGGAACGATTTTGAAATCAATTGCTTACACACAGTACCTTGTTCCTCTATCCTTTTGAAATTTACAAGAATTCTGCAAGTGTTTCCTACAGGTCAGCTAGTGTTAATAGTCTTTGGTTGATAATATTAAAGCGGTAATATTTCCTTCACTTTCAAAAATCACTAGATATCAGATAATAAAAATTAATTTTCAGGTTGGTATTTCTGACTTTTGGTATTTTTCACTAATTTTTTGAATTTTAAATTATTTCTTTCTGCAATGATTGGGTAAAAAAGTGTTACTATTTAGGCTTGGTGGATTTGTTGTTTCCTGCTTTTCACATTTTATGAACATTGTGTTTTGCTTCTACTAGGATGTTAGTTTTTAGATTATCAGCCTGTTTTCGCTAAACCAAATAAATATATTTTGCCAAAAAAATCCCGGATCACTCGTCATCTTTTTGATAACAGGAAAGTTTTATTTTTATTGGGTGAAAAGGAAACCTAAGATAATAATAACATCTCATTACTGTATATAAGTAATTCTTTTTAAATAAACTGTCTGAATAATTTAGGTTGTTGCAGTGTTTGGTAACCATTAGAGCATGTATGATAAAGTATTTCGAAATTTTTTAATACCTAAATTTTAATACCAAAAGGAACAGAGCCTGATACATGTTGCTTTGGAAGCATTTAATCAAGTATAATGACTTATTTTATTGGGAACTAGCTTCTAAAATAGTAAAATAGTTGTAATCTAGGTATCAATAGGGTTATTATTTTTGAAAAATTTTATATGACATTTTTATACCATATTTAATGGTACCCCACTCACAATCAGTGGGATAAACGAAAAAGCCAAAATTAAACCCTAATTTTTTTTTCGTAAACTAAGGAACGTAACTATAATAATTTTCATTGAATTAAATATTTTATTTATTAGCACTAAATACTGCTAATAAATAAATTTTTTCCAGATTTTAAAAATTACCGACAAAAAATTAGAAGGGGAGGAGCATTACGAGCTTGCTTGGGGGCTAATATTTTGCGTATGAAGAGACTAAATAAAGAATGGTAAACTAATCGATTCATCCCTATCTTCTGCAAAGGAAGAGAAACCCTAAAATGTTTTCTCCAGTTTTGCCTTAAGTCTCTTCTTAGATTAACTGAAAGCATGTGTCTGTAAAATTTCATTGCAAAATGTGAAAAATTTACCAAGTTATACGACTCTGATTTACAAATTGACGAGCGGATACGAAACCATAAAGGTTCCTAACTGGCCACGGAACCCTACTAAAAACCTAGAAATGAAGCCATAGACTCGGTAAGAGGAATAGTTGCCTTCCAGAAATAAACGAAATTTTCCGTTTTTCTGGACGTATGGTTGCATTTGTCTATTTAAATCCTTTATTATCAACTTGGACCAGTTTTAAAGTTAGACCAAGTTAGTTTATTAGGAAGTTACATTTTGTAGATTAAATACATCCTAAAAACTCTCTTTTCTATATCTACTTTTTAGAAGTGCCAGCAAAACACATATGTTTCTGAAGCGTCTGTTTCCCATACAATAATTGACATTCTAATTTTAATAATTCTCAAAACTATTATTTTAAGGTGATCAGTAATTATATTTTATTGATAAAAATTGTTATAGAAAAAGTGTTAATTTTAGTTCATTCCTTATGAAGGGATAAAATGGATGAATTTTTTAGTATATCATACTGCAGTGAAATCACTAAGCTCACTTACTTGATTTTTTACCATTATATGTACCGGTAAAATGCACTTAATTAATCATTAAGTATCGATATTTTTCGAAACGACTGAAACCGCGGTTCCAGCGCCAGTATAATTATACTTAACATTTTAAGTATTATCCGGAATTAGTAAAATCATGTAGTAAATAACAAGAAACATTCATTTTAAGGACTTACAATCTACTTAAACATACAATTTTAAGTACTAGTACTTTATATGTAGAATTTAAATAGAATATAGATGGATTTAAAGGAATTATACCTACTGTTAACAGCCAAACATTTCTAGTCGACAAACTGTTCATAAATAGTTTCGCTTGTAATATTTTATTCAAAAATAATTCTTTAGACTAAATAAAAAACATACAAAATGAAGGAGACTTAAAATTAATTTTATAATATACCATTATAAAAGTATTTTAACACGTCTAAATCTTAATAACACTGATCTAATCTTAAAAAATAAAGCTGGACGTAACATTCTTTTTTATTAACAAAAATTAACAAGACAAATTACCTATGGCTAAAGCTAATTTTTTCTTATAGCCAGTTGAAAAGTCAATACAACATAGAAATGCTAAATGCCAGTAAGACCCCGACAATTAGGATTGAAATGATCTACTGTTAGGAGAATAAATTTATTTAAGTAGATCTATTTTCTTCATCTTACATCCTATTTCATCATAATGATTTTTTTATAAGAGTTTAAGTCGTAATCTATACTATCGCAAAATTCCTCATATTAATTGTTTTCTAAAAATATAATTATTTTTATCACTAAATACCCAAAAATAATTTGTTTATTGCATAAGAGAAAATTTTCACGCAAAAATATAAAATTACATAATGTGCGGGTAAAAAGTTGAAAAATTTGAAAGGCCCTTTCTCAGAAAAAATTGCTAATATCGAAAAAAGTAGCAAAGCTTGAGATGCCATATCTCCATATATTTTACATTGTACACACTTATGCAGGAGCTTATTTTATCGGGTGTAATATCAGGTTTCATTTTTATGGAGCAATGCATATACCTAACTTCACTTGCAAAAAAGTTATGGGAAAAAAATCAAAACAAAAAATTTTTTGAATTTTTTTGCTTTCGTTAATTTTGTTTTTGGAATGTATTTTTTTCATAAAAAATTACTTTTTGGACGTCTTGAGGTACCACTATATAATCAATAGCCTATTATCAGTACTTACAGCAGAAAGAAACTAAATATTTTATCAAAAATCTAAAATAATTGTTACTATCTGTACTTATAATTTTCTTTTTTTAATATCACAAAACAGACTCTAAAATAAAATCTAACATTCGAGTATCTAATTCTCTTAAGGTTGATTTATAACCCTGTTGGGTAATGTCAACAAAAATTTCCTAAAAAAGATTTATCTAATCTAACGGTATCATGCAGAAGATTGATGCGTTAAAAATCTGTTTCACGATTTACTAAAACCGTTTATGCCTATTGCTTAAATATTCTTTTGTATACGGGTGTTATAAAAATAATTGTTTAAAATGAAAAAAAAATTTGGACACCCCATTGTTCTCCAAAGAGCTTCATTTCTTTTTGAACATAATTATTTGGAGAACCTCCAGTATTATTTAAAAAATTTCAGTGACCCTTGCGACAATTAACATTTACTTACTGTGATATAATTCGGAAGATATATATATATATATATATATATATATATATATATATATATATATAATTTAGACATATATGTTTTCTTTCTTCTATAAAAGTATTAACTAATTTATATTTATTTACAAATTAAGCTCGTTTTAAAAACCATTGCTATTTCAAAAAATGGACGTGATATACATTCAAATCGAATTATGAAACTTGACACCGTTTTTGCATTTTGTATAGAATGACTGGTTTTCAAATATCTCCGATACAAACATCTTCAGAAATTTGTGATATATTTTTTCATAACACTCTGACACAAAATTTTTATAATAGAGAGCTAATTTCTGTATTTTATCAAAAATAATTACAAATAGCATTCTATGGTACCATCTTTAAAAGTAAAGAGGACTATACTCATATACCATATTCAAAAGCTTTCAGAAATTTCAGTTCAAAAAAAAATGCTCACTATTTCACTGTTTACTTTGGTGTTCTGCATCATAAAATTGTTCCAGAGAGTTAAATAATGAATAATACTACCTACTATTATAAAATGTTGGCATGAATCAGTGGTAAATCAATCCGTAAAAAAATATCAAGTTTGTAGAGGAACAATTCATAGTTACTTCTTCTTGACTATTCGTGAGTTTTTGACCAAAAACACAATGCACATATGAACAAGCCGCAAATTTGTCAAACCATACAACAAAAATCGCAAATTGAGCTTACAAAATATCGAGTTCAAAAAATGCTATGCTATAAAAGCTGACTCAAACAATGGCATATGTGCATTGCAGCCAGTTGGATCTAGTTTAAGAGCGGCCATGACATTTATGATGAGCAACATTGTCTTGATCTGACTGATAAATTCCTGATACTTTTTAAACATTATTAGTTTCTTATTTTTTGCAAAAATATGCATTTTTGAAAAAATTCATTTACATGCCTTTCAGTGTTTTGTAAGCTGGTTATTATATTTACTATCAATAAAAATGAATAGCAAATGATAAAAAAAATTTTGTTGTGTAATATTTTACCTTTTAAGATGGAGATTTTATTTTATGAAAAAATCCTTTTAGTGACCCTTGAGCTTCGCATCAAGTAATTTGTTCTATCTGAGAGAACATTTAGTGTTCAATACAATTGTGTATTTTCCACCCAAGAGCTTTTGAAATGCTTAAACTATATGTATAAGAGTTCTATCATATCAAAGTATGGACATTTTAGACACATGTACATATTATGTGGAATAATTGCCCAATATATAACACACACTTGTTTAGAAACAATATTTCTTACTAAAATCGTTTTGTCTTTGATTAAATAATTTTTCCACTACCATTTTACTAAGAAATAACCCCAAATTATTTTCTTATTGTAAAGACATTAATACTCATTATAATACGGAAGAAGAATCCTATAAATATAAGTCCGCAAATGCTGTTGCTTCAAAAAAAGATCCTACAAAGATTTTATAAAAAAGATTTATTTTAAAACTTAAAATAACGTATGGAATATCGTAGAAAAAAGAGAAATTAGTCTGTGTCAGTAAACTTACTGAATCTGTTTTTTTTTTGGCCATATATTAATTTTCAATAGTTATGGTACTATTGAATACACTTTCAGTAATACCATAACAAATAATGCTAGGTTTTTTAGTCAAATATTAGTTAATAACCAATATTACCTCTCAAAATATATATTTTTGACCCCATTATATAAAAGAAGTAGGAAAAAGTAATTAGTGCATTGGCAACAACAAAAAAAAACTAATAACGCAATCTGTATTTCCTAATTGACACGAAACTATCGATATTTTTCGTGATTATTGCTGGTTTAAATTCCCACGGGGCATCAGAATCAAAAGCTAATATTACAGCACTTGCTTTATTGCTTTATTCTATTTTTGCAAAAAGATGTTTCGGTTGTCATGGTGCAATTTTAGTGAAAAATATTCTGAAAAAGTGTAGTTTTATCATTTTTATCCAAAAATGTTCATAAGAGAATTGCAATATTTATAAATTCCTGAAAAATTTTTTCACAAGTATTCCGGGGGAAAAAAAAGTAATAATATAAAAATAATTTTAAGAGATGTTTTGCAAACTTTGAAAAGGTGAAAACACTAAGATCGTGTATACCAAATTAACAACAACATTTTTATTTGTTCACACAAAAGTTTTATAAAATGGAATTTAAGAGTCACTGTCTCATAAGAAATATATTTATTTATTTATTTCTATTTGTTTATTTACCACCATTGTACATTGCAGGAGAAACATAAACAATTTGTAAGAATATTTCTGTAAATTGGGAACAGAAAATAAAGAACCAGTGGCATAACGTAGAGTACTCGTAGGGGTGTAAAAGCACCAAACAGGTGACAGTTGTTGACACTAAATACTTTTCAAGCTGCCAAAAAATGTTTTGATTATATTAAAAAATAACAACTCGACTTTTTCTTTATATATTATCCAAATAGAAACGGACTGGGATAGAATAAGGATTATTAAAGGAAAAAAAAATAATATATACTAGTCACACAAAGAAAAATGATAACAATATTTGAACATAATTAAATTATTAATAAAAAACCTTTATTTTAAGCTATCGTCTGTTAATAAAAAATTATAGTCAATAACTAAGGATTTACAAATCACACTAATACAACGAATTTCAGAAAACATGCTCTATTTCAGTAAATGAAAGTTATAGCCTGAATTATTTACTAAATTCTAAAAAATATTGGATTAACATATAAATTATACAATACTGCGGCCTACGTTATAAACCTCTAAGAAATTTAAATCAAACTTCCACAAATAAAAGTAATTATCATCGCTATTTTGAATTGCTTCTTGTATGAAAAATGGAGCCGATCGACATATACTTTTTATGTTCGGTGCTACCAGAAATTAGGAATATTAAAAAATGTAATTTGCTTACGTCAATAAAAAACTGTTACTAGTAAGTTGTAAAGTAATACATGTAATAAATTAGATTGATGTATGCTTCTTATTTCATTTTCCGAATGTTCATTGTACAAGCAAGTTTAAATATAATGCTGTAATAGAGCTACACAATGATTCAGAGTTATAGAAGCGTTAAACTGATGACACTTGATGAGACTAGATACTTTTCAAGCTGCCAAAAAAAAGGTTTTGATTTTATTAAAAAATAAGAACTTGAATTTTTGATTTTTATATTATCCAGATAGAAATGGACTGGGATAGAATAAGGATTGTTAAAGAAACAAAAAACCAAAATGTATTAGTCACTTAAAGACAAATGAACCTGAAATCACCTGAACATAACTAAATTATTCATAAACCTTTATTTTAAGTTATCGACTAGTAATAATAAATGTGCTCTATTTCAGGAAATTAAATGATAGCTATAGTCTGAATTATTTACTAAACTCTAAAAATTATTGGATTAACATATAAATTATACAATAGTAATGCGGCCAACTTTATAAACTTTTGAGGAATTCAAATATCAAACATTCGCCGCAAATAAAAGTAATTATCATCGACATTTTAAACCGTTTTTGCGGAAAAATGGAGCCAGAAATTGGGAAGGTTAATAAATGTAATTTAGCTTTCTATCTTAGAACTGTAAAAAACTATTACTAGTGAGTAAAATAATATATGTAATAACATGTATGAAAAAATCTAACTGTTGTAAAGAATTTTTCAGGTTGGTTGCCTTAATCAGGTTTAGCAACGTGCTCACTAGTTTGTCCTCTGGGTATAATAGCCTTCAGGATTGATCGATCCTTGAATGTGTATCCATTAGGTTAGAGATTCGTATTCAAAGATGATGTATGAGACTATTTTGTCCTCTTCGCCACATAGTCTTCATGTTGGTTATTCACTATAGATCCCTATTGCGTGTAGATATTCCCTTAAGCTGCAGGAACTGGTTATTAGTTCTGTCATCAGCCTACTTGGTTGTTTGCTTAAACGCAGGATTTCGCGGTTTAATTTGCCAGATGATTTGTTCAGCAATAGTTTGTGTCTGTGGCTCGCAATATGGTTCCCGTAGGTCTGATTTTCATGGTAATCCACCAGGATATCTACGCACGAATAACACCAATACTGGTTCCAGTCCGATAAATGTGGTAGCAGATCCTTGTCTTGCAACTTGATTCGGTTTTTTATTGCTTATGATGCAAGAGCAACCTTGAAGACAATCGTAGAGCTATTTCGATGTTATCTGATCACATGCGAGGGCTTTTAACGATGTCTGACTGTCAGAGAAAATAAGAACGATCCTGCTTTGGTAACCCCTCCTCAGATTATCCTGAAGGCATTCATAGCATGTATTTCTATCTGGATACACAAAATTTCTTGGATTTAAATTATATTACCGTATATAAATTCAATAATTTTTACAACGGTTAATAAGAATGGTTTATGACATTTCACAGAATAATAATTAAGAAAAAAAGAAGTAGAAATACATCATTAAGATTTAAAACATTATATCATATAATAAGATCAGTATGAAAATATTTTCTACTACTCAATAACAATACCCTACACTATAATTCCTCACAGTGTAAAAGACATTATCTTTTGAGGTAATTTTTAACTACAATATAAGTGAAGAGTCTGAAGGTTTTTATCCTGAGTAACTCTAAACGGCAGCCTTTAGCAACCATTCAGTATTTGCAATCCGAATTTTCATAGCAGTTTTAATCGTACCGGTCCTCTAAACAGTTTTTTTAGTTAAAACTAATTTTTTTAAATAAATTTTCCTTTGGCCTTGACAAACCATCACAAGTTCAATATTACCCTACATCTAACATTTTCGCGCCATTCCTCTTTTGTTACTTGGTTCTTCCTTAAAAAGTGCGCTCCACGGGTTGACAATTGCTGCTACACCAATATCATTGCGCTGCCTTGCAAGGTGTTGGTGATCTAATTCTGCAGTTCCTTTCCATTTCGGGATATTATCATGAACATTCAAAAATAAGTATATATATATATATATATATATATATATATATATATATATATATATATATATATATATATATATATATATATATATATGTATATATAAAGTAGGAGTTGTGGTAAGCATGACAAGGGTGTCTGGGAAAGGCATCGGTGGATCCCACTGATCAGTTCACCACCGATGCCGGGACGAAACATCCTAACATTTTGACGATGGTCGAAATAGTTCGGTAGTTATATGGCCTTAACATCAGGGGCATGACTACTACATGGCACCCGAGCAGGGACGGAGGAAGACAAGGGTCTAAACCGCCGTTGGCTCTGATTAGGCCTGGCCCGATAATTGGAAGACCACCTAAAAAGTCTGTTCCACATTTCTTTTATCAGGTCTGTGCTTCTACAGCTTGGACTTTCTACAATAGTCAAAGTCGGACAAGCAAATGCCTTAGGGGAGGCATGTTGTGATAATTTTTTGCAATATGCTTTTGATGATTGATGGATACCAAAGAGTGGTTCTTCTTTTGGCCACCCCGGTCTCCAGATCTTTCAGTGCTCAATGTTTTTTATTTGGGTACAATTAAAAATCGAATTTATAACGCTCGTATAACAAGTTCCGAGTCAATAAGGAAAGCGACCCATGAACAAGTGCTGCTCAGAAGGGAAAAAAAGTTCAAGGACATCAATTCAATCATGAAGAAATATTTTTTTTTGCTTAGAGTCCTCTAATTTAAGTTTTTTTTTTCTAAATTAAGCGTGCATTGTTATTTTGACGTCTCCAAAATTCCTAAAATTTTCGATAATTTGTTCATCAGCATATAGTGATGATTTCTGTTTTTGAGGATATCGAATGGTAAATAAATCACATGTTCGTGATATAAATTTATCACATTCTCCATAAATAATAAATAAGTTTAAATAATTTTCGATTGTATAATTTAAACGCTCCGGCATGATTATTAACACTTTTCAAATGGTAACATTTCATTTACATTTGAATGTTTTTCAATACCGTCATAGCCAGTTATGAGTAAAACATCATAGTCCACTAATATTTTAACTGAACTCAATTTCCGCAGCAAGATCACCATATAAAAATATTAAATTGGCAATATTTGGGAAAATAAAAATTTTCGGCATATACAACCTTACACCAAATTGTCTTTGTTTTTAATTTTAGATAAGATAGAATTAGAAAATTTGGGGGTTTCCATTTGAAAAAACTGACCTTTGACGATTGCTTCAGTTTAAACCTGTATTATTGTCTATCAAAATATAAAAATCTAATAAAGTCTTCGTCATTTTTGATATCATATATATATATATATATATATATATATATATATATATATATATATATATATATATATATATATATATATATATATATATATATATATACTGAGATTGAAGAGACCACCTCGAACTGCCGAAAAAATGGCTTCGCAACAGAGGGAAAGCATTAGAGCATGATAGAACCTAGGAATTACACTATTTCCGATTATACGAGCTAATATAATGTTTTTCGAAATTATTACTACATCTTATTCAAAACTTATTGATCTAACCATAAAGTCAAAACATTTTCTGGCAGATTAAAAACTATTTGGTGTCAACAAGTGACACCAGTTTGACGCTTTTACACCACTGAACCATCATTGCTCTAATATAGCATTAGTATTTAAACTTGTTTATACAATAAACCTTCAGAAAGTGACAAAAGAAAACATACATCAATCTAATTTATTTTAGAACTATACCAGATTACGAGGAAAAGTAAGTTAAGTTTTTGAAAAAAATATATTTTTATCAAGCATTCACTGAAAGTCCGGACGTGACGACGTCTACGTTTTCATTAAATAAAAGAAAATATTTTAAAGATATTCACCAATGCTTTTGACTTTGTCACGTCTGAAACTATTTGACAAAGAATAATTCTTTCTAACTGGACAGGGGTTCATTCCGAACAAAGTTACCTAACTAGCCGATTTGAGATTTATTACAGAAACTATTACTGAAGGAATGAAAAATTTTTATATATAATTTTATTTTTTATAATTTTTTTAAACTTTTTTTTAAATCTGAACCAAATCATATTTTTTTATATTTTAGTCATATTTTATAGATATTATCAAGCCAAAATTTAATTTGTTCTAAATAAATAAAGGATGTGTAAAATAATTTAGATTTTATTCTTTATGATGGTGATGTCAGGCGCGGATCCAGGGGGGGGGGGGGGGCGATCGCCCCCAAGAGCCTTGAGTTCAGGAAAATAGATCCGATTTTTCCTCTTATACTATAGTTTATTCAAGAACTAGAATGAGTAATAAATCGTTTTTTACCCTTTTTCTTCTTCGCAAACTACCTGTGTTTTTTAGTCCGGTGTCTTTGGCAAAATCTGTTAGACACATATATTTTTCATAGGAATGGGTTAGACATTTTATAATCAAAAATACCGGTCTATAATAATGGACTATTTGGGTTGGATAACAATAGATATTTGGAAGTGTGTGTTAAAAAGGAGTAGTGAACATAACCCGATTCTCTCAATCCCCCCACTCCTCGACCTTGACCTTGACCTTGCTTCACCCCTCTTTGGCCCCGCCCACATGTCCTTGTCATTGACCTTGAAAGTGCACGTGTGCTTTGGCCTTGGCCTTGTGTTCAAGGTTGTGTGTGTGACCTTGACCTTGACCTTGGTCGAGACGACCTTGACTTTGTTGAAGGTCATCTTGGGTGTGTGACCTTGAAGTAGTTATTTGTGCATTGTAATAGTGTGGGATGATCTTGAAATGATTTTGACCTTGCAAATTGTTCTATAAATTGTGTGAGTCTACTTGCATTCATTCAGTGTGAAATGTCAGATACGGAACTATCTAAAGAAAAAATTATAGAGCAAGTCGGCAGAGTAATTTGTTTATATCAGAGTAATTTAAAAAGTTTGTGTGATTTTGAAGAGAAGGATCTAGCATTTTTTCCTCTCGAATATTTAAAAACTTGCGTTGATACGCTGAGTTTACGGCAAATTTGGGATAAGCTGCCAGCGTCATATCGGTGTAACAAGGAACTACAGTTAAGCTTACCCTGTTACATTCACTATGAACAAATATATCGTCATCATATAGATGGGCCACCACCAGCAATAAAAAAGTGTCGTGAATGTAAAAATGAGTGAATAATATGAATAGTGCTTTGCAAGAGACAGTAAAAAAATTGGGCGATGAGTTCACTGAAACGGCTAATAATTATTTCAATGATGCAATGAAAAGTCGAGCAGAATGGGCGTCGCGCTATTGTGATTTGGCTTATGAATATGAAAAGGCTGCGAATGCATGTCGTAAATATTGCAGCAAAACAATAAATTTACAAGACTTTGTTCGTGAGATAAAAAAGTTGGGGTTTAGTGACTGTTTGGAAAAACTGATTAGGTTCATTGCAGATCCGGTTGTGTTAGATGAAATTAGAGTGTAGGACTTAAGTTTAACGTAGTAGTAGTTAATATGGAAAGTTTAGTGCGAGAAATGTACGAGGAATTTCTAATTTCTGCAGCCTGTTCGGAATTTTACGCATATGAAATGCAAGATTCGGAGGCTCAGGACTTTAGTGTATTTTTTAAGTATATGGACCATGCCGAAGTGTGTCTTTTAGCTAGTATAGTTTGTAAGAATTTTCTTAGAAATAAAAATAAACACTTATTATTGAACAAATTAAGGAAATTAGGTTTAGGTGATAATGTTAAACGCATAGAAGAATGGCAGAAAAAAATCAATGAATAAAGTACATAAAATGTAGTTATTTGTTTCATTATATTTTGTCCTTGAAGTTATCCTTATACCAATTTAAATGTGTGACGTCATTTGACCTTGAATACTCCTCCCACTATTTCTATCGTTAAGCTACCCCCACCATTGTTACAATTCGACCTTGAAACCTCGCTATAAAGGTTCGTGGGAGAAGAAGTGACTTCAAACAGTCGCAGATATCAGTGGCATAAACATCAAATATTGTGTTCGTGTAGTGTTCTGAAAGTGCTTTTATATTCACGGTAATTTTTGGATTTATATACCATTTTTTCAATAATGAGTATTGCAAAAGAAACTCTAGATGAAATTAATGAAATGTTTAGCAAAGATTTCGAGGTTTTAGAGAAAAAAAAGGTTACCGAAATGATTGTAGGCAAAGTGTATAAAATTGTAAAGATGGTTTCAATGACTACACGATTTGGTAAAACTCTTTTAGTGGCTTTACACGATGATGGTGATAATAGCACATTTGAGACTTTTTTACCAAAACGTGTGGCCGAAACACTATCTGACGATATTGTAGATATTATGAGTAAAACTAAAGATAAATACACTCTAACTTATTTGGGACAGGGCACTAGAGTTTTTGGAAACAATACTCGAACATTATTACGTTTTGGCTCATTGGAGTAAATTGTATGTAAATTGTTTGAAAAAAAGGATGTAATTAAATTTAAAATATAGTTGCACATGTCAGAATACTTACGCGTGTTCATTATTTCTGTTAAAGATGTCTGCTGATGCGACGACGACGACGACGACCGCCAACGAATGTGTAGATAGATACATATTTTGGTTGGGGAGAGAATTAAGAAATAGGGCTCACGATATGTTAGATAGCGTAAATGATTGGTCGCATATTGATGTAACCAAAGATCAATATAAGAACGAGATCAGGGATACAATCAATTTTATGGCTGGGGCACACTTGTGCGACAAATTTTTATATGGTTCCATAGACATGGATACATTTTGTGCTGAAATGGTTGAAGAAGAATTAAAAGAATACCTCGTCAATATTCCACATTTACCAGGTGAGCTTGCTGCAAAATATGAATTGGTTTCTGCAACAGCAACAGCCCAAGACGTTGACGATCGAAATAGTGTCGGATGGGATAGAATTTTGAGCAACGAAAACGAAGACATGGAAAATTAATTTTTTATAATTTTTGTATTTGTGCAATTAAATAACTGTAAATAAATATCTGTTACAATCACAGTTTTATTTTATTTCTTTTATAAACATACCAACCCAGTAGATCATAGTCAGTGTTTCTTTTTCTCAGCTGAAATATTTAATATAAGTAGGGCAAATAAAAATAAAATAGTTTAGTAAAGATTGAAAATGAGTCGAGGAAACAACACAATTGATAAATTTGGTCGTCAGAAATATAATGAAAAATATCATATATTATCTGGGCCACAAGGGATTGGTTTTAAACTTACAGCGGATGGGCAGTATGATATGGGTGGAAAAATCATAACCAACTTAGGCGAACCTAAAGATGATGACGATGCTGTGACAAAACACTTTGTTAATAGAAAGTTTTACAATTTTGCAGCTGTAATATGTGACATATTTAACAAGGATGTCCTCCCCATGATATACAAAAATAATAGTGAGCTTAAAACAAAAATTGAAGTTATGCAGAAAATACTCTATCATCAGCCTTTAAATGACTCATTAAGCGCACTGTCGTACGACTCGACTTCAAAAAAAATCTAAAAAAAGCAGGTTAAAGAATAGGAGAACGCACTCCGAGTGGCATAGCCTTGAAGATAACGTCGTAGTCGTCGGTGAATTGGACCTTCTCTCCAAGAATATTGAAATGTTATTTATGTGTATGTTGTTTTATTGTCATTGTTTTTAATAATGAAGATTGAAATAAAAAACTTTATTTTACAATATATTGTTTATTTATTTTACATTTTAAATAAAAAATATAGTCATACAATATGTTATTTAAACAATATTAGCTTTATCTATCCAAGAGTTGAAGTGGTTGGGAAATCCTAGCCATTTGACAAATAATTGTTCGATGTGATTTTTCTTGCGTTGTCTAAGGACCTTTTCTACTAGATAAACGTCAGGACTGCTTGTTTTTTGTAGTTCTGATTCGTAAAAACACCCTCTTATAGGCTGACCTTCTAACGATTCCAACAAGTAAGTAGGTGGATTTGTAACGTTAACTTTTACAACTTTAAACAATTCGGTTGACCAAGAGGGCGTATATCCTTTCTCGAATAAGCTTTTGTACTTGCTAATACGCACAATGTCACCCATGGAAAACTTAAATTTTTTAGGTACAATTTTTAAATAATCATATGCTTTAATATGTGTTTTTTCTTGCACGTCTGCAGGCTTCATTCCAATGGTGCGATGTTTCGAATGGTTATAGGTTTTTGTTACTGCCGATAATATATGTATCCATTTGTAAGATCCTCTTGTCGAGAATTGTTTATATAAATTATTTTTTAAAGTCCTTATGACTCGCTCAACAATTGCAGCTTTCTTTGTGCTGTAAGTGGAATAATGATTTATATTATATTTTTTCATCAGGGCTTGAAAGTTTGTATTATAGAACTCCTTTCCTTGATCACTTTGCAGATTTATTGGTGTATATGATGCCTCTTCAATGATGCTTTTCATCGCATTAGTAACTTCTATACCAGTCTTGTTTTTTATGGCTTTGGTATAGACAAATTTCGAGTAACAATTTATACAGACCAAAATATAACGATAACCATCGTTTTCATCAGCATACTGTTGCATTTCAGCCAAATCAATTTGCCACAAATCTCTGTATCCTTTTATTATCGTGCGCCGTCTTACAAAATTTTTTCTAGCCGTTCTATGTAGTTCATTAACAATCTTGATTTTTTCTAGACTGGGCTCCATATTATTAGTAATACTAAAGGTTTCAGATCGAAGGAAGAACTGAATAATATCATTAAATATTGAGCTTAATATATTATATCTTCTTCTCGTAATTCCTCTATGATTGACATAATTTCATTTTCGTGTCCAGTGTGACCGGCCATTTTGGAACTCCACAACAAACGTAAACGATCCACCAACTCTTTAGCTTTGTTCCAGTAGACATATTGAAATTTTTTCGAAGATAATTTCTTTTTTGTGGGTAACTGTAGTTTTTCCGAGAGATTTTTTCTTGTAATAGTACCACCTAATTTTGTGCCCATTATCAGAGGTTTAATAATTCGTAAATATTTGTTCCATCTGGTCTCCCGTAAACCATCACTTTTTTTAAAATTGTTGTAGACAGCACTCGTTGATTCCAAAATTTCCTTGTACGTTGAAAGTACATTATCACTTAATTGTTGTTGTTCCTTGCCTACACTTGGGGGTGTTTTAAGAAATAACAAATCATAAAGTGCCGGTGATCCACCATATTCTGCAATATTTTTCCCTTTTTTGTATAAGACAATATTTCCATTTCGAAAACGCACCTCTAAATTACCAATAAAATTTTTGTTATCTGTTTTTGAACCAAAACGTACACCATATACAGTATCGTATAGAGATGGTTTCGAACGTAATCCTTTCAGGTGTGCGTTTAAAGTATCGGAAGTTGTGGTGTCAGCGGATGCGAGAGATGTATTAGTTGAAGTTGAGGGTGTATCAAACACCGATTGGCTAATATCTTCTTTTGAAATGCGATGCTGCTGCTGCTGCTGCTGAATAGGTGTGGAGGTTTGAAAGGAATGTGTAGGTTGGGGAAAACCTGATATTTGAGTCGACTGCACTGATGTACTGAGACTATGTGACTTTGTAGCTGGATAATGTTGTTGCTGTTGTTGTTGCTGCTGCTGCTGCTGCTGCTGACGTTGCTTAACCACATCAGATATAGTTGTCAACGGCTTAGAAATGGGTTCGTAAAACTTTTCCAATTCCACAACATTAAACTCTTTAGCCGCTTTAATTTGTTTAAATTTTTTTCTGACGGCATTGGTAGCTTCCACTAGTTTACGTTTTAAGTCGATCGCGTTATTCATGATGTTAACAAAGGACGTTTCAACAATCAAATGAGCATTTTCCCTTATTATTACAGTAATATATAGCTATCAAATCCTTTGCGGTATCTTCCCGATTTCACATCACTGTCTTTATCAATTACTAAAAATCCATACTTATTATCCCAACATTTTGAGCACATTTCTTGAAATTGAGTAAAAGTTAGATCCGGTGAAACGTGGTCGGAAAATATGTGTTTCATATTCAACTCATCTTGTTTAAACATAATAATAAAATTGGCGTTGTCTCGCACAAGCTGTTTAGGCACTCGCGAATATGTTTGCGCTAGGTAAAAGGAGTCGATATTTTTATGACGTCCCATGCTAAAGTACGATCTTATAACATCTTGATTTTCACATATAACATCATCAAAGATAAATATAGAGTTTGGTTTTGCATCGGACGGTACCACAATATTACTGGAATCACTAAAGGCATAGTAGCCTAAACCTTTGATGGGCGCTAAAATTTTCCTTAAATACTCATATTTCGGTTGATACAGAGATTTCGAGTAAATATAGACATTTTCGAAACGTAGCCCAAGGGGGTGTGTAAGCAGCGAAATCATGACATTAGTTTTTCCACAATTGGATGGACCAATTAACAGGCCGCGAATAGAGGAAGGAAGTAGAGGACCGTGTCTCTTCATTATCTTCTTTTCAAATCCAAGTCCGACTTTTTCATCGAGATTGTCAATAGGAAGTTTTTGTTTAAGATCGATAACGCGCATCTTAGGAAAATTTGATATTTTATAGGCAATTTTTCACAAAAACTGTCATTCAGATGCCGAGCGTCAAACGAAGTGGACGGTCTCACGTTTCCAACAAAACTGGATACGGTATTGTGAATTCGTTAATAAATAAATTACCATTCGAGGTACACATTCCTGGTTATCAATATTGCGGACCCGGAACAAAAGTAATAAAACGTGTAACAAGAGGTGATCCAGGCATTAATCCTTTGGATGCCGCATGCAAAAAACACGATTTAGCCTATTTACATAATAAAGACAACATAAGTGCGAGACATCGAGCGGATTACGAGCTCGAACAAAGTGCTTGGAATAGAGTAAAATTGAAAGATTCCAGTTTAGGTGAAAAAACAGCAGCTTGGTTAGTTACAAACATTATGAAAGGAAAACAACGTTTTGGTATGGGTGTACCATCATCATCATTATCAACAAAAAAAACATCTAGTAAAGGCACGCGTCATACAAAAAGGAAAGGTGTTAATAAAAATCGACATGTTCGGAAAGCCAGTTTCGGAACAGCTATTCGACAAGCAGTTCGAAGGGAATTATTAAAAGCCGGAAGTAAAAATGTGTTGGAAAAAAATGTCATGAATGCATCTAAAATAGCTCTGTCGGCAGCACGTAGATCGGTAAAAGCGGCAGGTGGCAAAAGGAAGGTTCGTACACCGAGAATAATACCGATTCCTAAAACTGGTGGAATATTACCATTAATACCAATTTTTGCCGGGTTATCAGCTTTGGGTTCATTAGCCGGTGGGGCAGCGGGAATTGTGCGCGCCATAAAAGCAGTAAAAAAAAGCAGCGAAGATAAAACCGGTGCCGGCCTGTATTTAAAATCGAAAGGAAATGGTTTGTTTCTAAAGCCATATCGTAAAGGTATGGGATTATTTTTAAATCGTAGATCAAAAAACTAATTGAATCCCTACCTCGAAGACCACTATCTAACATCGATATAGAAAAATATGCCAAAAAGAAAAGAATAGGACACTTTCGAGGCGTTTATATGAGGGATTTATTACCTAGACAAGGTCCTCGACGTTACGAAGCAGCAATAGTGAATTTGGATAGTACGCGTGGTGCAGGGACTCATTGGGTAGCT